>OZ024822.1:86447822-87109322 GCA_964016985.1 Anodontia alba
ATTCTTTCTTGCTAATCATAACTGAGCATGACAATTTCTCTGCTAATGAATATGAAAATGCCAACTATTGTTGGCATTTTCATATTTATTAGCAGAGAATTTTTTCTGCTAAAATTTCTCTGCCAATAATTATGAAAATGCCAACCAATGTTGGCATTTTCATATTTATTAGCGGAGAAATTTTCATGCTCACCTGAGTTGAGCATGAAAAAAAGTTTATAACCTCGTGGTCAGAACAATGGTTAATCTACAAGCGAAAAGCGAGAGAGTGATCAGACTATCTTGGCCAGTCTTGGCCTTCATTGTGTGCATGCATATGCGCTAAGCGGCTCTTTTTTGTGACGCAGGTTTATTATGTGCAACCGGACTTCCAAGGACACATGCATTTGCAAGATTTCAGAAGGATAAAAGATTGCTACTTTAAGAATAAAAAAATCTTCTCTACATGAAACACAAGGAGATCGACTATTCAATATATCTCGAAGGGAAACCACACCATCTGATATTCTACAGCATCAAATAATTCTGTAAACGGACAACGAAGACCCTGATCAGACAGCGCGGATGCGCAGGCTGATCTGGGCTTTCCCTTTCCATATATGCCCCGAAGACACGTTATCTCATTGCGGTAGCCCAAATCATAATTTCCCATTTCAATGAAATAACGCTGTATTAACTTTCTCACGGTTGAGACACACAGAGATTTTGTAAGTTGGATTTTTAGGATTTTACTATATGAGGCGAGACTGATCCTTAAATCGTGAAAAAAAAAATCTCTATTGCTGTTTCCTTTTGATAACTTATCAACTTTCCCAGATTAATGTTGTATTAACATCAGATGCCAGACGGACATATCTCAGTAGATTACAGTGTCCACTGGGATGTACGGTACCTAATACATTCAGTAAAACAACTCGTTCGCGGACATTCCCGAACTGTTGCAAACTTTCCGTTCAATTGTGACAGTTTTTGGCGGACGGCAGCGAGTATCCACGAATTACAGTCTGAGCGGACTTTTGGGAGTTCCAGACTAAAATGGTTCAAACAATCTTTAGACAATTGTGGTAAGGCATAAGATTTCGGAATATTTAAGATAAACACGGCAAACCCAGCAGATTAAAAATCAGTTTCTTGCTGAATTTATTATCGTTCCTGGATTTTAGCGAGCTACAATTGGACGTCTGTAACCTAAAAGTAAAAAAAAGTAAACAAAATGACGGTCAGTGTGAATAAAATTTGCATGTTTTTTTGTTTTTTTTTTTTTTTTTTGTAATAAAAATGGAAATGTTTACTGCGTCGATATCATTTATTCGATCATGTATAGAATTCATATACACGTATAATTTGTCCGATCTGACAACAAGGCTCATCAACGAGAATAACCATCCTCTCTAATAAGAGGTCACGTGAGACTGGTTTACAGTCAAACTGAACCGAGCAATAGACATCCAATGCCAACCAATTGTCAGTCATTTTCTACTTATGTTTAATATGTCGCTAAATAAGGAGTCCAAAAGCACATAAGCTTTGACTTCGCACTATATACTCGTATGTGTTACTGGTCTATTTTGATAATTTCTAGTCCTGTTATAATAATAAGCACAAATGTCCAAATGGACATGGGTACCAATGTGAACTTTGGTTACTGTTGGTTGACATCTAATCGAGAAACAGCACGAAGGAAACTAAGAACTGGTGAAGACCTGAGACAAGAAAAACAAACAAACAAGGAAATTCTACCACCATCCAAGTGCCCCGCTGAAGAATATGCCATTCTGGACTGGAGGACTGAACAGTAATCGCTAAGCGTCGTAACAATGCCTCTCCGATCTCATTACTTTGCGACCACGTCGAATCGACGTTGCTATAATGTTATGTGTTTGCAAGATAAGCACTGCTCGAAGTATTGCAATCACGTAGCACCAAGACATCCTGCAGTACTAGAGTGTCCAACAAGAGTTTCAGATGCGTACTGCTGCTCAAAGAGCCAATAAGGCACTGGATTAGGGATACGTAGCTTGAGGTGATAGAAAAAAAACTACTTATCAGAAACCACTTGTCTGTTCCGTACTCGGGGGTGGGGAGGGGGCGGGGAGGGTAACTTCCTATATATGACATAGTACGGATGTGCGTGCAGAATAGCCCCCTTTTTCAGCACTGCCAGGTATATGATTGGCCCCCTTTTTTGAACAAAAAGTATATGACTGACCCTATTTTTCTTGATTTGTAAGTGAAAGGCCCTACTTTTCTGACATCCTGGTATATACGTATATGTTTTCGCTCAGAGTTTTGTCAAGAGTGCTTATTCTCTTGGTATTCAATGAGTTGACTGCTATATTTGTCTAACTACAAGCAATAAATGGGTATAAAGTCAAAGGGCAGTATATGAATGGGTCAACATTTTGGACGATCAAGTATATGAATGGGCTGTTTTTTCAATGGCCAGGTATATGAATGGGGTAGGTTTCGAAACACTGGCTCGCACACCCGTACCAAATTTACCCCCAAGTTACCCCCCCCCCCCTTACACACACACACACTCACACACACACACACACACACACACACCGAGGTTCTGTATCTGCTATCTGATCTCCAATTTTACCTTAAAAATATGTACGGACAAAAATCCCAGCTAGCATTCTTTATAAATCTACAGCGGGCCGTTATTGGCCCGTCAGGGTAGCTGACGGTAGATAACGGCCCGCTATAGATTTATAAAGAATGCTTACTGGAAATAGTCTGGTTCGTTGCAACATGACCACCTCAAGGTCACAGACTCAAGTTGATTTATCATACATGATTCGACTTGCAAAGGAGTCCTTCTGTAAATCAAATACTTACAACTTATTCAAAGAATAATTCGGCTTGGTGGAGTTCGAATCCAAGACCACTAGGACTAAGAAGAGTGTTCGACCTATTGCACTAGCGGCGCGCCTTCTCATTTTTCGTTCTTTCTTTTTTTTTTTTTTTTTATCTTTTTTTTTTGTATAACTTGTGATAACCTGTTTCTTGAATAAACCGAATTTTGTACTTTAGCTATTTTTTTTATTATGTATGGCTTGTATAGATGACGATCTAAAATATTCAAGTTCACAACCTTCCTTTTTTGTTCAGAAATTGGAAAAGCGAGACGGTTTTTACCGGTACGGATCATTAACTCTCTGCATGCTGGGTAAATATTTCAGCAGACGACATTTTGAAATTTTTTTTTTTTCTTATTTTCCCAGATAATAGGCTTTGATATTTCATGCATATTGTCTCCATAGGAGATAATTTGCATGGAATGTCAAAGCCTATTTTCCGAGAAAAATAAAGAATATATTGTCAATTTGTCGTCTGCTGAATCAGCCCAGAGACTTGTAAAGGTTAAATTCCCTGTTGAAAATCCAGACTCAATATGTATGTATCGCGACGTGATGTAATTTAATTCGCTTTCTCGATCATGTATGTGATCCTTACAGAAACTTATAAAAGGTGCATTTATTCCTGTCATTGCTACATGTTAGTAACCAAGCAGGGGCAATACTGGTTGCAATGTATCAGAAAAGTGTTCAAGAACACAAGCGCTCGCCGAGCGACCGGTTTCTCTGTTTCTGAACGCTAGCACTCACCAGCGCACGCTCGTGAAGCAGACTGAAGTGTATCCCACTGGCTTTCCTATATGGCGACGTACCTGATTGGATAGTTACATTTTTGACTGTAACATTTAATAGCCATTTTTGACTGTAACACTTAATTTACACTGAAAGGTGCTTGTAATGTTTATGCTCAGAATAATCAATGTAAATTTAAAAATAATAATAAATAATAATAAAAATGAAGCATTGATCGGGCATCCACTGTCGTTCAACAACAAAATGTTCAGCCATTCGAGCGCTCGAGTGAGCGCTCACTTTATTGAACGCACCTCTGGTTTCTAACATTTGATTTTCCGTACAGGTATTATTTGGCGTACCAGCTGTCGACGTTTGCCGCTTGTTTGCCATGTCTTTGGTCGACATGCCTACTAAGTTAAAGGTAAAGGCAACGTTGATGAGGAATGTGTCTGAGATGAAAGCTCTCGACAAACCATGCATTTTGATGCAAGTTTTATGCCAATTAGATAAAAACTAAGACGTTTATTGACGTTTAAAGATTCCTAAACTGTTCTTAAAGGCTCCATATATTCCTCAAAAATATACATTTTATTATCCAAGAAAGGTTTGATAAATTGATATAGGGTATTAATACAATCATAAAATGTGGCAACTGACAGCCTGTAAAATTTCAGTTCATCTCTCGTTCTTGAATGAAATGATTTTTTTTATCGTATCTCTGTTGCCAACATTAATTCAGAGATACTATAAAAAAATCATTTCATTTTAAGCCACTTCGAAAACGAGAGACTAACTGAAATTTTACAGGCTGTCAAATGCCACATTTTATGATCATATTAATATTATATATCAGGGCCAAGTTGTTCAAAACTAACGATGTCATTAGTTAACGTATTGTTAAAACTTTGGTTATTAAGTATAGATTATACGCTAATATTTTTGCTGAAAAAAATGTGAGTAGCTTTTGCATTTGCAAAAGCTACTCACATTTTTTTTCAGAAAAGCTATTGTACTTACTAGAACACTTAACATTTTGACCACTAACAAGCTCGTTAGGCTAACGATGCTTTGAACAACTGGGCCCTGTTTATTAAACCTTTCTTGGATAAAAACTGTCTATTTTTTAGGAATATGGAGCCTTTAAGGGCGTCGCCATGTTGAATATTTAATAAGATTTAAAAACTTTTAAAATATCAGATAAAATCTTCTTTCTGACAGTAAACAGTGTGGTGTTCAAGCAAAATCAATAAACATCTAGAGAAAAATTATATACAAAAATAAAGATGTTGAGTATTATTTTTTTAAGGTTTTGCATATTTAATAAGGGCTTTATGACTTCATAGATTCTCATTAAATATTCAGAATGGCAGCGCCCATAAATGCAAATTTTTAAATCTTCAAATCCCAATAACTCACTTATCATTTGTCCGATTTTTATCGAATTTGCATCAAAATGAATGTTTTGATAAGATCTTTCATTTCAGTAACAATGTTTTTTTTTTCAGTGTCGTCTTTCCAGACCAGATACACATTTAGACTATCCACCATTATTCACGAGGAAGAAAACTTTTGTCACATCACGTTTATTTTCCTTCACATTAATCTCCTTTTGAAAAGGGATCTACTCTCAAAGGAAAGAATTTGCTCCCAAAGCTTAATTATTTAATTTACGGGCCACAAAATTTTGGTTCCAGTCCCTTGTTTGCAAATGAGTATAAGTAGTTATTTTCAGTTTCTGTACGATAAGGTGCACTATATTATATCAATGTTCAGTCTTAAGAGGACTGGAAACATTTAGTAGACTTTTGGTCATTATTATTACAAGGGAGGCAACTTTGCGGTTTCCTGTTTGTTTTCCTGCGCACCAAGACCTTTCTGAAAAGGGGTCTGCTCTAAAAGGAAGGAATTTGCTCCACTGGAAGCAAATTCCTTCCTTTCCGAGTAGACTTCTTTTCACTCTTTTCAGAAGGGAGACAAACATCATTTGAACAGAACTGTCTCCGAACCCCCACCCCCCACCCCCCTCCCCTACACCCTCCTTCGTCACCCGGCGAAAGTGTATGCATTCTCCTAAAAGTATATGCTTTATTGCAGGAGTTTTGTGTAAAGACAACTATGATGTCGGTGGCATGGTGGCGGCAGCCGCGGCAGGGGTGCTTTTTCTCACTGCAGCCATTCTCATGGGCGTCGTCATCTGTTTATGGTAAGCCATTTTAACCTTCGTCCTGCTGAACCAGGATTTGCCTGCATTTACAAACAGTGTAGATCCAGATCAGTCGGCTGAAGCCGGCTGATCTGGATCTGCACGGTTTGTCATTCAGTATGTGAATTCGTATCAACAACCTGGATGAAGTAAGCTCATTGGCTGATAATTAGCAGTGGGCGTGGCATCTTAATTTATTCAGACGGCAAGGGTTCAACTTTCATAAAAGTTTGTAAACATGCTGAAAAGCTATAACATTCTACAGTATACAGTCATTTTGACACATAACATAGGTGTTTGAATTGGAAAGACAAAACTTAGGACTTCGAATTTAGAACTCAGAATTTAGGGTTTAGTACTTAAGACATTTATAATTTAGCACTGATAACTTAGAACTTAGGACCTGAAACTTAGCATTTTAAATTCAGGGTAGAACTTAGAACTCAGGACATATCATTTTAAACTTAGAAACTTAGGATTTTGAAATCAACTAAGGACATAAAACACACGACCAGGGACTAAAACGTAAGAAGAGAACTCAGAAAGAGCATGAATAAAAACGTCTTTTAATGCATTCCCTACGTACGTACGTTTGTAACTACCATACCGTACCATCCACACGATACCATATGACACCCTACCACACAATACCATACCGCAACATACCATACCATACCATGCACGAAGTATGTATGTACGCACGCACACACGTACACATACATGTATGCAAATCATTATGTTGAACGCACGCACGCATGCACGCACACACAAATGCGCTTGCGCGCACACATCATACATACATACATACAGACAGACAGACAGATAGACAGACAGGCAGGTAGACAGACAGACAGACAGCCAGATTCATATAAGTTTGGATTGGCCGGTGTAACTTGAGAAAGTGCGGCATGTCACCCATGGGCTTGCGCGCAGACACGTCCCTGGCTATCCCAGTTCCCGTCGACTGCGTGAGTCACTATATTTTCTTGAAAATATGTAATTGGACATTTACAACCTACTTCCTTTACTTCTGAAATGAAATGTTAGCCCTTAACCCTTGTCCTGCTGAGCCCGGATATACCCTGCCTTTGCAAACAGTGTAGATCCAGATCAGTTGGCTTCTGAAGAAGCCAACTGATCTGGATCTGCACTGTTTGCCATTAAGTATGTGAATCTATATCAACAACCTTGATCAAGTAATCTGATTGGCTGAAAATTAGAAATGGGTGTGGCTTCTTAATTTATTCAACATGACAAGGGTTAAAGCGCCAATCACAACTCCAGCAGACGACATTTTTATTTTATTTTATTTATTTATTTTTTATTTTTTATTTTTTTTTTTTTTTTTCATTTTATTTTTTTATTTTTATTTTTATTTTATTTCTTATTTTTTTGTTTAAATATTTTACATAGAAATAAGTCTTGATATTTCGTATGAATCGATTCACATGAAATTTATTTCGTTCTGTGCATGCATACTTCCACAAAGACTGGCTCCAGACTTTTTTCTGCAGTGTTTTTTGTTGACATTATCACTTCCTGTAGCTGTATTTGTCTCTTTAATCCGATTTCTCTGTTTTACTGCAGTAACTATCTTTTCCACTAAGGGGCATAACTTATTAAATCATTATAAGCTGTAATAGATTGTATACCTTTGAAAAGAAAAGAGAAAATGATAGAAAAGATAGGGTCTGGAGACAGACTAACTTGCACACAAAAGGCAATTATTTAGAATAGTCCGTTAACCTGTTGAAGCGCAAATCACATTTGCAGGAAACTTCTAATTGAAACATATTATTATTATTATTATTATTATTATTATTATTATTATTATTATTCATGGAAAATAAGAATTGACCGTTCACGTGAATCGCTTGCTTAGCAGACGATTCACAAGAAATGTTAAAATTTAAATTTATGAAAAATAATTTTAAAAAAATATACTGTCATCTGCTACAATGTCATTATTATTATTATTAGTAGTAGTAGTAGTTGTTGTTGTTGTAGGAGTAGTAGTAGTAGTAGTAGTAGTAGTAGTAGTTGTTGTTGTTGTTGTTGTTGTTGTTGTTGTTGTTGTTGTTGTTGTTGTTGTTGTTGTTGTTGTAGTAGATTCTTTAATCGGCGTTTCCTTTCATTTCGTTTCGGAAATGCTGCCATTAAAGAAAGAACAAAAAAAAAAAAATGAACCAATACTTCATGAACCAATACTTCAGCACCTGTCTTTCTTGAATCCATGCTGATCTGGGTTGGACAACCAATTTACCTTAATGTATTTTATGCATACAGGTATGAAAAAAAAATAATTTGGTTGCAATTTGTAAAGTCAATGCCAAAATAAAGATGTTGACGTTGAAGGTAGGACAATCAGAAATGAACACACACAAAAAAAAATCTATCATCTGTCACAGGTGTTATATACCGAATACAGATTGCTTGAATGTAACTGTAACTAAACTATTGTGACAAGTACGAGTCAGTAATGTTTGACTCGACCTCACTTTTCAAGTGTATGTACACATATAGATTGGATCTTGTTTTCTGAGTTTTGTACTAAGTATTAATGTTAGTCAAATCTCCATATCTGGGGGAAATAATGAATTGAGTTGAATTGAATTGAATAATTATTATTATTATTATAATTATTATTATTATAATTATTATTATTATTATTATTATTATTATTATTGCAGAAAAATAATAAAAAATAAAATTTGTTCTGTAAACAATTTGAATAAATAAACTTTTTATTGATTAGAATGAAGAAAAATAAAAAAATAAGATTGAAAACTCCAATTTATCATTCTGCTATGTATAATTTTTAAAAGGTAATTATTTTTTTCCAGGCCAGAGTATTACCATAAACAACAGTTATTACGCGGCAAAAAAAGAGTTCCCAGACCAAAAAGGAAGAAATGGCTGGAACGGTTTAGATCGACAAAATATACTGCTAGTACAGTCTTAACACATCCAAGATCAGAACACAAACAAAACCTGGTCCCAATGTATCAAATAGACGGTACGAGGGGTAGCCGTAGTTCAACATTCCAAGGACGCGTGCGCGCAGGTAAGCCTCGTTTTCGCTCCAGTAACCTTTAACCCTTGAGTTTCTGAAGTAGATTTTTCCATCTTTGAACTTGGACGCATGCATTTTTGCAAATACGGGCCTCAGTCAAAATCAGAAACTGAATGACGTACAGTGTAGATCATGATGTGATCATGATGTGTTCCGCGGCGTCTGATCAGGATCTACACTCTTTGTTCAGGACTGTCTTACTGAATACATAGAGTAAGTTCAGTAGTTTGATGAAATCGCGACAGAATCTGGATATTCAGAAAATCAGTTCACGTATGGTAACGGGTTAAGGTGTTAAAAATATGAAAGATAGTGGGCTCTTCCAATATGAAGGAAGAGTCCATGATAGATATAACTGGGCATTAAGGTGAAAGATAACAGATTCGAGGGAGGCAACGCCGTCGAGAGCCTTTTTGTTGCTCTTTTGAAAAATGAGTTTACTCAATAAAGAAATTGTATTCGATTCCCCCGGGAGCAAATTCTTCCCAGTGGGAGCAGATTCTTTCGTTTAGCGTACCCCCTTTACAGTAGGGACTTGGTGTGCAGGCGAGCAAACAGGAAGTCGCAAAAGTTGTCTCCCGTTTCGAAAAAAGATACACAGTCGACTCTCGTTATCTCACCAAGCCCAGGGAACTCTCTGAAATACTTCGAGATATCCGTACCTCGGCATATCAGAATTGTGGAAAAAGTAAATCGAACAACCACATTTCACGAATGAATATGTATTTTGACTCCTGAAGTTAAAGATGTATTGAAAATATTGTGGAACAGATTGGAGCAATTTCTCCTCTTTTCCACATTTTGTTACCTGTTGTCAGATGTCCATGTTAAAACAGGGACCAGATTTTCAGTTCGAGATAAGTGGTTATTCGAGATAAGCGAAGTCGAGATAACGAGAATCGACTGTACTGATAATCTATCAAGTATATTCAGTCCTCTTAATAAATTTATTTTTATTTTCCAGAAAAGTGGATGCAAAATTTACCATACACCAGTCAAACTCATGAGACAAAGGTAAGAAACGCCCAGTAAACGCACAACGTTGTTAAAGCGGCGTCGTTTCAACGTCACCGCAACAACACAGGCTGATCTCGATGTAAAATTTGGCTTAATCAAGCTCTTGTCTGGCTTGCTTATGAGTCCTTCCGGGGTCACAACGGCATTATCTGTGAGAGTGATAATACATTATGGATCTAGCTTTGCCGCACATTATTTCGGGAAAAAAAAAACTTAAAATAAAAGGAAATACAGTCAATCCTCTTAGTTTAACTTTTATTTTATTTGTATACATATAACATTACAGTTTACAACGTGACATGACAAAACATCAATACATACAAATGGGATCCAGAACAAAGTCGTTTGACTTTTTTAAATCTGTATCCCAGACCATAGTACATATCAGTACAACTAATTTGTGATTTGAGACGATCTGACAAACGTCAACAAAAGAGTATGTGGTATCAATAAGTTATATGAAAAGTAATGAATGTAAACTATTTCAACAAAATGTCAAGAAATAGATATGAAACTATGATATATTATTGTCTCCACGGGGGAAGAGGTGGAGGAAGATATACAATGTACTATATAAATACTAGGTCCGATCGCGACAAATTAATCTAGCTAGCCGTCAATATCAAATATAAATGTATTGATTTGTTTGATTTGGGATATTTATTTGAGGTCACTGTGAGTTAGTTTCTAAAAGTAGCAAGGAACCTTATAGATTAGTATTCGTTTATTGAAAACGTTTCGACTTCAGTATGAAATCATGTACCGCTAAGAAAATAGCTTTATTTTCTTCTAATGATAGAGAAAGATCTCCATACAACAATACATCTAGAGTAGGGTTGCATTTTTCCGACACGGTAGTCAGTAATTCCCGCCTAAGGTCTGTATACTGATCACATACTAACAAGAAATGGTGATTGTCTTCCACAGAACCGCATGCGCATCTTGGGCTGTCTATAAGATTTTTAGAAAACAAATGTTGGCGAAGAGAGCTGCATTTAGTTCTAAGTCTGGCGTGATAAATCTGACCAATTCTTTTGCCTGTGAAATAGTAAGAAGGTGGTTAATATTGCTGTTTATCCTGGTTTTAAATATGTTGAGACTAGATGAATTACGTGTTTGTTCCGGGAGTTCATTCCATTCGCGAACAGCAGACGGCAAAAAGGAGTTGTAATAAAGTTGTGAATTTGCATATATGATTTGAAGATCATTGGCATTACGCAAAGGGTAAGATGATGTACTTCCTACGGTAGGAGGTACAAGTGAGCAGAGGTAATCCGGAGAAAGATCATTTTGCATTTTGTAGAAAAAAGTCAGTTTGTGTTTATTCCTCCTTGAAAACAAAGTTTCCCAGCCTGTTTCCAACAAAAGTGAATTTATTGAGACTAATTTTGTTGCCCCTGTGACAATACGTGCGGCTTCATTCTGGATTTTTTCTAGTTCATTTGATTCGTATTGTGCACAATTATTCCATACAACATCAGCGTATTCTAACAAAGGACGAATAAAAGAAAAGTATATGGTCTGGAGAGATCTCCTATCTAATTTGAACTTCAATTTACGCATAACATTTATTCGATTCCATGCCTTTGTCTTAATATGTTCAATATGATTGTGCCAACTGCAGTCGTTTGAAAAAATAACACCTAAATGCTTATGTGACGTAACTTCATTAATTTGAGTTTCATCCATCGAAACTGGAGGGTGGTACGGTTTGTTAAGTTTTCTTGAAAATAGTATAGATTCTGACTTTGCAGGATTAAATGTTACTAACCATTGTTGGGCCCAACGACTAATTTTTTCTAGGTCTGAGTTAAGTGTTTCGGCTGCCTGAATAGCGTCGTCCACTATGATATACAGACTGGTATCATCTGCAAAGAGCCTTATGGAAGAATTAATATCTTCGACAATATCATTTATATATAAAAGAAACAATAGAGGACCAAGAATAGAGCCTTGGGGAACACCCGCTTTTATTGGTGTCCATGCAGAAGAACCACCTGGCAGTACAACTCTTTGGAGTCTGTCATTGAGATAATCAGTAAACCAAGATAAAACAGACCCAGATATACCTGCTGTTTCGAGTTTGTAAAGCAATCCTTTATGCCATACTCTGTCAAATGCTTTGCTTATATCACAGAATATGGCACGAATTTCTTTACCCTCATCAAGAGCCTTACAAAAAGTATTATATATATCGACCAACTGGTTAGCTGTAGAATCCCCAGGGACAAAACCTGATTGTAGAGTTGTAATGACATGATGCGCGTTAAGGAAGTTGAATAAATGTTTATGAACAATTTTTTCAAGAACTTTGCCCACTGTACTTAGGAGGGAGATAGGTCTATAATTGGAGACATCGGATGGGTCATTTTTCTTGTGTATGGGTGAGACGTTCGCTCAATCCTCTTCATTACGACACTCGATACAAAGACAAAATACAGTTGACTCTCGCTATTTCGACCTCGCTTATCTCGAATAACCGCTTATCTCGAAGTGAAAATCTGGTCCCTGCCTAAACATGAAAAATTAACAACATGTAAAAAATATTGTGGAAAAGAGGAGAAATTGCTCCTAAGGAGCAATTTCTCCTCTTTTCCACAATATATTTTTATATACAATATATCTCTAACTTCAAGAGTCCAATTACACATATATTTGTTAAATGTGGTTAATCGAATTAGTTTTTCCTGAATTCTGCAAATCTGATATGTCAAAGTACGGATATCTCGAAGTATTTCAGAGAGTCCCTTGGAATTCGAGATAACGATAGTCAACTGTACGTTATAATGACAATTTGAATGTCACAAAAAATTCGCTCAAGAGGTGACGGTTAATGAGAGATTATGCAAAAACATTGCAGAGTATCTTCAAGCAACATATGTTTTGGATATGAGAGGCGATTCTAACAAATACCCAAATCATATGTTCTATAAGGAAATAAGAATAAAACAAGACCTTTCTTAGTTTCTTACATATTATTCTGTCCATTAAGGATTCTTTAGAACGGCAAATTCATTATAAAAGCAAAATTTGTGGGAACAAATATTGTCGTTGTAACGAGGGTTCACTGTAAAAGGTCAAACTTTGGATCATATGTTTGACTTATATGAGGGTGTGTATGGGGTTTATTGATTAGAGAATAATGGCCATGTTTTATTATGATTAAAGAAAAAAAATGTCAAAAAAAATATTGATCGGAGGAAAGTGAAGCTTAAAATATAAAGAATAATCGGAAATTTTTTAAATATAAGCAGAAAAAAATAGAGAAAACTGATTAATGAGAAATAAATATATAATGAAAAAGCCTAAATAAAGAAGATGCTTCTTCTGCCTCAAAAGTCTCCTGCATTCTAAAAAATCAAAAACATGCCGAAGGAATACCCCCGGATCCCCCTTGTCTCTGACATGAGCATACATGACATGAATCCTCAACTGGAATCCACCTTCCTTGAAAAAGGGATACATGAAGTTTACACGAAAGTTAACCCACAAATGTACAAATGTACTTCCCACCACCAGCTCTAAAATTGAACTGTCGAAATTGTATAATTTGGTCTCTAGGCAGGGGCTGGGTTTGAAAGTAAAGCCCCACAGACTCGCTTCCATATTTATTTTAAAGACGAATTGAAAAAAAAGAGTATATTAAAAAAAAAAAAAAGATTAGAAAGTAATGGATGCAAGATCATTTTTCTGTGACTTGTATATAACTGGAGGTTGTTAACCTTTAAAACGCCAAGAGAACCTGCATCTGAAAATGTCGTCTGTTTATGTCGTCTGCTGAATATTCTTGCAAACTTTTCAAACCTATTTTTGCATACAGGCAAACAACGTGGACCAAGATCAGATTGCTCCTACAGGGGCAGTCTGATCTGGGTCCACACTGTTTGCAGAAATGACTTTTAAAATCACAAGCAGATGACAAAGCAGACGACAATTGTTGTGATTGGCAGTTTAAGGCTTAATTCTAAATTGTACAAAAACAGCAAAAACATCTTGCCACCTATGAAAGCCATATTGTCTGTCATCTGTGATCGCCAAATTAAAATTCCCTGTAATGATTATGTAAAACAGAAAATCTGTGATATTCTGTGATCTGTGACAAGCATGCAGAAAGCTCTGTTTTAACCAGAGATCCACGTTTAAAAGCACTAAGTTAGTGCCTTTTTCTTCTGAATCATTCTGAATCATACAGAGACTTATTTAAACGTTTAGTTAATGTGTGATTTGCTTCCCTTTCAGAACAGATCGCTTTTATATATTGCTCCCCTGAGGCCTATTTTCAAAAAGGAAAGAATATGCTCATCTTGGGAGCAAATTCATTCCTTTTAGAGTAAAACACTTTTCCTATAGGCTAGGAAGTAACAAAAGTTGTTTTTGGTTTTGTTTTCTTCTGTTTTTTTTTGTTTGTTTTTTTTGTTTTTTTTTTTGTTTGTTTGTTTGTTTGTTTGTTTTTTTGTTTTGTTTTTTGTTGTTGTTGTTGTTTTTGGTTTTGTGTTTTTTTGTTTTGTTTTTGTTTGTTTGTTTTTTGGGGTTTTTTTTATTGTTTTGTTTTTTTTATTGGTTTTTTTTTTTTTTTTTTTTTTGTAAAAATGGCTGAAATCCTACTATTCCTGTAGTTTTCATTTTCATTGTTTATTTATTTATGTGTTTATTTTTAAGTCAAAAACCATCAACATAGAGGCAGAAGAAGATCCGCCAATTATTATAGCTGATGTTCTGCCAGCAGGAACAACAGAAACTATAGCAACAGCACGTACGTACGGCTACGCAGACGCAACGCCAAGAAGTATTGGTGAAACCCAGTACACGACCACCGAGACAGGCCGGACCCAATATATCACGGCTGATACAAGCCGGGCCCAGTATATCACGGCTGACACGGACCGGACCCAGCATACCACGACTGATGCAGATACTCTTCAGCCCATACATATTAAACTAGAGACTCGGGGCAATTTTATAACTAGTGATCTGGGATCTTCTCAGCTTAGAACAACCCAGCTGGGATCTTCGCAGTTAAGAACAACCCAACTTCGTTCAACTCAGGTGACAAATGAACCAGTCCATATACATACTGGTCAGGTAGGTTCCATAAGTAATTGTAGCGATCATACGAGAGGCGGACCAGGACTTTGCGTGTTGACTCATGAGAAAATTATCTCATTTTTGGATAAATGTGTACCATATCGAAGTCATTTCCCTTTGGAGGACTATAGTTTTGCAGTCTTTCCGTCCTTCTGAAATCTTGTCTGGAGCATATTTTGCAGTATAGTGCCTAGGTTGTCCAACCTTTGTGTGCGAGTAGATCTATGAAGACGGCAAGGCGAGTCGAGTACCACAAGTAAGATCACTGTGACTTATATTTACCCTGCATTATGGTAAGCATTCTACATAAATCTATAGCGGGCCGTTATCGGCCCGTCAGGGTAGCTGACGGGCCGATAACGGCCCGCTATAGGTTTTTAAAGTTTGCTAGCTGGGATTTCAGTTAATCTTGTCCGGTCTTCTGTGCTCATTTGACTTGGTTTATCAAACATAGTGTATGCTTTCATCTGGTGACGAAGATGTGTCGCATGCTAAAACTAAGTCAATCTGGTCTGTTTTGCACTGGAAATTACGGGACAGCCGGTTCAGATGGTTTCGGTATGGGACAAAAATGCACATTCTAGCTGTTCCGTCCCGTAGTCCCATGTTTTAGTATTGAGCGACCTACATTACGGTAATAGAAACTGCCCGGAACATATATGACCTGAGCTAACTAAATATGACACATAAGCACATCTAGTGAATATTGCCTGTCGCTTGCCAAAATTAAGTCAAAGTGACCTATATATTGATTTCTGCACTATATTACAGTAAAACATTTTCCAGGATATATCTCCTGTACTGCATGACCTGGGATGACCAAACTGGGTGTTCGGGTACATCTACTGAAGTACGTATGTCGCAAACCATTGATGGTGTTAATAGCTGTTGTGGTCGGCGCTTAAGGGGTTTAGAATGACAACTTGGTCATGACGTCTGGTGTTAGGATAATGTGTTCGGGAAAAGTTTGATACCATGTGACTGGGTTGTGATATTTCAGTGAGACAGCAATATTCATTGGTAAATGAAAGCATTCGCAAGTCATATAAAAAACAAAATATTAACTTGAATGGTAACTAAGGGGGCAATTATACATAAAGGTTAATTCTAAGTATATTCAGGTTACTTCGACAATAAACATACTATATTTCACGTACATCTCGCTTGTATCGCGGTCAACTCCCTTAAAGGGGAGAATACAGTAGCCTTACAATACAAATTACACAACGACTGTAGCAGCGCTACATAATTATACTCAGTTTCGCGCGACACCATCGAAGATGATTTAACCCATGAGTGGACTCTTAATTTTAATTCTACGTTAACTCTTTGGACAGGTCCATTTCCTATATAAGGCGTGTCTGGTTAGTTTTTATTATTATCATGCTCTGTAGAAATATCTGAACTTAATGCAAACAGTGTAGACCCTGATCAGACGCCGCGTTCTGTGGCGTCTGATCTGGATCTTCACTGTTTGCCATTGTCCCTTTTATGGTACGCTAGGCTTAAATGGGTTAAAGATAATGCTAAACCGCTCTTTGGCCTAGTTCAGCAGACGAAAGTAAGAACGTTCTCTTTTTAAACATCGAGCCCTGATGAACAGAGAAGGCCCAGTTTAGACTGCGTGGATGGGCCTTTGCTGCTTACATAATGCTTAAGGGTCCTTTACAAACGTCTAGTCCCCTGTGGTTTGAGAATATAGATTTTGGCGCATGCGTTTTAGTTAAAATGTTTTACTGAACAATTTTCTGATAATTTTCTTATGAAATAAAGATTAATATTGATCGAAATCCAGCAAACTACAATGCTGCAATATGAAGAGTCAGTCAAACCGAGACTCTGAGTTTTTTATGTCTTCTTTTTTCCCAAGCATTACGAAAACACGCCTATTCAAATACACTGAAAACTTTACCACCACAAAATGACAAATTTCAGATAAAAAATTCTGATATTTTTCATATTTCTGCTCAAAACATAGATTGTGGGTACTCGTTAGAACCGCCTCAGCGAGGCGGTTCTAACGAGTACCCACAATCTATGCTTTTGAGCAGAAATAAGGAAAATAATGTACATGTATACCCCTGTAAACCCCGGTTATACTATATAAAAGTGGGGTTTAAGGGGGTCAAATTTATATAGGCACGTTTTCGTAATGGGCAACCTTTTTTATTGCTTTTATTCTACTTACATTTTCAGACGTCCGATGATATTGTTATAACCCCGGTGGTAGCATCTAATGGCATGGGCTTCCGGGAAAGTTATGCATACCACCCACAAGAACTCCGACAGACAACTCAGTCCCTGGGACGGCAACCAAGCCCCGAGCCTGCTGGTGAAGACGAGGCTGTGGTACAGTTTGATGACAATGGCAGCCATTAACACGAAACAGTCTTAAGCCGAAATGGATACACAACAAAGAGAGAGCACTCTAACATGGAAGTTTTTCTCTCAAAATTACAAAGGGAGACCACTGCAGCATAACAAATTTGCTTTCCTAATATACATGTATATGAATCTCTTCTGAAAAGGAGCTGTCATTTGAAGAAGAAAATGTTCCCGATGGAGGCAGTTTGTTTTCTTTAAAAGTAGTTTCCCTTTAAGAAGGGGCAAATGCTTTCAAATTGGAGTAGTCTCCCGTATTGATTTATCCGTTTGCCTGAATCCTGTATCTTATACATGAAGATTTAAGCTATTGTCCATGATTTAAGAGGATTGAATATACTTGGTAGATTTTCCGCCATTTTATGCAAGGAAGGTAACTTTTGTGATTTCGAACTTGCCTTCCTGCATACCAATCCACTTCAGAAAAGGGGTATACTCTTAAAGGAAAGAATTTGTTCTCGACGAGAGCAAACCCTTTCCTTTTAGAATAGACCGTTTTTCAGAAGGCGGGTAAAACAGTTTGTACAGAGTTGCCTTCCTTCCCTTGAAAGTGTATTTATTCCCCTTAAATACATGTATACTGCAACCTTTTTATAAGACGGTCCATTTAAAAGACGATTTCGGATATAAGACGATTTAGAAGTGGATCCCAGAATTGTTGTATCCAAACAAAAGTGTGTAGATGATATAGAAAAAATGACCATTTATGGTCATTTTTTCTATATAATCTATACATTTTTGTTTGGATACAACATAGTTGTTTAGATAACACGGTTTTTGCTTTGGATCTCAGCAACAGTTTTATAAAGAGGTTGTGGTGCATCATCATTGTTATTGTCACATTGAATGCAACACTAAAATTTATTAATGCATAATTCTGATCTCCGCCTAAAATGTCAGTTGTCTGTCATGAAAGGTCACCATATGTAATAGTGTAGATCCTGATTGATCAGACTGCACGGTCTGCTCTGGATCTTCATATGTGGACAGCGAATGCCAAGATCAGACTGCGCATTCTCGCAATCTGATCAAATCTGTTGCAGATATCAAATCCTCATGTTTCATTTGTTCGTTTTGCATATGCTTGCAGACTCCTTTTATTTGATGCAGCGCATGTGCAAATGTTGTTTTCCGATTGTGTGCCTCCATGAGATGAGTCACAGATAGTGGTATGTTATGACGTAAAGATTGAAAAGACCCGGATTATGGTCAACGTCAGGTTAGGTTGGCACGTTGGACCAACCTTTGATCAGGATCCTCATTTTGTCTTTTACCAAAACGATCATAAATTGAATGCATAATGTAAAAGTATCGTCTGCTTTATTTGCTCATATTCATAAACAAGCCAATAGTAAAAAAAAAATATCGCGTGTGTACAACTAACGTTCAGCGTGCAAATAGTTGACACGGGTGAGCAAGCGATCTGGACATTTCCGGTCGTTCTCAGGCTTCTGAAGGTACTTTTCTCGTGGCACGGTTATGCTTTATTTAATCTTGTATACACAATGGTGCCATTATTAGTTTTAGTAAATATTGATTATATCTTAGCGGTAAACAGTAGCATATAATTAAGGGGAATGGGTATACTAAAGGGCGGTAACTCTGTCATATTG
This sequence comes from Anodontia alba, assembly GCA_964016985.1. Taxonomy (NCBI): domain Eukaryota; kingdom Metazoa; phylum Mollusca; class Bivalvia; order Lucinida; family Lucinidae; genus Anodontia; species Anodontia alba. The sequence goes on from OZ024822.1 coordinate 86,466,795, forward strand.
TCTCATTTCTTTAAAGGGGTTTTACTCTATTAAAAGGGAAAAATTTCCTTCCTTTTGGGAGCATATTCTTTCCTTTTACTGTAAATTCCCTTTAAAAGAGACTTGATGTGTAGGAAAGCAAACCACAGAAAGTCACAAAAGTTATCTCCTTTGTGAACAGCAACCAAATCTATCCAGTCCCCCATAAAAATGTGTTTTAATAATTGGACATAAATATTTAACCCTTGCCACTCTCTGGACTAATTCAGCAGACGACAAATTGTTGATATTTGTCTTTTTTTTCCAGAAAACATGATTTGACTCCAGTGGAGACAATTTGCATGCAATGTCAAAACCAGTTTTCTGGGAAAAATATGAAAAATAGTTCAGTATGTCGTCTGTTGAAAATTTCACCCATAGTGCTATTAAAGCGTTAAAATGCTGAATTCAAATACCACCAAACGACAGTTTAAAACTGTTTCATCATTTCTTCCAAAAACTAGAGCTTGACAACCTTAAGAGGTAGTTCGTATGATATGTCAAAGCCCTATTTTCCGAGGAAAATACCATTCATTTATCGTCTGCTGATTTAGTTATGAGTATTTCGTATTTAATCTAAGCAGTGGATTATCTAAGCTCGAGGAAACAATATTCAGAATTGTCGTCTGTCGATTTTTTTATTTAGCGTGCAAAATATTAGTTATGATGTTTATCAATGACTGTTCTGTAGTTAGTTATGAAATAATTTTGTAGATTTTATAAATAAGAGTACTTTTATATTTTGTGATATTGTTAATATCAATAGCAAGTGCAATTTTGTTGCAATCTTTTTAAATATTCTTAAATGGTTGAAAGTGCAGTTTTTTGTACGCCTTTCAACAAAAGAAGATTGCCGTAGCTCCAGATATGAGGGTGTCTCCAGTTCATTTTTTTCTTTTGTCACCATGAAAACATATATTGTGGATACTCATGAGAAGCGCCTCGCCGAGGCGCTTCTCATGAGTACCCACAACATATGTTTACATGGAAAAAAAAGAAGAAAAATATAATGCTTTTCAACTGGAAAAACGGCCTTTTCTGTAGCCATGGAATGCATAATTAACTTGACAAACTATAATAAGCGAGAATTGCAGTTCATGTTGTGATTGTGATTTGAAAAGGATTTTGAAATTTCAAAATAATTTGACAAACATTCACTCCGCAACTGTGTTGCGTGCAATATGCAAAACCCTTGCCTCGAAGATCAAGGACACACTGTGGTGCATTCAGTGTTGTCTGGCTTTTATGTCTGTCCTGTATGACAGGATTTAAATGAAATAAGTTGAAACCAAACCCCAGACTTAACGTTGCATTAACCCATTGTAGTCGGGATACCCGTAAAAGGGTACTTGGCATATAGTGCGGAGCCAGATTAGACGCCGCAGAACGCGGCGTCTGATCAGGGTCGTCACTGTTTGCAAATAGATTAGCCATTTTTCTCAAAGAATATGTAAATCTAATAGCCGAGTGTACCTAAAATTGAAATTGGACTACTCCAATATATAGTGTGGGTGAGTTCATTCAGTCTACAATGGGTTAAACAACAAAAGCAATATTATAGGGGCACTCATTTGCAGTGACAGTTCTTGACAGTAAAACCTCGATGACTCGAACACTGATAGCTCGTTTAACTTGGATGATTCGAACTCGTTTTTAAGTCCCTACGAAATTCTTCCGATAGCTCAGATCAAGAAAACAAATACTAAGAGAAATTTTCTTATCTTATCAAGAAATTGTATGTTGTGTGTATTCATTAGAATTGCCTCATCGATGCGATTCTAATGAGTACACTAAACGTACAATTATTGTATAGAAGATCAAAAAGACTTCCCTAAATTTTCACCATTTGCTTCCTGACCTGACCCTCAGCAGCTCGAAATACCCTTGTCTCGAATAAATTTCCATTGTCCCAAAGATTTTCGAGCCATTGAAGTTTTACTGTATTGTCATTCATTTGCACGCAAACAAAAAAAAATATGGGTGGTTCGGGTGGGATGGAGGATGCATTATAAAGACAGATTGAATATTATAAGCACTGCTTGACCCCACTGTCAATGTGAAAATTCAGACCCACTTATTCAGCCATACAGGGGATCACATTTCGTCTTAAAGGGGAATTGTTACTCTTTCAGGAAAGGAAACTCTGTCTAAATTGTTTTACCTCCCTTCGGAAAAGGGCGAAAAGGGGTCTGTGTTAAAAGGCAAGAGTTTGCTCCCCCTTGGGAGCAAACTCTTTCCTTTTAGTATAGAACCCTTTTCAGAAGGGGCATGGTGTGCAGGAAGTCACAAAAGCTGTTACCCCTGTAAAAAATAGTCGAAAGTGTACCTTTAAGGTGAATGGATATGGCATTTCAGCTGACAGTTTTTGCCTCGCTGTTCAAAGGGAGACCACTGCAGAAAAAGTGAATTTGCTTCCAAGGTTATTGAATTCCTTCATAAAGGTGGTGGAGGTGGGTACTTATAGTTAGTTATAAGGGGAATAATATGTTCCCAGGGGAATTAAAGTGATTTTAGTAAGAATAACATCCCCTTTGAGAAAGAGTGCAGATGCTTTCAGAGTGATTTCTCTTAGTAAAGTTTCCAGGGGATTCAAATTCTTTTAGTAATAATAATTTCCTCTTTAAGAAGGAGGACAAATGCTTTCAGAGTGATTTCCCTTAGTAGAGTTTCCATTTACATTAAATCTACTAACTGTTAATGTGTAGGTTAAAGGGATTGAACACACTTGATTGATGTTTCTCGCCATTTTTGCAAGGGAGACAATTTCTGTGACTTTCAGTTTGCATTTCTGTACACCAATACTCTTCTAAAAAGCAGTCTACTCTTAAAGAAGAATTTATTCCCAGTGGGGAGGGGGGTTTTTTTTGTGTTTTTTTTTTTTTTTTTTTCATTTTAATGTGGAGTTTTTTGTTTGTTTTGCTTTTGTGTTGTTGTTGTTGTTATTTTTTGTTGTTGTTTTTTTTTTTGTTTTTTTTTTTTTTGTTTTTGTTTTTTGTTGTGTTCTGTTTTTTTTTGTTTTTTTTTTTGTTTTTTGTTTTTTTGTTTGTTTGTTTTTTTTTTCAGAAGATTGAAACAATTTTGACAGAGTTGCCTCCCCTCCCCTGAAAAGGTAAACAGATATACAGTAAAACCTCAGTGGCTCGAACATCTTTGGGATCATGAAAATTTATTCGTGAAATGGGTAGTTCGAGCCACTGAGGGTTAATCATGGCGCTAGGTCAGGAAGCAAATGGTGATAATTTAGGGAATTTAGGAAGTTTTGATCTTCTATACAATAATTGTATGTTGAGTGTATTCATTAGAATCGCCTCGATGAGGAGATTCTAATGTGTACACACAACATACAATTCATGATAGAATAAAAAAATTCCCTGAGTATTTGTTTTCTTGTTCTGAGCTTTCGGAAGAATTTCGTAGGGACTTAAAAACGAGTTCGAATCACTCAAGTTAAACGAGCCATCAGTGTTCGAGTCATCGAGGTTTTACTGTTTGTTCATTCTGATACTAGTGTGAACTTTCTGTCGCTTCAGTATCTTTATACAAAAATTATCAAGGCATGTAAGGATAAACGTTTTTAATACTTTCGACATTTTATGAATCATAGTTTCAGAATTTAAGCTTGAAATATAAAACTGCAACATTATAGACAGGTAGAAATTATCAACAGTCAGAATATGTTTGTACACGCAAAGAGGAGTTTAACTGAGACATAACGTAAAAAAACGTACCTTTAGACATGTGCGCCCAGTGAAGTTTCAGATCAGCCTGCGCATTCGCGCAGTCTGACCAGAATCTTCAATTGGCGCCTTTTGGATAGCCAAGGTTGCAAACTTTCTTCATGCGGACAACGAAGACTGAGCAGACTGCGCGAATGCGCAGGATGATTTGAGTCTTCATTCAGGGCACATGTAAAAAGGTGCGTTTTCTCACGTTGCGGCTAAATTTTTAAGTGCATGTAAGGGTTGAAGAAAGAAAGAAAAACTGCACCTGTATCCATTGATTGCATGTGCAAGGCTGTGCAAAGCAACCCGGTTCAACTCAAAGGAGTTAGGTGCTAGAAGAGTAGCTAACAGCTGGTGATAAAAAAAATGAAACTGTTTATTAATATATAGTCGGAAGAATACGGTAAATGTCCTAAAAATTCGAACACTAAAGCGTCTGACAAAATGACATATGCAAACAGTGTAGACCCTGATCAGACTGCTCCTGAAGGAGCAGTCTGATCAGGGTCTACACTGTTTGCCATTCCACTAAATATTTAAAGGAACTGCTGCATAAAAAGCAAAATTTAAGCCAAAAAGAGTATGGAATAAAGTGTTCGAATTTTTAGGAAATTTACCGTAGTAATAGATTTAGCCAGAAGAATTATTAGAGGTTAATATTGGTCGAGGTGTGCATCTAAGTCATATTAGCTCTGGAAAGTCATATTGGCCCGAGGGTCAGTATGACTCTCCAGGGCCAATATGACTTAGAGGTACACCTCGACCATGCCATAACCTTTTTATTACATACTTATATACAATTTATACAAAAAAAGTAACCAGCTTTAAAGTAGATTCCTAATTATAATAATATAATTGCTCGTCTGTCATTACTGACAATGACCAGTCCTAATCAACTGTGTAATGTGTTATTATTTGTGTGTTCTAAGATGGCTGAAGAGACCAGTCTTAGCTCTAAAGTGCCTGTTGCAGATAGAACAAGAGAGGTCTGAGGAAGAAAGCTCTGTTGGTGATGCCTTAGCTCTGGCTTTCCGCTGTGCACGTTTCTGCTCGGCTTCGCTGATTCTTTTTGCTTCGTATTCACCCGCTCCCCTTTTTATGAGGCCTCACCACTTTGTACGATCTTGTGCAATCTGTTCCCATGGCTCTATCGGTATGTTGAAGTCTTTAAGGGAAGCTTTGAGGGTGTCCTTGTATCGCTTCTTCTGACCACCATGGGAGCGTTTTCCTACTTGAAGTTCTCCATAGAGGATTTTCTTTGGCAAACGTCCATCAGGCATGCTGGTAACATGGCCTGTCCATTTTAACTGTGCCAATTTCAGAAGAGTATGTATACTCTGCATCCCTGCCCTTTTCAGGACTTCTGTGTCTGGAATCCTGTCTTGCCACTTGATCTTTCGAAGTTTTCTAAGATTCCTACATAAGATTCCGAGGGTATTTGATAGAAGTATTCAAACTTTTGAACAAATTAGAAGATGTTGACTATCAGATATTTTTTAGCTAAATGAGCAAGCAACTGGATCAAATGGCAGAAAATTGAAAGTTAAAATATTTGTAAAAAGGATATCAGAAAATATTTCTTTTCATTTAGGGCCATATCTGAATGGAATAATTTACCAGAGACTGTTGTATCAGCGCCGCCTATTAATATATTTTAAAAACCGTTTTGATAAGTACATGGGGAATGCAAAATACACAGTTTTTCCGGAAAAAGGCTGGGTTAAAAAACCAGAAGGGAGGTATATGAGATACCAGTCTCGCGACTTTACAAAAAGATGTTAGATGTTAGATGTAAAACAATTTATTTAGAATCCTCCATTTCTTGTTTTTATTGCACACTTTTTTGTATAAATTTATATATAAGTTAACCAATATAGTATTCTGATGGTAGTTTTTGTATGTATACTTTAGTAAGTATATGATGATAATATGATGATAATAAATTAAAAAAACTATCAGTAAAATCAGGATGGCCTACGCATCCGCACGGTCTGCTCTATTTGATATTGTTTTTTCCATGTTGGTCCATGATTGTATCCTGTTCTGTTCCTATTCCGTTCTATTCTGTTATTTTCTATAAATACAGCGCCCCAAGGAACGGACAAATATGTAGGCTCAGCATATATCTAATTTTATGACTGCAAATACCCAGATCAAAATAATCCTAAAGCACTAAAGGAACATTTTGATCTGGTTTTATACTGTCTGCCATTTAGATACATCATCAGTTGTTTATTTATTTATTTTTTATTTATTCTTTTTTTTTTTTTTTTTTTTTGTTTGTTTAAAAAAAAAAGAAAAGAGAGGTAGATTTTTCCATCATTTCCGACAAGAGAGCCAACTTTTGTGACTTCCTGTTTATTTTATTACACGCCAAGCCCTTCTGAAAATGGATAAAATCTAATAGAAAATAAAGTTTGCTCCTACGGGGACCAGATTCTTCCCTTTCAGATTAGAACCCTCTTCAGACGGGAGACAAAAACAATTTTGAGGGGAATCGTCTCCCTGGAAAGAGCAGCCATTCCCCTCAAAATGAACATGTTCATGGGCGTATCGTTCACTACGCATGTTACGCATGCGCACTACGCACATTACGTAAAATGCGTAAGAATTTTTTTACAGTAAAGGGACATTAACATGAAATATTTTGCTTCTTTAACATAGGGGCTGCTCTTGAAAGGAAAGAATTTGCTCCCAGAGGGAGCAAATTCTTTCCTTTAAGAGTAGCCCCTATTTTGTAGGCGATTCTAGGCATATTTTGTCGAGATTTTTCCTGGTGTGCGTAAAAATAATTCCGTTCTGGCTACGCCACTGAATTGTTCGAGCTTCGGGATAAGTAAACACAGAAATTGAGATGTTCGCATATATTGGGTAATTACCGTAATTACCCTAGATAATCGAAAACCTAGAATTCCTGACCATACTTATCCTAAACGTATGTGTTTAAAACTGCTGGATGGGTGGCAAACAGTAGAGACCTTGATCGGACATCGCCTTCTGTGGCGCCAGAACGTGGAGTCTGATCTATGTCTACACTGTCTATAGGAGTACTTTGGGTGAATATGGTATGTACAGATGGGAGTTATGGGATATGAAAACAGCGAAGTTCCTGATAGATTGTGAGGATGCTCATTTGGGTCTGTACTGTTCGAAAATAACTTGAGACATTGTTTTATGTGAATAATCTTTTGTAGATAGCTAGCTCTAAGGAGTCGGACAAACTGCCGGTAAACACACAAACGCCGTTTCGATGCCGCCATTGCGTCAATAAGTCGTTCCACTGCACACAAGTCGTAACAAACGTCGATCAGATGGCGCTGCAGCATCATGATTTTACGGCGACGTCGAAACGACATTCTAATGCACTTGCGTATGTAACGCGACGTCTGATTGGATAACGTTAAAAATTGCGACGGTATACGTAGCTCACAGCACTTGTTGCTTTTTGCATAAATAGTACATTTTTTCAAGTTGAACAGAAAAAATGAATAAATGCATTAGAATGGGGATAACTGCATTCAAATTTGTCATTTGGGGAGGTAAATCGGCGGTTTTACGGTCGCAAATTACGTTTTACGGTTCCGCTGATGCGTCGCCGTAAAACGAAATTTCCGACCCCAAAACCGCTGATTTACCTCCCCAAATAACAAATTTGAATGCTTTTATCCCCTAATTATAGCACAGGCGCTTAAAATTTTGTCTCACATGACTTGTGTGCCCGCAACGCAGGAGATTTGAAAGGAATTGCAATATCATATTTTGAGGAACTTCAAGCGCCTGTGATTGTAGAAGGTGGTAGCGGCGTTTTGTGTTTGCTGCGTTGTTCAAAAAGTTCTGACCTTTTTGATTTACAGGGCTCTGTTATAGTTTCAGAGGTATATAATTCCAAAAGTTATAATATATATTTAGTTTTTAATAAAAGAAATGTCTATTTTTATAACGAGTTTGTCTTTTGAGTAAAAATCCCTTTGAAAACAGAAAACATTAAGCGCAAAGAGAAGAAAATTTATCCTGTCGTTTGTACGTTAAAGAATTCATCCGTGTATTATGGAGAGTGACTTGTTTGCATGCCTGTGCGGAGGCGCACGGGTCCTTAATTTTCTCCTATCCAGAATGATTAGGTTTACATGTCATTGTTTGATAGTCATGTATTTCCCCTCCCACTGACTACAGAAGGTTTACCTGAATTTTGCTCGTTGTGTTTCAGCAGGATTATGTTGTTGATGACATTATCAAAGCTGACATACCCTTATACAATCGAACCTCAATGGCTCGAACATTGTTGGGACCATGGAAAGAGACATGGGTAGTTCGAGCCACTGAGGGTAAATCATGGTGCTAGGTCAGTTAGCAAATGGCGATAATTTAGGGAAGTCTTTTTCTGTCTTCTATACAATAATGGTATGTTGAGTGTATTCATTAGAATCGCCTCGATGAGGCGATTCTAATGAATACATTAGAATCGCCTCGATGAGGCGATTCTAATGAATACGCTCAACATACCATTTCATGATAAAATAAGAAAACTTCCTGAAATATTTTTGTGGAGTTATCGGAAGAATTTCGTTGGGACTCAAAAACAAGTTCGAATTAAACACGGTAAACGAGTCATCGGTGTTCCAGTTATTGAGGTTTTACTGTATATACAAACCGCACCACATCAGTAGAGATACTGTCACAGCTCTTTCTGATGCTACACACTAGCATTTACACTTACTTATTTTTTATTTAGCCACGCTATCAAGCGTCAACGCTAACAGCTGCTCTTAAAGAAAGTGTAAGAGTTCACCCTTACATCTGCTAATGCAACATTAGTCTCAGTAAACCTCTGTAGAATCGCTGCAAAATTCACAGTTTTATTTAATAACAATGAATGCTTCTGTCCTTATATCTATTGATGCAAGTGTACCCACTATCAGTAAGTATAGTATCAAGATTAACAACCGTTAATGAAAAGGTTTTGTAAATAACCCTGTCAGAACTGACATATATTGTTATCCATTGTTGACGACACTATCACGACTGACAACTGTTCCTGATGAAAATGTACCCTTACGTCTAGTAATGCAACCGCACTGTCAATGCCACTGGTCACACGGTCAAAGCTAATAGCTGTTGGGGATGGCACTATCACAACTGACAGATGTTGTTGATGACACTATCACGACTGACAGCTGTTCTTGATGATAATGTACCCTTACGTCTAGTAATGCAACCGCACTGTCAATGCCACTGGTCACACGGTCAAAGCTAATAGCTGTTGGGGATGGCACTATCACAACTGACAGATGTTGTTGATGACACTATCACGACTGACAGCTGTTCTTGATGATAATATACCCTTACGTCTGCTTATGCAACCGCACTCTCAATATCACTAGTGACACGATCAAAGCTTATAGCTATCGTGGGTGGCATTATCACAACTGACAAATGTTGTTGATGACACTATCACGACTGACAGCTGTTCCTGGTGAACTCTTCTAATGCAGCCGCACTGTCAATGCCACTAGTCACACGGTCAAAGCTAATAACTGCTGTAGATGGCACTATCACAACTGATGTTGATGATGCTATTAAAATTGACTGCTCTGGTTTATGACTGTCAAGATTGTGAGTTTTTGTTGACAGCCTTTCACAGTGACATTGTCATCAGTAACAGATGTCAGTCGTGACAATGTCATCAACAACAGCTGTCCATCGTGACTATGTCAGTCGTCATTGTGTCAGCAACAAAAGCTGTCGATCGTGGTGATCGACAGCTGTCGTTGATGTCACTATCACGACTGACATACGTTGCTGACGACAATGCCACTGTGAATGGTGTTGTTTAAGGACACAAGTGACAGTTGTTTTGATAATAACGAGCAAAGTGCATAAATGGATTTTAAGTGGCGTTAATAGAGTTGGATTGTAGCTTGATTTGTTTCCGAATGTAGGTTTGGTACGCTTCGGTTTACCTGTCTTCTTCATTGTTAGAACGGTTGATCAAAGAAATTCGATAAATTTAGATATCAAAATAAAATCAGTGTTTTCGTGAACATGTCTTCGGGTACATGCGAACAGCAAATGCCCAGATCAGCCTGTGCATCCGCGCAGTCTGACCAAAACCTTCAGCTAACAGCATCATTGGTTACTATAGAATACAGTCGAACCTCGTTATCTCGAACTCGCTTATTTCGAATTACCGCTTATCTCGAAGTGAAAATCTGGTCCCTCTTTTAACATGAAACTATATATATATATGTCTAACTTCAGGAGTTAAACTACATATTCATTTGTTAAATGTGGTTGTTCAATTCATTGTTTTACTCACTCTCCCAACTCTGATATGTCGAGGTACGGATATCTCGAAGTGATTCAGAGAGTCCCTTGGAATTCGAGATAACGAGAGTCGACTGTATTTGAATGGAGAGTAAAGGCTCGGATGATACTTTGCGCACGCACAGAATGGTCTGAATCTGAGCATTTTTGCGCATTTTGCTTGACAACGCCTGATTTTGAAAACAGTATTGCCTGGATATATACTATTCTAATTACAGTATTGTCATGCTGGATATTTCTGCTCGGCTCTGTCAATAACTCCGTTCTTCGTATTCCTAGATTCGGTTCGGTTCACCCTTTTAACCTACACACGTCGGCTGGTCATGTGATGGCTGTCTGGTGCGTGTGTATTGTTATGCCCATAAAACGATACAACGACTGCCATATACACATATTTGATTTAAAATATAACCCTCTGTACGCTATATGTTTATTTGTTAGGTTACATTGTACATATAGCGGCATAGTATACGCTGTTTTCTTTCAAATAATGGAACTACTTTGTTAGGAGTTATTAGGTCTCCATCAAGAAAACTAGTCTCGCAGTTGAAACCAGTTAAAACTCGGTTGAAACTCGGTACGTTAAATCGGAGGCTAATTGCTGAGGCACCCGCCTCCAATAATAAGAATACGTCAGTATGAATTCAACTGAAAATAATAAGACTGTCAATAAGATTTTTTTTTTCTAAGTATCGCCGCAATACATTATACCAACAATTTCGGAACCGTAATACTGCAAGTATGATCGATTCTAAAAGGAATGACATGTGAGAGCAATGAACATGCGAAACTGAAACTGCTTTTGAATGTCAATAGGGTCTAAATCGGATAAAAACTAAAGAAGTTAAAGACGTCTAAAGATTCCAAAACCCTTATCAAATGCGCCTTCATTTTGACTATTTATTGGGGATCTAAACATTTCAGAATCTTCTTTTCAGATAGAAATTAGTGCTACAAACTCCATAACTCCTTGAGAAAAAGCAAATATAGAGGTTGAATATGGTTGCAAATCTTATTTATTTAGGTTTTGCGTAATCAAGGCTTTATGACATCCAAAGCGTCACCCATTACGAAAACAAGCCTATTCAGCTACACTGAAAATTTTACCACCAAAAAATGAAAATTTTCAGATAAAAATTCTGATGTTTTTCATACTTATGCTCTAAACATAGATTATGAGTACTCGTTAGAACCACCTCAGCGAGGCGGCTCTAACGAGTGCCCACAATCTATGTTTTTGAGCAGAAATAAGAAAAATAATTTATACCCCTGTAAACCCCAGTTTTACTATACAAAAGTTGGGTTTACGGGCCCCAAAATTATATAGGCATGTTTTCATGATGTAAATGTTCAAAATGGCGGTAGCTATAAAATCAGTTTTGATATCTTCCGGTAAACCTTGATTTTGCGACAAAATGTACGGTTTGTCAATATCTTGCATTTCAGGTAAATCTTCTTCATCAACGACGCTTTTCTCTTTAAATATTATTATTGCTGAGCGTATACGAAAAGCAAATGACATCTGTATTAAGATTCTGTCCGTTTGTTCAAGTGTATAAGCGATGGCATTATAATGAGAGTGACGAGGCTGAGACATCATATAATCACTGGAAAAGATCTTGTGTTGTCAGATAGACAGAGAGTAGATTTTTAACGCTACCAGGTAATCGTGTCAAATGGAGGCAGCGCCAATCTTGTGTTATTTAGCAACGTTTTGGATTTTAAAACAACGCTTACATGCTGGGTAAACATTCCAGCAGACGACATTTTGAAATTTTTACTTATTTTTCCTAGAAAATAGGCTTTGACATTTCATGCAAATTGACTCCATTACATGAAATTTCAAAGCCTACTACTGGAAAAAAAAATGACAAAGGTATTCTCAGTTTGTCGTCTGCTTATTTGTCCTTAGGATGGTGAAGGCTAAAGTGATATGTAAAAATGAAATTGTATCTGCTCATGACACATTTTTTCAACATGAAAATAAAAAAAAAAAAAAAAAAAAAAAAAAAAAAAGACTGATCTTCTATAGATGGCCGTTCTGCATTACCATAAAAATGGTTACTTTCTTACTTAAAGGGTAATACAAGGCTAACGCAAAGCAAGATCTTTTATAAACCATGCAATTTGAACCAAATTTGACCACAATAGGATGAAAATTAAGGATGTTATTAAGGCTTTAAGCTTTCAAAGTTGCTTTTATGAGCGCCGCCATTTTGAATATATAATGAAAATTCATGACGTCAGAAAACCTCAATTAAATATGCAATTTGTAAATAAATATTGATTGCAGCAATGTTTTTATTCTATGTTTTTTGCATATAGCTTCTTTTCATGATATATTGCCTTGAAAACTGCTCTGTTATTTATCAGAAAGAAGATTTCATTTGATATTTTGACATTTTAAGAACCTTATTAAATATTCAAAATGGTGGCGCCCTTTGAAAATAAGTCGGTTTTTATACATCATTAACATCCTAGGTTTTCATTTGATTTTGGTCAATTTTGCTTCAAAATGCATGGTTTATCAAAATCATCTCAGATACTAGATATAGTGCAGTGGAATGCCCTCATGAGGGTGTGAGTCGGTTGTATTATTGCCAACCCTTGATGCGTTCAAGGAAGAAGTCGGCAGACTGCACCAATCCCCTCTCCTTACTTCACCAAATGTTGTAACCCTATCACCTGTTATCTCTCCATTATTCCCTCTTTTTTTACTTTTATCTAGTTTTCTGTTCTTTCAGTACGACAGCGCACACCCGCCCAGAATGCCCGGAAGCAGCAGTCAGAGAAAGAAAGGAAAGGAACATTCTTTGTCAGTCTTGCCATTCCCTTTAAGTTAATAAGTGAGTCGCCGGTGTTTACACATCGATAAAATCCACAAAAACAAAATCCGTTCCTATACCAAATAACTTGCATAAAACATCACATATAAGCAATCACAGTTCGTAGTTCATATGAAAATGTAATTCTACTTGGTGACCTAAACGCAGACTTAATGGACTCAAACAAAAATTAAGCCAAGATATTTGTGATATATTTGACTTACACAATTTAAGCAAAGATCCAACCTGTTTTATGAAGAACATACAACCCTCTGTATCTGACGTCATAGAAATATACGACCCTCTTTAGCTTACGTCATATTTACCAACAACTCGTCCAATTTTATGCAAACTGGACAGTGTGCTACAGGTTCAAGTAACTGGCATAATATGATTTAAAGAAATGTTTTATACCCTTTAACCGTACAAAATTTGAATATAGAAGTTTCCAAGATTTTGACAGGGGTGAGGACTTGTCATATTAGTCCAATATTACTTCAGATGCAGATAAATGTGCTCAAACTTTGCAAATGGGTACCTGTCATTTTTAGTGGACTCTCGTTATCTCGACTTCGTTTATCTCGAATAACAACTTATCTCGAAATGCAAATCTGGTTTCTGTGTAATCATGAAAATCTAACAACAGGTAACAAAATATTGTGAAAAAGAGAAATTGCTCATTCTCCTCTTTTCCACAATATTTTCTATATATCTCTAAGTTCAGGAGTCACAATTAAATATTCATTTGAGAAATGTGGTTGTTCTATTTATTTGATATGTCGAGGTACGGATATCTCGGAGTCCCTTGGGTTTCGAGATGACGAGAGTTGACTGTATTTTAAGACTTCGAAGAGCCGCAACAGATGAATATAATGGTGTCTTATGTTTAAACCGATAATGCCTAATCAAAAATGGGACTAAGGCAAACAACGAAGACCCTGATAAGATACCACAGAACGCGGCGTCTGATCAGGGCCTACATTTTTGCATTTAGCATGTGATGATGTCTTTAAAAAAAGAAAAATAAACTAAACCACACATCCCCTTAATTAGAAAATACAACTGCTCAAAGAGTTCAAGAGTGGATCTGGAGGGCTTCTTGGGGTAGGTGTTGAGTCGAATCCCACTTTTTCATCAAAATTTCATTTTCATGTGGATTGTTTTGTACATTCGATTAAACATATGGCAAATAATAAATATAATTTTTAAAAGGAAGAGCCTGAGCAGTTTGGTGTGAAAAAAAAAAAAACGCGGGGAAAATACGAAAATCGATTAAAAATTAGAAAATAATTGGGCTTTGAAAATGTAGAAAATGGTGCCATGGAAGCTGCCATTTTTTGTGGGTTAGTGACATCATAACCAACTACAAGTTAAACATGGGTTAAAGATCGATTCTGTATCAACAGACAGATCAATGTGACGCGATTAAGGATGACAGTGCACTAGTCTTAAAATGTTTACAGTAAATACAGAAACGGCGATCGATATACGGTTTTTAAACCCGTTGTATACGCGGATCGTATGTACGCCTAAACCGGAGACGCACTGGAGCGTTTCAGAAAACACCTTATAATAATAGACTGAATTTCTACACTTGAATAATATAATTATAAAACGTGTAGACATGTAAATATAGCCAGGTGTAGAGGTCCACCCAATGTCGGGTGGTTTCGACTTCCTTATTTTCTCTCTGAACGGATTTATAACATGATCGGGGGCAGGGGTCTATCCCTGGCTGGGCTGTTCTTCCTCCTACAGATCTCAGGTGAGTGGTTTAACTCAGTTTATAGGTTTTATCAGTTAAAATTACAACACCTGTTCGTCGAATATCAATAATGACCATACAAAGGTGTCGATTTGAGAGTTCTGTGACCCGGGGTGTAATCTTATACTTACGCTTTCTAACAAGCAAAGTTTGAACTTTTACCTCCGTTTTAGGGCATATATGTATGATAGTTTATGTGATATGGAATTATTCTGATTGATATCGCCGCTACCTATCCATTCACTGACAGATGTTCATATATACAATCTCCTAGACACTCCACGTGGGTACTGGTGATCGGATCCCGGTGGGGGATTCGAACATCTGTGTCAGATATGGGTTTGACTTCTGTATTTTGGCACCCCAGAAGGCTTAATACACAATAGACAAATAAACGTCGCCACAACGTCGTTCCGACGTCGCTTTGACGTCATAACGGAAAGACGTTATTAGTTTACTAGGTGTAATCGTATGAGAAATGGCGCTGCAAGTACAATTCCTTCGTCATGTTACAATTGATAACAAAAAAATGTTAAAAAAAAAACAACAAAAAATCTAGGAAGACTAAGCCTGTCCGGAAAATAAGTGTGAGCCGGCCTCGGTGGCTCAGTTGGATGCGCCGTCCGACTGGAGACCAGGAGGTCGCGGGTTCAACCCCCGCCGAGGTCGGCAACATTCTTTCGTGGAGATTGATCATGAAATATTTTCCCTTCCGCTGATTCAAGAAGGGCAGTTGTCAGTTTCTGGCGAAAGAATGTGCACAATAATGGTTAACCGCTTAGAGGCCTAAGCCTGCCCAGTAAACGTGTGGTTAGGTAAACTGACCGCGCTCGACATGACCCCATTGGGTTAACTGGGCCGTAAAACCACAACACAAACAAATAAAATAAGTGTGAGTAGGTTAACTGACCAGCTCGACATGACCTTAACAGTGTTGACTGGTTCGTAAATCTCCAAATCAATTCTTAAGTATTAAATAAATAAATATGAGCAGGTTAAATGGTCGGCTCGACACGACCGAAATAGTGTTGACTGGGCCATAAAACTCCAAATAAATAAATAAGATAAAGAATGTTCTCACATATACAGCTATGTGCAAACCGCCGAAAACAAAATACATATACTGTTGATTCGTACCATGAGAAAAGGTATCTTCGGGTTATATGCGAACAGTAAAGATCCAGATCAGACAACCAAAACCTCACTATCTGATAATTAAGGGGAAAGGCAAATGTTTCCAAGGGAAGAAACTTTTTCAAAATGGTTTGCCTCCCTTCTATACAGGGGTCTGCTCTAAAAGGCAAGAATTTGTGCCCAGCGGGAGCAAATTCTTACCTTTTAGAGTAGACCCCTTTTGAAAAGGGGAATGATGTTCAGTGAATCACAAAGGCAAACAGGAAGTAACAAAGGTTGTTTCCCTTGTAAAATGAAAGAATATCTTATTATGTACATTGTATATCCATTCGACACCTCAACTCCTTACCATACTTGTTCCAAAATTTGAACAAGTACAATTAACTAGATCTACCCGATGTTGTGTCTTAAAATTGCTGGATGATTGACAAACACTGTAGACTTTGATGAGATCGCCACATTCTGTGGCATCTCATCTGGGTCTATACTGTTTGCTCGGGCATGTCTGTCCGAATACATACGGTAAATACGGTACTTGACGTTATCCCAGTAAGCATTCTTTATAAATCTATAGCGGGCCGTTATCGGCCCGTTAGGATAGCTGACGGGCCGATAACGACCCGCTGTAGATTTATAAAGAATGCTAGTTGGGATCTAATGAATCTGTGATTAATTTTTACCACACTCTAGGCATATTCACTACGGCAGCAGACGACAAATTTATAATATTTTCCCAAGAAAATAGACTTTGACAGTCGGTATAATATCAAATATACATGCAGTCGTCTTCGAAGACTGTGGTAGAACCACAAAACCACAAGCCATTCTATGCAGCAAATGCCCTGGTCAGTTTGCTAATGCACGCAGTTTGATCGAGTCCATCGCTGTTCTGGAAGCTTGATAGCCCTCTGATCTGTGGTGCTAGAGGTTACGGGCTCGATCCCGCTAGAGGTGAGATAGTTCCAGAGTCCGAACATGCTCCACTTTCTGGCGTCTTTCTGCAGGGATGATGTTAATACGGTGCGCCAGTTTTCGAACTCAGGCGTTGATTGAAGGGCCTTGTGCATTAAGAATCTCCCACCCCCACTGTGCAGGCTTGAGGTCCCATTGCTAAGACAAAAGTTCTCCCTGGTTTACCATCCTAGGAAACTGGCCCGCAATTACGACCGAATGCACCAATGTAGACAGAAAGAAATCCGGGATTGCTTGTTCCAGTTATATGACTGGTCTACCGTGGTCCAGTGGATCGAGTCCACAAGGCGTACCATACAGCATTCCAAGAAATCGGGGTACATTGTGTCGATGCTGTTGACAAAATATCGAGGCAGCTCCAGAAGAGATGAGTATCTACAGAGCAATGTTTTCTTATTTCTCTATAAGTATTGAGACAGACAGGCCTGAGCAAATAGTGTAGACCCAGATCAGACGCCGCATTCTGCGGCGTCTGATCTGGGTCTCCACTGTTTGCTTGGACCTAGCTGCTCGAATACTTGGGATAAAAACGTCATATCTTCTTGATCTTTGCTTAAAGCATTGATCATCTCTGTCTAGACTTACTGAGAACACACACCATGTTTTCATGGGGTAAATACGGAATGTTATTTCCTATGTGTTTTAAGTCTATTCTTCAATACGGAGGGAAATGACGTATAAGCAACTTCTGACAACTGGCCCGCAATTACGACCGAATGCACCAATGTAGACAGAAAGAAATCGGGATTGCTCGTTCCAGTTATATGTCTGGTCTACCGTGGTCCAGTGGATCGAGCCCACAAGGCGTACCACACAGCATTCCAAGAAATCGGGGTACTTGTGTCGATGCTGTTGACAAAATATCGAGGCAGCTCCAGAAGAGATGAGTATCTTCAGAGCAATGTTTTCTTATTTCTCTATAAGTATTGAGACAGACAGGCCTGAGCAAACAGTGTAGACCCAGATCAGACGCCGCATTCTGTGGCGTCTGATCTGGGTCTACACTGTTTGCTCAGACCTAGCTGCTCCAATACTTGGGATAATAACGTAATATCTTCTTGATCTTTGCTTAAAGCATTGATCATCTCTGTCTAGACTTACTGAAATCTATTCTTTTTCTTTTTCCTTTTAAACTGGATTTTAAAACATAAATCAATTCAAGCCCAGCTAAAAGTGTTGTAATACGCCTCATTCTTCAGGGCAAACATCACTATAAGGGCTTAGGCATTCCTTCTATCTGATCATAGTAATTGTTCGTCGACAATAAGATAAGTTTTTTTTGTTTTTTTTTTTTTGTTTTTTGTTTTGTTGTTGTTGTTTTTTTTTGTTGTTGTTGTTGTTTTTGTTTATTTATTTATTTATTTATTTATTTATGTAAAAAAAGTATTAATAGTTTTCTTATTGCTTCACGAAACTATGTTGTGAGACTCATTAGAAACGCCTCATAAATGCGGTTCAACTGAGAACCCACACCATGGGGTAAATACGGAATGTTATTTCCTATGTGTTATAAGTCTATTCTTCAATACGGAGGGAAATGACGTATAAGCAACTTCTGATAACCCTGTAATTATCAGTGTCTTGTCTGTCACCTTTTTTGAAAACTGAAATGAAGAGTCCTTTTGACCATTGGGTGGGAAAATGCCAAAACTTGGATAATATTTTGGATAACAAAGTTTCGAGTTGTGCGAAGGTGTCGTGTATGTCACCGGGGCGTCCAACTGATATTGGCTTACAATATTGGGCAATGCTTGCTATCCTTGTAGCAGGTAAGGATAGAGGGGGAATGTGTCTTCACTTTCATTCCAGTTTCTCTTTCTTTCCTGTCCCTCTCTTTTATCTCTTCTGCTGTCTCTTGTATCTCTTTTCTCCCTTTCTCTGGGAGACCACACAAAATGACCCACAAGGGTTGAGGTGTCGTTAAACCCCAACACAGTCAACCAATAATAAAGTTATTTGAGCAGTTTAACCAAAATGAATAATTTCATTATCTGATCAGATGATTTGTTATGGTTTTTATCGCACCTGCTTAGACGTCTGGTTGTTCGTCCATACGTTCGCCCGTTCGTCAACATTTGCGATCACCCCAAACGTTGATCCTGACCTATTTCTCACGGTTTAACGATTTTGCCATTTTACGTCAACTCTAGTGTTAAGCCCCATCTCTGATGATTTCTGTGGTACATACAATAATCACATGAAGATGGCTTATGTTTTCCCCCTTACATGGGTTCATACACTGAAGTGTTATTGCATGACCCTGACCTATATTTTCTTCATTTTTTTTTGCGTCAGCCCTAGCATTCAGTCCCATTTCTGATTAACCATAACTTACATTCCTCAAACCTGGCATACCATTCCTCCCTAAAAGGGACTGCGATGTCATTTTATGACCCTGACTTTATAGTTCACAGTCTAAAGAAATTTTTTTTTTCGTCAACCCCAGCATTTTCATTACGAAAACATGCCTATTCAAATATACTGAAAATTTTACCACCAAAAAATGAAAATTTTCAGATGACAAATTCTGATATTTTTCATATTTCTGCTCAAAACATAGATTGTGGGTACTCGTTAGAACCGCCTCATTGAGCATAGATTGTGGGTACTCGTTAGAACCGCCTCATGCTCAAAACATAGATTGTGGGTACTCGTTAGAACCGCCTCGATGAGGCGGTTCTAACGAGTACCCACAATCTATGTTTTGAGCAGAAATAAGAAAAATAATGTATACCCCTGTAAACCCCAGTTTTACTATAGAAAAGTGGGGTTTAAGGGGGTCAAAATTATATAGGCACGTTTTCGTGATGAATAGCTCCGTTTCTGATTATCCATATGACCTACAGTCATCGAACCTGGCAGACATTTCCTCACTAACACTATGTTATCATTTTATGACCGTGGACTACTTATCAAGATCCAGCGATTTTGTCATTCTTTTCATGCATTTTATTTTTAACTTGTTTATAATACTGGCAGGCGTCGGCAGGTGCGACACCCCCTTCAGCGGAATTCTTGTTTCAAATAAAAGCATTCATTGTTCCTTGTTTCTTCACGGAAACATATATTGTGGGTAGTCATTAGAAGCGGCGCTTCTAATGAGAACCCAAAATAAATGCTTTTCATGGAGAATAAGAAAATGTTTATCTGGGATACTTCTCTTATCTGGATCTCTACTAATGGATGATTGAGGAAAAAACTCGGAGAGGCGGATCCAATGACTACCCACAACATATGTTTTCATGGAGAAATAATACGTGCCCACGACGTCTGTTTGTACAGAGAAATAAACAAAAAATATTCAGCTGAATAACCCTCTCCTCGGCGAGGCAGTCGGCCTCGGTGGCTCAGTTGGATGCGCGTCCGACTGGTGATCAGGAGGTTGCGGGTTCGGCCCTCGCCGGGTCGGCAACATTCTTTCGTGGAGATTGATCATGAAATATTTTCTACGGCCATTCTCTCCCTTCCGCTGATTCAAGAAGGGCAGCTGCAAGTTTCTGGCAAAAGAATGTGCACAATCCTGGTTAACCGCTTAGAGGACTAAGCCTGCCCAGTAAAAAAGTAGTTAGGTAAACTGACCGCGCTCAATATGACCCCATTTGGTTGACTGGGCCGTAAACCCTCAACACAAACAAACAATCTCGGCGAGGCGCTTATAATGAATACTTACAACGTATATTTTCATGGAGAAATAAGAAAAAAATTATCTGGCGACTCCTCTTATCTGGAGCTATCCTAATGGATGGTTGTGGAAAGTCATTAAGACTCTATGCCTAAAAGGGAAAATACTAACAACTAAATATATTCTGATATGATTTACTTTGATACACTTTCGATCCTCTGCTTAAGGGGAAAGGATACTTTCGTCGAGAAAACTCTGTCAAAATTATTCCCCCCGCCCTCCACCGCCTTCTTAAAAAGTGTCTATTCTAAAAGGAAAGAATTTGCTCCCCCCGGGAGCAAATTCTTTCCTCTTAGAATAGACACTTTTCAGAACTCTAATAGGAAGTCACAAAAGTTATTTCTCTTGTACAAGTATGACAGAACTGCACCGTGTAGCCAATCCCCTTAAGGTGAATGGATACACCAAGGGTGATCCGTTTAGCTGAAACTGTCTGCCTCCCTCGTCAAAGGGGTTACTGTTGAAGGAAAGTATTTATCTCCCCCGCCCTCCATACGGGGCCTGAAAGAGAACTACCCCTTAAACCCTTTTAGAAGGAATGTATACATTAGCGAATCTTAGCCCTTTAAGAAGGAAAGTACATGAGCAGATCAAAGAAGCTTATCCCTTTTAGAAGGAATTTATGTATCACGGGAGCTTATCCCTTTTAGAAGGAATTTATTAATCAGTAACGCTTTTTCCTTTTAACAGGGATTTATACATCAGTAAAGCTTTTTTCTTTTATTAGGGATTTATACACCAGTAAAGCTTTTCTCTTTTAACAGGGATTTATACACCAGTAAAGCTTTTCCCTTTTAGAAGGGATTTATACATCAGTAAAGCTTTTCCCTTTTAGAAGCAATTTATACATCAGTAAAGCTTTTCCCTTTTAGAAGGGATTTATACATCAGTAAAGCTTTTCCCTTTACTGAGAAGGAATCTATACATCAGTCAAGCTTCTCCCGTTGAGAAGGAATTTATACACCAGTAAAGCCTTTCCCTTTATTAAGGAATCTATACATCAGTAAAGCTTCTCCCATTGAAAAGGAATTTATACATCAGTAAAGCTTTTTCCCTTTATGAAGGAATCTATACACCAGTAAAGCTTCTCCCATTGAGAAGGAATTTATACATCAGTAAAGCTTCTCCCTTTTAGAAGGAAATTATACATTGACAAACTTAGCCCTTATAGAAGGAAATTATAAGTCAGCGAAACTTATCCCTTTTAGAGTGAATTTATACACCAACGAAGCAGAGTCTCTTCTGCTAGATGGTCTTCTTTTGAGAAGGGAAGTAAACGCTCTCACGTCAGAGTCATCTCCCTTGGCCTGCATCATTCGCTATGATGCAAATCAGTCCGATGAAATTACATAATATTAAACCCGAAATAGAGATAAACAAATCCCAGATTTGTTTACGATCTACCCTCAAGCCTGCATTCATTGGACATGTGTGAAATAATACAAGCTTTTATTGAGTTTATCGAGTTCTTTGAATTTTTGCTTACAAGCGTGGAATGGCTTTTATATAGTCGAGGACAGGTCGATCATATCAATTACGTAGTTGGCAACTGCAGTAAACTAACCAGGAAGAACCCTGACTTTATATAAGAGCCGCAACTTGAGGAAACGTACCTTCTGAGATGAGCGCACAACGAAGACTCAAATCAGCCTGCGCATGCTGTGTGTCCCCGAATTTTGTATCTTTGCCTATGTAAATTGCGCTCAGTGAAGATTCTGATCAGACTGCGCGAACGCGCAGGCTGATCTGAATCTTCGCTGGGCGCACATTCCCGAAGGTACGTTTCCTGACGTTGCGGTTAATATTACGCAGTCATTCAAATACATTATTAATCAAATAAACGCGTGATAAATAAGCTATTCAAAAGATATTTTGATATGATATGGGTACATATTATTGGTACTAGTGAGACGATTCTTATGAATACTTACGGGGGACTGAATCCACATGCTAGCTTTTTTCGCCGTTAAAGGGAGACAATCTTTGTGACTTCCCGTTTGCTTTTCTGTACACCAAGGCCCTTCTGAAAAGGGGTCTACCCTTAAAAGAAAGAATTTGCTACCAAGGGGAGCTTTTCCACCGTTTATACAAGGGAGACAACTTTTGTGACTTACTTGAGGACCCTTTTGAAAAGGGGTCTATTCTCAAAGGAAAGAATTTGCTCCCATGGGGAGCAAATTCTTTCTTTTAAGATTAGACACCTTTCTAGAAGGAAGACAAAACTAATGTTACAGTTGCCCCCACCTCCCCCCGCCCCCCTACCCCCCCCCCCCCTCCACTCCTCACCCACCCACCGACCCACCCCTTGAAAATGTGCATATTGTCCTTAAAATGTGTTTTGTTTCAAAAAGAACAATACATGTCACCAAGCTTATCGCCTTATCTAGACCCTTAAATCTTAAATCTGACAAAGATCAAATGATAAACATCTTAAGATTGGTATACGATCTTCATAAGCGTTTTGAAATTAATATGCAAAAAAGTATTGGGAGCTGGAATCCAAGATTTGACCATATATGGTTAAAACCTTTAGACATTGATTTCATCAAACTGCTTATAAGCTAAATCTTTACTTAAACCTTGTCCTGCTGAACCCGAATATACCCTGTCTTTGCAAACAGTGTAGATCCAGATCAGTTGGCTTCTGAAGAAGCCAACTGATCTGGATCTGCACTGTTTGCCATTAAGTATATGAATTTATAGCAACAATCCGGATCAAGTAATCTGATTGGGTAAAATTTGTAAGTGGATGTTGCGTTTTAATTTATTCAGCAGGACAAGAGTTAAAAACCTTTAGGGCTTGGACAAGTAATTGCTGTATTCGACTGCGATTTTTTCGCGAAGCTCAGCAAAGCTCCGAAATCTTTCTCATGAAATGCCAAACACTACTTACTGTGGGAAAATAAGAAAAATGGCGTCTGTCCGTGTTTCAGATCGACATTTTAAGGTAAATATATGACATTTAAGTCGCTAATTTTGCAGACTGATCAATATTCGACCGGCGCTGTAATCTGTTGAGTTGAATTCTAAAATCGAATGGTAAATATATGGCAACGATTCAGTTTCAAGTATTTGATTTGCTTTTATTCAAAGATAGTTCAGTAAACAAGAAAGCAATCTGTCTGTTATAGGAGTACAATAAGTATATTCACTGCTAATATTTAATTCTGCACAATTCATATAAAATATCAAGCCCTTGTTTCTAAACAAAAAGAAAGAAAACTGATAATGATATGTCGCCCGTTGCCTTTCTCTCTGCGAATAGACGAAAAACGCGGAATGACACAAACCAGCCACGTGCACGCTTTTCTTCTTCTTTTTTTTTTTTTTTTTTTTTTTTTTTTTGCCTTCCATGACTAGTGTAAATGCACACTGGCTCACAATTATAACAGTATTGGGGAATGCTCCACTGTGAAAATGAAGTTTTCATCTCTGCTAAATCCAGTATGGAAATGACAGCTGAGCTTTGCTTTAGAATACAGAATTCATATGTACAGTCCCACCCGGAGTTGTAGTGGAGTTATACTGTTTTGAACAAGCTCCAACGCTGACGCTAAAGCCGACTTTAGCGTCAACGTTTCGAGGGTTGAGCGCAAGACTATGGTAACTCAAACATATTTTTGAAACCCTTGTTCAGGGGCAACTTGGACCCCTTTGTAAACAATGCAAATGTAGGTGCCACTGCTCATACGAGCAATGGCACCTAAATTTTCATTGTTTACAGAAAGAAATGTTGTAATCTTAATTACGCCTTCATGGTGAGGAGATTAAGTTTGGGGAAAAACAACCATCTGACTTACGCCAGTCTTGCGCTCAACCCTCGGTTTGAGCTTGTTTTCACACTGTCTATTTAATCAACTGACGAATTCCTAACAACTTTGCATGAATGCGTCACTTGGGCAGGGGCATTTTAAGAGTTGTTCATAGGTTTTAGTGACGTCCACCTTATTTTCAATGTCAAAGGAAAGTTAGGACCATCACGAAAACATGCATATATAATTTTGACCCCCGTAAACCCCACTTTTAAATAGTAAAACTGGAGTTTACGGGGTATACATTTTTTTCTTATTTCTGCTCAAAACATAGATTGTGGGTACTCGTTAGAACCGCCTCGTTTTGAGGCGGTTCTAATAAGTATCCACAATCTATGTATTTGAGCAGAAATATGAAAAATATCAGAATTTTTTATCTGAAAATTTCCATTTTTTGGTGGTAAAATTTTTAGTATATTTGAATAGGCATGTTTTCGTAATGTGTCAGATTTTTGTCAAAAGTAGCTAGTCTTCACTCTATCTCGTGAACCAGTTAGCAGATTCTTAGCAAAGTTTCATGGTTACATCCTTTATCTAGACCAGAATATGTTTTGGTGACGATGGTCCCACAGGTGGACTGTCCGGCGTCCGTTCGTCTATACGTCCGTCCACAGGTCCATCCATACGTCCTCCGTAAATGATTTTTTGTTATCGCATCTCCTCCGAGACCACTGTTCGGATTTGATCGAAACGTGTCTGGGATGTACTCCTGGTGGTTAAGTTGTGCACGTCCAAATTTGGTTTTGATACGGCGAAAATATGGCCGCCGTACCAGAAATCGCGACTTTCCCTTTACTTGATACTGTTACAATCTCGTTATCGCATCTCCTCTGGGACCACTGGTCAAATATTTTCGAAACTTGTCTCGGATGTTCCCCTGGTGGCCTAGTTATGCACGCTCAATTTTTCCCGATCCGTCAACAAATATGGCCGCCGTCGGCCATCTTGGATTTTTCTCGTTATCGTATCTCCTTCATAACCAGTGAAGGGTCGTGGGGAAGGGTCGTAACTAATGTTGTGAGAACTTGTGACCCAACCCCATTGCATACATGTATATGAAAGAGATGCAATAAAATATGTTTATACTAACCAGTGAAGGAATTTCATCAAAATTTTGCATAATGATTTCTCTCAACCCCAAGATGTAATCGCGACGAAAGTGATTCCTGTCGGTCGTCTAATATGGCCGCCAGACGGCAATCTAAGAAATCGCGACTTCCCCTTTACTTAACACTGTATCAGTCTCGTTATCACATCTCATCCGAGACCACTGGTCAGATTTGTTTCGAAACTTGTCTTGGATGTTCCCCTGCTGGTCTAGTTGTGCACGCCCAATTTTGGTTACCGTCCGTCAACAAATAAGGCCGCCGTTGGCCATCCTGGGCCCAGTTGTTCAAAGCTAACGATATCGTTAGTTAAGGATTTGTTAAAATTTACATCGAGTGATACGCAAATATGCTGAAATTTTTTGCTGAAAAAATGTGAGTAGCGTTTGCAGCTACTCACATTTTTTCAGCAAAAAATATCAGAATATTGTATATTAAATCCGCTAAAACAGTTAACGAAATGACCCTTAACGAGCTAACGACGCTTTGAACAACTGGGCCCTGGATTTTTCTCGTTATCGCATCTTCTCCGTAGCCAGTGGAGGAATTTCAACAAAATTTTAAATATGGATTCCTCTCAACCCCTAGATGTGTCTCCGTGAAAATGATTCTGATCCGTCGACTAATATGGCCGCCAGATGGCCATCTCAGAAATTGCGACTTCCCCTCTACTAAACACTTGATCAATATCGCACCCTATCCTACCCTAACCAACCCTACCCCTGCCTACCCCTGCCCTGCGCTGCGCTGCGCTGCCCTTCCCTGCCCTACCCTACATTACCCGACCTTACCCTAATGCTACTTCTATCCCTATTCCTACCCTACCTTACCCTTCTATCCTAGCTTGGTAGGATAGCGTGGGGAAGCAGAAGGGAGGGTAGGGTAAGCAGAAGGGAGGGTAAGGTAGGCTAGAAGGGACATACTTAGCATTGTAGGGAAGTGCAAGTCAACTCAAAATATAGCTATACAGTAGAACTTCGATAGCTCGAACCCCTATTACCATGGATGAGTCGAACACGTTCTTGAGTCTGCAGGGCTTTCCTCCAAATACGAAATACAGATAATTTAGGGAGATTTTGTTCCTTTAACTTGTAAATGTATGCTGTGTGCACTCATTAGAATCGCCTCTATGAGGCGATTCTAATGAGTACACACAACATACATTTAAAATATAGAACACCGAAAACATATCCCACAATTATCTCCATTATGCCTCCTGGTGTGACACTAATAGTAACCTTCCGTGGCTCGAACTACCGCTGTCTCGAACAAATTTTCATGGTCCCAAAGGGGTTCGAGCCATCGAAGTTCGACTGTATTTAATATCAAACCAACCTCTTCTCTTCACTTGCCTCACCTTTTAAATAAACAAAAAGTAATAAAAATACGGTAGAGCGGCGGTTTCCTAGGAAGTTCTGGTTAAAGCTGGCGTGGACTTTGAATGTCAGATTTTTGTGAAAAATTAGCCTGTCCGGACCCAGTTTCTTGAAACTACCAAATTGCATGAACGCATCACTCATCGAGGCGGTTCTAACAAGTACCCACAATCTATGTTTTTGAGCAGAAATAATTGATTGTGTTGGGGTTTAACGACACGTCAACCCTTGTGGGTCATTTTGTGTCGTCCACCAGAGAAAGGGAGAAAAGAGACAGAAGAGATAGCAGAAGAGATGAAAGAGAGGGACAGGGAAGAAAGAGGAACAGGAATGAAAGTGAAGAAACAGAAGAAATAAAAACCACTCCCTGCCCTTACCTGCTACAAGGATAGCAGGCCTTGCCCAACTGTAAGCCAATATCAGCTGGACGCCCCGGTGACATAAGATACATGACACCTTCTTACCACCCCAGTTTTACTATATAAAAGTGGGGTTTAAGGGGGTCAAAATTATATAGGTATGTTATCGAGATGTACTCCAACAGGAAAGAATACTCTCCTTTCTTTGGGATGAAATTCTTTCTTCTGAGAGTAGACCCCTTTTCAGAAGGGGACTTGGGGCGAGGAAAGCAAACAGGAAGTCACAAAAGTTTTCTCCCTATTTTAAAACGGCGGAAAATCTACCGGGTTTTCCACTCATATTAAAACTAGTTTTGTGTGTGAAATAAAATCTTTAATCATGTGACAAGTTTGTAGCAAGCATTATTTCACGCTGTATATACTTACTTTATAAAAGTGACGTAAATATGTGAATATAGAATTTGATGTAATTTCTTTTAAAAACGTGGGTAAACTTTTAAACATTTTACAATATCAAATGAATCAGCTGAAACGCTTTGTTCACACAGTGGGTTTTTGTTAACGCTTAGCATGCTGGGTAAAAATTGCAGCAGACAACATTTTGAAATAGTTTTCTTATTTTCCCCCAGGAACTGTACTTTGACATTTCATGCTACCTGATTTCAATTTGCTTGAAATGTCAAAGCCTGTTTTCTGAGAATAAAGTGGTAAAGGTTTGCCTTTAACAAACAATACTTTAAGTAGCAGGCAATATTATAAAATCATTTTCTTGTATTCTTGTATTTCTAGAAAAATTAGAGCTAGAATGTCATTTAAGCCATATTCTTGAGAAATGCAAAAAATAATAAAAATTAAAAAAAAAAAATGGTTTACAGAAGGCCAAAGGTTAACCCTTAAAGCGCCAAGCAAAATTTGTAGCAGACGACATTCGAAATTATTCCATATTTTTTCAGAGAAAATATGTTTTGACATTACATGCGAATCGTGCCAAGAAGATGATTTATATGAAATGTCAAGACTTATTTTCCTTGAAAACATGAAAAAAAAATAGATTTCAAGATGTCGTCTGCTGCAGTTGTGATTGGCGCTTTAAGGGTTAACACGCTGAGTAAAATGTTTATCAGACATATTATTATTTTTTTCCCAGAAAACAAATTTGCATGAAATATCAAATGTTGTTTTATGAGAAAAAAAAAAGAAAAAAAGAAGTAAAATATCATCAGCATGTCGTCTGCTGAGTTAGCCCAGAGAGTGGTTAAGGTTAAGGGTTATAATATGATATTTGGGTGGTGCAATATTTCTAGTTGGTTGAGCGCGATGAAGATAGAATCACCATAGATGGCTCATTAGTTACACGAAACTTTTTATACAATTTTAAAATACTACTGCTCTTATTAGCTCACATGGGGCTTTGCTCCAGAAGCTCCAGGTCAGCTTATGCCCTGGCCTGTTGTCCGTCGTCTGTCCGTCCGTCCGTCCGTCGTTAGCTTTTCACGTTTTCGACATCTCCTCCAGAACCATAAGTTGGATTGAGCTGAAACTTAGTGGGAGGCCTTGTGGCAAAATGGAGTTTCAGAATTGCTAAAATCGTTCCGTTCCGACATCAAACAAGGCTGCCATGGCGGCCATCTTGGAATTCTTCAAACGATAATTCCTCCTAAACCGTAAGTCCGACTGAGCTGAAACTTGATGGGAGGCATCACAGTGACACAGAGATTTAGAATTGCTTAAAATCGTTCTGTTCCGATAGCCAAGATGGCGGCCATCTTGAAATTCTTCAAACGACATCTCCTCCCAAACTGTAAGTTGGATTGAGCCAAAACTTGATGGGAGGCATCACAGTGACACAGAGATTCAGAATTGCTAAAATCGTTCCGGCCCATCTTGAAATTCTTCAAACGACATCTCCTTCCAAACCATAAGTCAGATTGAGCCGAAACTTGATGGGAGGCATAGGAGCAACATAGAGATTCAGAATTGCTAAAATCGTTCCGTTCCGATATCCAAGATGGCTGTCATGGCGGCCATCTTGAAATTCTTCAAACGATATCTCCTCCCAAACCTTAAGTTGGATTGAGCATCACAGTGACACAGAGATTCAGAATTGCTAAAATCGTTCCGCTCCGATATCCAAGATTGCCGCCACGGGGGCCGTCTTGAAATTCTTCAAATGACATCTCTTCCCAAACCATGAGCGGAAACTTGATGGGAGGCATTGAAGCAATATAGATATCCAGAATTACTAAAATAGTTACGTTCCGATATCCCAGATGGCCATGGCGGCCATCTTGAACTTCTTCAAACGACATCTCCCAAACCGTAGGTCCGTTTGAGCCAAAACTTGACGGGAGGCATTGGAGCGACATAGAGATTCCGAATTGCTAAAATTGTACCGTTCTGATATCCAAGATGGGAAGCATCGGAGCGACATAGCGATTTAGAATTGCTTAAATCGTTTCGTTTGGCTATCCAAGATGGCCTCCTGGGCGGCCAGCTTCAATATCTTGAAACCACATTTGCTCTTGAACCCTAAGTCAGATTGAGCCCAAACTTGGTGGGAAGCATTGGGACCACAAGGCGCTATAGAATTGCTAAAATCATACCCTTCCGATATCCAAAATGGCCACCATGTCAGCCATCTTGAAAATCTTGCAACAACATCTCCTCCGGCCATCTTGAAAATCTTAAATTGTTATCTGCTCCCGAACAGTAAGTCGGATGGAGCGGAAACTTGGTGGAAGGCATCGGGGCAGCATGGAGATTTAGCATTGCTAAAATGATTCCGTTCTTATATCCAAGGTGGCCACCATGGCAGCCATCGTGAAAATCCCCAAATCATATCTGCTACCGAACGGTAAGTCTGATAGAGCTTAAACATGAGGCGAGGCATTGGGATGTTATGGAAATTCAGAATTGCTAAAATCCTTCTGTTCCAATGTCCAAGGTGTCCGCCATCTTGAAGTGCTTCAACCCACATCTCCCAAACAGTAAGACGGGTTGAGCAGAAACTTGATGGGAGGCATCGGGGTGACACGGAGATTCAGAATTGCTGAATTGTTCAGTTCCAATATCCAAGATGGCGGCCAAGGTGGCAGTCTTGAAACTCTTCAAACAACATCAGATTCTGAATTGCTAAATGCAATCGGATCTGATAGCCAAGATGGTCACCATGGCACAATGTAACATATCATGATCAGCCTAATCCAGGTGAGCGATTTCTGGACCACTTGGGCCTCTAGTGTTACAGTGGTAAATTAGAAGACTTAAATGAATTAGACTGGCTCCAGTCTCAAGTGACTAATTTTTATTCCTGGTAATCCTGTTTGATAATCCACTAAAATAAAACCAAAATAATATCATGACTTGAAAGGCTGGTCACAAGTGATCAGTCTTTATAGTCATGATATTATTTTGGTTTTAGTTTAGTGGCTTATTAAACAGGATTATAAGAAAAAATATATAGTCAGTGGAGACTGGAGCCGATCTAAAAATAAATTTGCTTTGTGCAATAAGCGAAAGTTTGCAGCTAAAATTGTTGGCAAACTATAAAGGTAGTGGGCTTGCGACACCCGTCCTATCCTTCCTCATAGTCACGATTTGAAGTTAAAAAGAAATCCATTCCCCAGCGTTTGTACAACTTCTCATTAACGTCGATGCAACGTCATGACGTTGTATCGGCGTTAATTAGACGTTATATAAACGGCATGTGCCCTCTGTTTGTTCCAGTCTATATTTAACGGTAGAGCAAAACGTCTGCATTTAGCAATAAAACAAAAAAAAAATCTAGGGTTTAAAAGAAATCCATTCCTACAATTAGTGATAAAACAAAACATATGTTTGGTATAGACAGTGTCGGTGCGAACGAAAACGTGTTTATATTTGGAAAATAACACAAACAGACAAATATTCTATTAGCTAAGTTACTGTTCATTGTAAAACGTGTTTTCGTTTCTGACCCTCGTTAATGCAAGCACCGTGAATAATCCCATTCATGAGCCCGGCCTATCCAAATAGTTTTACAGTCAGTTGTTATTGTGTACAAATTGTGTACAAATGGGCCTTTTCAAGTAAAAAAGCGCCTCATCACGCATGCGAACAGCGAAGGCCCGGATCAGCCTGCGCATACGCGCAGTCTGATCTGGGTCTTCGCTGTTCGCCCAGACCAATATCGTATGATATACTACAGAAATACGAAGTCCCGGGGCTGCTACGTTGATCTGGACCCTATTCGTATATATTTATACGTTCGGCGGTGGGGTATGCTAGTATTCTCTTTCTGTACTGTCATTCGCTGTTTCCCTCAGCCTCTCCAATTTCTCCATTTCCTCTCCTTTACTAGCCATTTCCCCTTCTACCTTTCTCTGGGAGGTGTCACAAAATGACCCACATTGGTTGACGTGCCGCTAAACAAGAACTCGACCAAACTGTGTGTACTAAGGCGTGTTTTTGCGGGACGCTGTTCCAATGGGTGAATAAACGGTGTCTGTAGAAAAATTTAACCGCTTGACATTTCCTAATCCCATGGCTTAACTCCGAGACAGCCTGTCCCAAATGTGAGAAAAAAAAATCTGGACTAGCCCCCGCGCGCACTGGCTTGTCCGGTTTGTGGATTAGCTTCTGACCTTGTCGAAAGTTTGTCCAAACGCAAACTGACGTTATTAAACTCCTATTGTGTTTGTCAGTTGAAATGTTGATACAGAAACAATTTGCAGGCTGATGTTATTACCTGTTATTACCTGTCGTCAACACCATAGAGTGAGCCATTGGCTTCTTGAGGCGCATTTTGATAGTTTAGATCTACTTGCTTGGCCTGTTTGGTAGCATGCTGCATCAAACTTGAACGGATATCCATACCAGTGTTTGTTTAGGCGATTTTTAAAAGCGTTTACGGAGGGTGCACTGACCACTGCTTCGGGTAGACCGTTCCTTGCAGTTATTACTCTGTTACTGAAACAATTTGATCTTGCAACAAGTTTTGAACGTCGCTTGTACAGTTTAAATTAATGCCCCCCCCCCCCCCCCACCCCCGCACACACACACACACCCCACCCCAAACACCCCAAACTGGTTGCACGTTGTATCACTGTAAAAAGCTTATCATTATCCACGATGTCAATGTTGTTCAGAATTTTATAAACTTGTATTAAATCTGCTCTTTCCCTTCTGTATTCTAAAGTTGATAGACCTTTAGCGATCTGACAAGTCGAGTAGCCCGCCGTTGGACATTTTCTATTATTATTGAGTCTTTTTTGAAATGTAGAGACCATACTGGCGAGGCGTACTCACGATGTGGTCTCACCAAGCTCTTATATAGATGCAAAAATATCTCTTGATCTAAGTATGTAAAAGATCTAAAGATGATAGCTATTGATACTGTACGTTTTATCTGTAAACTGGCCCAATTCATGTCCCGTTGGTATGTTTTTTGTTGAGTTTTTTGTGTGTGAGTGGGGGAGGGGGGTGGGGGGGGCGGGGGGGGGGGGGGGTTGCCGCCTTTGTTCTCTTTTTGGGTCGTTTTTTTTTTTTACAATCTAGCTATAGCATACAAAAAACGCCAGAATTTCCTTAAGGTAGTTATCCACGTGATTATCTTTGACCAATGTAATCAA
This sequence comes from Anodontia alba, assembly GCA_964016985.1. NCBI lineage: Eukaryota > Metazoa > Mollusca > Bivalvia > Lucinida > Lucinidae > Anodontia > Anodontia alba. The sequence continues at coordinate 86,499,499 of OZ024822.1, forward strand.
ACCGCACGTCAGACGAAATCCAAGTTATGGTTACACTGCTGTCGGCCTATTCAGCGCACCTAAGGATTTGAGCTGAATTTAAAAAATGTTCGCTAGACCAGTTTTAACTTTCAAATGTAACGAAGAATAGTTTATTATAAATAAAACAAGTTTATTTTCATTTATTTTTTTCTTCAAATTTAGCATATAATAATCCCTTAACTTCATCACCTCCTTGTTTATGTGTCATAAAAAATGTCTGCCAATGTCGCGCACCTGTTAGAATTTTGCCTGTTGCCTTGGACATAAAGAATGTTTTCAGATTAAAGATGCATTTCTATGATCACTAATCAAGTCAGAATATATTTGTGCCATTTTCATTGTTCACACTGACAAAACCACCTTTTAAATTTCACGTTCAGGGAAAAGGGTCCTTTGGTTTTAGTGAAAACAACATTTTCCTCATTATTTTGAAATAAACTCCTGATTCTCCATGCAAATTGTAATGGCCATGTACCTTTTGATATGTTTCATCACATGCGCCCACAAAATGATACTTTGGGATTTTTTGGGAGAAAATATTTGAGTGAGCAGCATTGGCAGATGCGCCAAATTAGGTTACACGGCTGTACTTATAGCCGTGCTATTCTTGTCGCTGTGACGTTAGAGTGCTGGAGTGAGACATTTGGGACATTGGCAAACAGTGCAGACCCAGATCAGACGCCACAGAACGCAGGGACTAAACAGGGTCTGCACTATTTGCATGAGGAAGTTAAGGGTTAAATGAAACAATCGTAAGTCCCCGTTGTGGACCATTTTCCCAGCCTACACTCAGTCAATCGATCCACCAGTGCTATCAGTGCTTTGATTATGAACCGTGTTAATCGAATCGGTGGTTTTTATGGTTCGCCAAATGGTGACAATCTATAGCATCTCCACATGCTTCTCAAAAGGAAAACCGTAAAAATAGACAACTCCTCACGTGTGTTATATTATCTGAGTTTGTCAATGATTTACATCGAAAATGATAACTTTTACTTCCTTTTTATGATATTAAACTTGTACTATTAAACACAGCGGCTGACGAATTTGAACTGCCCAAAAAGCGCTGTAGAGCTTCAAGTTAATGTGTGCAAGAATTTCTAATGGGTGGGGTTTTACCCCATAAGTTTTATTTGAATTGCTTTTTCAGAAATTTTAATAGGTTAAGTACCAAACAAATGCAGCTTATCTAAGATACTGGGCTACACAAGATTGTACGCCTTGAAACATCAACGGATATAATAGAAAAGACCAGAGTCTGAAGACAATCAGTCTAGTTTCAAAATTTATTAAGCCCATTTACGTCGAGTGAACTCTTCTAGCACGACTCCTCGGACCTGTTTATTTCCAATAGCAGGATGCCTGGTTTGTTTTTATTTTTACTATGTTTTCTAGAAATTCATTTGATAAATGTAAACAGTATAGAACTGTTTTCCAGTTACCCTTTTTGGGGGTCTCCAGACTGAAATTTATTTAGAGAAGTAACTTGAACTGCTTTCAGTGAACTTTTTCTGATATGTGTTACGATATGTTTACGTCATCCAACCGATGCACTATTTCGTAGAGATTGATAATGAAAGATTTTCTAGGGTCATTCTCTGCCTTCCGCTGACTCAAGACGCACCTGTCAGCTTTTGGCGGAAGAATGTGCACAAACACTAGTTAACCGCTTAGAGAACTTAGAGAACTATGAGGGACGATCAAAAAGTTCTCGGCCCCTGTACTTTAGGAATGACCAAGAGCAGAAATTGTGCCATTATTTCTCAATATAATCTCTCTTTGCCTCGGTTCACTTTCTGCAACGTTGTTCCAGTGTGCTTATCCTTTCAAAATAGAAGCTTTCTTTCTGGTCCCCCAAGTACTCTTCAACAGCATCTATGATGACTTCATTGCTTCCAAATTTCCTACAACGACGGTTAGTTTTCAGATTTGGAAACAGGTAGTCCAAAGGGGCTAAATCTGGAGAATACGGGGGATGAAGAAGGACCGCGAAGCTGCATTTAGTCGCAGCAGCCATAGCAACTTGAGAGGAGTGGGCTGGTGCATTATCTTGCAAGAGCAGAACTCCTCGAATCAACCTTCATCTTCTGTTCTTCACAATCTCCTAACGCAGCCGCCTATGTTGTTCTGCATAATATGTACCACGTGTGCGACATTCCTCAAGAAAAACCACCATGATAACGCACTGATTATCCCAAAAGATAGAGGTCATTGCCTTCCCTGCTGAAGAAACTCTCTTAAATTTCTTAGGAGTGTGTGTGTGTGGGGGGGGGGGGGGGGCGGGGGGAACAGGGTGCTTCCATTGCATACTCTGCTTTTTGGCCTCCGGATCAAAGTGATGGACCAAAGTATCATCTTAGGTCACACGTCGCATTAATTCTTCAGGGTCATCTTCACAGAGAGATAGAAGGTACTTAGAAATATCAAGCCTGCTCTTCTTCTGATCTTTGGTCAACATTCTTGGGACCCATCTAGCTGAGACCTTGGACATCCCTAAGATATCGGTCAGGATAGTCCGAACTGCCCCAAAATTTATGCCTGCTTAGCTTTTTCACGCAGGATTTTTCTCCTGTCATACATGATCAGACTGTGCACAAGCTGAACTTTTTCGTCTGTAGTAGCCTCTTAAGGGCGCCCAGACTGCCCATAACCCTCCACGCCCTCCCTCCATCTCCTAAATTCAGCAGCCCATTTTTTCACCGTGCTGAAAGAAGACGCATTCCTGGGGCTTTAATGAAGTCGCGGGGACATGCCCTTCCTACAGAAGTACTTTATGGCTGCTATAATTTCAACTCTGTCCATTTTCTCAGTTTAATACACCGTTCCCCGGTTTGCAGCGAATTCTTACTGAAATTAATAGCTTTTAAATTTTATTCTTTCTACCAAAGATACTGAAAAAGATAAAATTATCAGGGGTTTCGTTTCAGTTTATTCATTCCAAATATATCGGGCCGAGAACTTCTCGATCGTACCTCGTAAACATGTCCAGGAAAGACTGTCACTGTGGTTATGTGAAATGACCTAAACAGTTTTGATTGGGCCGTTAAACTTCAACTCAATCGAACCGATGTATATAACCAAATGCCAGTGCTACATCTGAAATTCTTCTTGTTTTATTGACCTTTTCTATTTTCTTTTGTTTGATCCCATAACTGACATGTTTTGATATGTTAAAAGCAATTAATCCACACCATTTTGTCAAGCTAGAAACTTAGCACGTTCCTCGATGTCGTGTCAATACAATGATCGCATAAATAATACAGCAATTTTGTGAAATAAATTCCATGGGTCTATTGCGAGGGAACTGTCCTTCGTCATATGCAAACAGCGCAGGCTCTGACCAGACTGCGCATGCGCAGTCTGGTCAGAGCCTTCGCTGTTCGCGGTTTAAGCACCATGCTTCAGGTGGTGCTGGTGAACAGCGAAATATCTGACCAGACGGAGTGTATCTGCGACTAGATTCGCGGATTTTAACTGGAGAGTGTTTCCTGTGGACCTGCCCATTTTGTCGTTTAGATTCTGTAGACTTGTTTAATGACAACAGAGACTGATAGTTGAAACGAAATCGATTTAAACAAATCAATTAATGTCTTCCTACTCACCATGAAAGCAGTTTGTTGTACTGTTGGTAAACAATTATACATTTTACGCAGTCTGTATACTAATTATAAAGTATAGTAATCAGGTACAGGGGGTGGTTGGGTGAAGCGAAGGTGTCATCTATCTTACGTTACCAGGGCGCCCAACTGATATTGGCTTACAGTTTGGCAAGCCCTGCTGTCCTTGCTTCAGGTAAGAGTAGAGGGGGAATATTCTTATTTCTTCTGTTTTGCCACTTCCTTTCATTTTCTTCTTTCTCCCTTATCCCTCTCTTTCATCTCCTCTATTATCTTTCATCTCTTCTACTATCTCTTCTATCTCTTTTTCTGGGAGACGACACAAAATGACCCATAATGATTGACGTGTCGTTAAACCACAACACTGTCAATTAAGAGTTATCTGTAGAAGAATTCCGTCGGTTTGAAAATTTTCTGGGTTAGAAAAAGATAGAAGTACATGTAAAGTTGCAAACTTTTTATCTCACCTGTACGAAAGTAGGCTACAAGAAGAGGTATAGCAGTCACCACGGCGTCGGCCTTGGCGTTGGTAAACTTTTTTGTAAAAATTTCTGAAACGCTATGTCTCCTGAACCCTTGGATAGAAGTAGTTTATACTTGCCCTGATGTTAGATATTGACTTCTGAAGTTCTATGCTGTACCATCCCGACCCACTTGAGTGGCCTTAACGTCAAGGTCACGGACTTAGAAAAAATATGTTAAAAATTTTGGTTAAAGTTTTTAGAAAAAAAAGAGCGACTCAGGCGAGCTACGCTCTACTGTTACAGCTCCTATTTATTTCACAAGGAATTATTTCTATCTGAGTGGTTGTTTTTGTTGGGCAAACAAACCCAGACGTGAATTTAATCAGTTATAACTGTATAAATATATAAGCAAATATATTCTCTTTCAATTAAGATAACATCAAGACGAAGCTACTAGAACCGTTAATGACCATTACACTTGTGATAGTCATTTAGGGACAATCATTAAAATGAAAAAAGGTTTTGTTCAAATGAACACCGCAGTCATTAGGAGTATCCCATAACTGGCTGAATTTAATCCCAAGTTATAAAGAACAAAAAAAAGAGCGTTCACGGGCTGAGAATGACATAGCCAACTATGCTATTATACTTACTGTCAGTAAGCTACGTAACATTACATCAAAGTGGGAGTCTTCCCAGCCGCAACAACACTTACTTGTAGTCGTGTACCGTATTCACCGTAAACACTGGGACAACGTAACGCATTACCATAGTTATCCTTAAATTTGAACAAGTCTATTTTACTACCTGTTGGCGTGTCTAAAATCTACTAGATGAGTGGCAAACAATTGTAGGCACAAATCAGACGCCGCGTTCTGCGGCGTCTGATCTGGGTCTACACTGTTTGCCTAGGCTTACTTGTTCGAGTACTCAGAGTAAATATTATAAATGTGTATGTTTTTTACACTGCCATTAAACTGTTTATAGAGGGTGGTTGGGTGAGGCAAAAGGTGTCGTGTATTTTACGTCACAGGGGCGTCCAACTGATTATGGTTTACAGTTGGGCAATGCCTGCTATCCTTGCAGCAGGTAAGGGTAGAGGGGGAATGTTTTTATTTCTTCTGTTTCTTCACTTTTATTCCTGTTCCTCTTTCTTCCCTGTCCTTCTCTTTCATCTCCTCTACTATTCTATCTCTCTTCTCCCTTTCTCTGGGAGACGACGCAAAATGACCCACAAGGGTTGACGTGTCGTTAAATCCAACACAATCAATCAAAACTGTTTATGACTTAATCAGACAAAAAAGAGCGTTGACAAGTCTATGTAATGTGTACCATCATGTTTCTCCATAATGTATAGTGAAAACATGGTATGCAGAAGTCTACATTAATAGGAGGATTTTCAGATTTTTTTTTCTGTTTTTAAAATATTTTTTTTTTGTTTGTTAGTTCTAGCAACCATTTTACTGCATAAATCTGTCTCAGTATACTTCATAAACGAAATCTTCCTAATTTCCTATATTATATGGCGAAAATACCATGTCTTACATAGCTCTAGATAAGATGGTTATTTCTCCACAGACACATAAGTTGTGGTACTCATCAGAAGCGCCTCATAGAGGCGCTTCTGACGAGTATCCACAACATACATTAACATGGAGAAAATAAGAATATTCTCTGGATACAACCACTTATCTGGGGCTATACAGTAGAGAGGCTTTTCTTATGGACACACACAACATATGTTTTTTGTGAAGAAATGAGAAAAATGCTTTGGTAAAAATTGGCTTACCTAGAGCTCTGACTAAGACGTGTGTATTTTACATAAACATGTCAATTTAGTGAGAAAAAAAAAAGAACAACAACAAAAAAAAATGCATCACGAGTATCATACTGATCCTTTTTAGAGCTCTTATTCATTGAAGCGGACGAAGCCTAAATAAACTAAATTAATTTATGCAATATTAAAACATCATTCATGATATAATTTGAATTGTAAATGTGTGGCCATGGCTCGAAAAGTGAAACGCCTTTTTTACGACTGAGACACTCAGTTACAGTGTATATTTGTGCTATTTTTCTAACGACTTTAACAGAGGTTTGGGATATTTGTTTTCATTTCTCCACAAAATTTGTTTTGTGGCAACTTGTTGGTGTTCATTAGAAGCAAAGCGCCTCGCCGATGCGGCTCAAATGAGTATCCGCAAAATACATTTAATGAAGAACTGCTGAAAAATACCCAAGTTACTCCTTAACCCTTCTCTTGCTGACCACGACACTCTCTGTCTTATCAAACAGAGTAGATCCAGATCTGGATTTGCACTGTTTGTCATTAAATATTTGAATTTCTATCAAAAACCCGGATCAAGTAATCTGATTGGCTGAAATTTAGAAGTGGGCGTGACATCTTAATTTATTCAGCATGACAAGGGTTCACACGTCCCCTGCTTTATTTTTCATCGTTCGTCATAGAAGTCTGTGGGTGGTCGAGTGGTTAGCGCTCCAGACTTTAGATCACAAGGACCCAGGTTCGAATCCCACTGGAGGTGAAATTCAGTTTATGACTGTACGGTGCTTCGATGCACAGGGCCTTTCATCATCACGTTCCCATCGTCTCGATATGATTTAAAATGTTAAAAGGGACGTAAAATGCCCAATCATCATAGTGTCATAGTATCCGTTTCACACTGGAACTTGCAATTAGAGTTCTAGAGTTTTGACGATCAACTCCGTAGTCCTGAAGGTAATTAGAATATACAGTCGAGCTTCAATGGCTCGAACATCTTTGGGGGGATATTTTTTGGAGCTTCTACAAAATAATGGTATGTTGAGTGTACTCGATGAGGCGATTCTAATGAGTACACACAACATACAATGTCATAATAAAATAAGAAAATTTCCCTAAATATTTTTCTCTTGAGCTATTGGAAGACTAAAATACGAGTTTGAATTAGTAAACGAGCCATCGGTGTTCGAGCTATCGCGGTTCGACTGTATGAAGTCATAATAAGTAAGTTTCATGGATATAGTATGCGAACAGTGACGGCAAAATCTGTTCAGGACCTTCGCTTTTCGCACAAATAGCTGTAATTTGAAATATTGGGAAGATTATTGGTCCAGAAAGCCCATAGCTACTGGGTATTGGATAAGTTAATGTTCGTTTCATCAGCAAGATAGAAAATATACTCAGTACCTGTTAACGGGATGAAATGCTTCATATTTTTATTAAAATTCATGATAAATGACAGACGGCTGTTGACAGAAGACTGTGTATATTCATAAAGGAACAGCATCCTGAAAAAAGACCCTTATGTCATATGTAATATATCTGGACCTTTGTTGTCCTAATGAAATAAGGCTTCTTCTCGCATGACGCGGGAAAATATCATTCTTGAGTATTGGAGCATAAACGGCTGCCCATAGGTGTGATAATTTTATTTTATGGAGAATAGATACACTTTCAGGGGAGGCAACTCTGTTAGAATGGTTTCACCTCCCTTCGGAAAATGGGTCTACTCTAAAAGGAAAGAATTTGCTCCCCTTGGGAGCAAATTATTTCCTTTGAGAGTGGACCCCTTTTCGGAAGGGACTATGTGCAGGGAAGCATACAGAAAGTCACAAAAGTTCTCTCCCTTGTTAAAATAACAGAATTCAGATTATTTCCCTTATCTCCTTAATATTTATGACATTACTATATACAATGCATCTTTGTAAAAGACAAGAACGATATGAGACAAGGAAGGAGAGAACGACAATGCTTCCTTCTGATACTCTCTACACGTTCCTGTCTATGCAGGTACGTAACAGGCAGGTCAAACACTGCACTTTCCATGGAACTGTTACAATAGTATATACACTGGTCAGATTTAGGCGGTTGAGAGCATAGTCTTCGACTATATGGACTGCAAGCCATTTTCCACAGGCAAGGTTCAAATTAAAAGACAGTCTAGTTTCTTATCCCAGACGAACGTGGATGTATTTGAAGAAAAGTTACCATGTTTGTCCCAAATAAAAAAACAAAAGAAAAAAAAATAACAAAAAACAGACGCATTAATCTAACAGTGCTTTTAAGCAGTTTGATTATGGTCTGCACTTTGTGCTAGTGAGCAATGACATTCTAGAGGCATCATGTGGTCAAATAAATTTGTTTAAACCTTACCACTCTCTGGGCTAATTCAGAAGGCGACAAATTGGTGATATTTATTGTTTTCTTATTTTTGCCTAGAAAACAGAATTTGACATTTCATGCAAATTGTCTCCATTGGAGACAATTTGCATGCAATGTCAAATCCTGTCAATATGTCATCTGCTGAAAATTTTGCTCAGAGTGCTAAGCGTTAAATTTATGGTAAGCTGTCTTACTGCTCTCAATCGTATTCTGTCAATAAGCATTTTGGAATTTAGCAATACAAGCGGATGACAAAAAGGCTGGAGTTATTGCAGCTAGTGAGTGTTACAAGGGTCCTCCTTTTTTAGATTTATTGCTCTTACTTTCTGTTTCAACATGTATTTACCTTTTCATTTCAGTGGTACAAGCGGATGACGACAATGCTGGAGTTATAGCAGCTAGTGTTGTTGCAGGGGTTCTGGTCCTAATAGCGTTTGCTGCCCTTACCATCTTCTGTTTCTATAAGTAAGTACTTGTCATATTCTACATCGTGTATATGGCTAAAACATTTTCAGGGTGTGATTGGGTGAGGCAAAGGTGTCGTGTATCTTACGTCACCGGGGCGTCCAACTGATATTGGCTCATAGTTGGGCAAGGCCTGCTATGCTTGTAGCAGGTAAGGGCAGAGTGGGAATGTATTTCTTAACTTTCATTCATTTTCCTTTCTCCCCTGTCCCTCTATTTCATCTCCTCTACTATCTCTTCTATCTCTCTTCTCCCTTTCTCTGGGAGACGACACAAAATGACCCACAAGGGTTGACGTATCGTTAAACCCCAACAAAAACACACACACAAAAAAGAAACTTTGACAGTACTCAGCATTATTTTTTTTTTTAATTTATAATTTTTCCAAAAGGAAAGCAGCCCATTTTGCAACTTAGTGAGACATTTAATTGAATTCAGAAACACCTTAAGATTCTGCAATATAATTACTTAAAGGGACGGAATATACAGTAAAACCTTACTAGCTCGAACATCTTTGGGACCATGGAAATTTATTCTAGCCGCTGAGGGTTAATCATAGCGCAGGTCAGGAAGCAAATGACGATAATTAATTTAGGTTTTTTTTTTCGATCTTCTACACGATAATGGTATGTTGAGTGTACTCATTAGAATCGCCTCGATGAGACGATTCTGAGTACATACAAAATACAATTTCATGATCATATAAGAAAAAATTCTTAATTATTATTTTTTTTTTTTTTTTTTTAACTATCAGAAGAATTTCGTAGGTTCTCTAAAACGAGTTCAAATTAGCCATGGTAAACGAGCCGTTGGTGTTCCCATCATTGAGGTTTTACTATACTTAATGGGATGGAATATACTGAGCGGATGTTCCACTAATTTGTTTTCAATACAAGGGAGGCAACTTTCTGTGACTTCCTGTTTGTTTTCCTGTACACAAAGACCCTACTGAAAAGAGGTCTGCTCTAAATGAAAAGAATTTGCTCCCAAAGGGTCTAATCTTAAAGGCTCCATATTCCTCAAAAATAGACATTTTATTATCCAAGAAAGGTTTAATGAATAGATATATAGTATTAATACAATTATAAAATGTGGCACCTGATAGCCTGTAAAATTTCAATAAGTCTCTCTTTCTTGAAATGAAATGATTTTTATCGTATCTCTTAACTGATTAAAGTTGCCAACATTAATTCAGAAACCGGCACAGTAGCTCAGTGGTATAGCGTCCGCTTTGTGACCGGGAGGTTGCGGTTGGATCCCCGGCCGGGTCATACCAAAGATTTTAAAAAAGGTACTAGCTGCTCTTTCGCCTGGCGCTCAGCATTAAGAAAGTAGAGCTAGGAATCAGAACTGGTCAGCTCAGTGTCAGTATAATGTGACTGGGTGGAATATTGGTGGATGGGACAGTTCTAATGGTAGCGGGAACGTCGAGGCCTACTGACCTTTTTGCAAGGAACTGGCATTTTCGTCACATATTTGGATCGATGTCGCATCATTCCAAATATGCGAAGAAAATGCCACAGACGCTATGCTGCCAAAGCTAATGCTTAACACCGCGCGGCTGTCGAGGCTCACGGTTAATACTAAGTCTGTATAGTGAGGTAGAAATTTATCGTAGGATTATCTGCTCTTGACGCTCAAGTATGTCTGTAGACCTTATCTTGTTAACCCATTTATGCCTAGCGTCCCATAAAAAGGACATTGGCAAACAGTGTGGACCCAGATCAGACGCCGCGTTCTGCGGCGTCTGATCAGGGTCTACACTGTTTGCATTAAATCTAGGAACTTCTATAAAATATATTGATAATATGAACTAACCAGACCCCTATGATTGGAAATAGACCGGTCCAAATGGTTACAACAGAAGAGTCCACTCCGCATAAATGGGTTAATGGCTTTCTACAGATTTGTTTTCATGAAACCTCACAGAACGATTACCTTGAGTAATAAAAGGCTGGGACTTCTTATTTCAAGTCAACATTTAGGGCAATGGATACACATTCAGCAGAGGAAGCTGTCAAAATTGGTTTTGTATCTCTTCTGAAAAAAAGCTGCTCTAAATTTGCTCCGCCACCCCACTACTTTTCAGAAGGGATTTGGTGTTCAGGAAAGGAAATAGGAAGTCACAGAAGTTGTCTCCCTTGTCCAAAATGGCGGAAAATCGACCACGAATATCTAGTTCCCTTAAACGGATTATATGTCCATTTTACTGTGTAAAAATTCGGCGCTGTGTCGGTGGGTATTACTCATATTCAGTGGTTGTTCTAGCGATACATGACTGTCTTGTTTATTTGTGCCATAATGCAACTTTTATTTGCTCACTGTGTCTTGTTAATTTGTCAATGGTGCTATTTTTGTTTTCTTACAGACGAAAAGGTTTTACATCTGAAAACAAGAAGAAAAGACACAAAAAGGTTGTTTATGTCCCAAATGGCGTTCCGCCACAAGTGAAACACAGAAAACACCACCGCCCCCACCACTACCGTCAAAATGACAAACACCAGCCTAACGGAATACCACACATACCGCCACCACCGATGGTTCGGCCTTACGACACGTACCATGGCCCGCCTCCCGGACTTTATCCCGAACCGCTACCGATGAAGCACGGAACCATTACTGGTCCCCCGCCTGTGGTTGTTATTCCTACGCCACACGGAACAGTTGCAATGCGGCCAGACCCCAGACCTATAGTACACAAACGGGACCATAGATATCATTCCGCTTCAAAAGAGGACGAACAACGACGCCACAAAAGATCCCGCAGTCGGCCGCCCTCAGAGTATATTATTGAACACTCCCCGGATGGAATACCCGTCATAAGGCCCGTTATATACATAGATGATGATAAGAATAAACACAGGTCCAAGTCCAGGGATAGAAAACACAAGTCACGTGACCAAACGCCATCTGGTGCTCAGATAACGTGAGTTTTGCGTTCTTTATGTTCTTCTATGCTATTTTTCGTGGGTTTTGTTTAACCCTGTAAATGCACAACGTCGCAATGTTGTTTAAGTGGAATTAATACATTTTTAGGGGAGGCAATTCTATAAAAATGCTTTGTCGCCCTTCTGAAAAGAAGTCTACTCTAAAAGGAAAGAATTTGCTCCCACAGGGAGTAAATTCTTTCCTTTTAGAGTAGACCCCTTTTCAGAAGGGACTTTGTGTATAGCGAAGCAAACAGGAAGTCACAAAACTTGTCTCCCTCCGAAAAAATGACGGAAATCCCCAAAGTGTATCCTTTTCTCTTAAAAGTTGCCGAAGGGCCTCGCCCATCGGGGACAGAGAAGTAGATGAGTTGTATAGTACCTCTACACAAGAGCTGCTAGTATTTAAGACAGGACTTGAGTTCGCCATTTATCATGACGACATTGTAACCGTCGTTTATTCTTCCAGTCAGAAAGTGGGCTGGGAGGTTATGTGGTTTCTACTCAAAAATACAAGCTGGGTATCGGGGGAGGGGGCGGGGCGGGTGGGGGTCGAGATGCCTTGTAGGAGTTGTTGTTTTTTTTTCGACTATTAGTTGATGAGCGATTAGTGTACCAAGCGTATATTCCGCGTGACCAGGGTTGAGATTAAAGAGATCATTTTTCGCAAAATACTTTTTTTTTAAATTCTAATAATTGTAAGGTTTGCATTGATCTGTCAAGATATGAAACGACGTAAATATTAGGAACACATCTATTTTACTGTATACGTAATCGCTGTGTTCCTACTTTCGCAGAAGTCAATAAACTTTTGGCCTCACGTAAATTTAAGTTTGCTCATCAAAGCATGGATTTTGATTGAACTTTTAGCAGGCTTTTGGTAATATCGGCAACTCTCATATATATGATGTTTTTTTTTTTTTTTTTTTGTTTTTTTTTTTTGTTATTGTTTTTATGTTGTTTTTTTTTTATTATAATTTTCTTCCTTGAAAACAGTGCTTGACATTTCATTCAAATTGCTCAAAGCAAAGGAGACAAATTGAATGAACAGGCAAGCCCTGTTAATAAGAAGACATTTGCCAGTATTAAAATTCGGAAGGTTTAAGGTTTATAAGTAGTTATTTCGTTGCTACGCATAATTTTTGTTACTATGCATCGTTGGTCAGAGGTAATGAAACATAATTCTGCCTTATCATAAGAAAAATGGACTTCGCACCATGCATTCCCTTAGTCTGATCAGAGCAGCTGTCTGCTTACTTCCCAGTTAGCATTCTACTTAGGCCAGGCATAAAAAATACTTTGTTTGCAGTTGCCGACCCATGAATTTTCCTTAGGTTAGGTAGGTTGGGCTATTTTTTTTTTTTTTTTCTGCAAAATGTAAAAATAGCCCAAATACTACAATATTCTACATAAAGTTTTTACACACTGTTACAGTAAATACCCATACTACTGAGAAAACAACATCATTCAATTTGAACAAATCTATTTTTCCCATAAATCATGTGCCCAAAGTGTGCAGGTGGAAAGGCAAACAATGTAGACTCAGATCAGACTGCTCCTTCGATTATATTGGACCGTCTTCGGGCCCCATCGGACCGTTAATACAGGTTTAAAAAGAATGCTAGCTGGATTACTATTGGATACTGTAAAATACAGAAATGAACAACATCAACTCTGTTCACACAGCGCTGATGCGCAGGTTAATCTGGGGCTAGGAAGATCCCTCTCTCATCGTTCGGCTGAATGCCTGTGACATGCAACGGTGTTATATTTCAGGACAGTCAGTACAGGAGTATTATCATAAATGTATATAAATATCTTTAAGAGAGAGAGAGACCGAGAGAGAGATACAGACGGACAGACAGACGGACAGACAGACAGACAGACAAACAGAGGATATTGGTCATATGTATATAAATATATCCAAGGGAGAGAGAAAGAGAGACAGACAATTATACAGAGAGATAGTTTCGCTGCTTACAAATACGGTAAGACATGTTTGTTTTCGATGTGTGGAGTTGTCATAAAACGTATTTAGTCACAAAATTATGAATAATAAATCATGTACAATTCAAGAAAAGAGCTCTTATGCAATATGTCACCAACAAAGGCCGTCATCAGCCTGCGTATTCGCACAATCTAATCAGAGCCTTATTTGTCCGGTTATAGAATCGTTGGATAATAAATAAAATACAATACATAGAAGGCGGTGATCAGACTGCACACTCATGCAGGTTGATCTGGGCCTTCAGTGTTCGCGTGTGGCATTGAGGCCCTTTTCAAGCGTTGCACATAAATAATACAACCTTGCAGTTTTATTTAGAAAAGTACAATTTATGAATTATAATAATGAAGCGAAAATTGCGAAATACTTGTGCGGCAACGTCAGAAAACGTACCTTCGGACATGTGCGCCCAGCGAAGATTCAGATCAGACTGCGCATTTGCGCAGTCTGATCAGAATCTTCACTGGGCGCATTTTGGATAGCCAAGGATGCAAAGTTTCTTCATGCGGACAACGAAGACTCTGATCAGACTGCGCGGATGCGCAGGCTGATTTGAGTCTTCGTTGGGCGCGTATGTCAGAAGGTACTTTTGTTTCGCGTATCGGCTTACTTGCTGCTATGAAATTTGCTAAGGTATATAAGAATTTGCGTTGTGTCTCTACACCCTAAACGCTTTTCATATTTACCATGAACAATAGGACAGGCATGAGTAGACAAGCAGTGCACATCCTGATCAGACTGCTCCTAGGAACAGTCTGATCAGAATGTGCATTGTTTGCCACTCAGCCAACACTTATACATGTATATTCATCGCCAGATAAGCAAATGAAGATACTTATTTTATTCACAGTAAGGGGGAGAGGGCGGGGTTACGATGTTCTAGTATTTAGTATAAATATGGTAATATATATTTTATATTATTTCATTTACAGGGAAATCAAAGTATCCGACACGGAGGTGAGTATCACATAAGATACTTTAAGTGCTTTAACAATTAGTGTAAAAATGTGTTAGCCTAACCGCAGCTCTCGGGGGTGGGGGTGGGGGGGGGGTAACTCCCTATATATGGCATAGTATGGATGTGCGTGCCGAATAGCCCCCTTTTTCAGCGCTGCCAGGTATATGATTGGCCCCCTTTTGATTAGCCCCCTTTTTTCAACAAAAAGTAAATGAATGGCCCGGTTTTTCTGGATTCCTATGTGAAAGGCCCCATTTTTCTGACATCCTGGTATATGCACATATTTTTCGCTCAGAGATTTTTCGAGGCTGCTTATCCTCTTGGTATTACATGAATTGACTGTGATATTTGTGTAACAACCAGCAAAAAATGGGTACAAAAAATCAAAGAGCAGTACATGAATAGGTCAGCATTTTGGATGATCAAGTATATGAATGGGTCCGTTTTTTCAAAGGCCAGGTATATGAATGGGGTAGGTTTTGAAATACTGGCTCGCTCACCCGTACCAAAACTACCCCTAAGTTACCCCCCCCCCCCACCCCGAGAACCGCAGCTCTAGATAATGGGAGTTTGGTAGAACACTAGGCTTTATTTTAGGCCAAATACGCATTTATTTTCAAATCAAGGGGTACGGAATACCCTACTATTTTAAATTACAATTAAAACATCATCGCTCTACACACGCAAGTATACATGGTTGTTATTAACTGATTCCACCGCCATGGCTTAGTGTTTCAAAAAAAAAATAATAATAATAAAAAAATAATACCGTAATCTGATTTAATAAACGTGCTTTATTTTTTTAGAATAGAAGTTGAGATCCGCGTTATCACTTATAAACTTTTGAATATGGGTCGAAATCTTGGTCATCACTTCTAACCTTTCGAATATAGCTCAAAATCCAGGTCATCAGATCTTATCTTTCGAATACAGATCGAAATCCAGGTCATCACTTTTTATTTTCGAAAATAGGTCGAAATTCAGGTCATCACTTCTTACCTTTCCAATACAGGTTGAAATCCAGGGCCCAGTTGTTCAACGCTAATCATGTCATTAGTTGACGATTCGTTAAAATTTACATCGAGTGATACACAAATATGCTGAAATTTTTTGCTGAAAAAATGTGAGTAGCTTTTGCAGTGCAAAAGCTACTCACATTTTTTCAGCAAAAAATATCAGAATATTGTGTATTGAATCGGCTAAAACGGATAACGAAATGACCCTTAACGAGCTCGTTAAGCTAACGATGCTTTGAACAACTGGGCCCAGATCATCACATCTTACGGCGAAAACGTAGAGGATGCAGCAGCATTATTTTATCCTCCGGACGTTAGGGTTACTTACTTCACTTTGCAACTGGTACAGGGGTGCAGCTGAGATTTTTCGTTTTTCTTATGATGTATAGGATATGCGAAATAGTATACATAATGTATAAGTTGTGTAATTTTTAGCTCACCAGAGTCGAAGGCTCCAGGGGAGCTTATAAGATAGACAGCTATCTGCCGTCGGCTTCGTCGTCGGCGTCGTTAACAATTTCAAACGACACCTCCTCTGAAACCACTGGGCCGATTGAAACCAAATTACATGTGGAACCTCCATTGGGTAGGGGAACAAAAGTTCATTAGGTCTGGGTCACGTGACCAAGTAAGCCGCCATGCCCATATATGGTAAAAAAATCTTTGAAAATCTTCTCAAGAACTGACGGTACCGATGACTTTGAAACTTGGTATGCAGCCATGATGGCCCCGGCCCTATCAAGTTTGTTCAAAGATGGCCCTTGGTTGACCTTGATCTTTTTTTACAACAAGATCAAATTCGGTCACTTAGGCTTTTATATGGGAAAAAGGTGAAACAGTGAATTTTTCTGATTCTGTTGTAGCCTGTGACATAAAAGTTGATTTATGCAGTCAGCTAAATGAACTTTTATAAATACCAAAGGTCAAAGTCATTAACTGACCTTTTTCCTGGATGTCTCAGATTCAATACTTCTAACTTCTCTTCTAAAACTGCTGGACTAACTGAAACGAACACATATGGAGATGGGGGAATGACACTTTATACCTAGGATCTAGGTCACATCACCAAATTGCCCGCTATGCCCATATATGGCAAAAAAAAAAACCTTTGCAAATCTTCTTCACAGGACTGAAAGGTCGATGGCCTCAAAACTTGGTTATCAGCATTGGGAACTCAGGTCCTACCAAGTTTGTCAAATGATGACTCTTGGTTGACCATGACCTATTTTAAGTCAATGTTAAACTGGATCACTTAGGCATTTGTAAGGGAAAAAAGCAAAACAGTGGATTTTTCTGAAGCTATTGTAGCTTATGACATCAAAGTTGATTTATGCAATCAACTAAATGAACTTTCATAAATACCAAAGGTCAAGGTCATCTACTGACCTTGGTCTCTCAGATTCAGTAGTTTTAAAATCTTCTCTAAAACCGCTTGGCTGACTGACACTAAATTGTATATAGAGTCTCAATGGGGTTGGGAAATCAAAATTTGTTCATGGGATCTGGGTCACATGACCAAGATAGCCGCCATGCTCCTATATAGTATAAAGGATTTGGAAATCTTTATCTCGGGAACTGAAAGGCTGATGACCTTGAAACTTAGTATGCAGCATTAGAGACTGGCTCTACCTGGTTAATTCAAATGATGTCCTTTCATTGACTGGACTATATTACAACAATGTCAATTAAGGTCTCTTAGACTTTTGTATGGCAAAAAGGCAAAACGGTGGGCATTTAGCTCACCAGGGCTTAATGGCTCCCGGGGGAGCTTATAGGAAAGTCAGTGGTCCATTGTCCATCTTTGTTGGTGTCGACGTTGTCATCACTTAGCGTAGTGGCCCATGGGCCTCTTATTTCTCATAACTGAAATAGTAAAGCATTGCGTGATGTCTATCAAATTAAGAGGGTAGTGTAAAAATGTTGTCATTACGAAAACACGCCTATTCAAATATACTGAAAATTTTACCACCAAACTAATGAAAATTTTCAGATGAAAAATTCTGATATTTTTTCATATTTCTGCTCAAAACATAGATTGTGGGTACCCGTTAGAACCGCCTCGACGAGGCGGTTCTAACGAGTACCCACAATCTATGTTTTAGAGCAGAAATAAGAAAATAATGTATACCCCTGTAAACCCCAGTTTTACTATATAAAGTGGGGTTTAAGGGGGTCAAAATTATATAGGCATGTTTTCGTGATGACGTTACAAATTTAAGACATATTCATAGTTAATAAAACATTTGAATGGTGCTGGAAATCGTCTCACGGCTAAGCCATAAGATAAACAGAGAAATTTATTTCACGTGTACAAATAACACTGAGAGTTCGGGAGAGTGTGGGGGTCTAAGTCTGTATGTTGGTTTACCTGCATTATAAATGAACTAAAAGATGAAGTTTATGACTTATTTATATATATCTGGCCTGCAAAATGGGAACTATTCCAGTGGCACGTCTGTTCTATACTTAAGATTTTTCTGAGGTATTTTGGATAGGGTTCGGTGATTGGGGAGGGACTTAGGGATGATGTCAAATTTCACCTATTTCAGACCATGATGTTGTAGTACATATACAGTCGACTCTCGTTATCTCGAAGCCCAAGGGATTCTCTGAAATGCTTCGAGATATCTGTGCCTCGACATATCAGATTTGCAGAATTGAGGAAAAAATAAATCAAACAACACTTCACAAATGAATATGTAGTTAGAGATGTATTGAAAATAGTGTGGAAGAGAGGAGAAATTGCTCCTAAGGGGGCAATTTCTCCTCTTTTGCACAATACATGTATCTTGTTTCCTGTTGTTCGAGTTCCATGTTTAAACAGGGACCAGATTCTCACTTCGAGATAAGCGAGCTCGACATAACGATAGTCGACTGTATATCACATCAGCGGGAATAGACTGTAGAATATGATTTCTCTGAAATATATATATAACATTGAGTCGGTTTAGGGCCGAAGACGGGGATTTCCTATGGCGTGTCTTCAACTTTCCCCATCTACATACAGCTACACTTCTGATCTGGGCTTTCGCTCTCCACAGACACCATAATGACCCATCGTGTTGTCGTTCCGCGTTATCATCATTATCATTACTATCATTATAATCATTATTATTATTATTAAAATCCGTCATTTAAAATAGCGATGGGCGGGTGAGCGGGTGTCAGGCATTTGGCGTCGTCCGAGGTTTACCTTTTGGTTAACCTTTTTGAAAAACCCGTCCATAATGCCGTTAAGCGTTTTTCTTGTTATTGTTATTATTATTATTACCTAAACAGTGCTTCCGATCAAATGAAGATTTCTCTTCAATGTTTTCTTTATTAGGGGGTTACACACACAGTGGAAGAAGTAGAAGTCCATAAGAGAGAAAGATCTCGTTCCCGGTCTAAATCCAGAACACCTCCTCCGAGGACTCCCCAGTCACGGCTCTCACCAGACAGATCCCGCGCTTCTTCAGTCACTGAAGCTGTAAATGCTCTGCGCATGTCTGTTAGACAACATGGAAGTAAAGATATAGATACCGACACAGCGTCTGAACTAGATTCTCCCAGACCTTTATCTTCTGAAGAACAGAGAGCACCCGACCCAGTCGCGGGCGATGTTCTATTCTACCCTGCTGGGGCGCACCCGCCAGCTTTAAGAGAAACCCATGTTCCTGACCTACATAATGCACCAGACACAACTGACCAAGTTTATTCCTACACAAAAGTTATAAAATCAAACACTATCGAACATATGACAGAAGAAACGGGAATGACACAGGACAGTTCATCACCCGCTCCTCTTAGATCGTCTGCTGTAGAGAGGAGAGGCTCACCGGAAGTGACCCGAAGTTCTATGCGCGCTAACTATCTAGGCACGCGCGATGAAGAACCAGAACCATACGAAACTGAACACACTGTACAGAGCACTAGTTATGTATATACAGGAGATATTAGAGCATCCATGTCAGATCGTATAACTTCGCTTGTAGAAGACGGCGATAAAACTAGATTCAGTCACTACAACGTCGGAGCTGTTACGCTTGGTGAAGAATCAGACGAAGACGAGGAGATGAACGTTCAACTTCGCACCAAAAGACCAGCAACTCCTCCAAACGACATACGTAGCAGTTTTTACTCTAAGCCAAGAAGGCCGACTACCCCTCCTAATGATATCCCACTCATTACGCCAACAGAATCAGCCGAAATCCCAAGGCTTGATCTACAAAGTTCATCAGCAACTCCAAGAGTAATGCACTTGTACCGACCGGAATCTCCACCTAGAGATTTTCCTATTACCCCTCAGTCTTCAATAATCCGGCCTCGCCCTTCGACGCCTCCATTCGATATAGATACACATAGAGAATCAATGCTGTCTAACAGATCAGAAGCAGTTAATCCGGCTACTGGAGAACCTGGTTCTTTCCAAGCAAGAAAACGTCTAATAGAAGCTCATTTAAAAACACAGGTAGACGCTGATAAAGGTAACACAAACGTAAAAGTTACTCAGAAATCTCCACAGGTCCTTCCTCGCTCAGAACCTAGCAGTCAAACTCAAGCTACTATAACTATCACACCAGGAGTGATTCCACCTGCCCCACCACCGCCACCAATCAAATAGTCCCATACGCCATTTAAATAGTATATTATATAAGAAATAATTTATAAAATATACAACAGTATACATACCGGTTATAAAATATACAACAGTATACATACCGGAAAAATGATAGCCTTTTCGAAGACATTTGACCTTGAAGCTGTGGTATGTTATTTATATATTCAACCGTAGTAAGTAATGTGCATGATTTTAAAGCAAACATCTTATATCAAGTTGTTTCCCATTATGATTTTAACAGAGAAAGATAGAGAGGGAGAGCACTGTTGAGTGTTGTCACATGTGTTGCGTGAACCTAATAGTTCCAAAAGCCTTTATTATAGACAAAAGTGTATTGGTTTAAATTTATACTCACTTGATTCAAGTTCGAAACAATCTTTTGCTTCACCGTAAATGGCCATGTAATCTGCATGCCATGTACACGTAGTTCACAATAAGACCGAGTAAACAGTACAGGGGCGACAAATACAGCGAATAGTAGGCTCTAGAATTCATCATTTCGAGGGTTGAGCGCAAGACTGGCGTAAGTCAGATGGTTGTTTTTCCCCAAACCTAATCTCCTCACCATGAAGGTGTTATGAAGATTACAACATTTCTTTCTGTAAACAATGAAAATTTAGGTGCCATTGCTCGTATGAGCAATGGCACCTAAATTTGCATTGTTTACAAAGGGGTCCAAGTTGCCCCTAAACAAGGGTTTCAAAAATATGTTTGAGTTACCATAGTCTTGCGCTCAACCCTCGATTTGGAGTATCGAAAACCCGAAATAAATTGTGATGTGTTTTAATCTGCAGAATTGATCAAATGTGAAAATGATAGACAGATGATTCAAGACTGTTCTGTTCAATCAGCTGCATTGTATCTCTAATTATTCATGCAGTATTTGCCGATGTGGCTGCATAGATTGTTTCTGTACCGTGTTTACCCTAGTATTTGGACAGACAAAAGTGAGTAAGATCAGGATCTACACTGTCAGCAGTGTTTAGACATACCAACAGGTAGTGAAATTGACTTGTTGGAGTTTTAGAGTAAGGAGGTAAGGGTCTTAATACTTAGGGTAAATTCCATATTACCCAGTTGGTAGATACTATCAGTATATGACATAGCTGAGGCAGTTTCCCTGAACATATACTTGCTGGTCATCTTGTTGCCTTAAAAGAATAAATTGTCGCGATACATCAACTGTAGAATTAAAGGGCGGTTGATATGCTGTAGTGTTAGGAAATGGACCATTACCAATATATTCGTCAATACAGTTAACTGGCAAAGTTAAGAGGGCGACTTAATCTTTCATCCCTGAGTTTCTGAAATGGACTTTAATGTCTCTTAATTTGGGCAAATCCATTGATGAAAATGGGGTTAAAATAGTCTAAAATCAAAAACAGTGGCAAACAGTGAGGATCCTGATGAGACGGCTCATTACGAGCCGTCTCATCAGGATCTACACCCTTTGCACAGGTACCTTGTTTAGTCTGCCGGGCTGAAAGGGCTAAACTGTTGGAATTTAATGAAAAGTATTATGTATACCTATATCATAATAGCTACGAGGCAATTATTAAGCATGTGAATCTTTAATTTTATTTGAAGCCGATATTTTTTATGGTTTTCAGTATTTCATGTTAATTCCATACATTTTTTTCTGCTTCGCTTAACTGGCAGTTCTTTAGAGATATACCCAGTCAGCATTCTACGTAAATCTATATCGGACTGACGGGCCGATGACGGCCCGATGTAGATTTACGTAGAATGCTAGCTGGGTAATATGAAAATAGGCTCAGCCTAAATGCGAGTCCCTTCAAAAGTCCTTCACAGCATCATTAAAGAATGACTATCAGTATATAAAAACATATATGTAAATCAATAATAAATAATAAAAATAATCAACAATATAGGTTCGTGACACTTATTGACACTCGTTTCTTGTCTGTTCGTGACGCTTATTAGTATCAAGTCCGCTCCAGTCCTGTCAACTTCCGGGGACAACTTCCGGGAAGAAAACGGGAAGAAAATTGGTCAGAGCGATTTTCTGCTGAAAGTATATATCGTTGTATGTTACTTTTCCTTGATCATATTCTCTACCATAGAGCTCACTTCGTTCGCGGCGCTTCGCGAGCTGTGCTCGCTATAAAATCATATATCAGAAAATGATGAGCCCTGTAATTTGGTTATGGTTGTCATGTTCTGTTTTGATTTGTTTGCATATATTGGATGTACGGAAAAGGGTATATTTGTCAAAAGTTTTCATAACATATGTCATTTGTGTATCATTTCGCAGCACAATATATGTTTCTCAATGCGCATGTATAATTCTAGCATAAAGGCATTACGAAAACACGCCTATTCAAATATATAGAAAATTTCACTTCCAAAAACTGAAAATTTTCAGATAAAAAAGTCTAATATTTTTCATATTTCTGCTCAAAACATAGATTGTGGGTACTCGTTAGAACCGCCTCGGCGGTTCTAATGAGTACCCACAATCTATGTTTTTGAGCAGAAATAAGAAAAATAATGTATACCCCTGTAAACCCCAGTTTTACTATATAAAAGTGGAGTTTAAGGGGGTCAAAATTATATAGGCATGTTTTCGTGATGATATATCTTTTTTTAAAGTATCATGGAAATGCCCCTTCTTCGTTTTCATGACAAAAAGATTCGCGCCAATGTCTCTTTAACTATGCAGATTTGTGTAGTAGCATGACATGCTTGCATAATAGCTTAGAAGTCATCGATTATGAATTTCATAATTTGTGCTTTAAAAGTCTGGGCCCAGTTGTTCAAAACCAACGATGTCTTTAGTTAACATATCGTTAAAACTTTAATCATACGCTAATATTTTTGCTGAAAAAATATGAGTAGCTTTTGCATTTGACAACGCCACTCACATTTTTTTTCAGCAAAAATACCTGTGAATTAGATATTGCACTTACTAGAACAGTTAATATTTTAACCACTAACGAGCTTGTTCAGCTAACGAAGCTTTGAACAACTGGGCCCTGATGAAGGAGTTGCTCATTTATTTTTCTCTTCATAAGACAACAGGACTGTGATGTGAAAATGAAACTAGTGCCAGTTGCTCATTCATTGCTGTAAGGGGAGTGAATACTTACGCCATTTTGTTTAGCTCGTCAGTACGAAAGTATAGGTAGAGCTTAGCAGTCACCACGGCGTCGGTGTCGGCGTAGGTGTCGGCGTCGGCTAACGATTTTTTTGTTTTGTTTTGTTAAAGTTTAAAAGGCTGTATCTCATGAAGCTCTGGATGGAAGTACTTCATACTTGCCCTGATGTTAGATACTGGTCTGAAATTCTATTCTATTCTATATCGACCCACATGAATGACCTGGAAATCAAGTTCACGGACTTAGAAAAATATATTTAAGTTTTTGCTTTAAGTTTTTAGATGTTTATAAATAACTTCTACAACAGTTTCTGATCTTTTTAATACTTTGCCTGATATTAGATGCTACTCTAGATGCGTATATTTTCTGCTATCATGTGATAGTAGTTTTAGAGGCGAAACGCGATTCAGACGAGCTGCGCTGTCCTGTAACAGCTCTAATTTAAAAGGGTGACGACTTTTGTGACTTCCGATTTTCTTTTATGCACACCAATTCCATTCTGAAAAGAGAACTGCTCTAAAAGGAAAATAATTTTCCCATCAGAAGTAAATTCTTTCCTTTTAGAACTAATACAATAAGGAGACAAAACAGTTTTGACAGGGTTGTCTACCCTGAATATGTATCCATTCCCCTTAAACTTTAGCATGCTGAATTTAAATGACAGCAGATAGCATTTTAAACTATTTTCTTAATTTTCCAAGATGATAGGCCTTTAGAATTCATTTAAGTAATGTCCAGAGAATGCAGAGATGATCTGAATGAAAGTCAAGTCCTATTTCTTCAGGAAAACTGAGAAAAACAGATATAAATTGTTGTCTGCTGGTTTAGCCTACAGAATGGTAAATGTTGATCATAGCTCCAGATAAGCCATTTTTGTTTCAGCCAAAATGTTCTGATATTTTTTTCTTATTTCTCCCTGAAAACATATGTTGTGGTACCCATTAGAAGCGCCTCGCGGAGGCGCTTCTAATGAGTACAAAAACATGTTTTCGTGGAGAAGTAAGAAAACATATTATGTGGCTACCATATCTTATCTGGAAATATGAGTTTATGAGTAACATTACGAAAACACGCCTATTCAAATACACTGAAAATTTTACCACCAAAAAAATGAAAATTTTCAGATAAAAAAATTCTGATATTTTTCATGTTTCAGTTCAAAACACAGATTGTTGGTATTTGTAAGAACTGCCTCGACGAGGCGGTTCTAACGAGTACCAACAATCTATGTTTTGAGCAAAAATAAGAAAAATAATGTATACCCCTGTAAACCCCAGTTTTACTGTATAAAATGGGGTTTAAGGGGGTCAAAATTATATAGGCATGTTTTCGTGATGGAATGGTGTATATTTGCATAAAGAAATGTCATGAAAGAGTTGGTAAAGTGGTTCAAATGATGTGAAGTTAAACGTAATACATGTAATTTGTAATATTACCCGTATAATGTATTATATGATGTCTATTTTTATATCTATGAAATCTGTATTAGATTTAATATATTTTATTGTTTAATAGACGGTACCCTGAAATATCATAATAAATATCTGCATTTGTGCATTCCATGTTCTCTTTTATTCCCTGCATTCTCCGAGTTTGTGGGCATAGTTCAGGAAAGGCACCTTTTTCAATCAATAAGGATTGGTATTTTTTTCGTGATTTCTCAATGAAACAATATAAATGAAGATACCCGGAAAATGCCACGTTCACGAAGCACAGCCCTCCCGAGGCGCCGAAAGAATAAGAAATATATAGATATATACTAGAACAGGTTAGAGGTCCGGTAACAGATCGATATATAATATGTAATAGGACAGGCTAGCTGTCCAGTAATAGATTTTTATTGGTTTGTTGTCCGTCATGCGTTCGTCTAAAACCTCAACCTTCTCATCACGAAAACATGCCTATATAATTTTGACCCCCTTAAACCCCACTTTTATGTAGTAAAACTAGGGTTTACGGGGGTATATTTTTTTTCTTATTTCTGCTTAAAAACATAGACTGTGGGTACTCGTTAGAACCGCCTCGTCGAGGCGGTTCTAACGAGTACCCACGATATATGTTTTGAGCAAAAATATGAAAAATATCAGATTTTTTATCTGAAAATTTTCATTTTTTGGTGGTAAAATTTTCAGTATATTTGAATAGACATGTTTTCGTCATGTTCTGTCACACACAGGCGAGCGCAGAATTCAACTCATGACTACGTCGCGTCGTTGGACAGAACATTACGAAAACATGCCTATTCAAATATACTGAAAATTTTATCACAAAAAAAAATGAACATTTTCAGATAAAAAAATCTGATATTTTTCATACTTCTCCTCAAAACATAGATTGTGGGTACTCGTTAGAACCGCCTCGTCGAGGCGGTTCTAACGAGTACCCATAATCTATGTTTTGTGCAGAAATAAGAAAAATAACGTACACCCCTGTAAACCCCAGTTTTACTATATAAAAGTGGGGTTTAAGGGGGTCAAAACTATATAGGCGTGTTTTCTAGGTGACCTTTCAATGTCACCCTTTCATCGTTTTAATGACTTGAATAATGATGGAGACGTACAATCAGCAAATTGTCAATATCGTTCGTCATGCGTTCGTCTAAAACCTCAACTTTTTACACTCCATTCTCTTTCTTCCACACACCACCCCCACAACCACCACCACCACTTAGAAACCTTGTGATAAAAGTCTTGGACTTAGAAATTTGGGTTAGATAAAGTTTTAAAGCTATGCATTTGGTGACTGCGTCGACCGAGGGTATAATTGGCGCCCTATCACTTGTTCTAAATCCGTAGAAGCAACTTTACCTCCCTCGCACCCCTCCCCACCACCACCACTATACAAACACACACCCAGCCCCGAATGGAAACAACACTTAAGCCATATATCTTCCAATTTTAAGGCCTAAATGCTTATACTAATCGTTACTTTATCCAGACCGTCAACCGATATTCTGATAGTATATATTCTAAGAATTCCTATAGATTCCTATGATATGATGGTTTAGAAAACATCAGATTACTGTTTCCCCAATAAGTCCAAAATTTGAAACTTCATTTTGCGCTATGCACTGAAGGCGGATTCATCAGATTTCGGTGTTCGTTAAACCAAGTTAAACAGACCTAAGGGAAATAATCCAATTTACAATACTGCACATTCTCCATGCAATCACTCGCCCAATACTATGCATTCCTCATTTTTCAAGATAGTCAGGAAACTGACTAGAATTCATGTTTGGCACTAAAACCATTGTATAATTGATGCGCGGATGGTTTACCGCTTTAAAGGTAAGTGATACAGTAAGCGGAGACCAGTCCAATTAATACTCCCACCGCAACGTTTAATAGATGATATTTTTTATGACACTTGAGCAATATTAGAAGGTGGTGCGATGTAGAACCTATGAAGTGCAAAGCACGACTTCAGGGCTATATTAGTTCCCTGGTCACCCTGAGAAAGCGTCACGTGAAGCATAGCATTGGGTGAGCGGTGACATGGAGTATGTGCAGAATTATAAATTGGATTATTTCCCTTAGGTCTGTTTAACGCGGTTTAACGAACACAAAAATCGAGAATAGCTGGATAGTTTCCCTTAGGTCTGTCTACCGTGGTTTAACGAATTGGAGGCAGTTTGCTTGAAATGTCAAAACCTGTTTCTGGGAAAAATAAAAAAAGAAAAAAAAGTTTCAAAAGATTGTCTCTTGAAAATATTACCCAGAATGCTAAGCGTCAACGGCACTGGCATTGCATTGCTAATGAATACACAGGGCCTTACAGGTCTTCAAATATTGAAACTGCAATGGGAAGCAATTAGTCTAGTAGATTCATGAGATAACTCACCGCTGAGTTTGGATGTTCCAAAGCGGATCCAATAGTTAACATACTTATCCTTAGCATTCGGACAGAGAGGGAGATAACTGTCTGAATTGCTTATGTCCACTTCTGAAAATGGGTCTTTCTAAAGAGAAAGATTTTCTCTCTAAGGAGCAAATTCTTTCCTTTTGGAATGGTCTTGGTGATCAAACAAATCTATACTATTTGAGCTCGAAAAAATGGCTAAGTTCAAAACCCAGCGGAAGTGACAAAACCAGAGGCTTCAGAGGAGAAGTCGTTTGAAAATCTCCATATTTTTCCCAAATGTATGGCGCCCATACAAATGCATAGGGAAGCAAACTTGACCTCGCCGTAAAAAGGTCAAATGTCAATGTACGACCATTAATTTAGCAACTTTGGTAGACCTCCCGTCCCCGATGACTTGTGCAAATATTCAGCTCTAAGGCGTCCACGGTCCTCGAGAAGATTTTTAAATGTTTTTACCATATATGGGCATGGCGGCCATCTTGGTCAACGGACCGCGACCATTTTAGCAACCTTTCTTTCCCCCAACCTAAGGAGGCTCCATATGAAATTTGAGGAAAATTGGCTCAGCGGCTTCAGAGGAGAAGTCGTTTCCCAGTAAGCACTCTACATAAATCTATAGCGGACCGTTATCGGCCCGTCAGGGTAGCTGACGGGCCGATAACGGCCCACAGTAGATTTATAAAGAATGCTAGCAGGGTTGAGCATGTTAACGGGCACATGAACGCACGTACGACGGACAAAAAGCTTCAGACTATGACAAAACACCTGCAAAGTTTCAAAAAGATCCGCCTACAAATGTAGGAGTACCTACTCTCAGAGGGGGAATTGCGGAGTTACAGAAATTCCGGAAAGCCGAATACAATGTCCCCTCTGATGTTGTTGTTGTTGTTGTTGTTGTTGTTGTTGTTGTCGTGGGATCCAGCCTGTTAAAGGCTCAACAGCTGTCGCTGACGTTTGGACATATAATTATATTACAATATAAGAGTTTATAGCGTATTGTTTAAAACCATGGGGGTTAAAAGTCACTAAGCAGCCCGTATACAGGGTTTACATAGCTCTGTCACATGGTCCAGTTGATAATCGTCGTCGTTGTGATCTAGTTGCTTCTGTACAGGGTTGATATCAAATATCCCACGCCGATTGAATAATATCCCACGCCGATTGAATGGTATCCAACGTCGACCGTATACATCCAATGACAATGGGTAATCTTATTGGCTGTTCGCACGTTTATTCACCAATGGTTTAGTTATACAAGGTTGATTTTGGACCATTCAACTAAGCCTACTGGATATTCGTATGTACAGCATCCTAAAAAAGTTAGGCACATTGTTAAAACATTTCTAATTATGTACAGTTCCATATATACATGGTGCCAAGTTCAGTAACATTAATTACAACTTTTCCCGTGCCGTGTTCCAGGTACCTAAAGGTCTTTTAATATTAACCCTAAGATTTCACATCTCAGTCTATGTAGAGAAAAACACCAGTTTCTTGAAAGTTTTTCCAAGCTATCAATTGTCTCTTCAGTTAAAACCAGACCTCCGTGAGCCCCACATACCGTACTGTCCATAAGTAACTGAGTCAAGCTTTCGTTATTTGAAATGTAAGACTGTACACATGTCTCTGAATTGTTTTTCAACAGTATCTCACTTAACCGCGTCCTATACTGGTGCCTTACTATCTCCAGCCTACTGCACTCTACAAGGAAATGTTGCCGAGACTCAGCATTGGCCAAACACAGGGTACAGGTGTCATCTACTGCATACTGGTTAAATCTAGCCCGGTTTTCCTGGAGGATGTAGGTGCCTGTCAGTAGCCGAATCTTTGTATTTCCCTTCTTCACAGCGCTTACATCATTTGGAAGCGTACTCAGGGCGTGGTGCACTTTCCCAATTCGGAGGGATGCAATGTTCAGATATTTAAGGGACTTCTTCGAGTCTTCAGACCATTGTAACTGAACGTGACTGTCAACTGCTGATTTTAACTGCTCTTTCCATCTTTTAAGACTAGTGATTTCCTTATTCAGGGTGTAGACATTTGAAAGTGAGTACTTATATAGGAGTCTTTTACATTGGGAAAACCAACTCTTACTATCAATGGGTTTCACTGACATTTGTCTTTGGGCAATTTCGTACTCGAGTGTGTCTCTCTGTAAAAGTATACTCCCGAGCAATGTAAGTTTTCTGATATCCAGTTCTTGTTGAATGGGGCGCATGCCTGACAGGCCATACACTACTGTTAAGGAGGTATTCACTGGCAGATTCAATATCCTTCTTAGTGTTGATCTCTGTAGCTACTCGGGCTGTGTGACATCCTTCTCGCTGAGTTGGAATACTTCCAGA
This sequence comes from Anodontia alba, assembly GCA_964016985.1. Classification (NCBI taxonomy): domain Eukaryota; kingdom Metazoa; phylum Mollusca; class Bivalvia; order Lucinida; family Lucinidae; genus Anodontia; species Anodontia alba. The sequence goes on from OZ024822.1 coordinate 86,529,062, forward strand.
CTATAAGTCATTCTCGGTAATGCAAAGGTCCTCCACAGATGCGCAGCCAGGGGAGGAGTGACCCCGGAACATCCATAGGCCCCAGCTCCCACCATCGTATACATTGTACGGCGTCCTGTTTGAACCCGCACCCCAATGTCCACACTACCGGCTTCATTTCGATCCACGCCGAGATACACTTCCGACTTGCTTCTGTCGATGACATCATTACCGAGCATCACTGGGCGGTCTTCAATGGCCATTATCTCCTCGTTAAGTGCCACATCAGCTGACTTTGTAGCATTGATGCCATAGTGTTCTCGGCAAATGTAGTACTTGACAACGTACAGAAGTATCAACAGACACAGCGTGGTTGCAGCGAGTAGCGCAACATCATCTGCGCATGTAGGGGCACAGCAGTCGATGTGACCAATGGACATACCAACACCCATCCTCTGAAGAAGCAGCAGAAGATCGTTGTTAAACAGCTTGTAATGTAAGGCTGAAACGGTGTGGAGATTTTTCCATTCCATAGAGTTGCCGTACATCAAATTATGAACATACAGAACATTGATAGCATTAATGGACAGTTATATGATATTCTCCTGCGTGAATTAGACAAAATACAGACACAAAGTAAAAGCAATGGTACTAAAGGAGAGTTGCCAGCCCGCAAGAGACAGTCGTCAAGAACAGCAGATAAGGTTGAGGCAGTTACTAGAGATCAGGTGGGAGTGGACTATAGCCAGCAAGATCAGTCCAGACAGTATGTGTGCTCACACTGTGAACAAGAGGCAGCCGACGATGTAATTGAGTGTGTAACCTGCCAAGAGTGGTTTCATTTTGCTTGTGAACATCTCTCAGAAGCAGAGTTTAAACGCCTTGGTGACAACGAAGACCACAGTTATGTATGCTTGAGTTGCAATGTGGGAAGCGAGAAGAGTGATAACCTGAACATGCAGGTTAGACCCGACAGCAATACTGTTGCACAATGTGACAGTAACCTAACGGAAGACGGCAGAGGCCTCAAGCCTGTTTTGAGTATAGAGCAGGGGGATTCAACAGCACAACATGCAGAAATGAAAACAGGAAGTCACAAAAGCTGTCTTCCTTGACAGAAATGGCAGAAGATCTACCTAGTATATCCAATCTCTATAACTCATTTCAACAGCAATTCCACAGACTTCGAAAAGCTGTGGGGCAATAATGGACATGTCCAAATTCAACGACGGAAGAGTGATGGACCCCTCAATCACTCTTGCTCACTCAAGTAGGTGCAACAGAGATTCAGTTTGCATCAAAACTGGGATAGAAATAACCACCGAAGATGAAAGAAAAATATTTATTAGAAAGAATAATATCACAGACATTCATTATTATTCTGACATGTTACAAACAAGTGCTTGAAAAAATATCCGACAACAAGAGACTGTAATAGCTGTGCAATATGAGCCCCAATGAGAAAATCCATCTTTGGGCAAGAGCATCCAGCAATGATTGTGATCAGCCTGAGCTCATGTACAGTCTGACCATTCTTTGCTGTCCACATGAAAATCCTTAACCCATTAAAGACTGAATAAAACTCTCCAATACTGTATACAATGTATTGGGTCCATTTTCGATTTTAGGTATGTCAGGCTATATGATGTAGATATTCCTAAAGAAAAATGGTTGACTTATTTGCAAACAGTGGAGACTGATCAGACGTCGCATTCTGTGGCGTCTGATCTGGGTCTGCACTGTTTGCCAGTTCCCCATTTAGGGATCTTCAATGGGTTAAAGAGATTGGATATACTAGGCAGATCTTCTGCCATTTCTGTCAAGGAAGACAGCTTTTGTGACTTCCTGTTTTCATTTCTGCATGCTAGCCCTTTCTATGATGGGTCCTATTCTATAAGGAAAGCATTTGCTCCCTGTGGGAGCAAATGCTTTCCTTACAGATTAGACCTCTTTTTCAGATGGGGACAAAACAATTCTGACAGTTATCTACCCTGAAAGTGCTATGCAAAGAGCATCAAGAAGACTCTGATGAGACTTTAACAATGTGCGTCTGAGCTGAGTCTTCACTGGGTGCATATGTCCAATGGTACATTTTCTCACGTTGCGCCCACACAACGAAAGTTGACTTCATGATGCATGTGGAGAGCAAAACCCCACATCTGCCAGTGCATCTGAAGTCAGAGCAGGCCCCGAGATTATAAAACATTTTTCATGCTCAACTCAGCTGAGCATGAAATTTTCTCTGTTAATAATATGAAAATGCCAACAATAGTTGGCATTTTCATATTTATTAAAGGCTCCATATCCCTCAAAAATATGCTCGATATTCCTCAAAAATAGACATTTGTTATCCAAGAAAGATTTAATAAATTGATATATAGTATCAATACGATCATAAAATGTGGCATCTGACAGCCTGTAAAATTTCTGTTAGTCTACTGTTTTTGAACTGGATCAAAAACCAAATGATCTTTATTGTATCTCTGAATTAATGTTGGCAACATCAATTCAGAGATATGATATAAAATCATTTTCATTTCAAGAACGAGAGACTTTGTGCACACACTAATGTACTTTTGCCAGTAACTGACATCTGCTCCTGACCCCTGGATCTGCAATCAGATGCACTATAGCACTATGGAAGAGTTTATGTCTAAATGTTTAGGGTAAATACAGAATGTAAAATACGCACTTCTGCTCAGAATTCTGCAGAATCCATTTGTTCTGTCTGTAAGTTGATAGCAAAGGCTGTTACCTGACTGTGTCAATGCATATGCTTTGAAGATACATGTACCTTTCCCATGGAAATAAGACCCTGATTAAACTGTACTGAGAGATGCAAGCTAATTTTGTTTGCAAGTTAAATTCTAGGTTAAATACAGAGAGGGGAAATATGATCAAGTCCATTTGACAACGTAGTATGTCTATAAAGTACTTTCTGAATGGCAAACAGTGCAGATCCTGATCCAACTATGCTGTTAAAAGCAGCATGATCCGGGTCTACACCATTCACTTTACATCCTTCATATAATTGCTCAATGATTTTGCTTATCACTTCTCATACTGCCTTTGAATTCAAGCAATGGAACACATTATGTCATATAATGGTTTTTAAGAAAAAAAAACAAAAAAACATGTCCTAATATATATACTTATGGGCATAAGTCCTGCCTTTTTTTCAATATTTATCATGCTTTTTTTGTGTTTCTTTGTTTTTCTGGGGGGAGGGAGGGTTGTGTGTGCTTTTTTTTTGTTTTTTGTTGTTGTTTTTTTTTTGTTGTTTTTTTTTGTTTGTTTTTTTTTTTTGTTTTTTTTTTTGTAAGAATGAATGGAAAATCCTAGTTGCGACTGGTTGAATTATTTTTAACCCTAGCACTCTGTGTAAAATATTTTCAGCATACAACATTTTGAAATATCTCTCCCAGAAAAAAAATTTTACATTTCATTGACCCGTTGAGGTACTATGTTGCAAAAAATATAAATATAAAACAAAAATAAAAAATATAGACAATCAAAATAAAAACTAGACAGGGCTTTTGCCTGTAAGGGGAATCGATACACTTCCAGGGGAGGCAACTTCATCAACATCAGTTTTGCTTCCCTTCTCAAAAGGGGTCTACTCTAAAAGGAAAGAAGTTGCTCCCACAGGAAGCAAATTCTTTCCTTTCAGAGAAGACCCCTTCCAGAAGGGATCTTTTGTGCAGGAAAGAAAACAGTAAGTTACAGAAGTTATCTCCCTTGTAAAAATGGTGGAAAAATAACATGGCTTAGCCTTTCACCTGGAGGATACACTCGGTAGATTTTCTGTCATTTCTGCCAAGGGAGACAACTTTTGTGACTTCCTGTTTGCTTTACTGTATGTCAAGTCGCTTCTAAAGCGGGGTCTACTCTATAGGGAAAGAATTTGCTCCCGGAGGAAGCAAATTCTTTCCTTATAGAGTAGACAGTGGTGGATTTAGAGAGCATTTGAAGGGGTTCAGTCCACATTATTTCATTTTCATGGGGAATTCTGAGAAGATATGCTGGCAAAATGGTCAAATCATGGTCAAAATGGTCAGCAAAGTTGAACCTCTTTTTAAAATTCCTGGATCCGCCCCTGGTACACTCCTTTTGGGGGATAAAAACAATTTTGACAGTTGTCTCCCCTTAAAGTATATCAATACCCCTTAGGTTTATGTAATAAACAATTTTACAGAAAAATCAATACACAGTTCTACAAAATAACTTTTACCAACAATCTGTAGTACTAAATTACAATAATTACAACTAACACTCAATGATAGGTGGATTCAAGGTTCCTGACAATTTTACTGCAAAATCGGAAACAAGAAAAATATACCTGGTGTTATAGCAACAAGAGCTCTGTGGAATAATAAAAAAGTCCCGTATTTAAACCCGAGTATTCTGAAAGACAGGCCTAAGCAAACAGATTAGATTAAGATCAGATGCCACAGAACATGGCACTAGATCAAGGTTTTCACTGTTTGGATAGGCAAAATCATGGCTGGGATGAGTTTCTGCAGATGACATGCTTAAATATTTTTTTCTTAATTTTCCCAGAAACTTGCATTCGACATATGTAAACCTTCTTCTCAGAACTGAGATAAAATGCATGAAATGTCAAACCCTGTTTTCCTTCAAAATATATTTTAATCTGTCATCTGCTGAAAATTTTACCAAGCATACTAAGCATTAACCCTTGCCCTGCTGAATAAATTAAGATGCTACGCCCACTTCTAATTTCCAGCCAGTCAGATTACTTGATCGAGATTTTTGATAGAAATTCACATTCCGGTATTTAATGCCAAACAGTGCAGATCCAGATCAGTTGGCCAACTGATCTGGGTCTACACTGTTTGTTAAGACTGGGCATGTCGTGTTCAGGAAGAGAAGGGTTAACTGGGCCAGACAAAAAGAATCTTCAAGGTTACATTGACAGCCAATGTCCAACACAGCTAGTACATCCAGTCTGATCATGGCCTTCACTCTGCTTACAGAATCATTCTGGCTGTGCCAAGCAAAGAAGTGCCTTCAAACACTGGCAAAATGTGTGAATTCACATTATCGTGCACATGCACAAAGTATCATGTGCACGCGCAGGCTGCTCTGGGCCTTCACTGCCTGCATATGCCCAAAGACACATTTTTGCATGGCGCAGTCCATTTGTTGATAATGATAGCTTGGTGTTTTCAGTATGTCCCTTTCAACATTATTAACCCATTGTAGTCTGGAGACCCCAAAAAGGGTATTTGGCAAAAAGTGCAGACCCAGATCAGATGCCGCAGAATGCAGCATTCTGCGGCATCTGATCAGGGTCTCCACTGTTTGCAAATACTTCAACCATTTCTTTTCTAGGAATATCTAAATCACATTACCTGACATACCTAAAATTGATATTAGAATCTTCCAATATGTAGTGTTGGGGACTTCATTTAGACTACAATGGGTTAGTCATATGGAAATGATGGAAGGATGATAATGATAGGCTCTGTCCAATGAAATGCTGTACAGTCATGGACTGAATTCCGCTTCCAGTGGGATTGAAACCAAGAACCTCTTGAAACGAAGTCAGGTGCACTAATAACTCGGCCACCCAAACTGTTCCTAAATAGTCCTAAAATATGAACAAGTTGGTTTGACTGCCAAATCTTCAAAATATTTGCTGACGAAGAGTGTAGACTTTGATCAGATTGCTTCTTCAAGAGCTGTCTGAACTGGGTCTATACTATTTGCCCATGTGACTGTCCCAATTTTTATGATTTTTACTGTATGCCCAAAAGCTTTCTTTTCCCTCTTATAGTAGGAATAAATAATAAAATCATTGACATTCTGATTTGTACTGGAAACAAAAATCACACTTCTGATCCAATTAATGAAAATATAAACTTAAATGTCATTCCAAGAATGATAATCCTGAAACTGGGGAAGATGATGATAATGATGTTGATGATGATGATGGTGATGATGATGACGGTTTGGGACAACAAAGCTTTACAGTCATAGTGCAATAAATCCTAGTACAGTCATGAGTTGAATTCCGCCTTAAATGGAATTCAAATCCAGGACTTCCTGATCCGAAGTCAGGAAAGTTAACCACTCGGCCACCTGGACACTTCAAACTGGGGAAGATATATTTGCTGTTACACAGGAAATGAACAAAAATAAGGTAAAAAAAATTTCTGTGTAACTTTTTAAGTGCCTTCCCTGTACAATAATCACAATGAGATCCAATTAATCTTTACCACTATTTCAGTGGGCAAATTCAAAGTGATGATATTTTTCTTACCTTTCCCAGACAATAGGCTTTGACATCTCATGCAAACTGTCTCTTCAGGAGACAGTTTGCATGAAATGTTAAAGCCTATTTTCTGGGAAAAATCAGAAAAATATTTCAAAATATCATCTGCTGAAATTTTTACTCAACATGCTATGCATTAATGACACAATATGTAAAAACTAGTAACAGTGTTTTCAGAGAAAACAGATGTCCCCCAACCATGAACTTTCAGTTTTTCTACCGCTGTGACTTTGAACATTAGGTCAAGCTCACCAAAATCTAATCAGTTCTTTGTTATGTCCCAATTATACATCCATGAAAATTTGGTAAGAATTCAATCCCTGGTTCACAAGATATTGTGCAGACAAGAAAGTGTCACAATGAAGCCAACGCCAATGCCAACACTAACGCCAATGCCTGCACCAACGGGATCCACACCAAAATAAGTATGTCCTCCTCCCATAGGTTGGGGACATAAAAGGCCATTCCAAAAATCATAACACTGAAACAGGGGAAGGCTTTCTTACTGTCCAACAGGATATGAACAGAATAAGATAAACAAATACATGTGCATGGTAAATGTCCTAAAATTTAGTACAACCAAAGTGTCTGACAAAATGGCTACATTTTCAGCTGTGATAACTCTGTAAAAATTATTTTTGCTTCCCTTCTGAACAGTGGTTGTCTCTTAAAGGTAAGAACTACTCCCCTTGGAAGCAAATTCTTTCTTTTTTTGATTATAGAGAAGACATTTTTTCAGAAGGGGCTTGGTATGCAGCAAAGAAACGGGATATCATTTACGTTGTCTCCCTGCTAAAGAATGGTGGAATACCAGGTGTATTGATCCCTTTAAGGTGAATAGACACAAATTTGCAAAGGGAGACAATATTTGTGCAGACAGGAAGTTGCCTCTGTAATATTTCATTTTTTTTTTTCAAAATGGAGGCTTTAATAGTAGCCCAAATGAAAATCGATGCAAATATCTCCATGTCAGAGAATCAGAGTATATCCCTTGAAGTTGTATCCATTCCCCTGAAGTATTATTTATTCTTAAGGACTGTTTCAAACCAAATCGGAATCCAGCATGAATAATTTGTGTTTGCTGGGGTTGCCTCTATCACAGCAACAAATAAGGAGAATCCAGAAAATTATTTTTCTTATTTCTCACTAAAACGTATATTGCAGATACTTATTAGAAGTGCCATTATTTACAAAACTATTTCAAATGATAATAATTTCCTATAATTATATAATCTCACTGTTCAGATATGACGTCATCAGAGTTATGCTTATTGATGCCATTCGAAATGGCATTCATCAATTGTATAATGTTGAAAATGCCACTAAAAATGTTTGGCAATCTTTCTGAATGTCACCGGGTAAGTTTAAAGAATAGAGGTGAATTCAAAATACTATTTTTTCTTCTGTTTATAAATGGTTAATTTGTTGTTGAGCTCTGCATACCTTTTGCACAAGAAGCTGAATGCATGTCCATAAAAAAAACCCAGTAAATCAGACCATAGGCGAGGTGCTTCTAATGAGTACCCACAACATATGTTTTCATGGAGAAATAAGAAAAATGTTAAAACTTTTTGGCTGGAAAAAAAAAGGATCTTATCTAATGCTATATGAATGTGCCTCATTTGCCCAAGAGAATAAAAAAATAAAAAATTTACAATGAACAAAAATCGGCATAAACTACATGCATGTCCTGCACACTGAAAAACAAAAAAAGATTTCGTCTAAAGGATAAAAAAGCCTTACACAATTATTTATACTGGTCAACAATTACCATGAACTCAATAGAGCGTTACTATGACTTGACTATATAAACACTATATATAAGCTATTTACATTACATATCTAACCAGCAAAAGCCAGTACTCATTACATAGCTGGGTACACTGAAGCACCTTGGAGAAAAATGACTTGCTCAAGGTCACACCCAAACTGGCACAAGGTCTGACCTGTATATGATTGTAGTATGCGGCCTAACAGATATGAAAAATCCAATCATCAACCATAAGGATCGAACCTTCCATCCCCAGGTTGGCAGTCAGATGCCTTATCCACTAGGCTTCAAAGAAGTGTGCAGAAGAGAACTTTTCAGATGGTGTTAAAAATAAATATATCATGGTGTTTCCTTATACAAATGAGGTGGGGCACAGCATTTCCTACAAGACTGCATGTGTGCCCAACAAAGACTCAGATCAGACTGTGCATATGCGCAGACTGATCAGAGTGTTTGCAGGGCACTCTGTGGGTAGCCAAGGAGCCAAAGAATCTTCAGATGTACAGCAAAGACTCTGATCAGCCTGTGTAGATGCAATCTTGTAGAAAAGCTATGCTCCAACTCAAATTAGACTAAGAATATATAAGAATATACCGGATTCAGCCTAATTACCGCACATACCCCTATAAGCGCACAGTCACACAATTGCGTAGTCTTCAGATTACAGCCAGTGTACTTTTTGAAGGCAAATGTTGTGGGTACCCATTTGAATTGCATTGACTTGTCGATGCAAATCAAATGGGTACCCATAACATATGCTTTTATAAAGAAAATCACAAAGAAAAAAACACCACAAAATATTGCATAAGCATCATTTGACAAGTCCTTCACTGATCTTTTTTTTTTTTTTTTAAAGTGTACCCTTAGTATAGGTAGGAAGGTAGGAACATATTTTACTATAAGTTTTCCGTTAATTTTTGAAAAACCTAAGCGCACAGTTTGTTAATTAGGTCGAATATGGAAATCATTTTATGTTGAAAAATTACCTGTGCTGGACTAGGTGCTCAAAACACTGTAACCTAATGAATTTTCTATAGCATAGTTCAAGGTAATAGGAGTTTGTTTGTTTGTGTTGAGGTTTTATGGCCCAGTCAACCCAATGGGTCATGTCGAGCGTGGTCAGTTTACCTAACCACACGTTTACTGGGCAGGCTTAGTCCTCTAAGCGGTTAACCAGTATTGTGCACATTCTTTCGCCAGAAACTGACAACTGCCCTTCTTGAATCAGCGGAAGGGAGAGAATGCCATAGAAAATATTTCATGATCAATCTCCACGAAAGAATGTTGCCGACCTCGGCTGGGGTTGAACCCGCGACCTCCTGGTCTCCAGTCGGATGGCGCATCCAACTGAGCCACCGAGGCAGACCTAGGTAATAGGAGTAGTTAGATAAATATTTATCTTATTTCTCGAAGAAAACCTTTGTGGGCATTCATTAGAAGTGCCCTACTGGGGACATCTTATGAGTACTCACAACAGAGAATAAAAGCATTGCGCAACATGATTGTTAAGGTAAACTCACACACTGAATGACAAACAGTGCAGATCCAGAGCAGTTGGCTTCCTCAGAAGTCAACTGAGTTGGATCTACAGTGTTTGCAAAGACAGGGGCATATCCTGTTTCAGCAGGACTAGGGTTAATATTTATCAGGGACCATAACTCAGTAAATACTGAAACTTGCCCATTAAAAATCCTATACAAAACTTTCTCAATATCAATGCATAAAATTATAAAGTTTCCATTAAATCCTTGAAACAAAACAGAAGTTATTGCACAAAAATGTAGGACATGGATGTCTATAGTGGAAATAACATAAGTACAATTAATGTCTTAATTTTGTACATCAATTTGTCTGATTTTGTTTGTGATGAGATTTTACAACCCAGTCAACCAAATGGGGTCATGTTGAGTGCAGTCAGTTTACCTAACCACGCTTTTACTGGGCAGGCTTAGTCTAAGCGGTTAACCAGTATTGTGCATATTCTTTTGCAAGAAACTGACAACTACCCTTCTTGAATCAGAGGAAGAGAGAGAATGACCATAGAAAATATTTCATGACCAATCTCCACGGAAGAATGTCTCCACGGAAGAATGTTGCCGACCCAGCAGGGGTTGAACCCGCAACCTCTTAATCACCAGGCTGACGCACATCCAACTGAGCCACTGAGGCCGGCTCCGATAGAATCACATATGCAAAGAGTGCAGACCTAGATCAGACTGCTCCTTTAAGAGCAGTCTGATCAGGGTCTACACTGTTTGCCTTTTCACCAAGTATTTTCAGTTATAAATGCTTAAAAAAAAAAATTTAGACAAAAATGGTATGGCGTAAAGTGTTTGAAATTTAAGAACATTTACTGTATTGCATTAGGCCAGACAGACAAACAACAGACACACAGTAGGACTGCAAGTATGAAAATATATATATTAAGAGATTTTTTTTTTTTTTGGATATCATACAAAAATATCAGTACATGTACTTTTGGTTGGAAAAGCACCTTATCTACAGATATGAAACTGTCAATGCTGGTTAAATACGCCCATATACATGTATGACGTTTAAATACACTGGACGCGCCATATTTTACAAGAAAAACACTTTTGCAACATTCTGGTTGGTTTCTTTGCACATAAATCCGCTTCAGAAAGGTTTTAAAAGGGAAGAATTTGCTCCCTAACTGGGAGAAAATTCTTTCCTTTTAAAGTAGATCCCCTTAGAGGAGAAAAGACAGTGCATCATTTCTACTTAAATACACTACGGAAAATGTCCTAAAATTTTGTACACCAAAGAGGCCAACAAAATGGCAATAGCAAACAGTGCAGACCCAGATCAAACTGTTCCTGAAGGAGTAGTCTGATCAGGGTCTACACTGTTTGCCTTTTCACTAAGTATTTTAAGAAATAACTGTATAAAAAGCAAAATTTAGGCAAAAACATTATGGAATAAAGTGCTCAAAATTTTAGGACATTTACCATAACGTTATGACGGAAGAATAATGAGTACCTTTTGCTATGCAAAGAAACTGCCCTATCTACCCTAAATATTCAGACTTATTAATTCCTTACCATATTTCTTCTAAAATTTGGTCAAGTCCATTTTACTACCTACCAATGTGTCAAAAAACTGCTTGGATGAGTGGCAAACAACATGACCTTGATCAGATATCGCAGAATATGGCATCTGATCTGGGTCAACACTGTTTGCTCAGGCCTATCTGTTTGAGTACTTGGGGTAAATCAGATTACTGAAGTTTCTTTTTTGTTGTTGTTATTGAATTTTCTTTGATTGAAATTGGTCCAGTGGCCTCAGAGGAGGAGTCATTTGAAAATGGGGATGGATGTATGTTGACAGATACACAGACGGCAGACTGAAAGTGATCATTATAGCTCACTGTGAGCCTTTTGCTCAGGCGAGCAAAACAGATATTGAAAGACTGCACTTTTCTAACCTTTACTGCTTTCTTGGCAAATTCAGCAGACCATAAATTAGTAATAATTTTTCTTAATTTTCCCAGAAATTACGAAAACACGCCTATTCAAATATATTGAAAATTTTACAACCAAAAAAGGAAAATTTTCAGATAAAAAATCATGATATTTTTCTGCTCAAAACATAGATTGTGGGTAATTGTTAGAACTGCCTTGGCGAGGCAGTTCTAACGAGTACCCACAACCTATGATTTTTAGCAAAATAAGAAAGAACTGTATACCCCTGTAAACCCCAGTTTTACTATATAAAAGTGTGGTTTAAGGGGATCAAAATTATATAGGCAAGTTTTTGTGGTGACTTGAAATTTTATGCAAATTGTCTCCTAAGTAGACAACTGCATATGTCATTATAAGTTCAGGGGAAAATGAGAAAATAAAAAAAAGGTCTGCTGAAATTTTTATTCAGCACGCTGAAAGTTAACAAAACTTCTACTTTATTTTTAATGTAGATGACAAAAATTACAATGAGCCAATGCACAATACTTGTATAATGAACAGGGCCCAGTTGTTCAAAGCTAACGATGTCGTTAGTTAACGATTCGTTAAAATTTACATCGAGTGATATGCAAATATGCTGAAATTTTTTGCTGAAAAAATGTGAGTAGCTTTTGCAGTGCAAAAGCTACTCACATTTTTTCAGCAAAAAATATCAGAATATTGTGTATTGAATCCGCTAAAACAGTTAACGAAATGACCCGTAAGGAAATCGTTAAGCTAACAATGCTTTGAATAACTGGGCCCTGGAATGCTAACCGTAGGAAATCACAAGCTGGAATGCTGCTGGGAACAAAACTCTGCCGAGTTACTGTAGACAAACTTTGGTACAAAAACCTAATTTTCAAAAATACAAACATACAAATCAGAGTATACAAATATAATATGGCAGCTAATTTCCATAGCTCTAGATAAGAGGGGGAAACAAGAAAATATTTTTCTTATTTCTCCATGAAAACATAACTTGTAGGTACTCATAAGAAGCGCCTCTTGCGGAGAAATAAAAAAATAATAGTTTTTAGTTGAAAAAAAAGTGCCTCTCTGGAGCTATGTAACTTGTCCCTTATTATGTCAATGGGATTTATTCTGCCCATACACAAGAGTATTTTAGTCATTCAGAAAATTCCCTCTTTTTTGTTGTTTCTGCAAGAAAATATATTTGTTATGGTTCTCATTAGAAGTGCTGTAGCAGACAATTCTAATGCACATGCCCATAGCATACCTTTTTGACAAAATAACATAAATTATCTGAAATTACTGCATCATCTGGCAATATAACCCTAAAACATCCTCAGAGTGCCTTCAACTGTTAATACTTTGCATGTTCAGTACAAATTTCGGCAGACGACATTTTGATTTTTTTTTTTTTTTTTTTTTTTTTTTCCTAGAAAATAGCATTGTCTCCTTTGCATGAAGTGTCAGATCCTACTTTCTTGGAAAAATAAGAAAAAATATTTCAAAACGTTGTCTGCTAAAATCTTTGCCCAGGATGCAGATTGTTGAAGGTCATTAAGTATTTCCTCTACCATTTCCATGGCAACGACCTTGACCTGACAGCAACAACTGTGCCAGCTGCTCTATTCTGTGCTTGTTGGCAACAGTGTAACACACAGTTTCCCACATCATGCTGATCAAGGTTTTATTATCTGTACAGTCCAAAGGTAGGTTTACCGACAACTGCGGACTAAATCTGTAATAGGGGACGTTGATCATACTGCACCAGGCCCGAGCACGGTCTGCTGGCCGACCTTCAGATATTGTTGCCTGTAAATAAAAACAAAAGCCCTGTAGCATGGCTACAGATAAGAGATGGTATCCACATAATATTTTTTCTAATATCTCCACAAAATTTCAAGAAGGGCATTTGTCAGTTTCTGGCGAAAGAATGTGCACAATACTGGTTAACCGCTTAGAGGACTAAGCCTGCCCAGTAAATGTGTGTTTAGGTAAGCTGACCGCGCTCGACATGACCCCATTGGGTTGACTGGGCCGTAAAACCTCAACACAAACAAATCTCCACAAAAAGTATGTTGTGGTATTCATCTGAAGTGCCTTGGTATGGTGCTTCTAATCAGTACCCACAACATATCATTTATGGAAAAATAAGAAAAAATATCAGTATTTTTCAGCTGAAAAAGAGCCTTGTCTGGCTGAATAAATCGAGATGCCATGCCCACTTCTAATTATCAGCCAATCAGATTACTTAATCAAGATTGTTGATATAAATTCACATACTGAATGACAAACAGTGCAGATCCAGACCAGTTGGCTTCTTCAGAAGCCAACTGGTCTGGATCTACACTGTTTGTAAAGACAGGGCATATCCAGGTTCACAGGACAAGGATTAAAACTTGAATCTTAGCAACAGTGAACATCCACATCTGCTGCCATAAAATGCAGATCTAATGAGAGACTACAATTTCTTGATTTGTTTGTGTTGAGGTTTTACGGCCCAGTCAATCCAATTAGGTCATGTCGAATGCAGTCAGTTTATCTTACCACACTTTTAACTTCATAATACATTAACCTTTAGATAATGTGCTATTCTCTTCTGTTTTCACACCTTCCACAGAAAAAACGACCTTTCAGTCGTTAATTAAAGTCTTAAACCAGAAGGTCCCTTAGGCAGTTACCTGTGTGACGTAACTCCTCCCGCTCAATTGATCACGTGTCAGTTTCTTTTCTGTGGACAAAGAAATTCAACAAGGATTTTTACATGTGAAAGAAATTTGGATTATTTCTATTCCTCACGGATAAATTTCTGTATCCTTGTGTTTCTTTTGTTTCTTTATCACTCCTTTCACTAACCATGTTATTATATAAAATTTTTGATTGTCGATTTTGCTTTTATTGACTGGCTATTTCGACATGCGTTTTCGCGACTCTCGCTATAATCGGCACAACGCTCGTGTGCGGTCGGTTCGGAAGTCGTGTTTTCTTATATCAAAAATTTTAACTTGTTTCTTTTTGTTCAAGATTATTCAGCGATGCGACATGCTATACCTGGACTGTTACTGGATATCTTGCGAATTGGCGAAGATTTCTATGGTGGAGAAGCTGATTAGTAAAGAACTTGTCAACCCTTATGGGTTATACGACAGTTCTTTACTGATGGGAGCCCCACCCCATATGGCTATACTGCCGGGGTAAGACCCATCAAGGTGGCTTCTTATGGATGCTTTAGTATCCAAAATAAGTCTAAGTCCACCAGTCACCAGTCACCAGTCATTCATTGTCAGCTTCACCAGTCACCAGTCACCGGGCATCCAGGCATGGATAAAATCACCGGGCATTTCTTACCGGTCACCAGTCATCCAGTCACCGGTCATCCAGGCATGATTAAATCACCGGGCATTTATCACGGGTACTAGTGTCCGGTCATTGTGACGGATTACTAGTTACTCCATCAATTACGAGTACTAGTGTCCGGTCATTGTGTCGCATTATTAGTGACTCCTACCGGGCAACAGTTACGAGTACTAGTGTCCGGTCATTGTGTCGAATTATTAGTGACTTCACCGGGCAACAGTTACGAGTACTAGTGTCCGGTCATTGTGTCGCATTATTAGTCACTCCTACCGGGCAACAGTTACGAGAAGTAGTATCCGGTCATTGTGTCGAATTATTAGTGACTTCACTGGGCAACAGTTACGAGTACTAGTGTCCAGTCATTGTGTCGAATTATTAGTGACTTCACCGGGCAAACAGTTACGAGTACTAGTGTCCGGTCATATGTCCAGCTACTAGTGTATACCACTGGCAAATACTTATGATTACTAGTATCCAGTTATTGTATTGGATTACTAGTGGCGTCTACTGGGCAATAGTTATGAGTTCTAGTGTCCAGTCATTGTGTCGGATTACTAGTGATTGGGTAACAGTCACTAGTCCCCGAACAATCTATTATTGCTCATAGAGCTTTATAAATAAATCAAGTCAATGGATATAGGTTATAAAATGAAATACATAGTAACATTTTATATAATAAATTTCTAAATATTCCATTGACTTATTACAGAAGTGTAATTCTATTAATACATGTATTTTAAATTAACTTATGCAATTTATCTCTTTCATTTGCTAGAAAGAGGTTAACTTCCGATTCTAACGAAAATTCATCGGGCAGTAGTTCGTAGACTAGTGCCAGGTCATTCTAACGAAATTTCACTGGGCAGTAGTTTCGTAGACTAGTACCAGAGCATTGTGTCGGATTACTAGTGACCGATTAGTAGTCACTAGTCCTCGCTCAATGTATGTTTGAGCACTATAGAAATGTGTAGTCTTGGGTTATAGGTTATAGAATGACAGCGATGGGTTCTAATACCTAGTAGCCCCTTATATTGTTGAACTCTGTCAAGTCTTTTTTGAACTAGACTTAAAATTCTATATATATATTTATTCTTGAAAATGAATTAAGAATTATCAGTTACGATCAAATTCTTAATTCATTCACAAAGTGTAGATGATACTTCCATCTATAATTATATAGTTTATATCTCTTTTTATTCACTACAAAGAGATTAAGTTCTTACATATTCACCTTATTCGGCTGTAAGACAAAGGTGAACTCTATAAAAATATCCTTAGTTCTAAGAAGAAAAATATACACGAAATCTAAAATTTCTACATGCTCCCGATATGTAATCAGCATGTAATCTATGGAGTAAATTGACAAGAAAGTAATAATAGATCCTTTCTACTTTCTATTAATAGTTCATTCATAAGGTATCGGAAATCTACACGAATCAGATAAATAAATTAACAGTTTATTTATTTATCCACTACCTCTCTAGATTACTACGATTTAAAATTCTAGTTGAGGTACATATTTTCCTTTTGCCTTTCTACATGGAAAATAGTTGGTCCATTAAGCTATTATTCTATTTTATACTATCTTTTGATTGATTATATAAGAGTCTAGGTCAGTCGTGCTCTGTCTAAACTCTGCTATAAAATAATAAATAAGAAGAAAATCTTATATTTAGGCATAGATATAATTCGATACGTTCTTTACTTTGCCTGTTTTATTTTTTCTTCTGGATCATTTAAGACTACGATAGTAATATACCAGATAATTTTGTCTCAGTAAGAATCTATTACGATGAAGATTCTTCATCTTGGAATAATAATTTTATTATGATTATAATTAGAAATTATTTAGGGAAGTTTAAAACTTATAATTACTAGACCAATTAATCCTCGTATATTATAGGTCTACCTTATCTTTATTGAGGAATAGTTTTGCTTCGACTAGCTATATACCTCTAATATTTTATTTATAACTAGAGTCCATGTCAATCAAAATTTTCTCGCACATTTGATATTGACAATGGATACATATTTAGTAAAGGCATTAATTATTCAGTACGTGACAGATTATTATTGCCTAAATTAGATATTATATGCATTACTTTCCTTTTGATATATTTTTATTGACTTTGTAACTATTCAGAAACTGCCAAAGTCAATCATTTCCTTCCTCTAAACTTACCGAAGCTCTAGATTATGTTGATATATATTTTTAATATATGCTTAGAGGTTAATTAACGAGAGTTTACCTCATAATAGCAGATATTATCTTATTCATATTAATCAATGTATGGTCTAGGCTTAGACAAAAGGGAAAACTTCCTTAATTACGAGCCGGTAAAGAATTAAGATACACTTAATTATCTCTTTACCCCTTCTTTATGTTTACATTCATTAAAGGGATCTTAGTAATTCTCGCTAAGAGTTCAAGTTCAGTTTGCGAATAATGCAAAGATTAATATCTTGATTTCCAGTCCGCATCAAAAATGGTCTATATATATAGATAAATATCTTTTCCGAAACTGGATATTTATTTATTTTCCACACAATAAGTCATTTCAAGACGTTTCGATGATTTTGAAATGCACTGCTTCAATTTATAATATAGAATATGTTTATATGAATTTCACAATGTAGTAAGTGCTGCACCTACGTTCCTGGTCAGATCTTACTTTTGTGATATGTTTTTGAACATACTGAAAGTTTCTCCGATTATACATTCGGTAAATAAACTTTCGAGTAGCATTTATGCTTTTAAACATTCAGATTATTTGATAATAGTTGGAGATAATATATTATACCGATATTTATATATCTATCTTCATTATTTATCTTCCTCAACTCACTTTTAAGTTAGATTGACCTTCTCGCTACGTTCCAGGTTTAAATCTAGCTAACATTATGGACCAGTCACTTTTTTTTTATTTCCTAAACAATATTTTAACAGTTTTTCTCAGTATTCAGAGCATAACGACTTCATGAATACTTGGAAATAATTCAATTCTACGCTTGTTAAACTAAGCCTAAAACAAGCCCCAGTTTTTAGAATGGATATTATCCTTTGATTCAGTTCATGGAGATACATCCATTTAGATTCCATTATCTCTATTTCAATCATACAAAATTCTAATGACTAAGTACTCTTTTTCTATGTACGACTACAGAATATCGAGTCACTGTTGCTGCATATTGGTTAAAGATTAAACAAAATTTATCTTAAACCTATATGACGTTAAATTAATTATTATCTCTTTCATATTTATACATGTGTTTACCCTTCCGTCAGGGATCGTGGTAATAATATTATTTTATTACTCTCTATGGTTTACGCATAGATCTCGAGAGTATATATATATATATGTATATGTATATATATGTATATATGTATATATATTTTCTTCCTTAATTCATTTGCGAGTACTTAATTTGATATTTCAGGAATTACCAATTATGCAGACATAGATTCTATTCTATTAATATTCAATTCTAAAAATTTGATTGAATATTTATCTATAAAATTCTGGGCAGTAATTTTATAGCGAGTTATATGTTTAATAATTCCTTGCTTAATAAATAGTTACGCTTAACTTTTTATTTATAGCAGGAATTTGTTCCGTAGTATAATTTTAATTTAGTATTCATATATTTCTTACTATTCTTAAATATGTGTATAGAATAGTAATACTATCTCTTAACTTATAAATTAAGTGTTTTAGAGATTATTAATCAGTACTATTGTATAATCTTTCTTCAGAGATTATCACACTATTACTTTTTCTCTGAGTCCTTCTCTTTTTATGAACATTTTGATTTGTCATTACAAAGTGGATTTTTTAACATTTCTTGATTTCCATGATTATTTACTCAGGAGTACTTTTCATAGCAATCTTCTGGTATAGAAAGATTCTAACCAGCTTATTTATTATTGCTTAATCTTATCAATACGGTAAGATTTAGCCAAACTATGACCGTCTTACAGTTAGCTGCGATCAACCTTATTCTTATCTCTCTTATTGTCTGTCAAACTCTAAGTTATGATGTTGACAGTTTCTTCTTTATTATTTTGTCAGGACATCAAACGCTTTTACATGTCTATGACAAAACTAATTATCAATGGTTTAGGTTGTTTTTTCTTCCCAGCAGTTTTATGCAAACTCTGTATTATTTTATTGCTTGACTAAAAATTCGTAATAAAATTAGCCTAGCAATAGTTTTTAACCATTATGTTTGTCTATACCTTTTTCTTCTGATGGATAACTGAGTTATAGTTAAGTTAACTCCATCTACTTTTATTATCTCCCCTTCTTTAATTTGATCAAAGGGGAATAATTATACAACATTATGGTTATTTTAAGTCTATGTCTGTTCATTGGAAACTGTCCTGTCGCTCCAATTAACAGAATTTAATTAGTTTATAATTCTAATAGCTTAGACTATTACAATTAGATAGCTTCACATATCTAGAATTTTATCCAAAATATCTACATATGTCAGTTACATGTATCTATAGGAAACTCCACCGAGTAGACTTTTCATTATTTATTCAAGACCCTAGTTAGACTACTTACAGTATATGGTATTGGCTTTTTGTTTTACAATTTTTGTTTTGAAAATATTATTTCTTTATTCCTAGCTTACTTTGCGATGGAATATTTATGTTATGTCTCAATGACTCCTTTTTCTTTTGGAAGCCAATTGTTGTTTCCCAAAAAAAAAAAAAAAAAAAAAAAAAAAAAGGTTGGGGGGGGGGCCAATGTTAGGTCTCTGAGACTTAAGAACTGGCTTCCTCTAGAGTCTACTATTATATATAAGGTTGTTAGATCATAACACCTTAAAGATATGCTATTTTGTGAATCTAGATCATTCTTTCTATTAAATATAGAATTAGAACGTATCTGATTCCTTAGAGTTTCCTGAGTCTTGAACCAGAAGTGGTGAGATATTATTGGTGTTAGAATTAGGAGAACACCTCCCTCCTATTCTGCAAATTCTAGCACATTATCTATAGGTTAATGTATTATGAAGTTAAAATGAAGTTTTTTAAAAGTAAAACATATTTTAACGAGTAATACTTAACCTATAGATAATCAATTATCTCCCTCCGCCCACCCTCGCTTATCTCCTAATTGTGTCTATTGTTTTACACATAAAAGAAACTGACACGTGATCAATTGAGCGGGAGGAGTTACGTCACACAGGTAACTGCCTAAGGGACCTTCTGGTTTAAGACTTTAATTAACGACTGAAAGGTCGTTTTTTCTGTGGAAGGTGTGAAAACAGAAGAGAATAGCACATTATCTATAGGTTAAGTATTACTCGTTAAAATATGTTTTACTTTTAAAAAACTTCATTTTACTGGGCAGGCTTAGTCCTCTAAGCCATTAACTAGTATTGTGCACATTCTTTTGCCAGAAACTGACAACTACCCTTCTTGAATCGGTGGAGGGGAGAGAATGACCCTAGAAAATATTTCATGATCAAATCTCCACGAAAGAATGTTGCCGACCCGGCAGGGGTCAAACCCACAACCTTCTGATAACCGGTTGGACGCGCATCCAACTGAGCCACCGAGACTCGCACACTAAAACTGATGTCAAATTTCTGTGCCCTTGACCCCAAGATCATAACTGGGTGGGGCATGTGCTGATTAGAAATTTTAACCAGTTAATATTCTGTATCTCATTAATACCTCAATTTATTCAGCTGATATTTGGAATGATGTCAGATACTGATTCAATGGTATGAGTTTTATCCAGTTAGTGACTTTGAGGTCAAAGTCACTGACTCAGAACTTTTACATTTAACCCTTGTCCTGGTGAATAAATTAAGAAGCCACACCCATTTCTATTTTTCAGCCAATCAGATTACTTGATCAAGGTTGTTGATATAGATTCACATACTTAATGGTAAACAGTGCAGATCCAGATCAGTTGGTTTGATTGATTGTGTTGGGGTTTAACGACACGTCAACCCTTATGGGTCATTTTGTGTTGTCTCCCAGAGAAAGGGAGAAAAGAGAAGAGATAGTAGAAGAGATGAAAGAGAGGGACAGGGAAGAAAGAGGAACAGGAATGAAAGTAAAGAAACAGAAGAAATAAAAACATCACCTCCCTACCCTTACCTGCTACAAGGATAGCAGGCCTTGCCCAACTGTAAGCCAATATCAGCTGGACGCCCCGGTGACATAAGATACATGACACCTTTGCACCACCCAACCACCCCCCCAGATCAGTTGGCTTCTTCAGACTGTTTGCAAAGGCAGGGTATATCCTGGCTCAGCAGGACAAGGGTTCATTAAGGTTTCAGTTAATTTTCTATAGATCTATATCTACTGAATTCCTAGATGTATTAAGTCGATACTTGGACGATTGTTAAATACTAAAATCTTTAATGTCAAATTCCAAAATATGTGACCTTGACACAAGTGCACTGAAAGGGTACAGGTAGTACTGGATAAAACTTTGATAATGTTGTTTTTTTTTTTTTTGTTTTTTGTTTTTTTTGTTTTGTTTTTTTTTCAAAATATTAATGAAGTTACTCAGGAAAGGCCAGGGCCCAGTTGTTCAAAGCTAACGATGTTGTTAGTTAACGATTCGTTAAAATTTACATCGAGTGATACGCAAATATGCTGAAATTTTTTGCTGAAAAAATGTGAGTAGCTTTTGCAGTGCAAAAGCTACTCACATTTTTTCAGCAAAAAATATCAGAATATTGTATATTGAATCTGCTAAAACAGTTAAGGAAATGACCCTAACGAGTTTGTTAAGCTAACGACGCTTTGAACAACTGGGCCCAGTAGTATAAACTTAATCCACACTCAGGTTACGAAGATTTTAACCAAAGTTTAACATCAGATGGAGGTTAAGGTCAATAAGTGGGGTGAAGTGTAAAAGTTCAGACTGGCATCTAACACCATTCCAAGTATCAATTAAATCAGTTCTTCACTAAAGAGATAGAAGGCTTTAACCCTTGTCCTGCGGAATAAATTAAGCTGCCACTCCCACTTCTAATTTTCAGCCAATGAGATTAACTGATCTAGGTTGTTGATAGAAGTTCACATACTGGATGTCAAACAGTGCAGATCCAGATCAGTTGGCTTCTTCAGAAGCCAACTAATCTGGATCTACACTGTTTGCAAAGGCATGGTATATCCGGGTTCAGCTGGACAAGGGTTAATTAAGAATTTTAATAAAATAATGTAATGCCGATACTGATGATGCCAACACAAGATAACAGTCATACTATAGGTCTTCCTGTATTTTCTTACTGAACTGAATACTCTTGGTAAATTTTCTATCATATCCATTAAGGGAAGCAACTTGTGTCACTGATTGTCTTTGTTCATGCATCAGTGGTGTCACGTGGCATTTGTTTTATCTTTGTTCATCATCTCTTCTTCTTTTGTTGATTCAGTAGGGCTGTACTTCATGATTGTGGCATTTCCTTGGTATTTTCACTTATATAACCCTGTTTGCTCAACCCAAAGGGAGCAAATTTTTTCGTTTAAGAGTAGACTCTTTTAATAAAAGGGCGGCAATACAATTTTTACAAAGTTGCCTCCCCTGAAACAAGTCAACTTAAAATGTGTTACAGAGTTGTGTCAGGCCTAAAAGAAAAAAAATGTTCTATTTCTGATTTCCTGACTGACAGTAAAAAAAATACGCCTACTGTATTTTTTTTTTTTTTTTTTTTTTGCAGACGAAGAAAAAAATCAATCCACGACCGACCCAAGACAATCCCAGTTTTTATACACGTTCATTACACAATTTGTCCGTACCAATTTTCGGATATTGTCAGTCTTCATCGTTCGTTTATTTATTTCCAATATGGCTGCACCTTTACCAGCCAAACCAAGCACATTAGTGCAGTTTATATCGAAGCATGCAGCCACATCTTGGCCTAAAATAAAATAAAAGCTGTTTAATACAGCGCCCCTTTATCATCGGTATTTAAAAACAGTCAAATGTTCGGTACGAGAAGTCAAAATATTTTAAGATTCCATTTAAAAAAAATTACGATTCACCAACCGTAATTTGACTTAACAAAAAAGAAGAGAAAAAAATGTTGCCTACCTACCAATCCTATGGCAAATTGGGGATGAAATCGGAAACAGATCATTTATTTTTCTAGGCCTCACTTGTTCTACAAATTCTTTGTGAACTTATGTTCATCTTTCAAAATAATACTCCAAGGACAACAGAATTTTAAGCAAATTTGCCCCTGGATATGATGGGACACAACAGGATATGACAAGACAGGATGGACAAAGTGATTCCTATATTTTGGTCTCGCAAAACATATAAGGGTTTGTAGGGATGCCATAACAAAGGCTATATATTAACCCTTGTCTTGCTGAACCCAGATATGTCCCACCTTTGCAAACACTGTAGATCCAGATCAGTTGGCTTCTGAAGAAGATTGTTGATATAAATTCACATACTTAACGGCAAACAGTGCAGATCCAGATCTGCACTGTTTGCCATTAAGTATGTGATTTTATATCAACAATGTAGATCAAGTAATCTGATTGGCTGAAAATTAGAAATGGGTGTGGCATCTTAATTTATTCAGCATGACAAGGGTTAACAGTGACTACTGGGCTTTCAACATCCATTTGAAAGAGGAATTTACTTGTCATTTTATTCAAAATGTAAAAGTTTATCTACGACTGACAATATCTTATCAAGAAACATTGAATTTTTCTGTTTCTGTGCCGTGTTTTTTACTATTTACTCTACAATTAATTTTATGTCCAAAAATCTGTCTTACCTATGCAATCTCTATAGTAAACTAAAAAATTTTTTTTAAAAATTACTAGAAAATATTTATTTTTTATTTTTGCATTACTCCATTTATTTTTAATTACTGATAACATTTTGAAATTTTCAAAAATTTGAACCAGTATAACTTGTTGAAAACCTGAAAAAAAACTATCAACCCTGTAATTTTTTGCATAATTTGAAGCCATTTCCACTATAGGAAAATAAAAATATTGGAGTTTTATTGGTGCATAGGTAGATTTGCATTAAGACATCACAAAAGTTTGCAAATTTACTTCTTCAGAGTAAAGTGCCATGCAAAACAACTCTCTGGAATATGTCTGATTATCTGTGCAGTCTAATCTGAAAATTCACGACCAAAATATAGTGAGAGTGGACAGCTAAGGTCCTGACCAGAATATATGAATGTGTTTGTTTGTTTGTGTTGAGGTTTTACGGCCCAGTCAACCCAATGGGGTCATGTCGAGCGCAGTCAGTTTACCTAACCACACGTTTACTGGGCAGGCTTAGTCCTCTAAGCGGTTAACCAGTATTGTGCACATTCTTTCGCCAGAAACTTACAACTGCCCTTCTTGAATCAGCAGAAGGGAGAGAATGACCATAGAAAATATTTCATGATCAATCTCCATGAAAGAATGTTGTCAACCTCCACGGGGGTTGAACCCGCGACCTCCTGGTCTCCAGTCGAACGGCGCATCCAACTGAGCCACCGAGGCCAGCATGTGAATGTGTAGACAGACTTGTGTCAATAAATGAGATTTTGAAGATATTGCTGTGTACCTGGCCATCCAGGCCCCGAGGTTATAAAACATTTTTCATGCTCAACTCAGCTGAGCATGAAATTTTCTCTGCTAATAAATATGAAAATGCCAACAATAGTTGGCATTTTCATATTTATTAGTAGAGAAATTTTCATCCTCAGTTATGTTTAGCAAGAAAGAATTTAGCATTATCAGTAATTTGAGATTTATTAGCAGGACAAATTTCATGCTCAGCTGAGTTGAGCATGAAACTAGTTTTATAACCTCGGGGCCAGGCCCTCCACATTGCTCTCTGTAAGGCAACCTTTTCAGACAAACAGTGTTGATCCTTCATGAACATATGTTGTACTTCCTTAAAGTGCATCAGTCAAGTGCTTCTAACAGTGAGTATATACGGTTGAACTTTAACGTCTCAAACATCCTTGGGACCATGCAAATTAGTTTGAGATATGGGGTTAATCATGGTGTCAGGTCATAAAATAAATAACGATAATTGAGGGAAATCTTTTCAATTTTCTACACAATGATTTATGTTGCTTGTACTCATTATAATCAACTCAATGAGGCAATTCAAATGAGTACACACAACACGCAATTTCATAATAAAATAAGAAAATTTTCCTAAATATTTGTTTTCTTGACCTATCAGAAGAATTTCATAGGGAAAACAAGTTCAAATTAGCCATGATAAACAAGCCATCGGTATTCGAGCTGTTGAGGTTTGACTGTATGACAAAAGTTTTTGTGGAGAAATAAGAAAATAGCTATTCCCTTCAAGCAGTGCTTCCATCTTTGAAATTTGTTTTGATTTGGCAGCTGTATACTGCATTAGAGTAAGTGAGCAAGGCTCATATAAGCCCTGACTAGTGGCACAGCTGACCAATGACACTGCCAAGTCTTGTGACCTTAACCTTTGGTCAGCACAGGATGAAGCCAACTGATCTGTATCTAGCAAACAGTAGCATTGCCAATGACATAGAAGCAATGTTAATAGCAAATCACCAGTTTTAAATGAAGACTGTCAAATATAAGCAAAGAATAAAAGCACCGCAAGCATAATACCCCGCCATAGCAATTATTTGTTTATGTATTAAAGTTATTGTCAATTTTAATCTAATTCCCATGGGTAATCCTGCCCCTTTCCCCCCGACCCCACCCCAACTCTGGGGGAAAACACTGATAGGTGCATAATAAAGATATGAATAAATGTCCATGTTAGTCAGCATGGAGATACACACAAGATGTAGTTACTGAAAACACAACAAAAAAAAAAATAAAATAAAAGTGCAAAGTACCGGTTTGCCAGTAACAAGTATGGAAAATAAGACCTGACATCAACCATGAATAAAAGCACTGCAAGCATAATACCCCGCCACAGCAATTATACGTTTATGTATTAAAGTTATTGTTGCGAAAATGTGTGGAAAGATAATGACAGAGGGACAGATGACAATCCTAAACCAGATCTTGAATATATCAATGGATAGATAACAATCCTAAATCAGATCTTGATAATATCAATGCATACAGCAAGTTTGGTTAAAAGGCCTCGTTATTTACTCAGGCAGATAACTCTGTAAAAATTTGACGAAATTTGCCCATTAGCAATTCCAGACCAGATCTCCTTTATGTCAATGCATATAGCAAGTTTGGTTAAAATCCTTTGTTATTTACTCAAGTTATCGTCTGGAAATAAAAATATGGGCATGTCTTGGGCAGATAACTCCATAAAAATTTGACGATTTTTGCCCATTAGCAATCCCAAACCAGATCTCCTTAATGTCAATATATAGCAAGTTGGTTAAAATCCCTTGTTATTTACTCAAGTTATCGTCCAGAAAAGAAAATATGGGCGTCTCAGGCAGATAACTCCATAAAAATTTGACAAAATTTGCCCATTAGCAATCCCAAACCAGATATCCACAATATCAATGCACATACCAAGTTTGGTGAATATCCACTGATGTTTACTCAAGTTATCATCCGGAAACAAAAAACAAGACGGACAGACACATGGACGTCCAACGTGAAACCATAATTCCCCGCCACTATTGTGTGGTGGGGTATAAAAATCTATTGCTTTCCCAAGACAAATGTTCTTCAGTAAGTGTGCGGCTTGACAAATTTACAGAAAGCATTGTTGTAAAGCAGGACTGTTATTTTTATATGTGATTTATTTTACAGTTCTTAAACAAAAGAATTCATAGCAAAAGAAATCATTTGTTTTATAATTTTACATTTTGCTTTATAAGTCAACAATTATTTTGTAGTGGTAACAAAATCTAGCAGAGGAGTTGTTAAGAAGCATTTGGTAATAATTCTGAGTTATTTTTTCCAATTTCTACATAAATCTAGAAATGTGGCAGTATGACACAGATGACCCCGCCCAGGGCCATTCTCAACCACACACAGGTATTTTGCAAAAAATGAAGTTGAAAAAAGGGCCATAACTCTCATAATAATTGGAAGATTTTACCCTAAATCGAACTTGACCATATTTTATGATTATATACCTGGGTATAAAATATAAATCCAATACACAAATCAATCTTTTTTAAAAAAATATCAGAAGGAAAACATATTTTGAAGGTGAAAAAGGGCCATAACTCCCACAATAATGAGTTGATTTTACCCTACTTGGAACTTGATCTCTATTTTATGATTATACAACTGTGTGTTAAATTTGAATTCAATACACTAATGTTTTCAAAAGATATCAAACTGAAACTATTTTTCAACATTGAAAAAGGGCTGTAACTCCAAATATATTTGTTGGATTTTATCCTAAATCAAACTTGACCTATATTTTACAATTATATGCTTGTGTATAAAATATGAATCCAATTCACTAATCTTTTCGAAAGTTATGGAACGGAAACCATTTTTCAAAGTTGAAAAAGGGCCATAACTCCAAAAATAATTGGTGGATTTTACCCTAAATCCAACTTGACATACTTTTTATGATTATATACCTGTGTATAAAATTTGAATCCAATACACTAATCTTTTCAAAAGATATCGAACGGAAACCATTTTTCAACTATTTTTCAACATTGATAAAGGGCCGTAACTCCAAAATAATTGGTGGATTTTACCCTAAATCAAATTTGACCTATATTTTATAATTAAATGCTTGTGTATAAAATGTTATTTGCCTTTTGTCTAGATTGACTGTGTTGGGGTTTAACAGCACCTCAACCCTTGTGGGTCATTTTATGTCTTCTCCCAGAGAAAGGAAGAAAACAGATAGAAGAGATAGTAGAGGAGAAAAAAGAGAGGGACAAGGAAGAAAAAAGAACAGGAACAACAAAATATGAATCCAATTCAGTAATCTTTTCAAATGTTATGGAACGGAAACTCTTTTTCAAAGTTGAAAAAGGGCCATAAGTCCAAAAATAATTGGATTTTACCCTAAATCCAACTTGACATACATTTTATGATTATATACCTGTGTATAAAATTTGAATCCAATGCACTAATCTTTTCAAAAGATATCAAACGGAAACCATTTTTCAACTATTTTTCAACGTTAATAAAGGGCCGTAACTCCAAAAATAATTGGTGGATTTTACCCTAAACAAACTTGACCTATATTTTATAATTATATGTTTGTGTATAAAATATGAATCCAATAAACTAATCTTTTCAAAAGTTTTGGAACTGAAACCATTTTTCAAAGTTGAAAAAGGGCCATAACTCCCAAAATAATAGATGGACTTTACTCTAAATTGAACTTGACCTACATTTTATGATTATATACCTGTGTACAAAATTTCAATCCAATACACCAATCCTTTCAAAAGATATCGCACGGAAACCATTTTTCAAAGTTGAGAAAATTTCTCGAAGTTGAAAAGGGCCATAACTCCCAAAATAATTGGTGGATTTTACCCTAAATGGAACTTAGCCTACATTTTATAATTATATACATGTGTATAAAATTTCAATCCAATACACCAATCCTTTCAAAAGATATCCACAGAAACCAAAAGTGTTAAGTACGGGACAGATGGGACGGACGGACAGCGGTGTTACTATATGCGCCCCCATTGAAAATGGCGGGGGCATAAAAACATGTGGGTACTCATTAGGAGTACTCACAACAAATGTTTTTATGGAGTAAGAGAAAAAAAATCACCAAACACTCCTAAACAACTCTTTTCTAGTAAAATGGAACACTGGTTATTTATAGTTCTACATACCTGATCTATCAACAGTCCTATGAATGCAGAAAGTCCTTTTACAACCCTAACCCCTTCTAATATTCCAGATGGTACGTACATATCAATATGGTCCCTTTGTACCACTGGAACCCTTCCTGTCCCTAAAGAGACCACACAGCCTAGTGGTTGAACATTTTCATGCTCATTCTGAAAATTGAAAAGAAATTAGCGGTGTCATAGGAAAAAGGGTATTTATCGCATACAGGGATGACAGCTATGATCAGTCTGTGCATCTGTGCTGTCTGAAGAGAGTGTTCATTGTTCCCTTGCAGTATCATTGGCTATCCCAGAATATAACAACAGACAGCATCAGGACAGTCCGACCTAGGCCTTCTCAGTCTGCTTATAAAATAAGGATCCTTTTCTCTGCCATCAGCTCAAATTGTTCTAGTCCAATAAACCCAGTTTGGTATTTTTTAAAAGGGGAAAGGGTACACTTTCAGAGGGGACAACTGTCAAAATTATCTTGCCTCCCTTCTGAAAGGGATCTACTCTAAAAGAAAAGAATTTGCTCCCATGGGGAGCAAATTCTTTCCTTTAGAGTAGATCCCTTTTCAGAAGGATCTGGTGCATAGAAAAGTAAAACAAGAGCTCCGCCAAGCGGGGAATTATACGCCTGTGGCAAGTAATAAGATGTAGCACATAAACTGGCTCCTGTATAATTCAGTGCTCCGGATATAAACTGCAAGTGGAATTAAAAAAAAATTAAAAACTTTTCAATGGGGCATAACTCTGCTGGTATTTGGTAACTGTAATCTAAGGGTCTAAGCTGGCCAAGAAATTTAGGGAGAAGTGACTTCTCCCTCCTGGGAAAATAGGGAGAAGTTTGGTGTATCTAAGGAGAAGTGCTTTCGGACGGAGGACACACGACAAAAACATGGCTATATTATAAGCTCATATGAGCTTTTGGCTGATTTGTTTTTCCTATACTTCAATATCTGACCAAAAAATAACATAACAGAAATAAACAACCAAAAAAAAAAAAAAAAAAAAAAAAAAAAATGCTGCAAGAAAATTTTTTGTAAAGCTTAGGTTTGTAAGTTTTGATATTAGTCAAGCTTCTTACTTCTTAATTCTATATCATTTAATAAACTTATTGATAAAGATTTAATAATGGCAACATTTCAGTGCAAATCTTATAAAAGAAGATGGAAAAAAATAAATAAATAACTTGCCCATATGGCCATAACTTTTAATTATTTGCAAAAATTAAACCTATTATAAAATAAAATTTGCACACTATTATCTCTAAACAATATGCTGCAAATAGCTTACAAAAATTTTCAAAGGGGCATAACTCCACATTATGGTCTAACTACAAATCAAGTTTCAGCTTGATTGGATGTAAACTGTAGGAGGAGTTAGCCAGAAACTAAAAAGTTTACGGATGGACGGATGGACGCTAGACCCCGTAACATATGTCCCATTTTTCAAACGGGTAGCCAGAAACGAAAAGTTTATAGAAATTTTCAAAGGGGCATAACTCTGCTAATATTTGGTGGACTGTAACCTCAAAATAACATGCGCTTCTCCATGTCATGGTCTAACTATAAATGAAGTTTCAAATTGATCGGATGTAAAATGTAGGAGTTAGCCGTAAACCAAAAATTAAAAGAAATTTTCAAGGTGGTATAACTCTGCTAATATTTGGTGGACTGTAACCTTGAAATATGCGCTGCTCCACATCATGGTCTAACTACAAATCAAGTTTCAGCTTGATTGGATGTAAACTGTAGGAGGATTAGCCAGAAACGAAAAGTTTACAGAAATTTTCAAAGGGGCATAACTCTGCTAATATTTGGTGGACTGTAACCTTGAAAAAATATGCGCTGCTCCACGTCATGGTCTAACTATAAATGAAGTTTTGGCTTGATCGGATGTAAAATGTAGGAGGAGTTAACCGGAAATGAAAAGTTTACAGAAATTTTCAAAGGGACATAACTCTGCAAACATCTGGTGGACTGTAACCCCAAAACAATATGCGCTGCTCCACATCTAACTATATATCAAGTTTCAGCTTGATCAGATGTAAACTGTAGAAGGAGTTAGCCAGAAACTAAAAAGTTTACGGATGGACGCTAGACCCCGTAACATAATATGTCCCATTTTTCAAACGGGTGTATAAAAAGAAGTCACAAAAGTTGTCTCCCTTGTACAAAACAGCAGAAAATCTAGTAAGTACATCAATGCACCTTAAATGCACATTTTAAAACTAAAATTTATTCCAGTTACAACAACTATGAACAACTATCTCTGAATACAACCTACCCTATCAAACAAATTGTTTTCATGAAGGCATTATTTTGTGAACTTGTGATGGCTGGAATGTTCCCAAAATCACAAATTCACAAGTCATTACTGATGCTTATTTGTTCTAGTATTGGGATTTTTATATGTTACTAGCATTCTGAATTAATAACCAGTAATTTGATATATTTTATAGTAACAAGATGTACTGCAGTCAAATACTGTCATTTAAGCTTAATACTGCTAATATGGTTTGTGTTGAGGTTTTACTGCCCAGTCAACCCAATGCAGCGCTGTCAGTTTACCTAACCACACTTATTGGGCAGGCTTAGTCCTCTAAGCCGTTAACCAGTATTGTGCACATTCTTTCACCAGAAACTGACAACTGCCCTTCTTGAATCAGCAGATGGAAAAGAATGACTGTAGAAAATATTTCACGATCAATCTCCACGAAAGAGCGTTGCCGACCCAGTGGGGGGCGAACCTGCAACCTCCTGAAATGCTGATGGTATCATAAGCGGACAATGATGTAATTCATTTACTTGAAAATAGCTGATCAGTATAACAACACAAATATAGAAAACATTTTCTTAAATACATATACAATACCTGGCCCCGAGGTTATAAAACTTTTTTCATACTCAACTCATCTGAGCATGAAATTTGTCCTGCTAATAAATCTCAAATTATTAACAATTGTAAATTCTTTCTTGCTAAATATTGCTGAGCATGAAATTTTCTCTGCTAATAACAATATTTGGCATTTTCATATTTATTAGCAGAAAATTTCATGCTCAGCTGAGTTGAGCATGAAAAAAGTTCTATAACCTCGGGGCCTGGTTTGTGTAAATTATAATTCTGAATCCGACTATACAGTATATGTCCTATGTTTTTTACTAAATTTTGCATTTATCTTTTTTAAAATACTCAGTAGAATGGCAAACAGAAAAACTGATCAGACTGTTCCTTCAGGAGCAGCTGATCTAGGTCTGCATTGTTTGCATATGTCCCTTTGTCAGAAACTCTGATGTACAAAATTTTAGGACATAAACATGTACTGTAGCTTGATATGGCTGAAGTGGCTTAAATCAAAGCAATAAAAACTGCTCCATACCCTAATTTTAAGCCCAGTGTTATGTTCATGGATTTCTGTCATAACATCTAATGTTGGGTTATTGGCTATCATGCCTCCATCCATGAACTGGCCAGAGGTTCGGAAATATGTAGGCGCCGCACCGCTGCTTCTTGCACTTTTCCAAATCAATTGTTCTGTAATAGAATATCAGCTGCAATAAGAAATCTTTCCCTTCTGCTCAGTGCAAACAGAGTAGGCCTAGACCAGAAATTGTGAAGTGAAGACCAGCCTGTATACTGTTTCATCAGAGCCTAGCCATTCATGTATAAAACATTTTTTTCCTGGCATATCTCTAGGTAAGAACCCTTTTTCAACCCCAAAATGTTCAAAAAGTTTATTCTACACACAAAATAAAATGTTCTAGGGCTCACCAAGATGCTTCTAATGAGTATCCACAGCACAAGTTTTTGTGGAGAAATTAGGTAAATCATTTTTTTATACCCCTTGTATCTACAGCTCAGACCTGGTTAACCTAGGCTTAGGTATCATGTTTCTACAAAAAAAAGTGATACTGTGTTGATAATTTGTTTGTGCTGAGGTTTTATGGCCCAGTCAACCAATCGGTGTCATGTTCAGCACAGTCAGTTTCCCTCACCACACTTTTTCCTGGGCAGGCTTAGTCCTCTAAGTTAACCAGTACTTGTGCTGTGCACATTCTTTTGCCAGAATCAGCAAAATGGAGAGAATGACCGTAGAAAATACATCATGATCAAATTTCCACAAAAGAATGTTGCCGACCAAGAGGGGGTCAAACCCACAACCTCCTGATCATCAGTCTGCCACCCATCCAACTGAGCCACCAAGGCTGGCCCATAACCTCAGTATTTTTGCTTACAAGCTATTAGATTTAGCAAATCTAGTTAACCCATTTTAATCTGGAGACCCCAACAAGGCATTGGCAAATAGTGCAGATCCAGATCAGACACTGAAGAACTGTTTGCAAATAGCTTAGCAATTTTTCTCTAAAAATATCTAAATCACGTAGCCTGATATACGTCAAATTGATATTGGACTTTTCAGATATATAATGTGGAGGAGTTTATTGTTTAAAATGGGTTAACAGAAAAAAAAGAACATAGTACCATTTGGAGGTTTAATTTCTTCAAACTGCTCATTATTCCCCGTTGTTTTCACTGGTTTATCCAAAGTGGGAAAATAACTCCTGAACAGATGTAGGTCAGCTGGGAATCTGTCTGCCAGTACACCCGTCACTATAACTCTGAAACAGTGGGCACAGGTCTAGATAAGAGTGGGTATCAGGTAAATATTTTATTTCTCCACGAAAGCATACGTTGTGGGTACTCATTAGAAGTGCCATGGTGAGGTGCTTCTAATGAGTACCCACAACATTTGTTTTCATGGAGAAATAAGAAAAATATCAGTACTTTTGGATTGAATAAAGCATCTTATCAATAGCTATGTTGGGCATTATAGATGTAAGTCTCTAGAGCTTAGCATACTGAAGGCTTAACATGCAGATGATAAATGAAATAATTTTATTTTTTTATTTTTTTTTTTTACAAAGTAAGGCCTGATATATAATTCAAGTAACTCCAAATAAGACAATTTGAAGGAAATGTCAGACCTTATTTTCCAGGCAAATACAAAAGATATTTCATTAAATGT
The DNA here is from genome assembly GCA_964016985.1 of Anodontia alba. NCBI lineage: Eukaryota > Metazoa > Mollusca > Bivalvia > Lucinida > Lucinidae > Anodontia > Anodontia alba. The sequence continues at coordinate 86,562,670 of OZ024822.1, forward strand.
CACCAGCTGCTATTTAAATTTAGCAGGTTAAAGGTTGAAAGAAAGTGAGCACCTAATGACAAAATTTGTCTTTGAAAAAAAGCAAGCTGTGAATAGGAAGACTAGACCTTGTATATTCAGAAAGGCAAGACATGCATAGTTTGTCCTTAACCCATTAAAGACTGACTTAATTCTCCCACACTATATATTGGAAGAGTTCATTTTTTTATTTTAGGTATGTCAGGCTATATGATGTAGATATTCCTTAAAATGGTTGAATTATTTGCAAACAGTGGAGACCCTGATCAGATGCTGCATTCTTCAGTATCTGATCTGGGTCTGCACTGTTTGCCAGTTACCTATTTTAGGTGTCTCCAGTCTTCAATATACAATATTCAGACTCTGACATTTATGCTTCGCTTATGGGTAAATCTTTCTGCAAAGGACATTTTTAAACACTTTTCTTCTTTTCCCCAGAAAACAGAATTCAGCATTTCATGCATATTGTCTCCTAGACAATGTCAAATCCTATTTTTTTTTTTTTTTATATTTGAAATTTCCCATGAAGACAATTTGAATGAAATGTCAAGCCTTACTCTCTGTGTAATGTCAAACCTTAGTTTATGTGAAAAACAAAACAAAAAGAAAAAAAAGAAAAATGTCCATTATTTCCTCTGATGTATTAATGCTGTATAATAAATAGTGAAAGTGACTACCTATTACTTGCATTTTGAATTCTAGTATTGTTTGTTTGTTTGTGTTGAGGTTTTAGAGCCCAGTCAACCCAATGGGATCATGTCGAGCACGGTCAGTTTACCTAACCACATGTTTACTGGGCAGGCTTAGTCCTCTAAGTGGTTAACCAGTATTGTGCACATTCTTTCGCCAGAAACTGACAACTGCCCTTCTTGAATCAGCTGAAGGGAAAGAATGACCGTGGAAAATATTTCACGATCAATTTCCACGAAAGAATGTTGCCGACCTCGGCAGGGGTAAAACCCACAAGCTCCTGGTCTCCAGTTGGACGCGCATCCAACTGAGCCACCGAGGCCGGCTTGCATACTAGTAATCAGAAGCCTAAATATCTGAGCAGAACAGAACAGAATTTTATGGTTGAAAACTAATATACATTGCTGTCATCCACTCATTGATAAGGCATGAAATCTGAATACATGACAGTATACAAACAGATACCTTTACAATGATCACTAAACTATCTTATACAAGACTTTACACGTGGGTGCCAGTCGTCGATTGGAGAACAGTTCTAGATCTGAAGTGAAATGTTACTAGCCTATGGATAAGAAGAAAGCATAAAAGACTTGGCTTTGTTGTTAACTTTTGTTGACAACTTTTGTTTAACCACAGACCCATTTCTGAAAAGAGTTGGAGTTGCTTTCCTTAGAAAGCTTGTCCACCAATCTGGAGTACAGGTTTACATTGCAACAATATTGAAAATCTAAAATAATATGCCAATTTTTTGATGTTTTCAACAAATTTGTGTATGTAACCTAAATGGCTGGATGATAATTAGTGTATTATACCCTAAAAGCCTCTTCAAGCATTTTCTTCCACCAAATTAAAAAATTACTGCTTCTTTCTGTGATTTTCTCCATTTAGTGTAATATAAGCCTGTACTCCAGAATGGAAAATAACTGCAAGATCTCCAAAAATGGGTAAATTCCCCACTTCCCCCTCAACCCCTATACATGTTTACCCTCCCTCTCAATCAAGGGTGGGAGCATCCGGGAGTAAATTATTTTTGAAAGGATTCATTCTAGTCCAAAGGAAATGACTTTCTGTCTGCTAGAGTTGTCTCCCTTCAAAAATGGTAGCAAAATTGCCAAGTATATCTATTTCCCTAATAGTACCATAAATTAGCATTCTGATGATCAATCTGAAATCTATACACCGTATTTACCCTAGGTATTGGGACATCTTAAACACTTCTTATACCTGTCCTAAAATTTGGAAGAGTCCATTCTACTACATGTTGACGTGTTCAGCTATTACTAGATGAGTAGCAAACAGTGCAGACCCTGATCAGATGCCAAATTCTGTGGTGTCTGATCTGGGTCTACACTGTTTGCAGATGCCTATTTATCCCACTACTTTGGGTTATTACAGTATGACAAGATTACATTAACTCCAGATCTTACTTTGGATATTTTATGTCTGTCATAACTTTCGTTTCACCAAATTCCTTTTTCAACAATCTTTCAAATGGTTCTGATGCATAAGGTCTGGAGCCCTTGAATACTTCATCTTTCAGTCGAAAATACATACCCCTCATGTAATGCAGTGGCTTTCCTGGTTAAAAGATAAGTAAATGATTAATCCAATTTTATCACATTTTTTCTGTATGAGTTTTTAACCTTTACCACTCCCTGGGCTAATTCAGCAGATGACAAACTGGCGATATTTTTCTTATAATTCTCCCAGAAATCAGGATTTGACATTTCATGCAAATTGTCTCCAAAGGAGACAATTTGCATGAAATGTCAAATTCTGTGTTCTGGGAAAAAATATGAAAAATATTTCTGCTGCAAATTTTACCCAGAGTTCTATGTGTTAATATGCAACTTTTTAAACTAGAATTGTTTCCAGAGAAAATGTCCCTGCACCTCCATAGCTGTGCATGAAAATTTCTCTACTAATAAATATTGAAATGCCAATTATTGTTGGCATTTTCATATTTATTAGCAGAGAAAATTTCATGCTCAGCTTAGTTGAGCATGAAAAAAGTTTTATAACCTCGGGCCTGTAAAATTAATTTATGTACAGCAGTCACTACTGCCATCACAGCTCCTGTCCTGGTACCCCAAATCCAAATAAGAAATTACCATAACGAGACCAAAGTCTCCTGCCATTATATAACAAGTTGTAAATTTCTAATCTCAACATATGATCTCATCAACCTTTAATAGCATGTGTGTGAGGCTTCATGAAAATATTCCACAGCAGAATATAAACAGTTAAACAGATATAGTCGAGACACAAAATTTTGGCAAGTGCAGACTCATCCAGAATCAAGAGGACAAAAGCTGTCTTTCTTCATAGCAACACATCATCTCATCAAGCTTAGTATATGTGTGGTTTCATGAAAATATTCTACAGGGATAAAGAGATATAGATTAGAACTAGATGGATTTCATGGAATCAAGGAACCACTGATGGATGGAAACCTACTGTTGCTAATTTCCCTTGCTTTGCTAGAGGTAGGGGGCAATTAAGCAGTTCTTAAACATGTACAACAAACTTACCTACAGCAATGCCTAGAGCCAACAGACCTCCTGTACTGGTACCACCAATCCAATCAAACAGTTCCTTAATTGGGACACCAGCAGCTTGTTCTATGGCAGTCAGCAACTGTATTAGTACTAGGCCACGAATTCCTCCACCATCAAGACATAGTACCTGGAAAAACTTTCCACAATCATATCTCAGATTTCCCAATCACAGCTCAAATTTCCACAATTAAAGCTCATATTTCTACAATCATGGCTCATATTTCCACAATTATAGCACATATTTCCACAATCAGCTCATACAGCCACAAGCTCATATTTGCGCAATCATAGCTCATACTGCCACAACTATAGTTCATATTTCCACAATCAGCTCATATTGCCACAATCATAGCTCATATTTCCACAATTATAGCTTATATTGCCACAATTATAGCTCATATTGCCACAATCTGTTCATTTTGCCACAATCAGCTCATATTTTCATAATTATAGCTCATATTGCCATGTGCATACCTCATATTTCCTAAATTAGCTCATATTACCATAGTCACAGCTCATATTGCCACAATCATAGTTCATATTCCACAAGCTCATATTATCCTGCAAGGATAACTAAAGTTATCAATTTAAAAGGAGTTGGATGGGTTAATTTCATATTGTGAAAGGGGTCATCAATCTTCAAAAAAAAAAAAAAAAAAAAAAAAAAAAAAGTGCATGAAGAATGATTAAATTTTATATGTTCAACAAGTTCCTCTTGTCAAAGACAGTAGAAATGTGTTTCATATTTCAGAGGAATCCTCCTAAGATGACAAAAGTTATAAAAAAATGTCTTGAGATGCAATGCAAGTGAACAGGACACACAGTGACAAAGTGATTCCAATATAGTCCCCATTGGGGCATAATAATAGCATGTTTATAATCATGTGGGAAGCATTTACTTCTGAAAAACATCTTTTCCAGATTTTTTTTTTTTTTTTTTTATGACTACCCACTTTAACACTAACAAACAGGGTAAATTTCAGCAGACCACAGTTTGAAACATTTTTCTTATTTTTCTCATTGATATGAAAATCTGCTGACTTTGCACAGAGTGTGGTAATGGTTAAAGTAATAAAGTCTGTATGTCTAACTATAGTATCTTACCCTATCTCCAATAGATGTTGGAGCATCAATCAGATCTAAGACAGCCTCATTCTTTTCATGGAGAACTTTAGCTGTACTACTAACAGGTGAACACAACAGCTCATCGAACACAGCTGTAACAAGAAATAACAAAGTTCAAGATAAATGGTTTTCACAACACAATTGAACAAAGAAGGAAAAATGTGATAAACAAATAGGGCCATAATGGCCCTGTATTCCTCACCTAAGTATCATAGTACTTAGAGAGCCGGACCTAGAAATGATCAAGGCAAACATTCTGACCAAGATTCATGATGATTATATTAACAAGAAAGACAATGTAGCATGCCTAATGGGCCTTGGGTCAAGGTCAAATATGGATGACTGCACTCAAGGTCAAAAATGGATGACTGTACTCAAGAGGTCAAGCTAAGATGTATGCATGTGCCAATCATCACTGGCTGTAGGACCAATAGTTACTGAGAAACTGACCTAAACACAAAAACTTAACAAAGTCAGTGTACCATGAAATGTAGGTCTAGGTAAATTATGGATAACTGCATTCAAAAGGCCATGCTAAAATGTATGCGAGTGCCAAGTATCACTGATACAACAGTTACTGAAAAACTGACCTAACAGAAATACTTCAGAAAGTCATTGGCCCATGAAATGTAGGTTTTAAGTGACCCAGTTTCAAACCTGACCTAGAGTTCATCAAGACAAAGATTTTGAGCAGGATTCATGAGGATCACTTCAAAAATGTAACCTCTGGAGTGTTAAGGTTTTCCTTTGATTTGGCTTGGTGACCTAGTTTTTGACCCCAAGTGACCCAGTTTCAAACTTGACCTAGAAAACATAAAGATAAACATTCTGAGCAAGGCTCGTGATTATTTAAAAAATGTGACCAATAGAGTGTTAAAAAGGTTTTCCTTTGACTTGGCCCAGTTATCTAATTTTTAACCCCAAGTGACCCAGTTTCAAACTTGACTTACAAATCATCAAGACAAACATTTTGAGCAAGATTCATGATGATTACTTAAAAAATGTTACCTATAAGGTGCTAACAAGGTTTTTCATTCATTTGGACTGGTGACCTAGTTTCTGACCCCAAGTGACCTAGTTTTGAACTTGACCTATTGATTAAAATTGTCTCAGTGATTTAGGAGGAGATGTCATTTAAAGAAATTGTGATTTAGGAGATGTTATTTAAAGAAATTGTGGATGGACCGATGGACAATGACAATGACGAATGGTGAATGATCATAATAGCTCCCCTCGAGTCTTTGCTCAGGGGAGCTTTTGTTTGTGTTGAGGTTTTACGGCCCAGTCAACCCAATGGGGTCATGTCGAGCGCAGTCAGTTTACCTAACCACACGTTTACTGGGCAGGCTTAGTCCTCTAAGCGGTTAACCAGTATTGTGCACATTCTTTCCCCAGAAACTGACAACTGCCCTTCTTGAATCAGCAGAAGGGAGAGAATGACCGTAGAAAATATTTCATGATCAATCTCCACGAAAGAATGTTGCCGACCTCAGCGGGGGTTGAACCCGCGACCTCCTGGTCTCCAGTCGGACGGCGCATCCAACTGAGCCACCGAGGCCGGCGCTCAGGGGAGCTAAAATACCATATGACGTGTACACTTAGCGTAGGCTCAAATTGTCGTCTGCATGATGCAAAGTCTGATCTGTGCCTTTTTGTATTCATACCATATTTACCTTTAGTATTGGGACAGATAAGCCTGGGCAAACAGTGTATACCCAGATTGCACTACCCTGCAGACTATGTTTTCCCATCAGGGTCTACACTGTTTACCAATCATCGAGCAGTATTTAGAAACATCACAAAGCAGTTCAATAAACAGTCGACTCTCGTTATCTAAAACTCTGAGGGACTCTCTCTGAAATACTTGGAGATATCCGTACCTTGACATACCAGATTTGCAAAATTGAGGAAAAATAAATTAACAACCATCTTTCACAAATGATTATGTAATTTGACTCCTGAAGATATAGATATATAGACAATATTGTGAAAAAGGAGAGAAATTGCTCCTAATTTCTCTTTTCCACAATATTTTGTTACCTATTGTTAGATTTCCATGTTAAAACAGGGACCAGATTTTCAATTCAAGATAAACAGTTATTCGAGATAAGCAAAGTGGGACCTGATCTGACTTCCTGAATATTGATGGGATTTTTATACCAGAGCTGGTTGAATGATGAACTCAGGTCCTGTCTTAAGTTACTAGATGCAGAGGTACCAGGCAAGCTCATCTACTTTGCAGCTTAGAATGGATGAGGGCCAAAATGCTGTCTTGCAAACTTTTGTATAAGAGTAGATGCAGTATGTTTGTGAGCAAGAATGAGGCTGGGTTTGAATGGTGTGATATAGGATTCAAGGAGAAATTCAAATATTCACCTGTGGTATCAAGATTGAGTAAAGGTTTTGACTTTTCATCTGGTTTTCCATTAAACCCTCCTTCTACGGCACAACCTACCATGCATCCTTTAACCATAGGTGAACATCTCTTACCCCCAGTCACATGTAACATGTGTAGAATAACATCTCTGAAAATAAAAACCTTTCCATATACATGTAGAATTTCCATATAAAAATCACCCTTATTATACACAAGTATGTAGGTTCCAATTAAAGATGTAATCAGAGGATTTTTTAGCATCAAAGTATATGACATCTTGTGGGTGCCCACAATGCGCAAATTTGTCAAAATAAATGCAGTCCTGTGATATTTTAGATTCACTAAAAGCTGACATCTCATTGAAATTATGACACTCATCCTATGGACTTTCTCTAGTGCACTGTGTTTGGCCTAGAATACTAAATACAAAAACAAACTGATGTCTAGTCCAGCACAAGAGGCCTGCAGGCTACGGCTTGCTCACCTGAGTGAAACAGCCACTGCAGATATGCAGATGGTTATGCAACATTTTTCCAATCCTGTACAATCCTGTCATTGCAACTAATGAAAGGATCATCATTTGAGCAGTTCTTGGTTTTGAAGAAGAAGAATGTGTTGTTGTTTTTTTTATTATCATCATTTTACCATATATGGACATGCCAGTCAATGGAGTGTGACCATTTGAACAAACTTTCAATCCTGTTTCAACAGTAGCATCAACATAAAAATTGGTGGAAATCGGCCAACTGATTTCTGAAGAGAAAGTGTTTTAACAATATCATGATTTTAAACATGTATACAGCACAGGGGCAAGGGAAGAGAAACCTCACAGAATAAAATGCTGATTGTAACAAAGCTTCAAACATATACTGTAAATTTTGGACACTTCAGCTATTTTTGTCTTTGTGTAAGTGTTCATCGCTCTCAAGGGTTGTTCTTTTTATAATATAGCTATTTTCGGTCTAGAGGTCATCCTGTTGCAACTGTGTGTTTCAACTCAAATCACCGAACGGTGGAGAAGTTAAAACTGATTTTCAAGATGGCGACTATGGCCAACATTTTTTATTTCCAATCGGCATGATTTTAGCTATTTTTAATCTACACGTCTGATCTAACCTGTTGCTACATTGTCAGTTTCAACTTAATCCGCCTTGTGGTTTGGGAGAAAATGTCCAAAATAGACTTTCAAGATTGCGGCTGCGGCAGTCACCTTGGATTTCCGATCGACACAATTTTAGATCATTTCGATCCAGAAGTTGTCCTGTTGCTACAAAGCAAGTTTCAACTCAAATCGACCAAAGGTTCAGGAAGAGATGGCGGAAATTGATTTTCAAGATGGCGGTTGTGGCAGCCATCTTGGATTTTCGATCTCTCAGTTTTAGCTATTTTGTGTCTACTAGGCACCCCCATGCTCAACAAATTTCAACTCAATTAGATCATTAGTTTTTAGAGGAGATGTCCAAAATATGAATCCTCAACATTTTTCCCATACAAATGTATAGGGCCCATACAAATCATGGGGAAGAAAATAGACCATGCTGTGAAAAGGTCAAACGTCAACATAGGACCATCATTTTAGCATTTTTGATAGACCTCCCGTCCCCGATGATCTGTGCAAAGTTTAGGCCCCAGGACTTATTTAGTTCTGGAGAAGAAGATTTTTAAAAGTTTTTACCATACATGGGTGGCCATCTTGATAAATGGACCGCGACTATTTTAGCAATCTTTCGTTCCCCTGCCTCAAGGAGGCTCCACATGAAACGAGCCCAGTGGCTTCAGAGGAGAAGTCGTTTGAAATTCTCAACATTTTTCCCATACAAATGTACAAGCCCATACAAATGCACAGGGAAGCAAACTTGACCTCGCTTTAAAAAGGTCAAACTTCAATGTACACTGCAGCGCCGTTATAACGCGGTCGTCGGGAGTCATGAACACTGACCGCGTTATACGTGGTCCGCGTTATACTGAATCGTTTTTTAATCTGGAAACTGCAGTGGTGCAAGTGGGTGTGTTTGTCATAACCCCACCCACTTGCACCATTGCAGGTTTCTCCAGTTATTATGAGATATTACACATTGCATGTATGTTATATTATATGTTCCTTTTTTTATTTATTTATTTTTTATTTTTTTTTTTATTGTTGAAACTTTGTGCATGTACCTTGCCTGATTTCCGTTTCATTCTTTTAATCCAGTAAATAATAAATTTTAAGCTTAAATTGTTTTGTTTTCTTTTATAATCATTCAAGGGAACTAACTGCAACAGTCTTGCATTATGGATAACTGTGTAATAAACAACGTGTCCTTTACCGGAAATTGCCTTGAGTATGTGCACAGTTGATCTGCGTGTCAAAAAATAACCTTTGTTGCTCCCTGGAAAAATTCAGCAGATGACAAATTGATGATATTTTTCTTTTTCTTTCTTTCTTTTTTTTTTTTTTTTCCAAACAACTTTTTTCATGCAAATTTTCTCAAGTTTGCATGCAGTGTCAAAATCTTGCAGCCTGAAGATATAAGAAAAAAAAATTCAAAAGGTGGTCTGCTAATTATATTCACACAGCATGCTAAGGGTTTAGCAACAGGTGCAGAAAAAAAATCAATACCAACTGTTACGTCAGATGTTAAGTACATGATAAAAGGGACAGGCTTACCTGCTTGGTCAGTTTTTATTGCTGCTGTTGATTTCTTTCACAATAAAAAAATCTCAGATATTTTTTTTATAAAGAGCACTGACCAGTCTTTGTTTCATATTTGTCCCGAAAGTACATCTCGTTTCCCAGCAGCCTTTTTCCGTTAACCAAGGGTAGCAGTACTTTTTAACTAAAAAAAAGACCCCTTATCTGGAGCTATGAACTGTCTCAGTGTATTCACACTTGACCCGTTTCTTTGATCTATTTGGACATGCCGACAGACATAGCTCCAGATAAGAGGGTCTGTCCACAGCTCCACACTAGAGGAGTCTCCACATATTAAATTTCTTATTTCTCCACGTAAACGTAGGTTGTGGATACTCCTTGGAAGCGCCTCGCTGAGGCACTTCCAGAGAGTACCCAAAACCTACAATTTCATGGAGAAATAAAGAAAAATAAGTCTTTTTTAATTAAAAAAAAAAAAAAAAAGAGACACCTATCGGTAATCTGGAGCTATGGACTGTGGCAGTGCATTCACACGTCACACAAACGGATTAATTATCAGACTACCATTACAGCAAAAAGGACAGTGAAGTGTTGATTTATGACTGTGAAAGGATAATGATGTAATTAATTTGTGTTGCGTAAGTTACTCTTATTATTTCTCTTATTTCTCTTATAATACATGAAAATTATCGTTGAGCCCTGTGCCAGTTACCGTAGTATGGCTTTTAAATGGTGCGCGGATGTTATCTGAAATAGCCTAAAGACAACAAAAACTGATGAAAAGTTTGGTAAAAAAGAATGAGTAAATCAGCGAGTATATGGTCACGGCTGGCGATTTTTAGACTGCCGCTTTCCGCGGAAAAAGGGCAACACTTTCAAACTGGTTGGGAAAAAAAAAACGGGAGCCACGGCCCAACCGCGTTATAACGGTTTCCGCGTTATATGCGACCGCGTTATAACGGCGCTGCAGTGTACTACCATCATTTTAGCAACTTTGGTAGACCTCCCGTCCCTGATGATTTGTGCAAAGATTCAGCTCCAAGACATCCTCGGTTCTGCAGATTAAACAGTTTTTACCATATATGGGCATGGAGGCCATCTTAGTCAACAGACCGCGATCATTTTAGCAACCTTTCGTTCCCCCAACCTAAGGAGGCTCCATATGAAATTAGAGCAAAATTGGCTCTGTGGCTTCAGAGGAGAAATTGTTTGAAAATGTTAATTGACGGACTAACGGACACACAGATGCACAACGGACAAAAAGTGATCCCTATAGCTCATCCTGAGTATAGCTCAGGTGAGCTAAAACCAGACACCTACATAGGATATATTTGTGGCTTGTTACCCAAATGCCTGGAAATTGCTTTCCAAATGGGACAAAAAACAGTACACCCCCTCCACATCTGGCAGGTGACATACATGTAAGCCAGCACATGACAAAACCTACAATAAGACTTGTGTGACCAGCAAACTCAGATCAGCCTGCACAGAGTCTGCTGATAGCATGTGCCTTCTAGAGCCTCCAGGCTATCCAAAGAGGGGTAAACCCTTGACATAATGGGTGGATGTACATGCTGATCTGTCTTTGCTGGTCACACAGGTCCTATTGTAGGTTTTGTTGGGCACTGGCTCATATGGTAGTTATTTTAATTTTCATACAAAATATATGTTGTGGGTATTTAATGGAACTGCCTTGGCTTGGCCATTCCAGTGAGTACTAAGAAGATGTTGAAAAAAAATAATGAAAACCTATCCTGATTTATCACTTCAATTATCACCTTATTTGAAACTTAAGTTTTACAGAATGAATGGTACTGCATTTACCATAAATACTGGGACACCCTTAACTCCTTACCATACTTGTCCCAAAATTTGTAAAGTCTACTTCACTATCTGTTAACGTGTCAAAAACCTGCTAGAGAAGTTTCAAACAGTGCGGCATTCCATCACATTCCATGTTCTGCAGCAGCTCATCTGGGTCTATACTGTTTAAGACAGCCAGACAGCTTAGTCCATTGAGCACTGGAACGGTAATCTGATGGTCCCAGGTTCGAGCCCCAGATGAATATTTTTTCTCACTATGTGTGGCTCCAGGACTGTGTCTGCTTGCATGAAAGAGTTTGAAAATTAAGTCTCTCAGCTGGCCCAGAGAGGACTAAGGGATTTGAGATGAATCTCAATAATTATTGTTATATGACTACTCTGTAAGGCCTTCTCTGATTGGTTGAAACTTGTTCTGCCAAATATTCACAAAATCATGCTGTTTGGCTAACTTTAGTAACAGGTTAACATTGAGTTTTAGTCGCTGCTGGTAGACAGCTAAAGATAGTACCAGGTAAACCAACATTTAGTTTTGTTGCCAGTACACAGCCAAATAAAAATGTTAAACTTTAATACCCCACCATTTTCGTGTCGCGGGCAGATAACTCGGTAAAAATTTGACGAAATTTGCCCATCAGCAATCCAAATCTCCACAATATCAATGCACATACCAAGTTTGGTGAAAATCCATTGATGTTTACTCAAGTTGTCATCCGGAAATGAAAAACGGATGGACAGATGTACGAACAACTGACAGATGGACGGACAGACACACGGACGTCTAACGTGAAACCATAATACCTCGCCACTATCGTGTGGCAGGTATAAAAAAAGACAGTCCAGGTAATATTGGCATGATCTGCATTATATTCATTGCAGGAAAACCAACACTGAGATTTGTTGCTGTACATTTTCCTCTTCTTGTGACATGTTTATGCAGGTCTGACTGTCCCAATACTTAGGGTTATTTGGTTTACTGATTCCTAAACAAATGTGAGTGATAAAAGATATCTTACTAAGTGTAGCAGCACTCACTTGTTTTTGCCTTTAGAAACAGCAGCCAGATGTCTTGGTGAGTGGATCTGATGGTTCTTCTGATTAACATCAGCACCAAACACAATAGCTGTCCGAACAAAATCTACATCATCTCTCTGAAAAAAAGAAGACTTACATATTTTAACCCACTTATGCCGAGTGGACACAGCTACCTCAACTCTTTGGGCAGGTCTTTTTACAATAGAATGGTTGTCTGGGTGTTTTTTATTATTGCTATGTTTCATAGAAATTTCCATATTTTAATGCAAACAGTGTAGACCCTGGTCAGATGCCACAGAATGCATCTGATCTGGGTCTACACTGTTTACCAATGTCCCTTTTATGGACACTAGGTATAAATGGGTTAAACAAAATCTAGCCTTCAAGATGCTTTTTCAACCAGAATTTTAATTTCAGACAATTTGTAAGGAGGAACAGTGATCATTATTCTATAATAATTTTCTCCAGTTCTCCACAGAACTACTTCAAAAACAAAGCAAAAAGACATTTAGAAGCTTACTTAAAATGTTTTGGTAGTATTTAAAAGAGGGTCATACGACTTACCAAAATACCGGAATACTAAAGAAATACCAGAATACACATGAAAAATACACAAATACCTGTGAAAGACACCTAGTGAAAACACCAATGGTGGCTTTAATTAATTAAGATGTCAACATATAGGAAAATGGAAAGTCTTTTAACTTGTAACCGAAAACAATTTGCAAATTATCTTTGAAGTGTTGTTGGTGGGGGTATTACAGAACAAATTCAGATGTCTTGTGGTTGTACCTTCTTTCTTTTTCTTTTTTTTTTTTTCTTTGTAATTCGTGCACATTCTTTTATTTGCCTCACTTTCCATTAGAGGAGACAATTTGAGTGCCTTGTGCAATTTATTATCTTTCTGAGAAAAGAGCAAAATAGTATCTTAGCGCTTAATCTGCAAGATAGCAGTTTGCGCATCAAAATGGCTATTCATGTTTCTGCAGAAACAAGTGCTGAATAACCTATTTAGTAATCACTACGTAGATTCTCATAGGTCTGCTCAGAACGCCATAGGGCGACGACACGCAATTTTGGGACATTCTCATTTCCGGTATAGCTTACAAAAATATATGTGAAAATACCCAGAAAATGCAACAGTCAAATTCCCTTGCCCTGCATAGAGAAACTGCATGCTCGTAACAGTAACGTCATGAGACATTGTGGTGGAAACCGCTTAGAAAGATAAACACACTTATGTTCTTTAAATTATAGAGCATTTTTTTTGTCACAAATGCATATGAAACTGGCATGTATCAAAAATAGAACCTAAGTATTGGAACAGACAGGCCTATGCAAACTGTAGACTCAGATCAGATGCCCCAGAGCAAAAGGGAAATGAAACTAGTTAGGGGGAACAGGGAACATGGAAATTTGGAAAACACTTTTAGGACAATAAGATGTGCAACCAGTGAAGACACAGATCATCTTCCGATGCAAAGGCGGTCAGATTTTGCCATCTGTGGCAACAAACAGGCATGTAAACTTCAGTTCTTGGCGAGATTACAGATCTCTGGTTTAATACATCACTGGTTCAGTGAAGGTTTAAAAGGTTTCTTTGGGATCTGATCTGGGTCTACACTGTTTGCTCTGGCCTGTCTCTCCAAATATGTAAGTACGGAAATTCGATCAAATAGAACCCCTTAAGAAATCATCCTGGATCCGCTCCAGTTTCCACCCATGTTTCATGAAAAATGCTGTGTTCAACTTCTAAAATTCATTATCAAGGCATATGCAATTAGCTCCCTTTAAACAGTAAAAACCTAAAGAGTGAGGGCCTTAGCCCGCATTTGCCAGGGTATAAATAAATATTAGTGCTGTTATTCTTTTACATATCTATATCTTGAGAACATTATAATTATTAAAATCGCCAGAAAATGCAACAGTCACAAAGCAACATTTTCCTTGCGCCGCATGAAGAAACCACGTGCTCGTACGGTAACATCACATGAAATTGTGGAAAGAAACCCCTTTGGGAAAAAAACAAATTTAATTTATAGAGCCTTTTCTAGTCAGAAATGCATACCAAACTGGCACGTATTAAAAATTTAAAGAACCTAAATACTGGGACAGATATGCCTATGCAAACAGTGTAGACCCAGATCAGATGCCATGGAGAAGAAAGGAATGAAACTAATTTGGGGGAACAGGGATCATGAAAATTTGGAAAATACTTTTAGGACAATAAGACCCTATGCGCCCTGTGAATACTCAGATCAGCCTTGGAATCAGTCTTTGCTGTTTGCATGAGCTTCTTTGACCTCTGGAATTTTCAAGATCATCTTCCGAGTATATGCGTTTCTTACTTAAAGCCATAGGTAGAGCTTTGTCTAGGCCTTTGCTATTTGTTTGGTTGGATTGAAGTTTAACAGCCAAGTCAACACTATTACAGTCATGTCAAGCTGGTCAGTTTACCTAACCACACTTTTTCCTCTGCAGGCTTAGTCCTCTAAGCTGTTAACAAGTACTTGTGTACATTCTTTTGCCAGAAATGGACAACTGCCCTTCTTGAATCAGTGAAAGGGAACGAATGTGTAGAAAATATTAGCTGATAAATCTCCACTTTTCTGTTTGTATGTATGCCAAGCATCATTTCTGCAGAGAGAGACCTGAATCACATACCAAATTTCATTACCTGTACAGCCCAGTGCAGTGGTGTATCACCATTACTATCTCCAATATTACAGTTGGCACCATAACAGAATAATTCATACACACACTCCATCCTCTCCTTCATCAACATAATCTGTAGTGGTGTGTGTTTTGTATTGCTGACAGCATCAACATCACAGCCTAGTAGGCATAATGTCTCAGTCACCTGTTGAATAGCAGGGCCCAGTTGTTCAAAACTAACGATGTCGTTAGTTAACGATTCGTTAAAATTTTAATTGAGTGATACGCAAATATGCTGAAATTTTTTGCTGAAAAAATGTGAGTAGCTTTTGCACTGCAAAAACTACTCACATTTTTCAGAAAAAAATATCAGAATATTGTGTATTGAATTCGTTAAAACAGTTAACGAAATGACCCTTAACAAGTTCGTTAAGCTAACGATGCTTTGAACAACTGGGCCCAGACTTTTTAAAATGAGAATGTGAAATGATAATACCTTGCCACTATCATGTGGCGGGCAGATAACTCTGTGAAAAACTGATAAAATTTGCCTATTAGCAATCCCATACCAGATCTCCACAACATCAATGCATATAACAAGTTTGGTGAAAATCTATTGATAATTACTCAAGTCATCATCCGCAAACAAAAATACAGACATGTGGCGGGCAGATAATTGTCAAAAATTCCATAATATCAATACATACACTACGTTGATGAAAATCCATTGATATTAACTAAAGTTATCATCTTAAAACGAAAACTCAGACGTGAGATGGGCAGATAACTGTGAGAAAAAATAAACAAATTTGCTCATTAGCAATCCCAAGCCAGATCTCCACAATATCATTGCACATACCAAGTTTGGTGAAAATCCATTCACATTTACTCAAGTTATCGTATTGAAATGAAAATTCAGATGTTTAGCGGGAAGATAACTGTGTAAACAATTTATAAAATTTTCCCTTTAGCAATCCCAAACCAGATCTCCACAATATCATTGCAAACACCAAGCTTAGTGAAACTATTCATATTTACACAAGTTATCATCCAGAAACAAAAATATGAACAGATTTATGACAGATAGACCGATGGGTGGGTGGACAGACAGATGGACACGAAGATGTCCAATGTGAAACCATAATACCCTGCCACTATTATATGGTGGGGGTATAAAAGGCAGACAATTTATATTAAATGTTGAGCCTTATTTTCTCTGAAAAATAAAAAAAATCAAAATGTTGTCTGCTGCAGTTGTGATTAGCACTTTTTAAGGGCTAATCATAGCTCTACTCTTCTTTGACATCTTTTGGAAAGTCATTTTTTGCTTGTTTTTTTTTACACAGAACGAAATTTGCAAATTTAGCCATAATTTAATGCAAAACCATTTGTAGTAACTACCTATGCAACAAAATGTTTTATTCTAGACAAAGGTTTTAAAACTAGAGCTGGTGTTTGTAAAACACTATGCCCCCAACTGCCTGACTCTAACACTGCTTGACTCCAACACTGCTTGCCCATGACGGTAATAACAGTACAAATAGATGAGATTTCAATGTTATTTTATCAAAGAGAAATAACTCTAAAATAGGAGATAATTGTGAGAAGAAAAAAATACGGGTCACCTATTTTTTCATCAGGAATTTAAATATGAAATTTCAAAACATTAGCATACATGGTTCTAAACTTATGCTATACACAATAAAGCAACGACATTAAATGGCCAGAAATTGTGAAGGGCCATAACTCCAACATTTCATTTAATTGGTTCAAAATTTAATCATGTGATCTTCTCCTCAATCCCAATCAGTATACCAAATATCATTGCTCTGGCTTAAATACTTTTTGAGATATCTTGCTGACAAGGTCAAAATGCCTAGAACTACAAAGGGCAATAACTACGTCGATTTTTCATGGAATTCCCTACATAACAAATCAGGTAATCTCCACATCATCCCCAATCAGCATATAATATTTCAAGACCCTAGCTTAAGTACTTTTCCAGACATCTTGCTGACAAGGTCAAAATGCACAGAACCGCAAAGGGCCGTAACTTTATCAATATTTTCACGGAATTCTCTCAAAATATAATCAGGTAATTTACACATCATTCCCACTCACTATATAGAATTTCAAGAACCCAGCTAAAATACTTTTCAAGATACAAGGGATGTTCGAAATGAATTGCTTATTGTCCTCTAGCTCGATATCCACGTGGGGCACGATAAAAACCAATACATACCTGTATAGGGCTATTCAATATCTACACAATGGTGTATAAATGTACATGTTAGACTAAGTGTAAGACATAAAATTTGCCATTTGAATATACGCAGTCATTGACCACTGCAGTAAAAATGGTTGGTAGAAGCGTCGACAAAAAAGATGAAATACGGGCTTACATCAAAGCTCGCTCAAAACTTGGTTGTTCTTTGAAGAAGCTGATGACTGAAATTTCTACTGCTTTTGGACCTTCTTGTGTGTCTTATGACACAGTTCGGTGGTGGAAAGAGAAATTTGAGTCTGGTGTAGAGTCTATCAAAAATGCACCGAAATCAGATAGGCCAAAATCTGCATCTCATAAAGAAATCGTTTCCAAAATAAAGGAAATTTTGAAGGAGATGCCAGATTTACTGTTCGTGATATTGCACGAAAGGTAGGCATATCACTATCAACGGTTCACCTTATTTTGAAGAAGCATTTGAAAGTCAGAAAGATTTCTGCTAGATGGGTGCCACATCTGTTAACTGACGAGCAAAAGAGGCAACGGGTTAAAGTGGCCTAAAAGTTGCTTCAAATGTTTCCAAAATATGACAAAAAGCAGTTTGCCAATGTCGTCACAGATGATGAAACCTGGGTCCATTATTTTGAGCCCGTCAGAAAGGTTAGGAATAAGATCTGGGCCACTAAACATAGCAAACGCCCAATAATTGCCAAACGTTCTTTGAGTACAAAGAAGGTTTTGTATGTAATCTTCTTCTCTCGTGAAGAAGTCGCAATAAAAGTGCCACTGAAAAAGGGCAAAAGCATCACCGGAAAGTACTACAAAGACGTAGTACTGAAGAAACTGAAAAAAGTATTATCAGAAACGACGCCCTGCCACTGGTTTTAAACATGTCCGTCTTCTACATGACAATGCCCCAGCCCATACCTCCACAATAGTTATGGCGTTTTTGAAGAAAGAAAAAGTAACTGTTTTGCCTCACCCCCCATATTCCCCAGACCTTGCCCCATGTGATTTCTTTTTGTTTCCGAAATTGAAAACATTCTTTGCTGGGGGGAAATACCAGTCCCGACAGGCACTTGGATCTGCCATTCATCAGTACCTTATTACTGTGCCCAAATCAGCGTACCGTGACGCCTTCAAGAAGTGGATACATCGGCTGAAACTTTGCATTTCTAGCCACGGGAAGTACTTCGAGGGCACGAAATGAGTACTTTTGGGCTAACTTGATATTTGAAGTCTCCAGATAGAAATAAGCAATTCATTTCGAACATCCCTCGTATCTTGCTCACAAGATTTAATTCTGATTTTTTTTTAAAGGAGCATAACTCTAAACAAACATGCTGGACAAGGAAAAAAATACGGGCCAGCTTTTTTTTCATTGGGAACCCAAATACAAAATTTTAAAACCCTAGCATGCAGGGTTCTTTAGATATGGCATGCACAAAAAAGCTTGATGAACGGACAGACGGACAAACAAGGGCAAAATAATATGCCCCATCATTTTCATTCGAAACTGGGGGCATAATCAGGTCATCTACTTATCACTACCAATCTATTCATCAAGTTTCAAGGCTCCAGCTTCAATAGTTTTTAGATATTTTGCTGACAAGGGAAACATGACCAAATTTACAAAGGGCCATTACTTACGAAATATTTTTCAGAATTTATACAAAAGTCAATCAGGTCATTTACTCATCATTACCAATCAATTCACCAAGTTTCAAGTCTCTAGCTCTAACAGTTTTGAGATATTTTGCTGACAAGATAAAAATGTCAAAAATTACAAAGGGCCATAACTCAAGAAGTATTTTTCAAAATTTTCTTCAAAAGTTAATCAGGTTGTCTACTCATCACTACCAGTCTATTCATCAAGTTTCAAGGTTCTAGCTCCAACCGTTTTTGAGATATTTTGCTGACAAGATAAAAATGCCCAAAATTACAAAGGGCCTTCAAAAGTGAATCAGGTCATCTACTCATCACTATAAATCCATTTATAAAGTTTCATGGCTCTAGCTCTAATAGTTTTTGAGATGTTTTGCTGACAAGGTAAAAATGCCCAAAATTACAAATGGCCATAACTCAAGAAGTATTTTTCAAAATTTCTTTGAAAGTTAATCAGGTTGTCTACTCATCACTACCAGTCTATTCATCAAGTTTCAAGGCTCTAGCTCCAACGCTTTTTGAGATATTTTGCTGACAAGGTAAAATTGCCCAAAATTACAATGGGCCATAACTCATGAAGTATTTTTCAGAATTTCTTCAAATTTTAATCAGATCATCTACTCATCACTACAAATCCATTTTCTAAGTTTCAAGGCTCTAGCTTTAACAGTTTTTAAGATATTTTGCTGACAAGGTAAAAATGCCCAAAATTACAAAGGGGCATAACTCAAGAAGTATATTTCAAAATTTCTTCAAAAGTTAATCAGGTTGTCCACTCATCTCTACCAGTCTATTTATCAAGCTTCAAGGCTCTAGCTTCAATAGTTTTTTAGATTTTTAGCTGACAAGGTAAAAATGCCCAAAATTACAAAGGGCCATAACTCATGAAGTATTTTTCAGAATTTCTTCAAAAGTTAATCAGGTCATCTACTCATCACTACAAATCCATTTACTAAGTTTCAAGGCTCTAGCTCTAATAGTTTTTGAGATATTTTGCTGACAAGGTAAAAATGCCCAAAATTACAAAGGGCCATAACTCAAGAAGTATTTTTCAAAAAAATTTTCAAAAGTTAATCAGGTTGTCTACTCATCACTACCAGTCTATTCATCAAGTTTCAAGGCTGTAGCTCCAACGTTTTTTTAGATATTTTGCTGACAAGGTAAAAATGCCCAAAAATTCAAAGGGCCATAACTCATGAAGTATTTTTCAGAATTTCTTCAAAAGTTAATCAGGTCATCTACTCATCACTACAAATCCATTTACTAAGTTTCAAGGCTCTAGCTCAAACAGTTTTTGAGATATTTTGCTGACAAAGTATAAATGCCCAAAATTACAAAGGGCCATAACTCAAGAAGTATTTTTTCAAATTTCTTCAAAAGTTAATCAGGTTGTCTACTCATCACTACCAGTCTATTTATCAAGTTTCAAGGCTCTAGCTTCAATAGTTTTGAGATATTTTGCTGACAAGATTGCATCCATATTTTTTCAAAGGGCCATAACTCAGAAAAGGGGCATAATCCTGTAAAGAAAAAAAATACATGTCAGCTATTTTTTCATGTTTCATGAGGAATCCATAAGAAATTTCAAAACAGTAGCATTCATGGTTCTAAAGTTATGCTATGCATCAAAAAACGTGACGAACAAATGGACGGGCGGACAGAAGGACAGACGGACGGACGAACAACTCAGAAGCAATATGCCCCTCCAACTTCTTTGAAGTTGGGGGCATAAAGATTAATATTTTCATTTTTCCCATAATGAAAATGGCTGCAAATTATGCAAAATTCAGTAGGGTAGGCAAATTGGAAGCAGGTTTTCGAAAAGTTCCATTTGTTTAATATGTATGGTCAAGAAAAATCAATATTTAAAGATCAGCAAAGAAAAATAAAAAATATTTTCTTGGATAAAAATTCCAAAAAATCACTATACTATAGACATCGTATAGACCAGACCATTTTTTTTTTTGGCCATAAATTCAATTTTAGGGTAAATATTTCAGAACAAAACACAGAAATAAAAAAGACAAATGGTTTCTGACGAGATACATTCAAGAGGAACAAAATATTTTCATTTAAAATAAAACACAAAGCCATATGAATAATTTCTTTATTTCTCCATAAAACCTATATTGTGGATACTTATTGAAATTGCTTTGATGAGAAAGACAGGACAAGCAAGAGCAAACAATTCAAAACAGCCCACCATCCCTCACCTGCTGCAAGCACAACAGGTATTTGCCCTATCTTAATGCTTAAAGTACTAAGAAAAATTTAGCAGACAATATTCTAATTTTTCATTATTATTTTTCAGACAAAACAAAACTTGGCATTTTTTATGTGAATCCACTGCTAGGCAGTCAATTCACATGAAATCTCAAGCCTTAATTTCTCTGAAAAAATACAAAAACAAAAATCATACTGTCATCTGCTGCTGTTGTTTTTGATTGTGTTAGGGTTTAACAACATGTCAACCCTGTGGGTCATTTTGTGTCGTCTCCCAGAGAAAGGGAGAAGAGAGATAGAAGAGATAGTAGAGGAGATGAAAGAGAATAACAGGGAAGAAAGAGGAACAGGAATGAAAGTGAAAAAACAAAAGAAATAAAACATTGCCCCTCTACCCTTACCCACTACAAGAATAGCAGGCCTTGCCCAACTGTGAGCCAATATCAGTTGGATGCCCTGGTGACATAAGATAACAACACCTTCACCACATCCGACCACCCCCCTGCTACTGTTGCAATTAGTACTTTAAGGGTCAAGGACAGCCCAATGCACAAAGCTATACAGCACCTTCATGCCATAAAAGAGCACTCACCAATCACATGCAACAACTAATAATAACGGAACTACTGTTTCCAGATGTGAGGATAGCTCTAGATAAGATACTTTTTTCAACCCAAAAGTGTTCAAATTTTTCTTATTTCTCAACGAAAACATATATTGTGGGTATTCATTAGAAGCGCCTCGATGAGGCGCTTCTAATGAATACCCACAACATATGTTTTCATGGAGAAAAAAGAAAAATATTTACCTGATGCCCCCTCTTATTTAGAGATATGGTGAAGACAGATACACAGGTAAACAAATGCTGCCTCTTACCTCTCTGGTTTGAGCCCAATGAAGTGGGGTACCGTTATATCTTTTATCTTTGGCTTCTCTTTGACTTGGGTGTTTCTTTAATATTATTTCTATACATCTGAAAAGATTTAAAAGAACGTTTTATTCTTCAGCAGACTCAGTTGAAATAAAAACAAGAGCTGTCACAGGACAGCACAGCTCTTCTGAGTCACGCCATGTCTAGCTATGATATGGCTTAGTGGAAAACTTTAAAGGGAGTGTGACCTTATTTTTGACCCCTAAGACTCAGTCCAGGGTCAAACTCTGAAGTGTGGTGTAATAGAACGTAAGGTTATGCTTTGATATAATTATGTTCCAAATATGAAAGGGTTCTGTCCAATGGTTTCCAAGATATGAATAATAGAAAAACTTTGTTGTAAAACTTTAAAGTGAGTTTGACCTAATTTTTAGCCCTAAGCCCCACCCAAGGGCCTCACCCTGGGGTATGATGTTACTGAATAGAAGGACATGCTATTATATGATTATATTCTAAATATCAAAGGGTTCTGGCCATGTGTTGTTGAGATTAAAAAAAAAAAAACTTTGTCATAAAACTTGAAAGCGTGATGCTAATGCCAATGAAGATGCAAATGTCAGGGTAACAATAGCTCCCTGTACAAAAGTATAGATGAGCTTAAAAAGATATTTTTTCTGGAAAAGCCCAAGAATTCTCAACATAAACATAAGCTGAGGGTACAAGACACAAGAATCAGATAAATTTTCAGGGTTATATGAATTTTAATGAGGTAGTTTTCATCTGGGATCTCCAGCAGGCTCCTTTACAGGTAGCAGGCATCTTTGACAAATACACTGATAAGCTAGAAATATGTGTTTGTAAAACACTATGCCCCCAAGCTACACTCTTGTCCTTATAAAATGTCATAGTTGAAAAGGGGCATAACTCCAAGCCTAACAGTAAATGTCCTGAAATCAAGCGTTTTATTCTATTTTTCCCCCTACATTTTGTCCTTTTTTATGCATTTTTATTTCCCAAAATACATGGTGGAATGCCAACCATGGCAGATGCTGATCAAACTGCTTCTTCAGTCTGACTTGGATTTGCACTGTTTGCATATGCGTTTTGTCGAAAAACGATGATGACTTGGTATTTTATGTCTCTTTTAATATTATTTTAGGCATATAGAGACTATGAAGGGGAGATAATGAAAGGCTCGGTGCAATAAGGCACCATATGAATTTTTTTTTCAAAAAAAGCTGGTGTACAAAATTTTCGGACAATCACCACATTGCCATTCTGTTTTTACAGTATAGATTACTATGCTGAGACTCAGAATTATCACACCGGATACGATATCAATTAGGTAAACTTGTCAGAAAGAAATATGTATGATAAATAGATTATGATATGGCAATTTTCATATTATACCCTAAATCAACCCTCAACCCGTATCAATCCTTGGGCCATATGGATGTCTCGGTTTGATATGGGGTATGATATGAAAATTGCCATATAATAATCTCTATTTATCAAATGACATCTCTATCATTCAGTGGATGACCGTTATGTCATAGAAATAATATATCCACACATTACATAACACTAGATTTCTGGCACATAACGTCATCAAGCCGTCCATATCAACGTTATGTTTTCTGTTGAACAAGAGCTGTCAGCAAACAGCATAGCTCGCCTGGAAATGGGGTGATACTGGAGTGTCAGGGTGCTCTTTAGGACCAGTCTGATCTGGATCTGCACTGTTTGCTTAGACCTTCCTGTCCCAGTAGTTAGGATCATTACGGTAAGAGGTAATGTTAAGGCATTTTAGCTCTTGATAGGATTTCTTGTGCTATGGTTTGGTCAATTGTTGTCATGAATTTGACAATATCAGGGATCATTTATAAAATTTCTAAGTCTGTGACCTTGACCTGAAGGTCATAGGCATGAGTGGGGGTGATAATGAATAAAACTTTGTACCTGTATCTATTATCATTCCAAATATGAACCAAATCTATCATATGGTTTGGAAAATATAAGTTCTTAAAACACTTTAATATTTCTAAGTTCTTAACTTTGACCTTGAGGCCATGGGCATGGGCAGAGGGTATTGCTGAAAGAAAACTTTGGACCTGTATCTATCATCATACCAAATATGAAGAAAATCCATCGTATGGTTTGGAAAATATGAGCTCTTAAAAAGCTTTAATATAAATTTTTGAAGTCTGTGACCTTCACCTTGAGGTCATAGGCATGGGCAGGGTATTGCTGAATATAACTTGGGAACTATATCATCATACCAAATATAAAATAAATCCGTCATATAGTTTGGAAAAAATGAGCTCTTAAAAAAACTTTAACATTAAAAGTTTCTTAGTCCATGACCTTGACCTTGAGGTAATGGGTTGGGGTATTGCTGAATAAAACTTTGGACCTATATCTATCATCATACCAAATATGAAACAAATCTATCATATGGTCTGAAAAATATATGCTCTTAAAAAATTTTAATGTAAATGTGGACGCTGATGCCAATGCTGACCATGGACTTCATCCAGGTGAGCTAAAAATGGTTCAACTTCTATGGCCATTAAATACAGTTTAAAAGTCATATGATAAACAGAATCTTACGTTCATGGTCATTTCATATAAAATTTATGAAACTCATCAATGGCTTGTTTCATAAATTTCATATGAAATGACCACTCATGTAAGATCCTCTATGTCTGACACAGATCTAATTCCACTTACTTAATATCAGAATTTTGGACTGCAACATGTACAGGATATCTATCTGTGTTTGTGAGTGCCGGGTCTACCCTGCCTGATATCAACATCTCCACAGCAATATGTCTCTGCTGGAGTGGGTCCACTGATTTTTCTGGCTGTTCCAAGCAAGCAAGATAAAGTGGTGTATACCCTTTCTCATTCATCCAGTCATACACCTTCAACTTGTCATATTCAATAAGTTTCTGTAATATAAAAGTACCGCAGAGCCTCATAACCCACCAAGAGAAACCTCAGTAAGCAATGTTTAGAACAGGAAAACACTCTGCAAACAATATATGAGCCAGTGCACGACAAAACCTACAGAATGGCATATGCGCCCAGCAAAGTCAGATCTGCCTGGGCATCCAACCAGTCTGATCAGAGTTTTTGCTGTCCTCATGAAGAAAGCTTGGGTCCTCAGCCACCATTGAGCGCACAGCAAAGACTGATCAGACTGGATGGATGCCCAGACGGATGTCTTCACTCGGCGCACATGCCATTTTGTTGGTTTTGTCGTGTGCTGGCTCATATATAAGAGGACCAGATACACCTGTTAGATTTTCAGCCTTATCTGACTTGGGAGACAACTTTTGTGTCTTCTGATTTGCTTTCCTGCACCCCAAGTCCTTTCTTGGGAGCAAATTCTTTCCTTTTAAAGTAAACCCCTTTTCAGAAGGGGACAAACAATTGTGACTAGTTTGAGTTTGTGCTGAGGTTTTAGGCTTAATGACACTTTTATTGGGCAGGCTCAGCCCTCTAAGCAGTTAACCAGTATTAAGCACATTTTTTCACAAGAAACTGACAACTGCCCTTTTTGAATCAGAGGAAGGGAGAGAATGACCATAGAAAATATTTCATGTTCAAATCTCAATGAAAGGATGTGTGACCAAGTTGCCTTCCTGATACAGTATCAGTTCCATTGAAACCAGGGTGACCACCCAACCATTATTCCAGCACTTCTGGCTTTACAAATAATGCAGAATGTTCACATGTGAACAGCAAAGGCCTAGATCAGCACACACATTTGTGCTGTTTGATCTGAGCCTTCTTTGTTTCTTGATATATTCTACAATCACTACTGATTCTGTAAGCAGGCCACAAAGACCCTGATCAGACTGTGTAAATGTGCAGGCAAACGTGAGCCATTGTTGTCTGCACAGGGCATAAGGTTTCTTTGCATGCTAACATCCAAAAAATTCAGGCACTAGTGCATAAGCGGCCTTTAATTTAACCTTTTCCACTCTCTGGGCTAATTCAGAAGATGACAAATTGGTGATACCAGTAACTTTCTTATTTTTCCCAGAAAACAGGATTTGACAGTTCATGAAAATTGTCTTGCATGAAATGTCAAATCCTGTTTTCTGGGAAATATAAGAAAAATATTTCAAAATGTCGTCTGCTGAAAATTTTACCCCGAGTGCTGAGCGTTAAGCTCAGGAAAGGTAATTTCCCACTATTCAGCTAAATTTTACTTCAACATTCTTCCTTAATGCACCAAGCAAAATTGTAGCAGATGGCACTCTAAGCATTATTTTTATCACTTTCAGAGAAAATTAGACAGTATTTCGGTGGAAATTGTCTGCTAAGTAGACTATGTATGTGATCTGTTAAGCTTTGTTTCCTCTGTAAATTAAAAAAAAGTTGAGAATGTTGTCTGTTGCACTTGTGACAGGAGCTATAAGGGCTACAATACAGACCACTGAAATTATGTCAAACCTAAGATGATAATGTTAATGACATCATTCTTCTCAAATGGATTTTAACCCTGGTTCTGCTGAACCCAGATATGTCCTGTCTTTGAAAACAGTGTAGATCCAGATCAGTTGGCTACTTCAGAAGCCAACTGGTCTGGATCTGCACTGTTTGTCATAAAGTATGTGAATTTGTATCAACAACCTGGATCAAGTAATCTGATTGGTTGAAAATTAGAAGTGGGCATGGCATCTTAATTTTTTTAGCATGATAAGAGTTAAAGGCAATTTACAACATTTTACAAGAGTTTAAACTATTAAGAACTTTTTTGCCAGATATCCCAGATGTGTCACCTCTTGCTTGCTTGTGTAGTCACAGAAATCCTAATTTGCCAGTATGTAAAGATACATATTTACAGCTAAGAAGGTAAGTCAGAAGACATACCCTCAAATTCTGATAGTCTTTCACTGATAGTCTTTCACTGATAGTCTTTCACTGATAGTCTTTCACTTATAACATGCCTTAAAGCACCATGAAAATGTGTATCAAACAACATTTTTCAATACTTTTCTCAGAAGATAAGGCTCAACATTTTATGTGATTGTTTGCCTTACTTTCTCTGATAAATAAAAATAATATGTTGTCGGCTGCAGTTGTGACTGGCATTTCAAGGGTTAAAAAGTTATCATTATGGTGGTCATATCATCTTTCTGATAGCCCTTTAGAGTTATATAAACCACAACAACATTTTTCTTATTACATAAGTGATCCCAAAAACTCTCAGTATTACATATATCATTCAGAGGTACAGGCTACTTACATCAATCACACTTGGCAGATGTTTCACAGCATAATGGTAGACAGTTAAACCTTTAAAATCTGCCACATCTTGCTTGGCATTCATCATTAACATGTCTTCAACACACTGTTTCTGGCCTCCTATCACAGCAGCCATTAACGGTGTAACACCAGATATTGTACTAGCTACATTTATATTTCTGAAATCAAAGTAACATTAGACATCAAGCAAAAGGTATGGTTTTTATCCTAAATAATGGCAGAGCTTTAGAAATAAACAGACAAAAAAGGAGACAATTTTTCTGCAGACCCTGATCAAACACTGCATTCTGCAGATATTTACAGCAGGGATATAAACTGGCAGTCACAGTTACCCAAAGTGAGTAAAATTTTGGCTAGGTATCAATAAAATTCCATGCTGTCGCCCAATTGGGGACGATAAATTTCATCCCTTAGGCAGACATCTAGTGTCTATATTGATAAGTATAATTTATATCGTATTGAAGTCTGCATGTTTCCTCAAAGTCAATACACTGGAACCTGTTTATAAGACGATTCCTTGTAATATGATTTGGATATAAGACAATTTAATCCCAAAGTGTTGTATCCAAAACAGAATGTATAGATTATATAGAAAAATGACCACTTATGGTCATTTTTCTATATAATTTAGACATCTTTTGTTTGGATACAACATGGTTGTTAAGCTAACACGGTTTTCACTTTGGATCCCAGCAATCGTGTTATAAAGAGGTCATAGTGTACCATGTTTTATTGATGTAGTGGTGTTCCGTTTGACTTGCAATGGATTTTACCATTCTTGAGTTAAAAAAAAAGTCACTTCCATGAAGTTCAGGAGAGTCGGTAGGTAAAGGGTATAGGAAAGAGTATGACTGATTCAGACTATGAATCAGATCTAGATAAAGAAACTGGTTTTGCAAAGCTACTTGGTTATATGAGATTGATATAAATATACTATGTTATTTTCAAATAAAATTCTGTTCCATGGTTCAGTCGTCTTGATGAAGTTAAATTCTGGGTGCCTAAGTTTTAGGCTAGGCCATTAAAACACTTTTTTCAGGTTTTCAGCCCAGATGGTTCCTGAATGTGCCCAGCATAACAAGAAACAAATGCACAAGGTTAACATAATCAGAGCTTTAGTTAAGGTTGTTTAAGCCAAAAAGTATTGCAATTTTTTCCTATTTCTCGACATAAACATATGTTGTGGATACAATTAACTCTCATAGCCGAATTAGAAAAGGCTTGGCCAGTCAATTTGAAATCACTTCAGGCACATGGTCAATTATGCAATACAAAATGCCATTGCCAACACAAATCATTCAGAAAGACTGAATGCCAAGGCCAGCAAACCATATGTTATGAGTTCTACATATGAACTCCCTAGAAAAGACACTTTTTGCCCATCAAAAATTATTGCTATTTTTTTATTATTATCATTATTTCTCCAAAAACCACATGCTGTGGATACAAATCTGAATAATATTGTGAGGGACTCTTTGGAATTGCCTCATCAAGTTAATTTCAATAAGTATCCACAAGATGTGGTGAAACAAGGAAAATATTTTTCTGGGTACTTTTCTTATCTACAGCTTTCACAATACCTTTCAAAAGAAATGATATAAATATATCTATCTTCTACAACCAACTTATGTGCACAACTGCTCTACAAAGTCCACTTCTCGGAAACTCAGGGCTGAAAGAGATAAAACCATTGCCCCAGACTTCTAATGAGGACCCACAACATACCCTATTCGACCTAATTATAGCACTGTGTGCTTAGGTTTTTCAAAAATGCTAAGTAAGCTTGTAGTAAAATATGTACCAACCTATACTAAGGGTACACCTAAAACAACAAGCAAAGGCATTATCAAATGATGTTTATGTGATGTTTCTGTGCTGTTTTTATTTCTTCCGATTTTCTTTATTAAAAACATATATTGTGGGTACTCATTTGAATTGCATTGACAAATGGGTACCCACTAGGCCACTACATATGTCTTTATAAAGAAGTAGACAAAAAGTACACTGGCTGTAATCTGAAGACTAGGGAATTGCTTAACTGTGTGCTTATAGGGATATGTGGGGTAATTTGGTCAAATACAGTATGTTTTCATGGAGAAATAAGAATAATTATTTATCTGGGTATGCTTCTTATCTTGTGCTGTGTTTGTTTGTCTTGAGGTTTTACGGTACAGTCAACCCAATGGGGTCATGTTGAGCGTAGTCAGTTTACCTAATCACACATTTACTGGGCAAGCTTAGTCCTCTAAGTGGTTCACCAGTATTGTGCACATTTTTTTGCCAGAAACTGACAAGTGCCCTTCTTGAATCAGCGGAAGGGAGTGAGCTATGTAAAACTCACCTTGCAACCTCTTCACTTTTAAAGGCTTCAAACAAACCAACATTAGCAGCAACGTGTGCACTATTCCAGGTGGGCTGTACACGTAATGAGTCACACACAAGCTGAATCTTATCTTCCACATACAATGAGCTTGTACTTCTGGCCAGTGCGGATAGAATGCGGTTGTAGGTGGCAAAGGTGGCAATGGCTTCCCCTTCTTTCGTCAAACGGAACAAGCTATTTTTTTTCAGCAAAACAAAAAAATATATATTACATGTATATAGACTTCTCTATTTCATCATAAACTCTCAGTACAACTGATACAATTTTAACTCTTAAAGCTTTAATCAATACTACACAGCAAAAGACACTCAACACTATTAAAGTTATGCTGAGCTAGTAAGTTTACATAATAACACTTTTACTAGGCAGACTTAGTCCTCTAAGTGGTTAACCAGTACTTGTGCATTGTCTTTCACCAGAAAAGAAGTAACAGAAATAATTGGAATATTTTGCAGGATTTTATTATTTATTCCTGGGCAAAACAAGATAACCAACACTATCATGTGCAAAAAGAAGAAAACCTTGTTTTAATACTTTTTTCATGACAAATAATTCATTTGCAATTCTTAAAAGTTTTTTCAGCAGAAGTCCAACTGTCTCTGAAAAGATTTTTCACCTAACATTTTTTTTATTTGGTCAGACTTTTTTGGGTGGTGGGGATGAGAATCTAATTATTTTCTCTGGCCTAAGACACTGCAATGACTACACTGTTTGCCTCTCACCCGACCATTTTATTCAAATCAATAGGTAGTAAAATGGACGTTCAAATCTTAGGATAAGTATGGTAAAAATGAGTTAAGGTGTTCTTACTTTTAAATTTAACTCTTGTCATGCTGAACAAATTAAGATGCCACACCCATTTCTAACTGTCTTGGTTTTACGGCCCAATCAACCCACTGGGGTCATGTTGAGCCTGGTCAGTTTACCTAACCACACGTTTACTAGGCAGGCTTAGTCCTCTAAGCGGTTAACCAGTATTGTGCACATTCTTTTGCCAGAAAATGACAACTGCCTTTCTTGAATCAGCAGAAGGGAGAGAATGACCGTAG
The DNA here is from genome assembly GCA_964016985.1 of Anodontia alba. Classification (NCBI taxonomy): domain Eukaryota; kingdom Metazoa; phylum Mollusca; class Bivalvia; order Lucinida; family Lucinidae; genus Anodontia; species Anodontia alba. The sequence continues at coordinate 86,593,282 of OZ024822.1, forward strand.
CAAATATTTCATGAGCCATAATGGAAGAATGTTGCCGACCCGATGGGGGTCAAAACTGCAACTTCCTGATCCGCCAATCAGATTTCTTAATCCAGATTGTTGATAAAAATTCATATACCCCAGTACTGAATGACAAACAGTGCAGATCTAGATCAGTTGGCTTCTTTAGAAGCCAACTGATCTGGATCTACACTGTTTGCAAAGGCAGGGTATATCCGTGTTCAGCAGGACAAGGGTTAATAAAGTAGTTTAATCAACTAACCTGAAATATTTTGTACTGATCGATGGGTTTGAGAAGACACACTCGAAACATCCTGGCACTTTATAAAGGATCAGATATTTCTCCTTTTTAATGGCAGACTTGCTATGAAAAGGAAGGAAAAGCAAATTATTGATACGGCATTAGACTACATGCATACATGGTCTGTTTCATAACTTTTGTTAGCATTAAAATGCAGACTTTTTCACAAAAAATGGAACATTTCACTAATGTGGGAACTATTTAACACTTTGCATGCCGGGTAAAAATTTCAGCAGACAACATTTTGAAATGTTCTTATTTTTCCTAGAAAATAGGATTTGACATTTCATGCAAATTGTCTCCTTAGGAGACAATTTGCATGAAGTGTCAAATCCTGTTTTCTAGAAAAATAAAAAAAATGTCATCAGTTTGTCATCTGCTGAATCTGCCCTTAGCATGGTAAGTGTTAATTTAATATGTTCGCCTTAAGCTTGTTTATTTACTACTTCCTCTTTAAGCAATTTAGGAAAACATATGTTGTGGGTACTCATTAGAAGCGACTTAGAGCTTGTATTTTTGAGGAGAAACTACAGATGTCAGTAGATCTGTCTATATGTATATGTAGTCCTGCTACTGTACCGTCAGAAGAGAAAATTTAAGTACCTGAAAACGTGAGACCTAAGTTCCAAAACTATCAGTGTAAAGCTGTACAAGGAAATGATTTTGCAAAGTATCCACTGTCTATAATTGAACATAGCTTTTCAGGCTAAAAAAATGTCAAAGTTCACAAAGCTGAAAAAGTGAGAACCAACCATGATCTAAAAATTAAACAAAAAGCATATGTACATTTTCATTCCAGACACAAAACAGCTGCAATGAGTTTGTTTTGTGTATAAACTGGGGTTATCTGGAGCTATGTGATTTTTTATATATATATTGTTCTATGACACCTTCATTTTATACGTAAAATTATGCACTGGTCTTCTTAGGTACAGAAGAAAACCTACTTAGTAGTACTTAGCAATGTGGATAAAGCATTTTGCTCAAGGACACAACATTTGGTGCTCGCTGGGTTGAACCTGCTCTCGATCTTGAATCCGACCCGTTACTACTTTTTTCTTTTTTTTTTTTTGATTTGGGTTTTATGGCATTTTCAAGAATATTTCACTTATATCAGGCCGATCGTTCATCAAAGGTGGGTGAAAACTGGAGAACCCGGGGAAAAAACCACCTGACCATCCATAAGCAGAACTTGGCTTTCCCACATGTGACCCAAGCAACGCTAAAACCACAGCGGTGAGAAACCTGATGGATTAAGAGTCAACTCTCCTATCCACTAAGCTACAGGGCCCTCCTGCTTTACCACTTCCTGATCAGAAACTGTATTCTGTAGCAACTGACGTGTGTTCACACTGTCCAAATAATAAGGGTTAACATGGTAATATGAAAAAGAAATTTGAGCCAGCGCATGACAAAACCTACAATAAGTTCTGTATAACCAGAAAATACTCACATCAGCCTGTACTTTCACCCAGTATGGCAAGGGTTCTTGTCTGTCCATCTTTGGATAGCCTGGAGGCCTTAGAAGGCACATGCCATCAGCAAAGACTCTGATCAGACTGTGTGGATGCAAAGGTTGATCTCAGTCTTCACTGGTCACACAAGTCCTATTGTAGGTTTTGTCATGCACTGGTTCAAATATTACCTGTCATAGTTTTCTGGTTTCACCAGCTGAACTTTGAATGGACTGATGTTAGCTGTAACCATCCCCCCTACATGGCTGATCCCATCAACCAGTGACCTGAACAAACCCGCCATCTTCACCACATATCACGTCTCCAACCTGAAAAAAAAACATTTAACAGTGCACAGAAAATCTACCTAGGCCATATGAAACAGTACATGGAAAGTCTGCATATGCAATGTAGCAATCAGCCTATGACAAATCCATGTACACTGTATGTCAGTACATGTACAAAGAAAATTTACTTAGGCAACACAGCAATCAAACTAGGGCAAATTGACAGTATTTAGAAAGTCTGTCTGAGCAATACAGCAATCAACCTAGAACCAATGTGACAGTACATGGAAAGTCTACCTATGCAATATAGCAATCAACCTAGGACAAATGTCACAGTACTTGAAAAGTTTTCCTATGCAACATAGCAATCAACCTTGTACATGGAAAGTCTACCTAGGCAATACAGTAATCAACCTTAGACAAATGTGACAGTACATGGAAAATCTACCAACGTAATGCAGCAATCAATCTAGGAAAAATGTGACAGTACATGGAAAGTCTACCTATGCAATACAGCAATCAATCTAGGACAAATGAGACAGTACATCGAGGCTTTAGCGCGAAACTAGTCTACTAGCATTTTTCAGAATTTTACAGGAGAAGCAAAAAACGTAATTTCTTTAATATTTTGAAAGATAGAGTGACTCTGTCAATATATTTCTTTTAAAAAGGCATTATGTAAACTTTCTGAACAATTGTTTATTACAATATCTGAATAATAAAGAAAACTGTCAAATATACTAGTTTCACGCTGAAATGCAGATTTGATGATAGTAATTTTTAGAGCGAAACTAGTCTATTTGTGAAAAAAGTTACTTTTGGTTTATTTTTCCAATTTTTTCAAAGCTGCTTTGAAAAAATAATGGTATGATGAAGAATATTTTCTATCTTGTGAGGAAAATTACATAAAATAGTCATGTCACTGCAGTACTTTCAATTAATTATAGATATAATGGGTAATTTCTTTCAAGTTTCCTGAAAGAACTTATTGTATTGAAGGATTTTTTTTATTCTTGTTTGGCCTAAAATGCAAATCACTTATAAGAGTTGCTTTAGATCATAGATTTGTTATCATAAAGAAGATCTAGCTTAAAAAGGCATGGATAACACTGCCAGGAGTAACTACTGCCGTGCCATAGAAAAAACTGAAATTCTGTTATTATAAGAGCAAAAAAGACTGCAAGTATTAAATGTTATTTATACATAAACTTACATTTGAAGGCTGTAAATCAGGGACTTTGAATAAGATTCCCTTTTCTCTAATCCTCAAGAGGCCTTATTGGTGGTGGGACATGAAAGTGCGCCATGCATTCCATTGTTTAATTGTTACACTCTGTCATAAGTCTTCATTAATGGCCATGGACATATTTTAACTTGGAGATGCAAGCAATGATCTGCAGCTTGTATGGGCCTGGGATGACTAAATTTGTACTAACATTGACCACAAACCTCGACTGTGGTCTGGCTGTTAAGAGATCTGCGACTCTTAATCATTAGGATCTCAGCGCTGTGGGTTCCAGTCTGGATCCCCTCACATAATTAGAAAGCCACGATACTTACAGATGGTCAGATGTTTTTTCCCTTCGTGGCCAGGCCATGTAGTGCAGTCGGTAGTACATCTGACTTGAAGAGCCAGGGCTTACAGGTTCAATACCCAGTTGGTCATATATTTTAGTGGAAATAGATCATGAAATCTTTTCTACGGTCATTTTTTCCCTTTCACTGATTCAAGAAGGGCAGTTGTCAGTTACTGGCAAAGGCAAAAGTATAGGGAATTAGTGCTGGTTAACCCCTTAGGAGGTCTAAGCCTGCCCAGGAATGGTATGGTTAGATTAACTGACCGTTCCTATATGACCATAGCTGTTTACCGTGGACGTAAAGCAACAACACAGCAACAACAGCTTCTGTGTTCACCCATCTTCATATGAATAAAATATTTTTGAAAGGGCCGTAAAAACACAAAGAAAAAATATATCAACTCATAGACCACTTCTTTCTAGATGAGAAGTGTGGACTTGGGGTCTAAACTCCTTGTACTCCATAGCGCAACTTTTCACGCAAGGAGTAATTGGAGTAAGTCACATGTTCTCTCTTGAAGTTCATGCTTCACACAAAAGCTTAAAAGGTTAGTGGTTATTTGTATCCTGTATTTCTCCCAAGATTATTTTGTTCAGTTACTAGGAAGGTATCAGAGGATTAAGGAAAAACTTTGCAGACATGAAGGAAGGTAGGAATGGCCCAAGAATGAGAAACTATACTAGGCTGTCCACACAGTGAAAAAAGAAACTAATATTAATGTACTGTCAATGAAATTTATTCATAAACTTGCAATTTCATCAGAAGAGTGCCTTTTAGGCATAATTATCATTGGAAAAAAATTGGACACCAAGATAAAGCCGTTCAACAAAAACTTAGGCCACTGTGTGGCTTCCCTTGATAATCTAGGTAAAATTTACCTTGCACCTTTTCAGATATGCCAAAAAACACCTTCTGGTTTGACATAGCTCCATGAAAAATAGTATTTAATAAAGTTAAATTAGTTAACATTTAAAAATGTTCAACCTAAAAAAGAAATCAACCACTTCAACAATAACCAAAACTGTAATGCACTATAAAAAGAACTGTGTGTATCAGTTAAATGGGGCCTTGTTGTACTCTAGAACTGAGATAATTGAGTCTTGAAAATTATGGGCATAGCACATGTATCAGAAACCGGGCAGTATTTTCAACTCTTGTCTCAGAAAAAATAACTCCCTACTGCAAATATTTTTGAAATTCATGTGCACTGAGGCCTTTCAGCCAGTCTCCAAATTATGCTTGTCTGATTTGTGCCATCTTCATGCCATACGAGAAAACAAAGGTACAGACCAGATTAAAAACAATAGGCAATCTGATGTGGACCATCTTTTGTCACACATGCAATATAAGGGCCCCTTTTATGAATTGTGTCTAAAATAAATGAACAATTCCAAACAGTTCAGCTGCATTTTCACTATTAAATACTTGCATTTAAATGTTCCTGAATCTTCATTAACTAGCTAAAGAATCTTGTGCAGAATAACATATATGAATAATTCTATTATTTTGCATTCCAAGAATCATAGAGAAGTCCCAAGTCATATTATCACCTAATGGTACTGAAGTATTAGACCCATCACAGAAATTTTGGCCGACTGGCAAACAGAAACTGCCGGGAATGCCAACTTAGAAAACACCTTCAAACATTGTGAAATTGGCCAAGTTAACAAAAATTTCCATTATGGCCATGCTACAGCTCAGGCTAAACATTTTCTGGGTTCTATCATGTTTATCATATATTTTACTCATGAGGCAATAATATGTAAAACATATGATGTACTCTTGGGACAATACCAGATGCACATAGAGTCACCAAATCGTCATATTTCTGCTGACTTATTGGGATTAGAGTGTTGCGTATATTTACCAGCTCAATGTTTTTTGCATTTATTGATTTTTCACAAGATTTGAGGTTCAAACGACCCAACAAATTCATTTTCCTGAAGATACCTTGGTGATATTCTGTCTTGAAAGTCACTTTGTTTGGCTCATCGGCAGTGATTTTCATTAACTTTATGTCTGACAAGTATACTTTCTCCTTATTTTCATCAAGTTCAAAATTTTTAAGATTTTCTGCAACCAATTTAAAGTCAAAGAAATCCTTAACACACATTTCTTTGACATGATATCCTTTATTTGATCTTGCCATACGTATTACAGCTGCCCACTGCTGAGTGGAGTAGACTTCTTTTTTTCTGCTTATGTTTTCAATGGTAGCATGCACACTGTCATTTTCATTTTGTGTGTGTCCAGCAATTAGATATTTATGTTCAACTGATCTCAGACTAAACTTATTCATGGCATACCATAGCATACTAATGTAAAATTTGTTTTTGTTCTGTGAGGAACAATTATCAGAATAAAAGATAAATCTTTTTTTCCCAGCCATGCTATACTTTTCTATGAAATGATATACACATGAGGCCATTTCATTTGCACCTCTACCTGAGATACTCTCATTCCAGACATAGCAGAATCTTTCAGCAGTTTCATAATCATAAATAGAAAAGTTATAGGTATTAAGACGTCTTTTATAGTATAAACTACTCTCAAATCCCTTTGGGGTAAGGAGAACTTGCTGCAAATCAAAACAGGCTACTACCAAGTCTTTTTCAGTTTTTGATCTCTCTTTGTCCTTTAATTTATTTTCTCTGGATAATTCTTTGTTTCTTATGTGATTCTCATAATCTTTAGCTATTTCTTCTCTTTCACAAGCTGTGGCATTTTTATAGCGAGTGCAGAAATCACATTGGTCACTTATTGGCTGGTAAAACCCTAAATTGAATTCTGTATTAAAAATTTTGCGATATTTATGCAGTTTTACAGGTCCAATGCCTTCATCAGAACATTTTTCACAGTATAACTCATACATTTTTTTCAAAGATAGGTCAGGATCTAGATATTTTCTGCTTGAATCTTTTCTACAGTAGTGGCTTTCTATTGTTGGAAATGAACTAATATGCTCTCTTACTATATCTAATTTTTCTTCTGGCACTTTATTTGATCTTGAACCAGGCATGCTTCCTCTTCTGTCACTGTTTATAACACCTGGTAAGCTATCTTGTTTCATATGTGCAGTTGACACCATTTGATGAGATATACCAAGAGTGTTCAGGAAAAAAGTTTTGCATACTCTGTATGACTCACCAATCTGTAAATTTGGCAAAGTGTATTTCACTGAACATTTTTATATGTTCATATTGCTTCCTTTATATTTCATTCTCTTCTGGGCAAATTTGATTAAAAATTGCCTTTGCATTGTAAGGTTACCCATGGTCCAAAACTTATGGAAAATCATTTCTCTTGCTTCTTCATTGAATCTGCTATTACATACAAATTTGCATTTATCACCACAAGCTTTTCTCATTACTCTTGCTTTCACTATTTTCCCAGATTTTGCCATGTAGCTTTGTCCTTCATTTTTTCTTCGTTTGGCAATGTTTCGTTTCCAGTCAGCTTCATTCCGGACCTTTTTTCTCCCTCTTCTTGAACTTTGCTCTAAATTCCGCTGACTTGAGTTATGATTTTCCTTATTAGACTCAGATTGCAGCTCAGTAGTAGACCCAGTTTGTCTTTCCAAACAGCCAGGATCAATTTGCTCCTCATCTTTATCAGGCTCTGTGTAAGTATTTGACCTGTATTCATTTATAGATATTTTGCTCTTTTGTGTACTATTTGGTTCAGTATGAGGTTCACCGTTTTCAGGATTCTCTAGCCCATTTTGCTGCATTTGCAACGAATTTCTGTTTAACTCTTCCTTTTCTTGTTGTATTACATTTGATGGTTTTTCTTTATTGGGTCCAGCATTCTCTGATGGTTCAATATCATGTTCACTTTGTTTAAGCTGCTGATGAACATCTGAGGTATCTTTGTATTTTGATCTGTAAAAATGTCTCCTGCGAGAAAAAAAGCTAAGAGGGACATCCTCATCAGTACTGCTTTCATTTATTTCTTTTGGAAGCTCGTAGTTTGGATCATGATAGGAGTCATCAGACAGAAGCTCTTCTGAAGATTCACAATAGTTTTCTATAATGTCAGTGTCTATTGTTCTCAACAATGTGAAGCTATCATTAATGCCACTGATTGCTTCATTTATTAGCAGTGTATCATCATTTTCATCACTTTCAATCTGACCTTGTTCACCAAATGAGAAGCTCTCATCTGTATCTCTGAAAGTTTCTTTTAATGTCAAAAGCCTGTTTGCAAGTTCATTTTCACTGACAGTGTCAAAACCACTAAATTCACTACTAGAGTCACTGAAACTGGAATTATTGTCCAGTGTTTCTTGATAAACACTAATATTCTCTATTCTAACTGCTATGACTTCAAAAGGTACTTTAGAAACGTCTTTAAACAATGATGAAGTGAGGTGCTGTATGAATAAACAAAGAGCAGGCAAACTGCTGTGTGATGAAACTGTGGCTTTGCCATCACAATCTGACATTCCTGTATCACTTCTAGAATGAGGATAAAAGAAATATAGTGTAGTGCTTTGTTTCTGCCTGATGACTGCACCGGTATAACTAGGTGTAGAGCAACCTACAGTTAGCAGCATACCATCCATATTAGGCATCTCTATGAAGAGGCTGCTAAAAGCACCCTCAAGATGGTGAAAAGGACCTTCTGTTTCACACTGGTTAACAAGCCCAGCTTTTGGTTTTGACTTTTCAATGATGTTTTTTTCCAGGACACTTGGTAAATCATTAAGTAATAGATACTCTGAATTCAGCTTTGATTTGCTTGTTATAAGTTTCACTGCCTGCCATACTAATTATCTGGTCTGTGTGTTCATGTTAGTGTACATGTGTGTATGTGTTTGTCCATGTGCATGCATGGGTAGGTGTTTGAGCATGCTGATATGTATGTGAAAATGTTTTCCCTCTCTGAAAGATGATGGAATATACTGAAATTGTACAAGTTTATGCAGTGTAATAATGTTTGCACATTTTGCTCTAAGCATAACTCTGCTAAAGTAAATGCAAGCAAACCTAAGCTGAGGAATATCTAGCAAAACAAGAGCACCGCATGCGTGTGCCAACGCTCAGCTGCAGGTGCTTTTGATAGTAAACAACTAGTCCAAGTTTGAAGTAAACTAGAGCTTTTTTATCAAAAAGGAATGTCACCCCCTCCCCCCCCCCCCCCCCCCCACACACACACACAGACACACCAACCATGAGGGATCCATGTTCTATGGTGACCTTGAAAATGTGGCTCATGCATATCATAATTATGTCAAGATCACTATTTATCCCAACTTGTTTATGTGATTCAATACATATTATGAAATATAAGCAGGATCTATCAATTATTTCTGGAGGTAGTACAGTGAAACCCATTTTCTGAACAATCAAAGTTCCGCGGTGACCTTAAAATTAGGTCAAGGTCACCAAATTCCTTTCTGCAATGGTGATCCTCTTATAATGCTAACTACCAAACATGACCAGAATCCATCTGGAGAAACTGCAGTGAAATCCATTTTCTGAACAAAGTTTCATGATGACCTTGAAATTTAGATCAAGATCCCCAAATTCCTTTCTGCAATGGTGACCCTCCTAATTATGCTAAATACAAATTATGACCAGAATCCATCCATTGGTTTGGGAGAAAGTGTAGTGAAACCCATTTTCTGAACAATCAAAGTTCCGTGGTAACCTTAAAAATTAGGTCAAGGTCACCAAATTCCTTTCTGCAATGGAGACCTTCCTAATTATACTAAATACCAAACATGACCAGAATCTATCTCGTGGTTCTGGAGATATAGCAGCGAAACCCATTTTCTGAACAATCAAAGTTCCATGTTGACCTTGAAAATTAGGTCAAGGTCACCAAATTCCTTTCTGCAATTGAGACCCTCCCAATTATGCTAAATACCAAACATAATCAGAATCCATTCATCAGTTCATGAGAAACCGCAGTGAAACCATTTTTCAAGAAAAATTCTAAGTCAAAAAAGGGGCATAACTGTGCCAAAAATATTTTGAGGGTTATCGCCCCTTCTTATGGGTTCCCTTTTTCATAATCAACAACTAGGCCGAGTTTCAAGTAAATATCTTCAGTAATGACCAAGATATTACAAAATGTCCAAGTTTTTGCACGACGACGACGCAGACGATGCAAGAGCTATGACAATACCTCGTCGTTTTCTTCAAAAACAGCCGAGCTAAAAATAACTTTGCAAATTTGAATACCCATACTATGAAATGACTACTCTAGACAGATACATGAATATTTTATGCAATGTCAGTTAGATTTGTTGAATTTGTTTTGCAACTTCTCTGTGACAAGTTGTTGCAACTCACTTGCAACCTGTTCGTGACCTCGGCAATCTCTCTGCCATTGCCTTTGTTCTTGATTGCATACAGGTCACACCCAGTTGCAAGCTCTGTGTGACTAAATTTTTAATTCTCATCATCAGAATTCATCACTAGAATTATCCTAAAAATCAGATAGGAGTGGTTACACACAGTACTTGTAATCTAGGGGTCCCTGCCTTAATCACCCTTTCCTCCAGTCTTTTGGATGAGACTTTAAACCAAAGTTTTGTGTCCATAAAACCATGTAAAACAAAAAATCAGTCACCCAACAAATAAACTGGCTAACTCAGAACTGACAGTGTGTCACAGGCCTGGATCCAGGGGGTGAGCTTTGGAGTTTCAGCCCTGCCACCTGTGACTATGCAGCCATCAATATAGTGCAAGGATTAAGATGGTTGATCATTTGAACTAGTTTTTCATGCCGTTAGATTGCGGAGTGACATCTCATCAGATTCGCCTCAGCAAGGCGATTGATTCTAACGAAACAGCACAATACATAACACTATATATCTCAAATTATCATCAAGTACTCTTTATTGTCTCAAGGTCTGGGAATGGCATCTCTCTTTAGCCCCTCAGCCCCACCAGCTCCAGGGCCCCACCAGCTTGTTGTGGTCTCCTGGCCTAGACCAGAAATATTTTGGTGGGATGGCAAATGTCTTAGCCAGGGCCGTGGAAATACAAATCTATGCCACTTGCCCATGGACATGTAAATTCTTCAGAATTATCTGTCCTGTCAGACTTAAGCTTGTCTGAAAAACCTTCAGCAACTTGAATCCCTTCAAAATTTGCAAATAGAGGGATTACAAAAACCTGTGTATATTTTATTAACCCATAAAGCATCTGACAGCATACAACAGTCTTAAATGTTTTGTTTTATTATTAATATGTTCCAGAGAAAATAAGGCTCATCATTTCATGTGAATTGTCTGCCTAGCAGACAGTTCACATTAAATGTCCAGACTTATTTTGATCAGAAAAATGAGAATAAAAAATACTAGCAGCTGCTCAAAGTTGAGCCTGGTGTTTAAGTGCTAAGATGTTTAAGGCTGTTTCCACATGCCTATCTTATACCAAGATCTGTTCCTTTCTTATATTCTACTGCTGTAGTTTTTTGAGCTCACTGTGTTATGATTAAATAAGGTTTAAGAATAAATGTGCTACAAATTTTACGGTAAGTTGCAGAAAACAACGAAAAAGTTTAATTTTTATACTCACCATGAAGCTGACAAAATCAGAGTGTACAAGTTTAACAGGCTCTCTTCACAATCTTCTTGAAGGTAAAATATCTCTTGGCAAACTTAAGATCACTCACAGTGACTGTGCAGTGGTGACATCATGATGATATCACTTACTAACTTGGTACACTTTCAGTGATAATGTGTATTGATTTTTGAAAATTAGTGTGAAAGTTATAGATAAACACTTAGTGCGAAACTAGTACATTGTAGTTGACGAAGAACTGTTCTAGTTTTGCCGGAAATTTGTTCTTAATGAAGTTAAGAACAAATATTATTTTGTTTTAGGGTTGTGTAATACCTATTATTCAACAGAGGACTACATATGGAAATGCTTAAATAAAATATTAAAGGATAACCCTTGAGCATATCCAGGAGTACTAAATGTGAAATGCATTATAAACCACTTTGAATATTTATTTGCTCAGTTTTTGTAGAATACCATATCACATTTGTAAAACAATCTTGTATTTATCAAAGCAGGTTTAATTTTCTTTATTACTGTGGCATTACTATCAGATAAACTAGTTTCCCACTAGTCTAGATGAGTGGAGACCTTAAGCGCGAAACAAGTCTATCTGCAAAGAAAATGATCTAAAAAAAATTAATTGGAAAGTCAAAACTAGTAATTTGGTTTCAAACAAAATGTTATAATGTGTCATTGCATATCCTTCTGAAATCTGCTTTGATCAGCCATTTAAACTTTGAAATAACTGCTTTTTTACTAAGTCCTTCGGAAATGATTTATCTTTTTTTCCTTAACAATATTAAATATGAAAAAATAACTGAAAACTATAGCAAAATTATATGACTGGTTTAACACTGCTCAGTTATACAAAGGAGACACTGTATGAAGTCAGATGAACTAGTTAAGCACCATTTCATTCAGTATTAACTTCAATGCGAAACTAGTCTATTGTGCAGTTTGCAGATAGACTAGTTTCGCACTGTTCTAAAATACAAAATACAAATGAACTAGTTGGACAAATATATGTTTTTCTCAGTAATTTATCAATGCATAGTAAAGACAATTATAGACATGATGTGAACCATAAAGTGTCATCTAATGGTGCAAAAAAATGCATTTCACAAAAAATGTCAGTTGGAATAGTTTCGCGCTAAAGCCTCGACATGTACATAGAAAGTTTACCAGTGCAATCCGGCAATCAATCTAGGACAAATGTGACAGTAAATAGAAAGTATACCAATGCAATACAGCCATCAATCTAGGACAAACGTTACAGTACATGGAAAGTCTTCCTAGACAATACAGTAGTCAACCTAGAACAAATGTGACAGTATATGGAAAGTCTACCAATGCAACACAGCAATCGATCTAGGACAAATTTGCTAGTACCTGGAAAGTCTACCTAGGCAATACAGTAATCAACCTAGAGCAAATGTGTCAGAACATGGAAATTCTACCAATGTATCTGAGAAATACAGCAATCAATCTAGGACAAATGTGACAGTACTTGAATAGTCTGCCTAGGCAAAACAGCAATTAACCTAGGACAAATGAGACAGTACTTGGAAAGTCTACCTGAGCATTACAGCAATCAAACTAGGACAAAATATGACAGTCTATGGAAAATCTACTGTGGCAATACAGCAATTAACCTAGGAAAAATGTGGCAATTCTTGGAAAGTCTACCTATGCAATACAGTAGTCAGCTTTGGACTAGCTACATGTAGAAAGTTTCCAGATAAACAATTTTAATAAGAATTTTTTTCGTTGTCCTTTTTTCAACACTCTCATGTATCTATAATGTATATTTTTACATGTTCCTTAGAGAAAGGGATGACACACTTCTTAGAGCAAGCGAGCTGTTTTGTCTTCTAGACATAGCTCCTTTAAAGACATTTTGTTTTTTGTCTTTTTTTTTTTGTTTTTGTTTTTCAACCAAAATTGTCAGGCATGAGACTTGCATATTTTTTCATGGAATATATAATGCTGGATATTTTAGTTGTCCACTTTTGAGATGATTTGAACAAAATGTCAAACTTTGTTTTCTGTAAAAATAATAAAAAATGCCATTTCTGCCATGTTTTACAAGGGAGACAACCTTTTTTGACTCCCTGATTGCTTTCCTGCACACCGATACCCTTCTAAACCGAGGAATGAATTGGCTCCCAAAGGGCAGCAAACTGTTTTCTTTTAGAAAAGGCCCTTTTTCAAAAGGGAGGCAAAGTTTTAAAACAGTTACCTCTCTTGAAAGTGTATCCATTTCCTTAAGTGCTTATTCTGCCTAAGTGTGCTATTAACTCTTAAAGCACTAAGCAAAGTTGTAGCAGAGGCCATTCTTTTTTTATTATTATTAGTTTTCAGAGAAAATAAGACTTGGCATTTCATGTGAATCATCTGCCTAGCAGATGATTCACATGAAATGCCAAGTCTTATTTTCTCAAAAAAAAATAATTCAAAATAAATTAGAAAGTCATCAGCTACAAGGACCTTTTTGCTTAGCAATACCAGGGTTAAAGGTTAATCTTGTGTGTATCTTGTCTGTTGTAATTTGTACCAACAATGTATGCATTTATTTAAAACTTACCAGTAAACCCAGAACTGTATTTATCCTAAATATTCATGGTCACTTTAACCCTTACAGCGCAAATCACAACAGCAGCAGACAACATATTGATTTTTTTTTTTTTTTTTTTTTTGTCATTATTATTCATGAGAAAATATGATATTTCATGTGAATCTGTCTAGCTGACAATTCATATGAAATACTAAGTCTTACTTTCACTGAGAAACAATTAAAAAATTACAGACTAAAAAGGTGAAATGATAATACCCCACCATTGTTGTGTCAAGGGGAGATAACTGTCTAAGATTGAAGAAATGTACCCAATAGCAATCCCAAACCAGATCTCCACAATATCAATGCACATGTCAAGTTTGGTGAAAATCCGTTGAGATTTACAGTGAAAATCCGTTGAGATTTACTCAAGTTATTGTCTTGAAACGAAAATACTATATGTTGCGGGCAGGTAACTCTGCCAAAAAATTGACAAAATTGTGACATTAGCAATTCCAAACCAGGTTGCAATATAAACGCCCATGCCATGTTTGGCGAAAATCCATTGAAATTTACTCTCAAGTTATCGTCTAGAAACGAAAATATGGACATGTTGCAGGCAGATAACTCTGTCAAAAATTGATGAAATTTGCCCATTAGCAACCCCAAACCTGATCTCTACCATATCAATGCACATAGAACTTTGTTGAAAATCCATTGATATTTACTCAAGTTATCATCCGGAAACAAAAATCAGATCAGACATGTTGCAGGCAGATAACTCTATCAAAAGTTGATGAAATCTGTCCATTGGCAATCCCAAACCAGTTGTCAACAATATCAATGCATACACCAAGTTTGGAGAAAATCCACTGACATTTACTCGTTATCTTCGAGAAATGAAAATAGACGGACATACGACAGACGGACAGACAACCAATGTGAAACCATAATACCCTCCCCCCCCACCCTCACTGTCGTGTGGCAAGGTATAAAAATGCCTAATGGCATTATGGGCGAGTTGTTTTTTTTCAAAAAGGTTAACCAAAAGGTAAGTCCGACCAATGCCCAACGCCCGACCGGACATCACTATTATAAAGGACTGATTTTTAAAAAACCCCTCCAAAATTAGAATGTCATCTGCTACAATACTGCTTAGCACTTTAACCTATTGTATACTGAATAGATTCTCCCACACTATATACTGGAAGAATCCAATTTCAATTTTAGGTACTTTCGGCTATGAGATTTACATATTCCTAAAGAAAAATGGCTAAACTATTTGCAAACAGTGGAGATCCTGATCAGACGCTGAGTTCTGTGGCGTCTGATCTGGGTCTGCACTGTTTGCCAATTACCCTTTTACAGGTCTCCCGACTACAATGGGTTAAAGGTTATCAATTTAAGGTATTTCTAAAATTTTAACAACTCTGTTTTACTATATGTTGATGTTCTAAAACTGACAGATAAATGGCAAACAGTGTGGGCCCTGATCAGACACAACATTTCTGCAGCATCTGATATAAACTGTTTGCTTTATTAGGCTTACAAAATCAATGCATCTGTCAGACTACTTAGGATAAATACTGTATTGTCTATTGACCAATGGGATTAGAATGTGACAGTGACCAATAGGAAAATCACAAAGCTCTGGATAAGCAAGATATTCAGATAAACATTTTTCCTTATTTCTTTTTATTGGTGCAGTTTGCTGTTTCTCTTAACCCTTAGAATGCCAGGGAAAAAATTCAACAAACAACATATGATACTGAACTATTTTTACATGTATTTTTTTTTTCCAGAAAACAGGTTTTGACATTTCATGCAAATTGTCTTCTTAGGGACAATTTGCATGAACTGTCAAATCCTGTTTTCTAGCAAAAATAAGAAAAAAAAATATCAATCTGTCATCTGCTTAATTTGCCCAGAGAGTGGTAACGGTTAACTAGAAATGTGTGTTTGTAAAATACTATGCTCCAAATTATATGCTTGTCCCTACAAAATGCCAAAGTTGAAAAAGGGCAAAACTACGACAAAATTAATATGATTCTTTCAAAAGTTGACCAGGTAATCTATTTCTCAGCCCCAAAATGCCCACTAAGTTTCAAGGCCTAGTTCAAATAGTTATCAAGATAACTTGCTGACAAGAAAAATGTAAGACAGACAGAAAAATGCCACCCCCCCCCCCCCCAAATATGCCTCTCCAAATTTTTTTAAAAGTCCACTATATCTGTATCTTCCATACAACAACAGCAGTCTTCCGGCTATAGTAGTCAAAACATTATGTTACAGACACAGTATGCCACATAAAAGAAAATTATATTGGCGAGATGAATCAGCTTGCGAAAACCTTAATTCATGACCTGAATTGAACAAATTGATGTATTGAGCAAAGGCCATTTCTCTTATATCTGTACTGTGCTACACCACAACTTCTTTATAATATTGCTGGGATCCAAAGCAAAAACCCATGTTAGCTAAACAACTGTGTTGTATCCAAACCAAAATGTATAGATAATATAGAAAAATGACCATAAATGGTCATTTTTCTATACAATCTATTCATTTTTGTTTGGATACAACACCTTTAAATCATTTGATATCTGCCCGAAACCATCTTATCAAGAGGTTCCTGTGTATAATGAACATATTATAACGAGGTTCCTATGTAGCAGACTAGCAGGTTCTCAGGTAATGTGCATGTAAATTTTGAACAGAGTGTGCCTTCGTTACTCTATCTAGATACTGCATAGTTTCAATATAATAATAAAAACTAAGTGTGGCAACAGGTACTTTTTCTCTTCCTAAATCCGAACTGGACTGAAGAGTCAGCAAGGTGTTGCAGTTTTTATACAGACTTTTTAATTGCTTGCTCAAACATCAATTAATGGATAAGTGACCCATTTTGATTAACAGATGGGACCTCTCTACCACAACAGGAGGCAAATCATTCCAAAGTGGACAAGTACAGAGAAATGGGAATACTTTAGAACATCAGTGACACTGCACAGGACAAGTATCTTGTATACAGTGAATCATGTGATGCTCTATTTGTCTCAATCCAGGTCCAGGGGTTAAATATTCTAATCTATGAAGGTCAACAGTGCCTGTATGAATTTTTGTGAAGGACACAATCATCTGCAAACAGACTGTCTGAAGACATTAGGTTATCTGGGAGATCACTGATGAAAATAAGACCTAAAAATGTGTCCAAAGGACATGTATGCCCCCACATGAAAAACTTAAACGCAAATTTCTAACGCCTGAAAAACTTAAACCCAAATTGCTAACGCCATCTCGGTCGCGGACAGAGACGGACGGATAGGGGTAACACTTATGCCCTTTCCACCATTCTTCGAATGGCAGGGCATAAAAAGGACTGATCCAAGGACTCACCCTTGGATGACCCAAGATAAGACTGGGACCAGGCCTGATGATTGACTACATGTTAAGAGCGTCCAGATAACCATGAGCTACTGTAATCCACTACTCTAATCACATATTACTCAAATTTATGTAAAAGCCTTTGTGAAACCTTGTCAAAAAGCCTTATTCATTGCATTTCTAGACCCAGTTATTCAAAACTTGCGATGTTGTTTGTTAACGTATCATTAAAACTTTGATCATTAGATATGGCATATACACTTATATTTCTGCTGAAAAATCTATTTTGTTTCAGCAAAAATAACAGTGAATTAGATAGGCAAAGTCTGGCGACAACCGGTTGTCTCTAGACCAAAATGTTTGGTGACAACTGGCTGTCACTAGACCTAAACGTCTGCTGACAATTAGCTATATTTTCCAATAAAGTTGTGGAAAAATTGTCCTGATGCTAGAATAATAATGAATAAAAAAAGACTAATAAGTTTCCATTGGTACTTGATTCCAAGACAAGAAAAATACTGAACAACTAGCAAATGCTTATAGCTGGCATTTTAATGTTCATGTATTTTCTATCAACTCATTTAATACTAGCATACCTTTTCTGGAACAGATAAATGTATTTTTATATATAAAACAAGAAACAGAAATATGCACATACAATGTAACAGGAAACAAACATGTACTTCTAAATAACATGTTTTTGTAATTCATGTAAATTTTGTTTTGGCTGAAGTAAATTTCAGTTAAATAACCAATTCAAAAAAGTACATAAATAAATTCTTGAGAAATGGGACAAAATTTTTTCATTAATGGCAAATTGTATAACCTATCAAGGGATGTAGCTCCAAGAGTTATAGGCCCTTGGCCCAGATTCTGGTATATATGATACAACAGCCCACTATCCATGTGTGCGCCATGTTCCAACTTTAAAGCTATCATAGCACAGTTCCTGAGAAATCAGTAATGAAAATTTTTCATTTATGGCAAATTTTAAAACCTATCAAGGGCTTTAACTCTAAGAGTTATGGGCCCTTGGCCCTGATTCTGGTATACAAATTACATCAGCCCAGTGTCCATTTGTGTAACATGTTCCACCTTTGTAACCCTTACAGTTTCTTGAGAAAAGTGTGATGAAACATTTTCATTAATGGCCCTGATTCTGGTATACACAATACATCAGCCCATTGTCCATGTGTGTACCAAGTTTCAACTTTACAGCTTTCATAGCTCCTCAGAAATCTATAATAATAATTACTAAACAAACATCTTTCTAATTGTTTCTCTGTTCAACAGACTTTTAGGTCTTTCAGGTTTAAGCACAGATTTTTCACACTTTCCATTTATAAATACCTTTTGATTAGTTAATAAACCCTCTTTACTAAGCATTGCGCAATTGTTACTTTATATCAATTGTTCTTATATATTTGAAGAAAAAATCTTATGCCTGAAATTGTAGAATTCAGTGAAACCAATAATTATTACACAGTATTATTGGAAAAAAAATACAGCTGGTTGTCAGCAGACTTTTTGGTCTGGTGACAACCGGTTGTCACCAGACCTAAAAGTCTGTCGACAGCCGGTTGTCACCAGACACTTCCAATTAGATATTGAACTTACATGTACTAGAATGCTTAACATTTCAACCACCAACAAGCTTGTTAAGCTAATGATGCTTTGAACAACTGGACCCTGCACTGTTCATCTACAAACTACAATGCAACCCCACATCCCTGATGCACATGCTCTGAATCATGATAGGGAAACATTGTCATGTGTCTAAACAGCAAACTCCCTGCCACATGTGTGAACAGCGAACATCCATGATGGGAGTTTGATGGTGGTTTATGTCTCTTTCAACATTATTTAAGTCATACAAAAATGATGGAAGGATATTAAAATGAAAGGCTCTGTTCAGTCATGAGCTGAATTCCTCCTCCAGCAGGATTCCAACCCAGGACCTTGTGATCCAAAGTCGGGAGCTCTAACCACTCAGCCACCCTACACTTCCCCACAGCGGGAGTAGGTACTCCCATATTTTCCAGCTAAAAAGGCTTGCCTGAGAATAACAAATATTTTCGGACCAATCAGATGATCTCCTCGATCTCCACTAACACACCTCCATCCCAACTGCACCTTCGCTAACATATCACACCAATGATCTTTTTCTTACCCAAAACAATGTATAGAAAACAAATTTATGTTCCTTAAACACACATGTGCATGCAGGTCACTGCAAAATATAAATCTTTCAAACAAGAAAAGAGATCTAAGCAAATAATGTAGACCAAAACGAGACTCTTAACTGAGAAGTCAGATCAGTGTCTGTACATGTGATGATAAGAATGCAGCATAATTCTGGCCAAAAACAATAAAAAAATAATAATCTCTTAACTTACCCCTTAAAGATACATTGACAATTTATACTCTAGAAAAGAAGCCAAAGGTTGGACCTCAAAAGATAGCAAAACTGGAAATTTTAACCCTAACCCCACTAAAAGAAATTTTGACCCTTATCCCACTGGAAGAAATAACAATATGTACAAGGCTATGCATCAGATGAGTATCGATGTACCCTCTCCCACCCCACCCCAGGGTGTGGAGACCCAGACCAACATGAAAGTACATGGGCATTGGCAGGCCAAATGTACCCTCTCCCACCCCACCCCAGGGTGTGGAGACCCAGACCAACATGAAAGTGTATGGGCACTGGCAGGCCATCCAGTGGGGTTGGGTATAATCTGCAGACCAAAGCATGCAGACCAGTGGACCATGGACGGGTCTGCAGTGGACCAAAGGGGGACATTTTGCAGACCAAGTATCTTGCAGACCAGACTTTTAGCAGACTATATAGTGAATAATTTTGATAAAACTTCTTTATTTATATGACATGCCTTAATTAAAAATGTTATTTTTATTTATTTAGTTTTATTGATTCCTCCTTTCACTTTGGAAAACAGAAGAGCAGAATAAATGAACTTTCCTTTATTCTTATAAGATTGTATGAAAATAAATATAATTTTCTCTTCTTATTCAGTTTAGTCTTTGGAAGAATCTTAAAGCAAATAAATAAAAATGGGCCTGGCTTAGAAACAAATAATGGAATAGAAAAGTGTAAAAAAAAAAAAAAAAAAAAAAAAAAAAAAGTTGAGAGAACAGTATTTAATTAATATTCTCACCAGCATTTTACAATAATGACAATAAAATAAATAATACATGGATAATCAGAGATTCAGTGTCAACTACATGTATTCCTAAATATCATTATGTTAACACTGAAATATCCAAACAAAATCAGTATCGGACATCAATATTTAATGAAAAATGTAAGAGGACATCAGAAAACAATGCAATCGTCAGGACGGATGATGCAATTTTTTTGGTATCATGTGTATTTGTAAATGTACTGAGGCTTACATAAAATACACTAAAAGCATAATGATATATTAGCACATATTTACATGAAAACAAAATTATAATTTAAATGTAGAAGTTAAACAACATAAATATGCACTCCCTTTGGTCATTTATATTTATATTGACTAATTTTTCCAGATGATTCATAGTTAATATATACATGAAAACAAAATTTAGAAGATTATAATCTGTTACTATAATAACCCTAAGTATTGGGACAGACAGGCCATTACAAACAGTGTAGACCCAGATCAGATGCCTCAGAATGTGATGTCTGATCAGGGTCTACACTGATTGCCATAAATACCTGTTGGACCATATTTTTATAACTTATGTATACCTACAATACATATATTTATTTATTTATTTATTTACTTATTTCTTTATTATAAAACAATTTAAACTGAGATGATTTGGTAATTCATGAAGGAAATATTATATTTATTGAACCGGTCCTATTATATTTATTGAACCGGTCCTATTATATTTACTGAACCGGTCCTATTATATTTACTGAACTGGTCCAAATATCAAAATTGTTTTTATCTCCGATTGAATAATTAATTTTGTTCTTTCTTTCAATTATTGTTTCTTTCAATGAATTTATTTATTCATTTATTAATATAATTTTCTTGTGTAATTGTTTAAATGTCGTAACTAGATATGTTGTTTTAATTTCTTTTAATTTTTGTTTGTTTCTGTGAATTGTTTATGTTATTTGTTGTTTTGTCTTAATTATGTAATTTTGATTTTTGCCCTCAGTCTCTGCTCTGTGACAGTATTTGAGTATAGTTGCATTTTACTTGTCTGATAATAAAAAATAATGTTTGTGTTGTTCGTTATATTTCACAAATATTTTAATATGTTATTTTCTTTAAATCTTTGTTACTTGCACGGTTTTACTATTATTATTATTATTATTATTTATTATTTTCTTTTTTTAAAAGTGAAAGTTTCAAAACTGAAATAAAATATTTTTTGAAATCTTGATTTGGAATACAAATTAGGCTTTGCTCTTGTTATAACCAATGAATGGCAAAGCTTTTCAACTACGCGATTTCATTGGTTAATAGTTTTAGGGTATTCTGATATCCAAGAGGAATGACAGGTGTTATCAGATGATTGACAGATCTTATCAGGTGACTGACAAGTCATATCAGATACATTTTACATGATAAAACAAATCCACTACAAATATCAATAAGTGTTTTTTTCTAACACACCAAATAGTATTAATGAAATGCTTGTAATAAAAATATTTCATTTATTTATGTAAATATAACGAAGACCGAAACAGAGCATGGGGAAAATGAAAACTGATACAGGGCATGGGAAAAATGACACAAAATAATTTTTGCTAATTAACAGAATTTTTTTTTTTATTATTCATTTATTTATTTATTTATTTTTTTTTTTGTATTCATGAAATGCTTCTCATGAAAATAATTCATCTATTTATGAACAAATAAAGATAACTGATAAGAGCATGGGAAAAATTAAAATTACACAAAATTATTCACTATTTAGTCTGCACAAAGTCTAGTCTGCAAGGCATTTGGTCTGCAAAATGTCCCCTTTTGGTCCACTGCAGACCGGTCCTTGGTCCACTGGTCTGCATGGTTTGGTCTGCAGATTATACCCAACCCAGGGGACTGGAGATGTGTGTGCTTGCTGGTCAACTTGGTGTTGATTCTTTAAAAAAGAACAACAAAAACAATGAGGTACATATTAATTCAGTCTAGGAAAACAGCATTTCCACACACAAACAGCTACAGACAATCCAAATCACCTGTGGCATCTGTACTATATCTTGGATTCCACAGGATGCCTCTTCATCTTCAAAAAAAAAAATGTCATCATGAATAAACATAGATTATGGAACCTTCATTTTGGAGAAAATGACTGACACTCCTAATTTCAAAAACCTAGTGAGATAGCTGAGGACCAGATGCAGTTCTGGTGTACCATCCCAGTGGGCACACAACTTGAAAATGAAGTTGTATCAACTTCATCGACGTTGATACGACGTCAACTGATGTTGTTAGCCTGCTGGGATGAGTTCTGTGGGGTTAGTGGAATAAAACTAAAAGGTGTAATATTGAAGAAATATTATCATACGGTGCGATATAGGATAATATAGTTAACTATTATACTGCTTTTGACTCTCCCGGGTTTCAGACGTCAGAAGGGAATTGTTTAGATAGAACTTCTAGAGTCTGTGCGCCAGCTGTAATGCACTGTATGCTGCAAAATCTTGCTAGACTTGGACATGTTGCGTCTGCATCCACGAAAACTAGTGACATGAAGTGATCAGGTTCTATCTATTGCCACAGCAAGATTTGAAATAAATAAAACATAGTATATGAATGCTAACGGATATAAAATCAAAACTTTTACCAACCAATGTAAATCAATGATGATTTATGCACTTATCATGCAGAAACAATTGTTGACATTTCGGAAATAAATCCTCACACGATATCCGAAACGAAAGTTCCAACATCAGCTGATGTGACGTCAAGAAGAGAACAGAACAGAATTTTAAAAAAAAAACGTTGGTGTTTATCTATCTCCACGGCGAGGAAACGCAGCTCTTCATACGCCAATGAATCAATCAATTTCTAATCGTTACTTCTATCTGTCTTCTTTAAATAACTCGATCATATTATGTCACTGGGATGCGCGGCTAAATTTAGCAGCTATAAATACCTGATTACAAGTATTTACAATAAACAGCAAACAAGATGCTAAAATGTACATTCTAATGCACTCGCGTTTGTAACGCGACGTCCGATTGGATAACGTCAAAAATTTGCGACGGTATATTTAGGGGATAACTGCTTTCAAATCTGGCATTTGGGGAGGTAAATCGGCGGTTTTACGTTCGGAAATTTCGTTTTACGGCGACGCGTCAGCGGAGCCGTAAAACGTAATTTGCGACCGTAAAACCGCCGATTTACCTCCCCAAATGACAAATTTGATGCAGTTATCCCCATTCTAATGCATTTATTCATTTTTTCTATTAAAAAAAATGTACTATTTGCACAAAACGACAAGTGCCGTGAGCTGCGTAAAACCAAATGCCAGCCAATGAGAAGCGACGTTACGGGATGACGTCGGATTTGCGACAGTATATCGCAGAATATACCGTCGCAAATTTTTGACGTTATCCAATCGGACGTCGCGTTACAAACGCAAGTGCATTAGAATCTGCAATATACTGTCGCAAATCCGACGTCATCCCGTAATAAGTAATCTACTAACACTGTTCCTGGGCAGGCTCTGATCTTCTAAGCGGTTTACCAGTACTAAACGTTGTTAAGTTCTTGCTTCATCCTAGCTCTTTCTCTAATACCGGGTGTGACCATCGCGCCTGGATCACAGCCCTGCATCGCCGATACATGGAATTTATCAGGCGCAGAATATATCGCAGAATATACCGTCGCAAATTTTTGACGTTATCCAATCGGACATCGCGTTACAAACGCAAGTGCATTAGAATTTGACTGGTTCCCTCACCCTATAGCTCAATACTTCGCATATATTCTATAGAACACAGGAAACCAGTTAACATTAGAATCTGCGATATACTGTCGCCAATCCGACGTCATCCCGTAACGTCGCTTCTCATTGGCTGGCATTTGGTTTTACGCAGCTCACGGCACTTGTACGGACGTTACCCAATCAGACGTCGCGTTACATACGCAAGTGCATTAGAATTAGGGGATAACTGCTTTCAAATCTGGCATTTGGGGAGGTAAATCGGCGGTTTTACTTTCGGAAATTTCGTTTTACGGCGACGCGTCAGCGGAGCCGTAAAACGTAATTTGCGACCGTAAAACCGCCGATTTACCTCCCCAAATGACAAATTTGATGCAGTTATCCCCATTCTAATGCATTTATTCATTTTTTTCTATTAAAAAAATGTACTATTTGCACAAAACGACAAGTGCCGTGAGCTGCGTAAAACCAAATGCCAGCCAATGAGAAGCGACGTTACGGGATGACGTCGGATTTGCGACAGTATATCGCAGAATATACCGTCGCAAATTTTTGACGTTATCCAATCGGACGTCGCGTTACAAACGCAAGTGCATTAGAATCTGCGATATACTGTCGCAAATCCGACGTCATCCCGTAACGTCGCTTCTCATTGGCTGGCATTTGGTTTTACGCAGCTCACGGCACTTGTCGTTTTGTGCAAATAGTACATTTTTTTTTTCAATAGAAAAAATGAATAAATGCATTAGAATGGGGATAACTGCATCAAATTTGTCATTTGGGGAGTTATCGGCGGTTTTACGGTCGCAAATTACGTTTTACGGCTCTGCTGACGCGTCGCCGTAAAACGAAATGTCCGACCGTAAAACCGCCGATTTACCTCCCCAAATGCCAGATTTGAAAGCAGTTATCCCCTAATTAATATTAGAACTATCCTCGAGGAACTATCTATCTTCATATTCTAAACTCTCAGGAAAATGGGGGGAGGGGCGGAGACCATCAAATGCGGGTTTTACCCTCAGGGTTTTACCCGCTTCTGAGGTGTCTCGCGGGTATAAAAGCAATTTTTTTTGAGAGCAAATTCTTTCTTTTCCGAATCTGAATCTGCTACGTACTCCATAAACCTCAGTTAAAGTATTAGGTGGAGTGCCCATGGCAATTGCATATCAAAAGTATTCACACAAAAAAAAAAAAAAAAAAATAGATAAAAATGGAATTTTATTGAGTCTGGATATTTTTTGCCAGAGTTGTGAAACTCACATAAATTGTTTTGAGCAGAAATATGAAAAATATCAGAGTTTTTAATCGGAAAGTTTTCAGTTTTTGACGGTGAAATTTTCTATATATTTGAATAGGTGTGTTTTCGTAATGCATTCTTTGTTCGTATGGCTGCTATAGCAACTTTATTTAGAATTATTGTACTTTCAAAGAAATATACTCAGAGGCAACAAAAAAGTATACAGTTTTGGAAGCCCATATTTTTGTACTCATTCATCACACAGGCTCAAAATTTTGAACAAACATGATTTTACCCCATGTACAATAACACAGTGAAGTAAATTTACCGAATGAAACTATTGAATGGCGACACTATAGGTGCATGTCGATTTTGTATTTTTTGCACATGCACCATATTGGATAATTTCAATGAGCTGTAATTCACTTTTTGAACTTTCGATTGTTTTGTCTAAACAGACCACAACTCTAGATTTTCAATCACATGATGGCGAGGCTCTCAAATGCAGATCGAAATCATGTCATTGGGATGTTGCAGACCGGCCGCTCGAAGTGGTTTGTGGCTCGTCTTATGTAATGCACCAGGGTCACGATAGATCGACTTTGGAGACGTTTCCAGCAGACTGGAAATGTAGCAGACAGGCCAAGGACAGGCAGACCTAAAGTTACGAGGCCCAACCAGGACCGGTATATCAGCCTACAACATGCTCGCAAGCGGTTTAGGCCTGCCACTGCAACCGCGAGAACCTCAGTCGGCACTCATAACCGCTCATAACTGTGAGCTCTCGCACTGTTCGTAGGCGCCTTGCGTTTGAAGGCATTACCGTCAAAGAGCCCATTTTAACAGCTCGTCGGGCTCGCCTTAACTGGGCGACTGCACGTCAGGGGCGGAGCAATCGGTTTTGGAACAGTGTTCTCTTCAGTGATTAGAGCAAGTTTAATCTAGTGCAGGCCGACGGAAGGGAGCGAATCTACCCTCGGAGGAAGGAGAGATTAGCTCAGTGTTATGTTAGGGAGACAAACCGATGGGATGGTGGTGGGGTTAAGTGCCCGCCACAAAACACCCTTGCATGTTGTTCGGGGATGGTTAAGCGCTTTAACATACAAGGACACCATTTTGCGTCCGATCGTTGTGCCCTTTATTGCAAGCATGGCCTTCAGCATTTCCAGCATGATAATGTCAGGCCTCATGCTGCAAGGGTCACAAATGCGTTTCTACAGCAACAGGAATTCAATGTCATGCCATGGCCGTCCCTCAGCCCAAACATAAACCCCATTGAACATCTGTGGGATGAGTTGGGAAGGCGAGTTCGAGCTCAGCCTGTTCAGCCGACAAATGTCGCTCAACTTGAAATTGTTCTCCAATAAGAATGGCAGGGGATCCTACAGCAATTCATCGTGCGCCTGATAAATTCCATGTATCGGCGATGCAGGGCTGTGATCCAGGCGCGATGGTCACACCCGGTATTAGAGAAAGAGCTAGGATGAAGCAAGATCTTAACACTTAACGTTTAGTACTGGTAAACCGCTTAGAAGATCAGAGCCTGCCCAGGAACAGTGTTAGTAGATTACTTATAACTGGTTAACCGCTTAAGAGGTCTAAGCCTGCTCAGGAACAGTGTCAGTACATTACTTATATCTGGTTAACCGCTTAGGAGGTCTAAGCCTGCCCAGGAAAAGTGTCACTAACGAAGGCTCAATCAGTCAATCAATCGTTTAATCAGTCATTTGATCAATCAGTGTCATTTCAAGAAAGTGAGTTTCAAATCAAATGTTTTAATTTGTTCAGTCAAACTTTTGAACTTTTAAGAATAAATGTCAATAAAAATCAAATTTTAATGTGAATGAACTGCTCTCAGTTTCGTATATACCAAACGGAATGAAATTAATGTCATTCTGACATTAAATTTTGGATTTTTCACTTTTCGAATTTTAAACGATCTTGAACATTTTGATTTATTCTGTAATCAGCTATCGCCTTCACACACAATATCAGATTTTAAATCCGGTCGGAAAAAGCTAAACACTTTGAAATCAACCAATTTTTAACATTTTAGTGGATTTAAATTTACTGTAAATGTTTGGAAAGACTCTACACTCTACTTTAATGAAAAGCGCGCATTGAACCAATGCATCTTTAACTGCCCAAAATTCAAAAAAGTGTAAAAGTCAATTTAATGAGTTCTACCTCTTCGATGAATTATGCCCCCTGATTTAACAATTATTGGTGACTAATTCTCAGAATTTTATTTTCTTATGCCAACATGTTGCTCTATCCAGTCATAAAGTTTTCATTAATCTAACTTCAATCGTTTTTCATAAAATATCCGGAAGAAAAAGGATGTATACTTTTTTCGTTTTTTTTTTTTTTTTTTTTTTTTTTTTTTTTGTTTGTTTGTTTTTTTTTTTTTTTTTTTTTTTTTTTTTTTTTTGCCTCTGAGTATATATACTTGACCATGCAATGGTCTGCTAGGCGAAGTATCCAGCCTTGTTTTCTCTGAAAATAATGATAATAATAATAAAAAAAAAAAAATCAGAATGTCTTCTACTGCAATTGGATTGACGCTTTGAGCTAAAGTGCATGTAAATGTTATCAGTTGTTTTTTTTTTGTTTTTTTTTTTTTTGTTTTTTGTTTTTTTGTTGTTTTTTTTTCAAAGGATGTAGACCTAGGTTAGACCTAGATAAGATTCGTCACGGAACCGCCTGATCAGGGTCTGAAATATGATAACACAGCATTCGCGCATTTTGACCGGAGTCTTCGTTGTCCGCGTCAAGAAACTTTGCATCCTTGGCTATCCAAAATGCGCACAGTGAAGATTCTGATCAGCCTGCGCGAATGCGCAGGCTGATCTGAATCTTCGCTGTGCGCACATGCCGTCCGATAGGTACGTTTTCTGACGTTGCGGGTCATAGATTTTATAATCAACCCCTAAAAGGGAAACTGGCAAACAGTGCAGAACCAGATCAGACGCCACAGATCTGGGTTAAGAAATTTGGACTCAGGGATGCGTTCAGTTAACCGAGACTTTCGCGGTTACCCCCAAAACAAAAGCAAATTTTACGTTCAGTTGTGACAATTTTCGGCTGAGGGTAGCTAACATCCAAAACTATTCTCAAGCTACCTTCAAGTTTGGCACAACTAAAATGACGGCCTATGCGAATAAACTTTATGTATGCTTGTTTGAAACCAAAAAATATGAGAATGTTTACTGTGTTGATATTATTTATTTAATTCTATATAATTTATTCGATTTTACATCAAGTCCCGTAAACGAGAATAACGGCTACTCTCTAACTGGAGGTCACATGAGACGGATTTATAATAATCGTTCAGAAGATGCAAAACAGTTTTGGAAAAACACTCGCCGGTGTTTCCGCTTTACTGAACGCAGCTCAGGTTCACAATCATTCCGAAAGTGATATATGGTATGGAGTATTTTATAAGTCAACTAAACCGAATCATTTTATGTTTGATCGGTAGATGATATCGAAATATATTTATAACCGTCATCGTCGAAAGTCAATTTTTCGTGTGAAACGTTGCTGAAGTACTTTACAAATCCCAGTCCTTAAATTTAAGGATTCATTGTAAATGTGGGCCCTGGTCTCTCGGAAGTAATGTGGTAGTTGAAGGAAGAATACAAATACAAGTATAAAATTTATTTTGAGTCGTAGAATTCAAAATTTAACCATAGAAATATGTAGGTTTGAATCGACATACGTTAATAAAATATGAAACATTTCAAAGTGATACGTACAGAACAATCTGGAACATGTTTTATTTTAAAACAATAATGTGCTTCCATACAATTTAGCCTTAAGTTAAAACTTTAACTCTCTCACTGCCACAGGCGATAATAATAGGCTTCAAACAGCATAAATCCAGATGAGACGGCTCATCTGGATCTACGCTGTTTGACTCTGTTTTGACATTCAGTCTACTACTTTATATAAAAACTTCTTTCCAAAATGATAGTTTTTTATGTTTTTTTTTTTTTTTTTTTTTTGTTGTTGTTGTTTTTTTGTTGATGTTTTTTGTTTGTTTGTTTTTTGTTTGTTTGTTTTTGTTTTTGTTTTAAAAAGCATTTGGCACCGAAAGAGTTAAATTGTACAGGTAAGGGATACAGTATTTTTGGTTGGTGGGACACGATATATGATAAAATGAATTATGAACTTCCCAACCTCTTCCTAGTAACCGTTTGATGGGTGTTTGTAGGGCGTTTGTAGGGGTATTGGAGGGGTGATAATTAAACATATTACAGATATATAAATATAGAATACAAATGTACCAATTTATCTTGCTCCTTTGTCAGCTTGCTTCCGGTTGAGGGCGACTGGGCATGGGGAGTATATACCTCTTGACAGCTTGCCGTTTGCACCCAAGGTGCCCCCCCCCCCCTCCCCCCTTCCCCTCCCACAAAATGTGCCAAGTGAAGATTCTGATAAGCCGAATGCGCAGGCTGATCTGAAACTTCGCTAGAGCATATATCGGAAAATACGTTTTCTGACGTTGCGACTTATTTATTCCTTAAACTCAGGTCAGCTCTTTCCAATTCATCTTCATCCCCGCCATTACTTTATTTTTAAACAATGTTGCATAAACTGACAATTCTACAGGTTTACGAATGGGAATGCCTTTCCACTCAGTATATATTATTTGGAGTTAACAGTATTCAGAATGGTGGGGCCAAGTCACTCAGACTACGGTATCTTACTCCATCCCACATTACAACTGGCAAACTCTTTCCAAAGAATATATTATCACTGGAAATATAGGTACAGAGACCTAATTATTCTTCCAATAGAGCCCTATACTATTTCCACTCATTTTGGTGGTTAAGAATTCTTTTCAGGGAAAGGCTGGGATTCCAAACTTTGTTTTTATTTAAAGACAATGCTTAGCACAGCAAAATAGATAGAGAAAAATACCACTGACACCAGCACTTTCTGAGAGTTTGGGGGAAGTGGTAGGGGGTGGGGGAGACTGAATGTAGCAACCCATCAATTGACAGGTATCAAAAATTAAAATTTTGAAATTTCACTTCTTTTTGGCCCCAGCAAACACAAACAGAAACATTCATTTCTTCGAAACATTCATGAAATTACACACAAACATTTTTTTTTTTTTTTTTTTAATCTTCAAATTAGAATATGAAGTTTCAATTCATCTTTATTATAACCAATCACAGGCTGCTTTATATAAAACAACTACCTCGGGCTCCCCTGCCTTTTTTGCACCAATCAGCAGTCCTGACACAATTACACGCCTACCAAACGAAAGAATGCGTAACCGTCAGTTAAGAACGTGAAAAAATTAGAGCGACATTCGATGACTCAAAAAAGGTAAACAAACATTGCATTTTCTGTGTTTCATTAGCGATATATATTTTTGATGATTTAAAACACACACACACACACACACACACACACACACACACACACACACACACAAACAAAAACAAAAAAAAAAAACAAAAAAAAAAAAAAAAACAAACGGGGAATTACATTCAACAGCCCATTGATATCGGCGTCTGTGTAGTAAATCTCAGACCACATTCTTCACGCATATTTGCTGAATTATTTTTCGCCTGCTGAAGGTGTACCGAAAACCATGGAAAACACGTGGAAATTCGTGGTGTTTATTGTTTTTTATTTAATTTTGCGCTTTGCTAAAAGTTCAGCATATCATCACGCAAACACGATAGACACATATGGTTATTTGTGTTATGGATATTTTGGTTGTCAATGCAGCATTGTCGATAAATCGCCAAGGCAAGGTCGAAAATGGGTGGTTACGCATTAGAGCTGAAAGTTTTGTTTTCATTTATGCCCATATCGCGGAAACATTGGCAACATCATTGTCCCCGTCATTATTTCTCTTTCCCAGTGGTGTGCAAGGGTTGGGGCAAGATACTATGATTTCCGTAGCTTCCATCCATCCAATTCTTCTTACTTTCCAGTAAGTAAATATTCTTTGACCCAAGTTTGCCAGTGTTTAGGGCTGGGATGGGACAAACTGCTCAGGTCACGGTATGATGACCCCGCCACTGAGAATTGGCATCCAAAATCATATTATCACTTGAAATGGAAATATCCATAGAAACAGTATTGAAAAGATCATTCATCGGAAACGTACCTTCGGACATAGGCGCAGCGAAGATTCAGATCAGCCTGCGCATTCGCGCAGTCTGATCAGAATCTTCACTGGGCGCATTTTGGATAGCCAGTGATGCAAAGTTTCTTCATGTGGACAACGAAGACTGATCAAATTGATCAACGTGCGAAAAGTGGATGCGCGGGCTCATTTGAGTTGAATTTGATTGGCGCCCATGTCAGAAGGTACGTTTTCGCACGTTACGGCCCGCTGTATCTGCCTACCTGCCATTCTTTATCTTAATTTATCTTTCATGGAGCATGGTGTCGGATGCATCGGGTGGGGAAAGAGGCGCAAGGCACGGTAACAGTATGGCTGAGAAACCCCCGCCCAATGTCACCGAACTGACAAACTCAGTCATTGAAAATGTCGTTTTATGTGTCATTATTTACCTTCCCCGGTAGAGAGACTGGTGACAGTGCCCAGTCAGCATTCTACGTAAATCTATATCGGGCCGTCATCGGCCCGTCAGGGTAGCTGACGGGCCGATGACGGCCCGATATAGATTTACGTAGAATGCTAGCTGGGTGGGTGTTTAGAGATGAGGAATTAAGGACAATATTTCATAGCCTAGGTAGCTTTATTACAACGCAAAATGTAGAAATATCAACATTTCGCGTCGACGCTAACACGAAATGTAAAAATTTTCACAATTTGCGTAAGAGTCAATGTAAATTTTCTACATTTTTGAGTAGATTGTTTGCAGGTAGAGCTTGTGTTCTGTTCCCTCTGGATCTTTGCAGAATTCTTCTAAGAAGTCGTACCAGGAGATGATGTTCTCGATCGTCGGACAGGTCTCTATCTTCTTCTCGATCGCCGTGTTGTACCCTTCGTAGTAGAGCTTTGATGTTGGTCCCTTGATGATATACCAGTTTTCATCGGAAACTGGATATACCAGTCGAATTCCATATGAAACATGAAGAAGACTGATAGGTCCACATTGTTTCGTTTGGGCGAGGGAGTCGTTGAGCTTTTATTATCACGGCTTCGAAGTTCTCAAATGATGACCTGTAAACTTCTTGAAAGTCGTACTTGTCGTGTAGAGGGAACGGCTAGCTGAATACATCATAGCATATCTCCTCCGGTGGTTCGCTGGGATCTCTGGTCGTTCTGGCGGAGAGTTCAATCTTGTTCTCTTCTTTGGTGGGCTGTCTGGAGTAGAAGGTGGTGTGGCAGGCTAAGGTGGTGTGGCAGGCTTCTTGATGATTGGTGATGCCTCGATGGTAGCTGTCTTCTGGGTGCGGTCGTGTGTGATGTAGTCTCTTACGGTGTCTGGTAGTGTCTGCGGCGATGGTGGTGTAACCTCCTGCTCCATACAGGGCGTTAGGCGCCGAGCTGGTGTAGATGTCGTCGTCGGTCGTCTGGCTGGTGCGGGCTGGCGAGACCAGTAGAGGGTGCAGGCTGCCTCCTGCTTTCAGCCCTCTTCTTGTAATAAGGCTTAGTTGGTAGAGCCTTATGGAAGGTTAGTTAGACGCGAACTAGATCTCTTCCCGTCGATCATCTTCCAAAGTGGAGTGCCGACGAACTTGTATTCGCTCAGGGCCCTGAGGAGTACACCAGGCATAACGGACTCGGTCATGGTTATTCGTTAGTTAAAGCTAGATGTTGACACTTCAAGGGTCGAAGGTAAAATGTGATGATGTAAACAATCCGCGCGTTAGACGAAATTTTATAGCCGCGCAAGTCTTGTCGCTTTGACGTCAGAGTGCTGTTGAGCGAGGGTTATCCGTAAAACCTGGACTGGTACATGGGACACTGGCAAACAGTGATAGCCGCGCTATTGTCGCTTTGACGTCAGAGTGCAGTGTAAAGATGGTTATCTGTAAAACCTGGACTGGACTGAGACATTGGCGAACAGTGCAGACCCAGATCCGACGCCGCATAACAGGAAGTTAAGGGTTAAAATCAAACAATCTAAAGTTCTCGTTCAAGACCATTTTCCCAGCCTACACACAGTCGACCCACCAGTGCTGTCAGTGCTTTGATTACTACAGAGACGATATTTGTGACTTCCTGTTTGCTTTCCTGCACACCAAGCCCTTCTGAAAAGGGGTCTACTCTAAAAAAGTGAGGGAGGGTGAGGGGCGGTGAGTGGAGAGGCAAATTATTTTCTCTTTACAGTAAATCCCATTTCGGAAAGGAGACAAAAACACATACTGTCCCTGAAAGTGTTTCTCTTCTCTTGAACTTTCACATATTGGTGATAGTTTTTCTTATTTTCCCCCAGCAAACCGGATACGACATTTCATGCGATTTGACTCCAATGAAGAAAATTTGCATGAAATGGCAAACCCTGTTTTTTTTTTTGTTTTTTTTTTTTTCTGGAAAAAATTAGAAAAAAAATCAATATGTCATTAATATTACTCTGTCTACTACTAGTATGCCTTTACCCGAAGAGGTTTTGTCATGGCACGGGTCGAATAATTTTGCCTGACTGTATGTGTGGAGATTCCAAGTTACTTGCCAATTATTCCCCCTCTCTCTCTCTCTTCGATTTAAACAGAAAGATTTCTGTGGAAGAACTTTTACAAGGGTAGGCCCAGATCGCTGTAGATCCTTCTGACAGATCTGTGTGTGCGTGAGAGAGAGAGAGAGAGAGAGAGAGAGAGAGACTGATTGTGTTAGGCTTTAACGACACGTCAACCCTTGTGGGCCATTTTGTGTCGTCTCCCAGAGAAAGGTAGAAGAGATAGTAGAGGAGATTAGAGGAGATTAAAGAGAGGGACAGGGGAAAAAGTCGAAAATGAATGAAAGTGAAGAAACAGAAGAAATAAAAACATTCCCTCTCTATCCTTACCTGCTGCAAGGATAGCAGAGAGAGAGAGAGAGAGAGAGAGAGAGAGTCGATCTGCTGGATAATGTCAGCTTATATTTACCAGTATATGCGCCATGCGTAACTTAAGTCCATAAATGAGTACTTTGAAAATACCACACACTTTATGAGCTGGGGCTCAGCATTTTCTACTATACTGCATATGTGTCCGGTGAAAACTCAGATCAGCCTGTGCATTCGCGCAATGTGATCAGTCTTCATAGGGCAATCTGTGGGTAGTCAAGGAGCCAAAGCGACTTGAGGTGGACAACGAAGACTGAGATCAGTTGGCGCGGCGGATGCGATGGTTTACCGGTCATCTTTGGGCGGACAAGGAATAGTGTAGGAAAAGCTGTGCCCCTGCTCATATTGAAGCAGGGATAAGCAAGTATGCACATCCCAAAGTGATAGTAATAGTACAGTTCCAATCTTACCTTTCACAAGCTTGTTAATAAAAGTATCTTTTATAATTTGAAGCCCCAGTCACATCAGAATCAGAATTTCAGCTGCAGACAACATTCCATGTTTTGTTTTTTTATAAAATAATGCTTGACAGCTCATATGAGCAGACGATTCACATGAAATGTCAAGCCTTATATTGACATGAAATACCAAACCTTAATTTCTAAAATTCTTGAAAAAAAAATATAAAGTAGAATGTTGTCTACGAGGGTCGTGCAAAAAGTTGTCACTAATAGGCTTCTTTAGTTTTATCCCAGGTGTATTTTAAAATGCTTCACTGCACTTGAATGGTATGTTGAATAGCTAACGATACACGTTTATTTCGTGCAAATTGCTTTCTAACAGACCCATTTATTTCAAATTGAAATAGATGCAGTCATATACACTGACCAATTTACTTGTTACATTGGAACATGGACCAGATGACTGAAATTCGTAGCTATATTAAATGCCGCATTAAGCTTAATATAGATTCAAAGCAGATATTTAGTGAATTGTGTAGTATATATGGACCTGGACCTCAGACCATTTCAATGCGCACAGTGTTTAGGTGGGTTAAAGCTTTTAAAGCTGGGAAATTTTCTGTTGAAGATGATACCCGTCTTGGAAGGCCTAAAACCTCTGTTACCAAGGCTAACATCGCTGCTGTAAAGATTGTGGTCGCACAGGATGCGCGATTGTCTGTCAAAGATATAGCTAGTTGTACTGGCATATCAGAAGGCAGTGTGCAAACAATTCTGAAAAAGCGTTTGGCCCTGAGAAAGGTTTGTATTAGGTGGGTACCTTATTTGTCACTGAGGAGCAAAAGACACAACGCCTTAAATGTGCCCGGAAACTTTTGAAAACATACAAAGGTTGTAATAGTCGGGTTATTTCTAACTTGCTAACAGGTGATGAAACCTGGGTGCACATGTTTGAGCCACAAAGAAGGGCTGATAATAAGCAATGGAAGCAAAAAGATCAAAAACGCCCATGTATTGCCAAGAGAACCATAAGTTCAAAAAAGATGTTGTAAGCAATTTTCTTTCATTCAAGTGGGCCAGTCGTTCAAGTGCCTTATCCATCTGGTCATACAGTCACTGGCCGATTCTACAAGAATTCTGTACTGAAGAAAGTGAAAGAGTTTTACAATAAGAAACGACCAAGCAAAGTATGGTCAGGAGTCCACCTTTTACATGACAACGCCTCCTCTCATAAGTGTGAGGTTGTTAAGTCTTTTTTGGCTTCTGAAAAGGTGAAAGTTTTAAACCATCCACCTTATTCACCTGACCTGAGTCCCTGTGACTTCTTTTTATATCCAAGGCTTAAGAAAATGCTTTCTGGAAATAAGTATACGTCTAGAAGTTCTTTTGGCAGCGCTATTTATCAGTGTCTCCAACAGATACCAAAAGAAGACTATTTATCTGCTTTTCCTGACTGGGTAAAAAGATTACAAAAATGTGTTTCAGTAAAGGGGAAATACTTTGAAGGTTTGTAATAAAAATATGTTTGATAAAACGTAGCACTGAAGTAATCCGAACCCAGTGACCAAACTTTTTGCTGGACCCTTGTATAACTATTTTGAATATTGCTTTAACCTTTACCACTGTCTGGGCAAATTCAGCAGATGATAGATAGATGATATTTTTCTTAATTTTCTGAGGAAATAGGGTTTGATATTTTATGCACATTGTCTCCTAAAGTCTCCTTAGGAGACAAATTGCGTATGACATGTCACAGTCCATTTTCTTGGCAAAATAAGGAAAATATTTCAAAATTACCCAGCATGCTAAGTATTAAGAGTTATATAAAACGAAAACCAAGAATAAGTATATTTACTTTTTTAATTATTATTCATTTATTTCTGTTGTTGATTTTCTGCAAATTCATGCAACTGATGCAAGGCACAGCTCTAAACATAAGAGGTATCCAGATACAGATATCTTAAACAAAGCTTAACCCTTGTTTTATCCTGCTGAATAAATTAAGATGTCACACCCATTTCTAATGTTCAGCTCATCAGATTACTTGATCCAGGCTATTGATATGAATTCACATACTTAATGGCAAACAGTGCAGAGCCAGATCAGTTGGCTTCTTCAGAAGCCAACTGATCTGGATCTACACTGTTTGGATAGGCAGGATATATTGGGGTTCAGAAGGACTAGGGTTAAATCAGACTGTCATTAGAATTGCCTCTCCACAAAACAGTTTGTTGTGAGAACTCATCAAATTACCTTGCTAGTTATGGGTACTCATCAGAAGTACCTCTCCATGAAAACATATTCAAATTCCTTAGTGAATTTAATCAAGGCAATCAGAGCTCCATAGAGTGGGTATCCACATAATATTTGTTCTTAGTTCTCAAAAAAAAAACAAAAAAACAAAAAAAACATTAAGTTGTTGGTACTAATCCTCGGTGGTGCCCAGTAAAAGTGTGGTTAGGTAAACTGACCAAGCTCGACATGGCCCCATTGGGTTGATTGGGCCACAAAACTCAACACAAACAAACAAACTTGTTTGAAGCACTTTGGTGAGGCTTATCTTGGTGAGGCACTTCTAATGAATACAGAGTTTCACTGAAAACGGCAGTACTTCTAATGAGTACTCACAAGATACATTTTTGTGTAAAAAAAAAAAAAAAAAAAAAAAAAAAAAAAAAAAAAAAATAATTCTCAAAAGAAAAAAAAAACAACAAAAAACATGTTGGTATTCATTAGAAGCACCTTGGTGAGGCACTTCTAATGAATACACATTTTCATGGAAAATTGACATTCTTCATGCGAGTACCCACAAGATATGTTTTTGTGTAAAAAAAATATTAATACTTTTTAAATGAAAAAAAAAAGATGCGCACATACAATGATTTTTTTTTGTAGAGAAATAAAAAATAAACATTTTTTATCTGAAAAAGAATCTTATCTTGAGCTATGGTGATGCAGATTGGAACATAAAGAAACTACAAATATGCCATCAACAGTCATACATGTCCCCGCCAAGCATAATCCCAAAAACCTTAAGCCACAGTGGCCTACAAGCCTTCCTCAATAACCTTCATAGGCTGGTTACTTATTAACTTGAACTCTTAAAAGGAACATCTGAAATAAGCAGAGAAACCAAACATTCAACATTCCTGCCATAGCATAAAACAAGAGGGCCAAGATGAATACCAGAAAATACCTTACTATGTTTAGGAAAAAAAACTGTAAAGAAAGCAAAGCATGTTTACCTGATTGATATTAACTACTTCGTAGATCTAGGGTAGTCAATATATATAGTTGCACATTAGTTTAATAAGTGGAAGTCATCGGGATGAAAGTGTTTTTTTCTTCTTGTTTTTTTTTAAGACTTTTCTAATTTTAACTCTGGTGGCCATCTTGTTCATCTGGAGCAGAACCCTTTTAGCTATTTTGGTAGAGTCACCTAGGCAACATTCCACTGAGGTTTGATTGAAATTCGCCCAAGGGTTTATTAAAGATTTTTTTTTTACTTTTAGCACTGGTGGCCATTTTGTTCATTGGAACAGAACTGTTTTAGCTACATTGGTAGGGAGTCCTATAGGCGACATTCCTGTAAAGTTTGACTGAAATTGGCCCAAGGGTGTTGGAGGAACTGTCATTTAAATTTTTTTTCTTTTTTTAGTTCTGCTGGCCATCTTGTTCATTGGAGCAGAACCAGTTTAGCTATTTTGGTAGTGAATCATCCAGGCAACATTCCTATGAAAGTTGATTGAAATTGGCCAAAAGGAAGTTATCATTTAAAGATTTTTTTTGTCATTTTAGCTCTGGTAGCCAGCTTTTTATTGGAGCAAAACCATTTTAGCTATTTAGGTAGGGAGTCATATTGGCATATTCCTGTAAAGTTTGATTGAAATTGATCTAAGGGTTCAGGAGGTCATTAAATTTTTTTTTTTTAATTTTTAGCTCTGGCGGCCATCATTTTCATTGGAGCTGAACAATTTTTAGCTATTTTCATAGAGTCACCTAAGCAACATTCCTGTGGGGTTTGATTCAAATTGGCCCAAGGGTTTAAGAAGAGTTGCCGATTAAAAACTTTTTTTCCTTTTTTTAGCTCTGGCGGCCATCTTGTTCACTGGAGCGGAACCATTTCAGCTATTTTGGTAGCGTCACCTTGGCAACATTCCTGTAAAGTTGGATTGAAATTTGCCCATGGGTGTAGGAGTTGTCATTTAAAGATTTTTTTCTATTTTTAGCTCTAACTGCCACCTTGTTCAGTGGAACAGAACCATTTTAGATGTTGTGGTAGAAAGTTATCTAGGCAACATTCGTGTGGCTTGACTGAAACTGGCCAAAGGGTCTAGGAGGAGTTGTCATTTAAAGCAAACTGTTAATGACGCACGACGGACATTCACCATCATAAAAGCTCACCATAAGCACTCTGTGTGTGGGTGAACTAAAGAGGGTATTTATGTCAAACAAAACATTCTGATCTGATTTTTTGATATCACTTACAGAATCAACAGAAAATACAGAGTACATTGACAAAAAGCAAAGATGTGTGAGGATACACAGGCTGATCTGAATGTTTTTGTCCCACTTGCTTTACTGAAACTTTATGTGTGCATTGGTATTCGTAAGATCTTGTACACGAACTAATTTCTCTCAAGGATGCTGCATGTAGAATTTGAGCTAAATCACACTAGTAGTTCCAGTGAAAAAGTTGTTCAAAGGTTTAATATTGCAGTCATGGTTACCATCTTGGACACAAGTGCCCAATAATTTTGCAAACTTGAAAGCTCTCGTCCCAAAGATGCTCTGTTGGATAACTGGCAAAGTGATTCTTAGAAATTGTTTCAATGAACTTAAAAGCATTGTACTATATCTTATGTCTTGGGGACCTTTCAGTCATCTTGGCAACAAAGTAAAATTGCTCACTAACAACATTTCATAATCTTGATAGCTCTTATCCCAATGATGCTCTAGATTCAGAATGAGTGCACAAGCCATACAGTATAGATGATATACCATGGATAATTTGTTTCTATAATACGCAATGTAGACCTGAGGTCACTACGATTGTCATGGTGACCTAATTATGGTACAAATGACAGCAATTTTACTAGATGTACACAAATAGAATTTTGTCAGCCCAGGTGGAAAGTACAGGAAATTTGCAATGAAAATATTTTTTTCAATGCAAGTAAGAGGTCTAAATACAAGTCAGAGTGACCTACTTATGGCATGTGTATTCACTAGATATTCCCACATTCTAATTTGATAAGCCTACCCCATACAGTACAGGGTAAGTTTTTCTACCATATAGGTCTAAGGTCAACATACAAGTCACAATGAACTCATATGGTATTTTATACACTGTCTCTAGAATGTACCCACACTGGGGATTAGTTGTTGCTGTTTTTTTTTTGTTTTTTTTTTTGTTTTTGTTTTCTGTCATATAGGCCAAGTTCAACATACATCATTTGGTGGGGTATAAAAAGCCATCTTCAAGCATATGAGGAATATACATTCAGATCAACTTCCATACAAATTTGGTTTGATCTATTTCACAACCACAATGTTTATTTATTTCACACAATTACAAACAAATATAAACAAAGTTAACAAACAAACGATTAAAAAAGTATCTATGTGTACTTTAAGGAATAATTTTCCATATGAGTCAAGCCATAAAATCATAATCAATAATTTTAAAGAACTAATTATAATCTAACAGTTTATCCAATACTATTCAAATACAAACCAGGGCCTGTTTATTTAATCCAACATATTTTCAAAATCTAATGAAATAAAAAATCAATTTTAACTGAAGACTGAATGAGCAAAGAATTTAAATTTCTGTAAAATAATCACAGTAAACTTGAGGTGACAACAAGACCTATCGCCAGACAGGATAGCTCGCCTGATATTGCATATTTTGTTTCTGGAAAATTCTGACCTTGATTTTGACATGACCTGGTGGGGTGGGAGTGGGGGTGGGGGGGGGGGGGGGGGGGGGGGGGGCAGAATTGCATTGTGCAAAATTTTCATCAAACCAAAACAATTTAAACAAAAACTTATAACATTTTTAAAATTCTAAGTCTGTGACCTCGACCCCAAGGTCACAGTCATGAGTGCTGATGCTGCTGATAAAAACTTTGAACCAGTATATATCATGATACCAAATATAAATTAAATCCATCATTTGGTTTAGAAGTAATGAACTTTGACGTAAACACTTTGACGTAAAATTTTAACATGAACTATGACTTTGACCTTAACATGAACTAGGGGCTGAGGATGGAACTGGGCAAAATTTTGGACCAATAAGTATCATCATACTAAAGATGAACCAAATTGGTGATAAGGTTAGGAAATAATGAGTTCTTAAAAACTTTAATGAAAACTTTAACATTTAAATTCTAAGACTGTGACCTGAACCTCAAGGTCATGGTCATGAGTGCTGATGGTGCTGATAAAAACTTGACCAGTATCTATCACGATACCAAAAAGGAACTAAATCCATCATGTAGTTTAGAAGTAATGAGATCCAAAAAACTTTGATGTAAAATTTTAACATGAAAATTCTAAGTCTGTGACCTTGACCCTGACATGACCTACAGTGGTGGGGATGGTACTGGGCAAAATTCTGAACCAATCTGTATCATCATACCAAAGATGAATCAAATCGGAGATAAAACTTTAACTTAAATTTTGACATGAAAATTCTAAGTCTGTGACCTTGACCTTGACATGACCTAGGATGGTGGGGATGGTACTGTGCAATAACGAAAACTTTAACATTTAAATTCTGAGACCTCGCCCTCAAGATCACGGTCATGAGTGCTAATGGTGCTGATAAAACTTTTGACCAGTATCTATCATGATACTAAACAGGAACTAAATCCATCATTTAGTGTAGAAAATGAGATCCTAAAAACTTTGATGTAAAATTTTAACATGAAAATTCTAAGTCTGTGACCTTGACCCTGACATGACCTAGAATGGTGGGGATGGTACTGGGCAAAATTTTGGACCAATC
The DNA here is from genome assembly GCA_964016985.1 of Anodontia alba. Classification (NCBI taxonomy): domain Eukaryota; kingdom Metazoa; phylum Mollusca; class Bivalvia; order Lucinida; family Lucinidae; genus Anodontia; species Anodontia alba. Next base: position 86,634,918 of record OZ024822.1, read on the forward strand.
TGTATCACCATACCAAAGATGAATCAAATCTATGATAAGGTTAAGAAATAATGAGGTCTTAAAAACTTTAACTAAAACTTTAACATTTGTGGACGCCAACACCAATGCCGCCGCCGACAGTAGTACAACAGCTTTCCATGAACGTTGTTCAGGCGAGCTAAAAATTGGTAAAATCTATAAATCACAATACTAGTAATTTCCTAAAATTACATGAAGGGGAATGAATACACTCTGAAGGGAGGAAACTCTTTCAAACTTGTTCTGTCCCTTTGGGAGCAAATTCTTTTCTTTTAGAGCAGGTCCCTTTATCTCCCTTCTGAAAAAGGCGTCTTCCCTAAAAAGGAAAGAATTTACTCCAATGTGGGTGCAAATTCTTTCCTTTTAGAGTAGACTGTTTTTTCACAATGGACTTGTCGTGCAGGATAGCAAAAAGGGAGTCACAAAATTTTTGTCTCCCTTGTAAAAATGACAGATAATCTAAAAAGCACCACGAAAACACGCCCTATATAGTTTTGACCCCCTTAAACCCCACTTTTATACAGTAAAACTGGGGTTTACAGGGGTATACATTAATTTTCTTATCAAAAGCATAGATTGTGTGTACTCATTAGAACCGCCTCACTAAAGCAGTTCTAACAAGTACCCACAACCTATTTTTTAAGCAGAAATATGAAAACTACCAGAATTTTTCATTTGAAAGTTTTCATTGTTTGGTGGTAAAATTCTCAATATATTTGATTATGCGTGTTTTCGTAATGGAGTACAAGTCCCCTGAAATCATATGTTCTATCTTTTTCATGCTATTATAATAAAGCCTTCCAACACTCAAACAGTACAGTGAAAGTTTTAAAAATGAAAACAGAAAATCTTTTTTTTTTTTTTCAAAAAAGTAAAATGTGAAACATTCCTTCAGTGAAAGAACTAATTTTGCAAAGAGAAACTGAATTTACCGTAAACTGCCTGTTAGCAAAAGTGGTTACTGCCATTAGATTTCTTTGTGAGTGGCCATAAATTCAGGTCTTTTTTTTTTCTGTTAATGTTATTTTAGACAATTTATTGTTACAAATATGAAACAATTACCAAGTACATGAACCTGAAACTATTTTGAAACAAGACACCCAAGGGCCATAAATCCTTCAACTGACTGTTATCATAAAACACATCCAGTAGACAATCTTCGAAGGACCATTGCTGTTACGTTTCATAATAAGCAGATCAGCAGTTAAATACAAGATGCCATTCAACAATCTGCTTAGTTTAAGTCTACACCAACTGTATATGACACAAGAATTTTTGCTCTTAGATTAAATATGGAGGTAGCCCATAATAAAAGATGAGATTTTATCATGTAAAATCATTATTACATTCAAAACAAAACACTTTAAATTACTACATTAATCAGATTTTACAATTATAATTCTGACCTTTTAAAATAGATACTTTTCAGAAAGGATGAAAAACAATTCTGGCAGTTTAGTCTACCCTGATAGTATATCCATTACCCGAAATTGATCAAGGCCATCTTTGTAAGCCTGGCCCCAAGGTTATAAAACTATTTTTCATGCTCAACTCAGCTAAGCATGAAATTTGTCCAGCTAATAAATCTCAATTTACTAACCATTGCAAATTATTTCTTGCTTAACATAGTTGAGCATTGAAAATTTCTCTGTTAATAAATATGAAAATGCCAACTATTGTTGGCATTTTCATATTTATTAGCAGAGAAAACTTCATGCTCAGCTACCTCGGGGCCTGGGCTCTAGATTCAATACTCTGCAAAATGCATAGGCTCTGGTCAGTCTGCTGTACTGCAATCTGACAGAATCTGCTAATTTCACAAATGTGTTGAGGTACAATTATTTTGGCTTGACAAGCACAAATACTCACACACTTCTATGAAATGGCATCCATTGAAAAATCGCTTTCAGACTTACTTACACATATTCAAACACACTGACTGACACATCTATCACTTTCAGAGAAACTCCTATCATGATATTTTTACTATTAAGGATGCATCACGGTACTATTCATGTCCATATCAAATGAATTTTGTTGATTTTATAAAGAAAGGACTGTCTGTAAAGATACCTAATGTTATCGCCCTCTCAAATATCAGCTTTGCCATCATTTTAACAAATTTTTGCAAAGCAGAAGTTCTTTCTGTTCTCATACTTTGTTAATTTAGACCAAAAAAAACCAAAAAAAACAACTTCAGAATGGTATTATAGAAAGAGAAAATCTATTGGAACAAACACTATCTACAGCTTAGGAGACTATCAGCGATAGCTATCAATAGTTGAAAAGACTATCATGATAGCACTATCATGGCAGTCACTATCATGATGCAACCCTAATCATAAATGAATTTACCTTTACCACTCTCTGGGCTGTTTCAGTAGATGACAAACTGATGATATTTTTCTTCTTTTTCCAAGAAAACAGGTTGAAATTTCATGCAAACTGTCTCCAATGGAGACAATTTGCATGGAATGTCAAAATCTGTTTTCTGAGAAAAAAAAGAAAAGAAAAATATTTCAAATTCAATATGCCATCTGCTGAAAACTTTACCCAGAGTACTCAGCGTTAAGACAGTTTCATAATGGAGTGGGTGTGGGGCAGGAAGAATGAGACATGGGTGTGGGGCAGGAAGAATGAGACACTTGTTTTCTTATACCAGTACTTTTTCCACAAGGATATATAAGATAGAGAGTGGAATGGAGGCACTTCTTTTCCGACCCTACATCCAATCCACAGCGAAATGAAGACAGAAGGTGGGATGGAGGCATTTGTTTTCCACTAAAAAGGCCTCTTTTAGTAGCTTCTAATGAGTACACACAAATATATTTCCAAGTAAAAATATCAATATTTTTTCGTTGAAAAAAGCATCTTATCTAAACTTACGTATGACTTACCATATATGCAAATGCCACAACCCACAACCAGTCTGTGCATCCACACAATTGCCACTGTAGGCCATGATCAGACTGCACAGATTTGGTTGCATATATATTAAGCACCTTTTCAAATAATCATAAAAAAAAAAAATAAAATTCAAATCTAAGATCTTAGTATATTACATGTCATAGTGGAAACTATCAAAGTTCCACTTTTACCCACAAGTTAACTCTTCTCCCCACTAGTGGTGTCTGCTGATAACCTTTGCAAACTGTTCGGACCCAGATCAGTCCCAACAAAACGTCCGACCTGATCTCGATCCAAACAGTATTTCTGAAAGATTTTTTTGAAAAAGCTAATTTTAAAAAAAAAATTCACAGATGACAAAAAATCATGCAAAATTACCCAGCAGGCAAAGAGTTTATCTTTATCACAGTTTTGTTATTTATATTACATACTACCTTGCAATAATGGGTACTGGGGTACACAACTCGAGCAATTCACTTTAAAGACCTTAGAAGGCTTCAGGGGACTTGATACACAAGGTAGAGATTCTGCCATTTGTACAAGAGAGACAACCTGTGACTTCTTGTTTGCTTTCCGGCATACAAATCCTTTCTGAAAAGAGTCTAAAAGGAAAGCATATGCTCAACATTCTTTCCTTTTAGAGCACACCCCTTTTCAGCAGCAGACCTCTTTTCAGTAAGGAAAAAAGAACAATTTTGATAGAGTTGCCTCCCCTGAAAGTGTATCAATTCCCCTTAAACAGCAGCAATTGATTGAGTTAAGGTTTTACAGCCCAGTCATACCATTAGGGTCATGTTGAGCTGGTCACTTTACCTAACCACACTTTTCCTGGGCAGGCTTAGTCCTCTAGGTGGTTAACCAGTATTTGTGCATGTTCTTTCACCAGAAACTGACAATTGCTCTTCTTGAATCAGCATAAAGGAGAGAATGACCATAGAAAATATTTTATGATCAATCTCAACGAAAGAACGTTGCCAGACCCAGGATCGAACCTGCGACATCCTGATCACCAGTCAGACAGGTATCTGACTGAACCACCAAGGCTGGCTTAACCCACTGTAGTCGGGAGACCCGTAAAAGGGTTGTTGGCAAACAGTGCAGATGCAGATCAGGGGGTGTCTGCTCAGGGTCTCCACTGTTTGCAAATAGTTTAGCCATTTTTCTCTAGGAATATGTAAATCTCATAACCGGATGTACCTAATATTGAAATTGGACTGTTCCAATATATAGTGTGGGAGAGTCTATTCAGTCTACAATGGGTTAAACAGCAGCAATGATATTCAGAAGAATGTGCACAATACTGGTTAACCGCTTAGAGGACTAAGCCTGCCCAGTAAACGTGTGGTTAGGTAAACTGACCGCGCTCGACATGACCCCATTGGGTTGACTGGGCCGTAAAATCTCAACACAATCAATTCAGAAGTCTACTGAAGAAGTAACTTTACACTATCTAGCTATATACATGTATACTGCGACACCCTCTTATGAGTATTATGTGCAGGTCTTCCTGCATAGAAACCAGTACCAAGCAGTGCAGATAAAATGTCTTGCTCAAGGGCACAACACTTGCTCGCTGTGGTCAATCCCGCTAACTCTCGATCTTGAATCCAACGCTTTACCACTGCAACACAGTGCTTTACCACTGCACCACAGCACTTAACCACTGCAACACAGCGCTTACACAAAAGTAACATTACACAAAATTTAATTAGGCATACTATATGATAATGTGATGATGATGGTTTAATTAATCATCATGTGATGTTAAACATTGAAGAGCAAAAATTTTAATACACATCCTGATGTTAGATTTTGAAGTGTAAAAATTCTAATACATAGCTATGTTTTTTTACGAAAAAAAAAAAAAAAAATGTGAAAAACTTTGTGGGTTCTAGAGTTGATGAAAGGTCACAGTCTGTAACAGATTCAAGGGGCTTGAACAGTTCAACAGAGGAAAATTTTTCAACCATGTAAATGGAAAACCTTATTTATACAAGGTAGCAAAATTCATACAGAAAAAAAAAGTAAAACAAAAGAGAATTGCAACATGCAACAAATACCAATTATGTAGTATGTTCTCTTAATGTTCCACAATAAATTTTTAACTCTGATTATTAAATTCAAATTAAAACAACTCAATTTCACATTCAATTATGTATTTCACATTAGATCACCCAATTCACATTTTAATACCCAATTTATATTCAATTATCCAATTCATATTTGATTTATCCACTTCTTACCAGATTGCCTAATTCACATTTAACCCTTTAAAAGCTAATCACAAGTGCAGCAGATGACATTTTGATTTTTTCTTATTTTTCAGAGAAAATAAGATTGACATTTCATGTGAATCATCTGCTCAGAAGATGATTCACATGAAATACCAAGTCTTATTTTTCTGAAAAATGATAAAAAAATAATAGAATGTCACCTGGTACAATTTTACATAGCACTTTAAGGGTTAATATTCATTAACCCAATTCATATGCAATTCCCATTTTCGTACTGGCTTACCCAATTCACATTTTATTGCTAAATTCATATTCCATTCAATTATCCAAGGCATACTTAATTACCCCATTTCACAAGAAAAATCCCATCACTAGTTGAACGGATATATGTTTTAGGTCCCTTGCATGAGTATTTCTGTTATAACATGATATGGGCTGTGTCATGCAAAAACATGTCTCCGGTCAATTGCGGACAGTGAAGGCCCAGATCAGCATGCATATATCCGCAGTCTGATCAGGACCCTTACTTTGCACTAATAGAACAGTGGACACTACATAATATATGAATGGACATTACTGCATAAAAAGTAGTGCCACATGTTATTAACAGCCGTGCATTAACCGGCGAAAAGCCGTGTATTAACAAGGCAATTCACGCGCTGTTAATGCACGGCTACGCAACTTTCAATATGATCCTACCGGGGCCACTGATTGCTGCCATTACGAGATGTGTACTGCCCGGCCCTAGAACAAGCATAGTACGTGGAGTGGAAATCACGTTCGCGAGACAGGGTGAAAAGGCAAAACAAAATAGTGCAAGAAATAATGCGAAATGTAGCAAATGTTTTCAGTTTTAATGCAATAATAGTGATTGAACATGGTTTTTCAATGCATTAACATTCGCCAGGTCCCTAGGGAGGCCAGAGGCCTCAGTTTTCAACATCTCCCTTGGGACCTGGCTCCAGCCTCGGTTTTCAAGACCTCCCTCTGGACCTGGAGAATTTTAATGCATGAAAAACCATGTTTGATCCCTATAGTAAATGCTTGGATGATAGTTTGCCCATGCGCAGGATGATCAGAATGCACATTTTGCACATGTTAGAAGGCATGTTTTTGCTTGATGTGGCCCATTTGACAACTGTGGTATCTTTTTCCCTGATATCTTTTCCCCGGAAAATAGTGACTGACATTTCATGCATAGTCTCTGCAGGAGACAATTTGCATGAAATGTCAATTGCTATTTTCAGGATAAAATAAAAAAAACAAGGCCTGTCACAACACAGGACAGCTCACCTGAACTTGTCTATCAGATCTTAATAGCTTTGACGAAAAAACTTTAAAATAAATATCTAAGTCCATGACCTTGACCTCTAGGTCATGAGCAGGGGTGTGGACAGTGCTCAATAAAATTTTGGACCAACATCTATAATCATACCAAAATATAATCTAAAATCATCTGAGGATTTAGAAAATACAGTCTTAAAAACTGATGTAAAACATTTTTGTTAACACCACCAATGCCAATGCCGCGGGTAGTGCAATAGCTCTTCCTGTGCTTTTATATAGACAAGCTAAAAATGTTTGTTTGTTTGTGTTGAGGTTTTATGGCCCAGTCAACCCCAAGAGTCATGTTGAGCATGGTCAGTTACATAATCACACTTTTACTGGGCAGGCTTAGTCCTCTAAGCGGTTAACCAGTATTGTGCACATTCTGTCGCCAGAAACTGACAACTGCCCTTCTACAATCAGTGGAAGGGAGAGAATGACCCATGAAAATATTTCATGATCAATCTTCCTGGAAGAATTGTTACCGACCCGGAGGTGTCAAACCTGCAACCTCCTGATTACCAGCTGGACACACATCCAACTGAGCCACTGAGGCCGTCACTAAAAATGTTAAAATGTCATCTATTATTATTCAAACCCAGCAGATTACGGGCTAAACATGCTTCATCAAAACACAGGATCAACATCTATTTCTTCTGTATTGTCATTATCACAGTTATCAAATTGTTCATCTATGACCGGATAAACTCTCGGTCTTTTGACATAGTCCAGCTCATGAATATCAAAGGCTGCAAAGGTAAACTGACCGTTCTCCACTGGAGGGTAATACTGGAATACTGGATGCTGATATACTGGTGCAGAATCTGAAAGAAAAGAGAGCAAAAGAAATCAAATCTTACATTCTAGCTTCTCACAGGAGCCATCTTGCTTAGATAATTCCAGTGAACATAATAAGACATGTTTTGGTTAAAAAAAAAAATAATAAAATTACATGTACCTTCTGTATGCTCCACTTACAGAATTGTAACCTGTAGTGTTGCCAGTGCTTGCACTAAATGTCAAAATCAGGAAGTCCAAGGACTTCCTAGCTCCAATATCTGGAAGTCCTGGTGATCAATTTTTTTCACTCACTTTCAGAAATTCAACCTCAATATTCTTAAACTCTGATTTATGGAATAAAACCACCATTCTTAAGCTAAATAACACAAACTCATTCTAAATTTCTGTTACAAATGACAATATATCTTAAAAGTTGGGAGTCTCAGACTTCCTGGCATTGACTTTTGGAAGTCCCAGGGCAATTTTTGGGAGTCTCTGACTCCCAAACTTCCCTTAATGCAAGCACTGGTGTTACGCTTAACCATCCTGAGACATGTCATGGTACTTTGTGCAAATCATCTCATTAGGAGATAAATCTCGTAATAATATCAACCTCTATTTTATGAGAAAAATAGGAAGAAAGAGTTCATCATTCATTGTTTGAATATACTAGAAGAAGTTAACGCATGGCATGTTTGCTTTTTCTTGACCAAAAATACCAGTATTCAGATAAGAGGAGTACCCATATGAGTATTATTCTTATTTCTCCATGAAATCATTATGCTTTGGGTATTACCATAATAACCCTAAGTATTGGGACAGGTAGGCCACTGCAAACAGTGTAGACCCAGATCAGATGCCGCATGTGGTGTCTGATCAGGATCTACAGTTTTCCATACATACATTAATATTTTAGACACATCAAGAGGTAGTAGACTGGATTATTTAAAGTTTTAGGACATGTATGGTAAGTAAATAAGGTATCCCAATACTTAGGGTTATTATGGTAATTGAAAATGCCTCAGCGAGGCACTTCTCATGAGTCTCCACAACTTATGCTTTTGTGGAGAAATAAACTGTTTATTGTTTTGGGGTTGAAAAAAGTGCTTTATCTTGAGTAGAGGATTTTTTGGCAATCTACATGGAACATGAACTATCACTGAAGGCAGTTAATGCCCCTGTAGGACCACAGTTTGCTCCATACACCCTTTAAACTACAGATAAAAGCGGCATAGAAAATAACTATAACAGAGCCTTTAACAAAATGCCACAGGCAAAATGTAACATAAACCTTTCCAACATGTGACCTTGATAATGAAGAACTTATAGCTTTTGACTGAGTTGAGGTTTAAAGGCCCAGTCAACCCTGGGCGAGCTCAGTCCTCTAAGCGGGTTACCAGTATCTGTGCACATTCTTGCCAGAAACTGACAAATGCCCTCCTTGAATCAGTGGAAGGGAGAGAATGAATGTAGAAAATATTTCATGATCAATCTCCATGAAAGAATGTTGCTAGACCCGACGGGGATCGAACCTGTGACTTCCTGATCACCAGTTAGATGTGCATCCGGCTGAGCCACCGAGGCTGGCTACAAAGCATCAACTTAAATAATCCAAAATCTCTGTATGTTACATTCAGCAAAAATAATGACTAAATAACATTCTTCTTATTTCTCAATAAAATTGTCTTCTGACATGCAAAAAGATGTTTCATCAAGAATTAAGAAAAACATTTATTTATTTTTTTTTTGGTCCAAAAACTTAAGTTTCTCTGAATAAAAAATGACCTTATGGCAACCAGAGTAGACTCAAATCAGTCTTCATATTTCCAAGAGTTTACAACGGTCACTAACATATTCTTTGGGCATTAAATATTCTATTAGCAATCAGCCTAGACATATGTGCAAGCTGATCTATGCCGGTTGCATATGTCATAAGATCAATTTCTATATGAAGGGTATCTTATGTTTCATCTACAGTGCTGACTTACCATATTCATTCAAGGAAGCCTCAATCTCAGCATCCCAGTCTTCTTCTGTTGATTCTTCTTTCTTACTCTCTGTTGATGATTTATCACTATCCTTCTGTACTGAACCTGACAAAAGTAAAAAGTTATAGTTTCATATTTAAATATCTCTTAATACTATCACTTTCAAACATGATCCCAAGAGCCAGATCGGTAAAGAGTCTCAGGTTACAATTTGCATGTAACTTTTTCCATTGCGATTTTGCAAAGATGTAATGAAATCTAGGCAACATGCACGGAACTTTCCCTGTGTCTTTAACTGCACCAAGCAGCCATTTCTGACAAAGCAAAATGAATAAACAAATCACTTTTGATGACATAACAATACTTAACTCTTATAGCACCATTCAGAACTCATAGGTCAAGATAAGAGTGGGTATCAGGTAAATATTTTTCTTATTTCTCCAAGATTTGTGTTGAGGTTTTATAGCTCAGTCAACCCAATGGGGTCATGTCGAGTGCGGTCACTTTACCTAACCACACGTTTACTGGGCAGGCTTAGTCCTCTAAGCGGTTAACCAGTATTGTGCCTATTCTTTCGCCAGAAACTGACAACTGCCCTTCTTGAATAAGTGGAAGGGAGAGAATGACCGTAGAAAATATTTCATGATCTATCTCCACGAAAGAATGTTGCCGACCTCGGTTGGGGTGGAACGCATGACCTCCTGGTCTCCAGTCGAACAGCGCCTCCAACTGAGCCACCGAGGGCGACTATTTCTCCATGAAAATATATGTTGTGGATAATCATTAGAAGCACCTCGCCGAGGTGCTTGTAATGAGTACACACAACATATGTTTTAATGGAGAAATAAGAAAATGATCACTACTTTTGGATTGAAAAAATAAAGCATCTTATCAAGAGCTATGAAAAATGTAGCAGAAAACCCTTGTGTGTGTGTGTGTGTGTGTGTGTGTGTGTGTGTGTGTGTGTGTGTGTGTGTGTGTGTGTGTTTTAATTTTGCCAGAAAACAAGTGCCAGCATTTCATGTGAATCATCTGTGTATGAGACAATTCACAAGAAATGACAAGCCTTTTCACAGAAAAATTAAAAAAAAAAAAAAAAAAAATTAAGAATACTGATTAGGGCTGGCATGATACGCTCATGTCATGATACGATACATATCATGATAAAGGTACAACAATATGATAGGTATCTTGATACTTTTTAAATCATATACCTGTCTATCTTATCTCATTTAAACCATTGTAAACACTAAACAGAGCCAATGCATATAGTGTCATTCCTACAAAATTACATGTGCAGTTAGACACAGATCAGCCTGTTCATCAGCAGAAATTGATCAGTATCTTTGCAGGGTCCTTGGATAGCCATCTTATTCTGAATTTTCATTGGGAACATGTGATTTTGAAATGCTTAGCCCTCGCTCAGTACTGTATATCATTAAATATTTGAATGAAATTATTTATAATCAAAGGTACGCTCGTATTTGCTCATTAATTTATTCCAATGATGACTAGAATAAAATAAAATTGGATAGAAAACTTGAGCTCTGTGTTCCAAATTGTCTGCTTCTTGATGTGATATTTGCCTCGGATATTGTTTTGAAAAAGCTAATAATTCTTTTCTGTCCTTCTCCTGCCGTGAAAATCGATCAATAAGATTGCTGGTTCCAGTGGAATGTGGGTGTGTTATTCTCTATGCGGGGCATGTGCGCTTGTGTCTATAATTCATTTTTTAACACTTATGTGTAGTATAAGAAAAGAGCTATCATTTGGCTCTTTTCTGGCCTTTACTGGTGTTTTTAGCACGAGAAGTTTCCCTCTAAAAATAGATATTTTTCAACAATCACATCCATGTGTATACAGAAGCCCTGACAATAATCTGAATATCAGATGCAAGGCGACCTTTGAACTTCATAAATATGCAATAGTTAATGCAAAATTTGCCTTTTATTGGATAAAAATCAACTGGAAATCGAGGCACTGTTATGCTAAGTTTACATAGAGTTTCTGTAATCTTGGAAATTTTGGAAGTAGGTCTTCCCTTTGGGTTTTATATGCATCATCAAGTAATTTATTGATTATTTTTATAATGAATCAAATGTTAGAACATTATTCTTTAAATAAAATCATTTTTTGATGAAATATAAACAGTTTTTGATTAAAAAAAAAACTGGCTTCGAAATTGGTGTATTTGACACTGTGTCAGATCATTCCGTTTTGTGTCATACGGTGACCTCCCCAATTTTGCTCATACGACTAAGCGATAGGTGTCATCGCTGAGTTATGGTTGGCTAATCCAATGAAAAAGTGTTTTGTATTATAGCACTTTCTGGGACTGGTTTTATAAATGACACAAGGTAATTTACAGGACTGGTCTAACAAACTACTTTCACATTGAAATATTGATACATTTAAGAGGTCCGTATCGATACGGTATGGGCTCCTGGAACAACTTTTATCGATGTATTGATGAATCGTCCCAGTCCTACAACTTATGTTATGAATGATGCTTTAAGGGTTAATTTTCAAAGTAAATAATAAACACATTATCAACAGTAATATGAACTGACACATTTTATCACTCTTACCACTCCAAGTTGTCACTTTGGTGTGGATAGGTGGTTCGAAATAAGCATCGTCATCATCTTCATCTTCAACTTTATTACACTCCCCCTTCTCATCCACATCCTCTTCATCTTCTGACAGAGAATCAGTTGAGTAGTGCCTCCTGTGAGGCCTTCTTATCTTCCTTCGTCCAATTGACGTATCCCCATGACTTTTCCAGATGGAAAGGCTCTGTCTCATGGCTCGAAAGAGAGCATCCTCATTGACATTGAGTGATGGAGGAGGTGGCTCAAAGTCAGAAACATCACTATCCTCTACCTGAAAGTGATTTTAACCTGTATCCTGCAGAATTTAAATATCTGCAGATTTTTTTTTAAACTTTATCACTCTCTGGGCAAATTCAGCAGAAGACAAACTCATATTTTTCTTAGTTTTCCCATATGAGTTTTGACATTTCATACAAATTGTCTCCTCAAAGCCTTTTATTTTTAGAAAAATATTTCAAAATGTCTGCTGAAATTTTTACCCTGAAGCTAAGCGTTAGTATTTTTTTTTTTTTTTTCCCAGAAAATAGGGTTTTTGTCCTCTGTAGCCAATCCAATGAAGACTCAAGTTCTATTCTCTGAGAAAAAAAAGAAAGAAAAATGGCAGTAATTTGTCATCTACTGATTTAGTCTACAGTTTGTTAAAGATCAAATTACCTCAGAAAATGTAGCAACAAATAAAACAACTGTAAGATGTAAATACTAACAACAACAACAGAAATAAACATCAGCTTACTGGCAGAATTTAAACCATATGTGAACAGGCAACATACACTTCTGTACCATTTAACCCTTAAAGCGCCAAGAAAAACTGCATCTGAAAATGTCCTAAAGGAGCAGTCTGATCTGGGTCCACACTGTTTGCAAAAATGACTTTTAAAATCACAAGCAGATGACAAAGCAGACGACAATAGTTGTGATTGGCACTTTAAGGGTTAAAGGAAGTGGATACATCTGGCAGATTATCTGCCATTTTGTAGATGGGGGACAACTTTTGTGCCTTCTTGTTTGCTTTCCTGCACTCCAAACCCATTCTAAAAAGGAGACTACTCTTAAAGGGTGGTAAAAATGATTTGACAGAGTTACCTACCCTGAAAGTGTATCCATTCCCCATATCCAGTGTGATCATTTTTTGGCTATTTGATGTACATATTATTTACCCGAAATATTCCAACACACAAGCCTCGACAAAAAGTGTAGACCAAGATCAGATGTCACAGAAAACAGTCTCTGATCACGGCTATTTGCCACTCATCTAGCAGTTTTCAAATTAACAGGTAGTAAGTATTGGGACAGATAGGTCTTTGCAAACAGTGTAGACCCAGATCAGATGCCACAGAATGTGGCATCTGATCAGGATCTACACTATTTGCCATACATACATCGATGTTTTAGACACATTAAGAGGTAGTAGAATGGACTATTTCCAATTTTAGGACAAGTATGGTAAGTAGGCAAGGTGTCCCAATGCTTAGGGAAAATACAGTACGTTGACCCGAGTGCTTCGGTCACTATTTTGATCAGTCACATAAGCGGCGAGGTACTTTTGTTGGTGACTGCTTTCTTTGTTAAATTAAGTTGTTGTTTTTTTTTTGTGTAACAATTCATGTGTATCATTTTTTTTCATCGGATTGCACACGGAAATTCGAGGTACGTAATGTTCATCAACGAACTATACATATACAGTTTGTGAATCGCACTTCACGTGTTCGAACTATTTAAAAATGAGTTTGACAAAAATACGTGACTGTTCGGACTAAAAGAGCAATTTTCGGGAGACGATTTCAAAACAGTAAGGGGTGTTCGAATTATTCGTGTGTTCGAACTAATAGGAAATCTACCGTAGTTAAAATTTTAAGACCAGTATGGCGTTAAGGTGTCTGAATATTTAGGGTGACTCTTCAAATATAGCAAAGATATGTTTTTCTTTTTTCTCCATGAAAACTTGTTGTGCATACTCATTAAAAGTGCCACAATATATGTTTTTGTGGAGAAATAAGAAAAACTAGAACAGTGTTTTCGGAGGAAAACGTATGTCCCCCACTAGTTTGAACAGACATATTGTTAAAATAGATTGTATCTATAATGAATACAAGGTCACAATGTACCTATATGTAAGTTTGGTCAAAATTCATCCATTCCTCAATGAGATAGGGTGCTGACAAGCAATTTTCTAAAATCATAGCCCTTGTGTAACCTTGAAAATGGGATCAAGATCACAAAAAATCTAATCAGTTCTTGTCTCTGTCTCAACAATATAGCTGTGCAAGTTTGGTCAAAATCCATCCCATTCATTCAGCAGATAGCGTGTAGACAAGCCATTATCCAACAATCTGAGCCCTCCTGTGACCTTGAAAATGGAGTCAAGGTCACCAAAATAAAATTAGTTATTTTCCATGCCACAACAAATTGGCTGTGCAAGTTTAGTTAAAATCCATCCATTCCTTCAAGAGATACAGTGCAGACAAGCCATTTTCCAACAATCTAAGCCATAGTGAGACCTTGAAAATAGGGGTCAAGGTCACCAAAATCTAATCAGTTCTTTTCCATGTCCCAAAAATATAGCTGTGCAAGTCTGGTCGAAATCTACACATTCCTTCAGGGGACAAGGTGCAGACAATTTTCCACCAATCTAAGCCTTAGTGTGACCTTGAAAATGAGGTCAAGGTCGTCAAAATCTAACCAGTACATGTACTTTTCCATGTCTCAACAATTAAGATGTAGAAGTTTGGTCAAAATCCATTCATTCATTTAGGAGATAGGGTGCAGACAAGCAATTTTCCAACAATTTAAGCCTTACTGTGACCTTGAAAATTGGGTCAAGGTCATCAAAATCTAATCAGTTCTTTTCCATGTCTCAACAATATAGCTGTACAAGTTTGGTCAAATCCATTTATTCATTCAGGAGATAGGGTGCATACAAACCATTTTCCAACAAATCTAAGCCCTCCCATGACCTTGAAAATGGGGTCAAGGTCACCAAAATCTAATCAGTTCTTTTACATGTCCCAGCATTGTAGATGTGCAAGTTTGGTCAAAATCTATTCATTCCTACAAGAGATAGGATACGGACAAGCCATTTTCCAACAATCTAAGCCCTCCTGTGACCTTGAAAATGGGGTCAAGGTCACCAAAATCTAATCAGTTCTTTTACATGTCCTAGCAATATACATGTGCAAGTTTGGTTATAATCTATTCATTCCTTCAAGAGATAGGATGCGGACAAGCCATTTTCCAACAATCTAAGCCCTCCTGTGACCTTGAAAATGGGGTCAAGGTCACCAAAATCTAATCAGCATTTTCCCCCTCCCAATGATATATTTGTGTATTTGTTTGTGTTGAGGTTTTACGGCCCAGTCAACCCAATGGGGTCATGTCATGCGCGGTCAGTTTACTTAACCACACGTTTACTGGGCAGGCTTAGTCCTCTAAGCGGTTAACCAGTATTGTGCACATTCTTTCGCCAAAAACTGACAACTGCCCTTCTTGAATCAGCGGAAGGGAGAGAATGACCGTAGAAAATATTTCATAATCAATCTCCACGAAAGAATGTTGTCGACCTCGGTGGGGCTTGAACCCACAACCTACTGGTCTCCAGTCGGACGGCGCATCCAACTGAGCCACCGAGGCCGGGATATATTTGTGTAAGTTTGGCTAATATATGTCCATTCAATAAGGAGAAAGAGTGCGGACAAGAGGCTACGCCGGCACTGCCGACGGGATCTGCACTAAAAATAATATGTCCCCCCACCCACCCATCCCCCCTCCTCCAATGGTGGGGTGACATAAATATCAACACCTTTTGTTGAAAAAATCACCTTATCTATGGTCTGGTTGTCTTTATTACTGAGATTTTGTTTAAGCCTTCCTCTCCAATTATCCTTCAAGTTTGGGTCTTGTGGAGAATTCAACCAAAAAGTATTGATATTTTTCTTATCTCTCCACAAAAACTTATGTTGTGGGCTCTCATCAGAAGTGCCTCGCTGAGGTGTTTCTGATGAGTACCAACAACACAAGTTTTCAAGGAGAAATAGGGAAAATAGTCATCTGGACACACCTCTTATCTGGACTAGGTCCTCCCTTCAAATTACCCTTTATCTTGGTATCACAAAGAGGATATTCTGATATTAAGAATGTCCGGCATTTAACTATTACCTGGATAATCTGGCCATCTATATTAGAGAGGTCATCTCAGCCTTCCTCTCTAAGACCCAGTCTTGCTTCTCTCTTAGAGAATATTTTGATGTTAAGAATGTCTTAAATTTATCTATTTACTGGATAATCTACTCATCTATATTAGAGAAATCTTGTGTCAGCCTTCCTTTCCAATTATCCTTCAAGTTTGGGTCTTTTGGAGAATATTTTTAACCAAAAAATATTGATATTTTTCTTATTTCTCCACAACACATGTTGTGGGTACTCATTAGAAGCACCTCGATGAGGCACTTCTTATGAGTACCATAACATGTTTTCATAGAGAAATAAGAAAATTATTTTTGCAGGTACTCCTCTTATCTGAGCTGATAGATCCAGACTAGGTTCTACCTTTAAATTATCCTTTATTAATTTGATAATAAGAATGTCACAGATTTAACTATTACCTGGATAATCTGGTCATCTATACTAGAGATATCTTGTCTCGCCTTTCCTCTCCAATTATCCTTCAAGTTTGGGTCTCGTGGAGGATATTTTGATCTTGTAATAATCTGTGGCACTTCTACTAATGGTACTTGAAAATCGTTCTGAAAAGAATACAATGAACCGTCATTAAAACAGCATTCCCATTCACGTACTGCAGAACGTAATTCACGTAGAGAATCTGCCATGAGCGTACAGATCTGTTGGTATCTACGTACATAAACGTACCAAAAATTTGGTGCACGTATAAATTGCAACATGCGTACGTCCTACTGAGTCAGTTTTCGCTCAATAGCATATCCTTTTAAATATTAATAAAGCATCGAAACACTGCGGTTGCTGGCGGACAATAACGAATGCGTTCGACCAGTGCACTTAAACGGACGGAAATCCCGGAATGTATTTATATTCTTACCGAGAGGGATAAGATTATTGTTCATTGGTTATTGTGTATGATCTTTTTTGCATTATCCAATCACTGACGACCATTACATTGTATCTCGGTTCAGTGGACACCTCTTTTTCTCCGAGTTTCGATACGGCTCGGTTCGCTCAAGTGTATACAAAAGTTGCCAATTAGATCGGTAATTACTGCATGCAAAAGAAATATTTTGTTTCATTTAGATTAATTTAGGACAGTTGTACCTCTGCATGACTACTTTAGCCAAGTTTTTAATGACTGTTATCAACAAAAACATGTACTTATTGCCGTAAAATCTACATGTCATAAGTTTTCGCGACATCCTAATTTCCGGAAAACGTTTAATTATTCAGTCAATAAACACTGTTATGAATATTAAAAGTGCTCAGAACTCCCAGGAAAATGTCATACACTCTTTCATAGAAATTCCAATCTTTCATGCCATTTTGCAGTAGCGATTTTCTATAAAATCAGTATGTCCGGCTCACACTGAATGAAAGGAACAACATTCTGGACAGAACCTGTTTTACCTATTTTCAAACATTGTATATCTAGGAAGCTTTAATAGTACTTGAACTTGGCTGTTAGTATTAGGTTCTTTTGACTGAAGAATATGTTTTGGAAAAGTGACGTCTTGATATGACTGAAGCACAGTTTTCCTTTTATTTAAAATACTAAGACAAAGTACCTAAAACTGACTACAATGACATTTAAAGTATAAAGTCTTCCCAGTGCTTAACAATGCATTTAATTACCCCAAAATATGTGTACCCTCAAAAAGTGATCTGTACCCTCAAATGCTAAACCCAAGGGGTACAGGTACCCCTAAATCAAAATGTGAGTGGGAATGCTGTAAAACAACAGCATTTGTTCCAAAAAATATAGTCATTATAATGATTTTGCTGTTGTAAAGAATCCTTAATGGACAGAATGATATGTAAGAAAGACCTTACTTTATTCTTATTTCCTCATAGAGTATATGTTTTGGGCATTTGTTAGAATTGCCTCAGTGAGGCAATTCTAAAAATATCCAAAACATATACATGTTTCTTTAGAGTATTGAATACAATGTTCTTGCATAATTTGTGACTTATTGTTACCTCTTAATTTGTGACAGACAAATTGTCATTATAATGAATTTTGTCATTGTATCAAGTGTCGGTATACAGAGGGTTGTTTGTATTTCATTATTTTCATAGCCCAGATTGGCACCCCACTGAGGTGCTTCTAATGAGTGCCCATAACATATGTTTTCATGGAGAAATATTATATGAGCCAATGCACAGCATTTCCTACAAGATTGCATGTGCATCTTTCCAAGATGGCAGTGAACAATTTGGAGGGAAAGTAAGTGGTTCATTTTCATTATGATAACCCAGTTGATATTCCACAACAGTCAGCATCCTACATGTAGATGTTTGTATACCAACACCTCAAAAAAAGGTTCTATGTTTCTTATAATCGCTCCTAAATGCCAAAAAACCAAAGAAAAGGAGTTTGAAGTGAGGCCAGGTTTGTACTTTTCATACATTTCCATCATGATTTCAGGTGTTTTTCTTTAGCACTCTTAAATTATATACACAAAGAAACATTGTGTATCATTCAGTTTAATCCAGAATGCATTTTCCTGAGCATATTTCCATTTGAATTTTTTTGTGTGTATGTAAAGAAGGGCAGCTTGATTCAAAAGGCGTGCACAGAGGTGGTCCAAAAGTAAACGTTTAGAACACAAAACTTTAAATTGTTTTGTGAATGTAGAGGAGACAAGTTTGTGTATGTTGAGAGGATAAACTCTTGCATTTTCATGACAACTTAAGAATGACTATAGTTATGATTTAAGTAACACTTCAAGAGTTTATTTACGGGTTATTTGATAGAAAACGGTTTGTAGTTATTACTGGGGTGGGTAGGAGGGGTGGGGGGAGCAGGGGAATGGGAATGGTGGGTTGGGGGGGGGTCACTCATGTGGGTCGGGATAGTAGCATAGAGCTTCAGACTAGTATCTAACATCAGGGCAAGTATGAACTACTTCAATCCAGCGATTCTGGAGATATAGCTTTTTAAAATCTTTAACTAAAAACTTTAACCAATGCAGACGCCATAGTGACTGCTGTAGTACAGTTGACTCTCGTTACCTAAAATTCGTTTATCTCGAATAATCAATTATCTCAAAGTGAAAATCTGGTCCCTGTTTTAACATGGAAATCTATCAACAGGTAACAAAGTATTGTGGAAAACAGGAGAAATTGCTCCTTTGGAGCATTTCTCCTCTTTTCCACAATATTTTCAACATTTCTCTAACTTCAAGATTAAAAGTACATATTCATTTGTGGAAAGTGGTTGTCGATATATTTTTTCCTCAATTCTGCAAATCTGATATGTCGAGGTACGGATATCTCCAAGTATTTCAGAGAGTCCCCCAGACTTTGAGATAATGATAATCGACTGTACTTTCTTCTGTTCAGGTGAGCTAAAAATGGTTTATCCTGTTCAGACTATGCAGTAGAGTCTTTCTTCCTTGGTTTATGTTTGTCTTACCCCTTCAATATCAAGTCTAACAAGACTTGTGAGATCCCTGAGAACAGATGGAATTTCCTGAAGTCGGTTACAGAAGAGATCCAATGTTTTCAACCTGCTCAACTTACAGAAAGACTCTGGTAATTCTGCTATCTGTAAAAAGATAGAGACATGTAAATGTATAACACATTTGAGCCAGCACATGACAAAACCTACTAAATGGCATGTGCACCTAGGGAAGACTCTGTCAAGTCTGATCAGAGTCTTTGTTGTCCACATGAAGAAAGCTTGGGTCCTTAGCTACCCACTGAGTGCACAGCAACGACTCTGATCAGACTGGGCAGATGCCCAGACTCATCTGAGTCTTTGCTGGGCGCACATGCAATTTTGTTGGTTTTGTCATGCCCTAGCTCATTTATCCTAATTATTCAGACAGACATGCCTGATTGAGTTGAGGTTTAACGGCCCATTTAATCAACTATGGTCATGTTGAGCCGGTCAGTTTATCTAACCACACTTTTCCTGGGCAAGCTTAGTCCTCTAAGTGGTTAACCAGTATTTGTGCATATACATTCACCACAAACTGACAATTGCCCTTTTTGAATCAGTGGAAGGGAGAGAATGACTGTAGAAGATGTTTGATGATTAATCTTGATGAAATAATGTTTCCAAACCCAGCAGGGATCAGACACGCATCCGACTGAGCCACCAAGACTGGTCAAGCATGCCTGAGCAAACTGTGTAGACCTATGTCAAACTGCTTCTAAAGAAAGTGTCTGCCAACATATTACCAATCTGTCAAATGGACTTGTTAAATTGTTAATGAACTTAATCACAGCTCCAGAATAGATGCTGTTTTTAACCCTTTTGATATTTTTATATCTCAAAAACACACACAATAAAAACACCATTATGAAAACATACCTATATAATTTTGACCCCTTAAACCCAATTTTTATATAGTAAAACTGGGGTATACAGGGGTATAAATTATTTTCCTTATTTCTGCTCGTTGAGGCAGTTCTAATGAGTACCCGCAATCTATGGTTTGAGCAGAAATATGAAAAATATTAGAAGTTTTTATCTGAAAATTTTCATTTTTTGGTGGTAAAATTTTCAGTATATTTGAATAGGCATATTTTCGTAATGTATGTCGTAGTTACATATATTCAATAGCACTGCACTGAAGCACCTCAAACAACATACATGTATGCTTTTGTGTAGAAATAAAGAAAAAATCTATCTGGATACACCTGTTTTCTTAGAAAGAAAGAAACAAGGCTCCAGATTTTCCAGGCATTTTTTTTTTTCAACCAAAAAGTGTTGATATTTTTCATATTTCTCCACACACACACACACACACACACACACACACACACACACACACACACACACACACACACACACACACACACACACACACACACACACACACACAAAATCCTGTGGTACTCATTAGAAGCACTTCTAATGAGTACCCACAACATATGTTTTCATGGAGAAATAAGAAAAATACAATGCGGATAACCCTTCTTATCTGGAGCTAGAGAGGGAGAGAGGGAAAGGGAAGGGAAGTGTAAAATTTTCAGCAGACATTACTTACTGAAATAATTTTATTTTTACCAGAAAACAGTTTTTGACATTTAATGCAAACTGTCTCCATATTTTTTTAATTATTCCTAGAAAACAAGTTTTGACATTTCATGCAAACTGTCTCCGATGGAGACAGTTTGCATGAAATGTCAAATCCAGTTTTCTGGGTAAAAATAAGAAAAAATATCAATTAGTCTTCTGCTGAAAATGCCCGTAGAGTGGTAAGGTTAATCACACGCCAGCAGACAGTCAAAAGGACTTGTTCAAATTTTTGGATAAAAAAGGAGTAAGTTCCAGAACACATCATATCATAATCGGATTTTTGATTAACGTGCAGGTACAGGGGCAACATCCACATCAGTGGGCCCCCTTCCAGATAGCTGGCTTACATGGCTCCAGATAAGAGAGGTACCCACTATGTTTTTCTTGTTTCTCTATGAAAACATATGTTGTGGGTACTCATTAGAAGTGCCTCAGAAAGGCCTCTAACTAGTAACAAAAACATACTTTTGGTGGAGAAATAAGAAAAACTAGTCCCACCCTAGGCCATGACCCAGGGGCAACTCTAGCACAGAGTTGAAGGTTTAGGTCTGGGTAAGTAGCATACCAAAATTCAACTTCCTAGTATAAAAGGTACATATACCCAAATTATGACCTCCAAGAGAATGTGACATTCACACATATGGACGTAACATCAGGGGCCAATGCTAAACATGTTTGCCCTACTGCAGCCTTTGGCAGGCGGGGACATTAATACACTTTTTTGGTTGAAAAAAAAACAACAAGAGGACCATGATGGTCCTATATCGCTCACCTGACCAAACAGATTTGCATATTTACTGTTGAAGTTTCAGCCAAGTTCACTGCTCTAGGATTTTTGTATAAACTTTATAGCACTAACCACCCCCACCCCCCTCCACCACACCCCTGGCCATGTTTTTTAACAAATCTTGACGACCTGAACTAAATCGTAAAAGAGGGTCACCAAAGGAACATTTCTGCCAAGTTATATTGAAATTGGTCCAGTGGTTTAAAAAGTTTTATATAGCTATAAAGCCCTACGCCCTAACGGCCATGTTTTTTGACGAATCATGACAGCTTGAACAAACTTGGTAGAGGGTCACCAAAGGAACATTCCTACCAAGTTATATTGAAATCTGTTCAGTGGTTTCTGACAAGAAGATTTTTAAAGTTTTCTATTTAGATATATAGGGAAAACAAGCCCCACCCCATGGCAGCCATGTTTTTCGACGAATCATGATTGCTTGTACAATCTTGATAGAGGTTCACCAAAGCAACATTCCAGCCAAGTAATATTGAAATCAGTCATGGGGTATGTGACAAGAAGAATTTTAAAATTTTCTATGCAGATGTATATGAAAAATAAGCCCCACCCCTCTGTGGGCCATGGTTTTTGACGTATCATGAAGGCTTGAACAATCTTGGTAGAAGGTCACCAAAGCAACATTCCTGCCAAGTTACATTGAACTCGGTCCAACTGTTTCTTACAAGAAGATTTTTAAAGTTTTCTATATAGATATATAGGGAAAATAAGCCCCGCCCCCTAGCGGCCATGATTTTTGATGAATCATGATGGCCTGAACAATCTTTGTAGAGGGTCACCAAAGAAACATTCCTGCCAAGTTGTATTGAAATCGGTCCATTGGTTTCTGAAAAGAAGATTTTTAAAATTTTATATATAGATATATAGGGAAAATAAGCCCTGCCCCAGGCAGCCATGTTTTTTGACGAATCATGATTACTTGAACAATCTTAGTAGAGGGTCACCAAGGAAAAATTTCTGCAGTTATAATGAAATCGGTTCAGTGGTTTCTAACAAGAAGAGTTTTAAAGTTTTCTATATAGATATATAAGGAAAATAAGCCCCAACTCAGTGGTTTCTGACAAGAAGATTTTTAAAGTTTTCTATACAGATATACAGTGAAAATAAGCCCCGCCCCCTGGCGGCCATGTTTTTTGACAAATCCAAATGGCTTGAACAATCTTGGTACAGGATCACCAAAGGAACATTTCTGCAAAATTATATGGAAATCGGTCCAGTGGTTTCAGACAAGAAGAATTTTAAAGTTTTCTATATAGATATATAGGGAAAATAAGCCCCGCCCCCTGGCGGCCATGTTTTTTTGACGAATCCAAATGGCTTGAACAATCTTGGTAGAGGATCACCAAAGGAACATTTTTGCAAAATTATATTGAAATCGGTTCAGTGGTTTCGGACAAGATGATTTTTAAAAGTTTTCTATATAGATTATATAGGGAAAATAAGCCCCGCCCCCTAGTGGCCATGTTTTTTGACGAATCCAAATGTCTTGAACAATCTTGGTAGAGGATCACCAACGGAACATTTCTGCAAAATTATATGGAAATCGGTCCAGTGGTTTCGGACAAGAAGATTTTTAAAGTTTTCTATATAGATACATAGGGAAAATAAGCCCCGCCCCCTGGCGGCCATGTTTTTTGACAAATCCAAATGGCTTGAACAATCTTGGTAGAGGATCACCAAAGGAACATTTCTGCAGAATTATATTGAAATCGGTCCAGTGGTTTCGGACAAGAAGATTTTTAAAGTTTTCTATATAGATATATGGGGAAAATAAGCCCCGCCCCCTGGCCGCCATGTTTTTTGACGAATCCAAATGGCTTGAACAATCTTGGTAGAGGACCACCAAAGGAACATTTCTGCAGAATTATATTGAAATCTGTCCAGTGGTTTTTGACAAGAAGATTTTTAAAGTTTTCTATATAGATATATAGGGAAAATAAGCCCCGCCCCCTGGCGGCCATGTTTTTTGACGAATCCGAATGGCTTGAACAATCTTGGTAGAGGATCACCAAAGGAACATTTCTGCAAAATTATATTGAAATCAGTCCAGTGGTTTCTGACAAGAAGATTTTTAAAGTTTTCTATATAGATATATGGGGAAAATAAGCCCCGCCCCCCTGGCGGCCATGTTTTTTGACGAATCCAAATGGCTTGAACAATCTTGGTACAGGATCACCAAAGGAACATTTCTGCAAAATTATATTGAAATCTGTCCAGTGGTTTTTGACAAGAAGATTTTTAAAGTTTTCTATATAGATATATAGGGAAAATAAGCCCCGCCCCCTGGCGGCCATGTTTTTTGACGAATCTGAATGGCTTGAACAATCTTGGTAGAGGATCACCAAAGGAACATTTCTGCAAAATTATATTGAAATCGGTCCAGTGGTTTCTGAAAAGAAGATTTTTTAAGTTTTTAGTTAAAAAATCTATTTTTAGCTCCAGTGACCTAGATATGCAATGGACCGGAACCATTTGAACAACTTTGAAAGAGGACCAACCAAGGATCATTCCTGTGGTTTGGTCAAAATCCAATCAGTGGTTTAGGAGGAGATGTTGTTTAAAGATTGTGGACGGACGGACATACGGACAACGACGACGACGGACGGTGAGTGATCACAAAAGCTCACCTTGAGCTTTCAGCTCAGGTGAGCTAAAAAGTGTGCCTTAACTGGAGCTATGCAGTGAACACTGAGCTTCCTGAGAGTTCATGAGAAAATACAAAATGCATCAACATTTTACCTTGAAAATAACAAGACATCTGTTGTATTCCATAGCCCTAAATACTTTTCTTTTTACTTTAAAAACCTTACTGAGGCACATTCATACCCACAACATATATTTTTGTGAAGAAATAAGAAAAACATTCACAGCTCTCAAGACAAGAGAAGTATCCAGGCATATATTTTTCTTATTTCTTCACATATGATGTGGGTACTCATTAGAGGCACCTCATAGAGTACCACAACATAAAATTTTATTGAGAAATAAGAAAAATATCAACGCTGTTTGGCTGTGAAAGTGCCTTATCTGGAGATATCTATCTTATCTATTGCTACAGAATTCATTTTTCCAATCGAATGGTCTCTGTTTCTCACCTCATTGTCATCCAGCCTCAAGTCCTCAAGAGAAGCAAGGCTTCCAAAACTACTTGGCAACAGTTGCAGATGATTCTTGGACAGCATACACACACGTAGAGAGCATAGGTTACCAAATGACTCTGGAAGCTCATGGATCAGATTTTGACCTTTAAACACATAAAATATGCTATTAAAATACTAACTCAAACACCAAGTGGCTTTAGTTCATGTACATGTATCTGACCAAAATTGAAAACCCATAGTTCTTGATGAAAGAGGCAGCAAGGAAATTATTTGAGCCAGCGCACGACAAAACCTACAATAAGACTTGTGCGACCAGTGAAGACTCAGATCAGCCTGCCCATCTGCACAGTCTGATCAGAGTTTGCCCTGATCATATGTGACTTCTTAAGCCACCAGACTATCCAAAGAGGGATAAACAAGAACCCTGACCATACTGGGTGGATGTACAGGCTGATCTGAGTCTGCACTGGTCACATAGGTTGTATTGTAGGTTTTGTCATGCACTGGCTCATTTTTCTTCTCTGCAAGAAAATGTATTTTAGGGGCACTTCTAATGAGTACCCACAACGTATGTTTTCATGGAGTAATATAAAATCAATACTTCTTGCGGGCAAAAATGCCTTGACTTTTGCTATGGATTTGACTGATTGAGTTTTTACAGCCCAGTCAATCCATTAGGGGCCTGTCGAGCTGGCCAGTTTACTTAACCACACTTTTTGTGGGCAAGTGTTGTCCTCTGAGTGGTTAACCGGTATTTGTGCACATTCTTTAGCAAGAAACTAACAACTGCCCTACTTGAATCAGCAGAAGGGAGAGAATGACCGCAGAGAATATATTTCATGATCAATCTCTATGAAAGAATGTTACCAGACCCGGTGGGGATGAACCTGATCACCAGTCAGACGCGCATCCGACTGAGCCTCCGAAGCCACTATAGCTATGGAAGAAGTTTTAAGCCTGTTTGTTTTGTTTTTTTTTGTTTTTTTAAATATTATTATTATTTTTCATCGTTCCTACTATTCTAAGTACTTCACGCTAATCTCCTTTAAAGGGAATGGCTACCCCTCTAAGAAAAATAAGCCTTTACTTAAAGCAGTATAGTGGCTCAAAATGACCCAAAGCATTGATGCTCAAAAACAGAGTAAACTTTAACTCATCCATAAAAAAAACACTTTTCACACTTTGGATAATTTAGCAAATTGCTCTTTGTGTGTGTAAACTATGCTATATTAGGTTAAACTACATTGAGAATACACATGCTCCTGTGTATATGTATACTGATTTTTTGGGGGTCACTAAAACTTGATCAGGCTCAAATTAAATGTCCAAATTACAGTTTCTTCTAGTAAGGGGTCTGAAGTAAAGTCAAATCTAAGTTATGAGGCTTTTACATTAAAAATAACTATATATAAGCAAGGAATAAAAAATATAATTTTAAGCAACTTAACTGCTTTAACTTTTTTTTCCCTGCTATTGGCGACTTTTGTCATCTGCTGATATTTGCAAATAGTTTGGACCCAGATCTGGCCCGACAAAATGTCGGGCCTGATCTGGATCCAAACTGTTTGACACTGACGTTATTTCTGGAAGATTTTTTTTTGAAAAGATCATTTTAAAAACAAAAATCCACAGACGATGAAAAAGCATGCAAAATTACCCACCATGTAAAGAGTTAAGCATAAAAGAGATTGAATACACTTAGTAGTTTCCGGCCATATTTTACAAGGGAGAGCAGTTCTGTGACTTCCTGTTTGCTCTCCTGCATAGCAAATCCATTCTGATAAATGGCCTATTCTAAAAGGGAAGAATTTGCTCCCACGGGCAAATTCTTTCCTTTTAAAGTAAAACCCTATTCAGAAGGGATGCAAAACAAACCTGACAAAGTTATCTCTCCTGAAAGCATATTAATTCCCCTTAAGTATAGCTAAGCTAGCCCAATGTGAAACTTGGTTTGTGTACTGTTAACCCTTGTCATGCTGAATAAATTAAGATGCCCCACCCACTTCTAATTTTTTCAGCCAATCAGATTATTGATCAAGGTTTCTGATACAAATTCATATATTAAATGACGAGCAGTGCAGATCCAGATCAGTTGGCTTCTTCAGAAGTCAACTGATCTGGATCTACCGGTACACTGTTTGCAAAAGCAGGGTATATCCGGATTCATCAGGACAAGGGTTAACTAGTGAAAAAAATAAGGTTCTTATCAAGAGTCCTGAAATAAAGAGACAAGTTTTACCTAAATCAATTGTGTCTAATGAAGATAGATTGCCAAAGTCAGCTGGTAATTCTGACAGCTGATTCTCATCAAGATACAGTTCCCTCAATCCCTTTAAATCACATATACTTTTTGGAACATCTGGCAGCCAGTTTCCATTTTGAAAATTTCTCCTTTCTAGTTCACCTATCACACTGCCTAGATGAAGATATTCTAAGTTCTGCAACTCACCAAGCGAGTCTGGCAGTTTTGACATGAAATTACCCCCCATGTCTAAGTGTTTTAATCGCTTACAATTTAGCGGGAAAGTCTCTGGCAATGTTTGACTCTGAAACTGATTATCTTTCACTGAAAACTCTATTACACTATTCAAACTGGATATCCAATCTGGCAAAACTTGCAACAAATTAAAATCAACATAGAATTTCTCTAAAGAGTGGCAGGAATGAAACTTGGATGGCAGCATTTTTATGTTATTTGCAGACAAGTCTAAAGCCCTAAGATTTGGCAGATTTCCAAATGACTCTGGGAGTACTGTCAGTTTATTATTGCTGAGGTTTAAAACTTTCAATGATTTAAGCATCCCAAAACCTTCTAAGATAGAACTTAAATTGTTACAACCTAGCTCTAATTCTTCTAGATTTTCTAGTAATCCAAACGTCTTAGGTAACTTTTGAAGTAAATTTTCATCCGCTATCAAAGATTTTAGAGATTCTAATTCACCAAACTGTTCCGGCAACAGTTCCAACTGGTTACCTGTCAGCTGTAATTTTTCTAGACACTTAAGGCAACACATGGAGTCTGATAGTTTTATTAGTTCATTCTCATTTAAATAAACTTCTTTTAATTTTACCATCCTGCCAAAGCTATTTGTGAGACTTGTTAAATTGTTGCCGATGGCCGAGAGTATTTCCAAATTTGGTAGTGAAGTTCCAATTTCTTGTGGTAGTTCTGCGAGATCATTGTAGTCCAAATATAGCTGAGTGAGATGATGGTTGCCCAAAATGTGAGCTGGGAGGGTCGTGAGATCCAGGGATGAGAGGTCTTCTTTATCATTCTCATCTGGTATAGGTGCTTTATCAGCCATGGCTGGCATGGCTCCCTGAAATTGAAAATAAACTGGTTTAACCCTTCTCTTGCTGAACACGACATGCCCTGTCTTAGCAAACAGTGCAGATTCAGATCAATTGACTTCTTCAGAAGCCAACTGACCTGGATCTGCACTGTTTGTCATTCAGTAGGTGAATTTATATCAACAATCTGGATCAAGTAATCTGATTGGCTGAAAATTAGAAGTGGGTGTGGCATCTTAATTTGTTCAGCATGACAAGGGTTAAACATAGCTCCAAATACGGCGCTTATTTCAACCGAAAAGTATTAATATTTTTCTTATTTTCTGAGGAAAACATATGTTGTGGGTACTCTTTAGAAGCACCTCATTGAAGCACTTCTAATGAGTACACATAACATATGTTTTCATCAAGAAATTAGAAAAATATTATGTGGATACCCATCTTACAATGTATTTGTAGCCGTGGTAAAACATGCAAATCAAAGGACTTGTTAAGGAGGAGTATTTGGTAATCATTCAGGGATAGTTTTCTCCAGTTCTCCATAAAAACCTGTTGTGGATATAGTCATTAGAAGTTCCTCAAGGAGGTGCTTCTAATGAGTACCAACAACATAGGTTTTCATGGACAAAAAAAAAAATGTATCCCTAATTATTATAAAATATTCCTCCTTAACAAGTCCTGTGCCAAATACAACTACGTTAGCTATTTTGAGTAGTTAGTTTGTTAGTGACATCTCAAAATCCAACTTATTATCAAAGCTGTAGCTCGATCCAGATAAGAGGAGTTTACTGATAAATATTTTTCTCATTTCTCCACAAAAATGTATGTTGTGGGTACTCATAAGAATCATTTTAGTGAGGCACTTCTAATGAGTACCCATAACATACATGTTTCATCACAACCATAGCTTGAGCCAAATAAAAGAAATATACTGATAAATACTTTTCTTATTTCTCCACAAAAATGTATGTTGTAGGTACTCATACTGAGTAACCCAAAACATATGTAACACTTTTTTGGTTGAAAAAAAAAAAAAAAAAAAAAAAACAACAACTCTATTTGGAGTGATGGAAGTTATACTGACATGGATTCCCAACAATCATTTAACTAAAACTGAAATTCACATTTAAATAAGTTATATGTACCTCGGGGCATCATTTCATTATGGCATTACACAACATGTCAATCAAAATTCCCCTGGGATATAAAGGAAAATGGACTAGTTCTATCAAGCTGTCAACTTAAAAAAAAAGAAAATACTTGTTTTTGGTGTTAATCATTTTTTTACAGAAAACTGTCTAACTAAATAACCCCAAGTACTGGGACAGAGACGCCTGAGCAAACAGAATGTGGCATATAGTCAGGGTATACACTGTTTGCCAGTCATCCATTTTTATACACATCAACAGGTAGTGAAATGTTAAGATTAGTTATGGTGTTATGGTGTCCCAATACATGTATCTCAGGTTAATACAGTATTTTCAAACACTGACACTGAGGTGATTTGTGTTTCTACTGAGGTTTTACGGCTCAGTCAACCCAATGTGATAGCAAATGTGGTCAGTTTATCTAACCACACTTTTACTGGGCAGGCTTAGTCCTCTAAGCAGTTAACCAGTATTGTCCACATTCTTTTGCCAGAAACTGACACCTGCCCTTCTTGAATCAGCTGAAGGGAGAGAATGACCATAGAAAATATTTCATGATCAATCTCCATGAAAGAAATGTTGCTGAGCAGCAGAGGTCAAATCCAGAACCTCTTGATCTCCAGTCGGACCTGATCCAACTGAGCCACCATGGCAAGCCACACTGAATTCAGCATAAACTGCATATATATTTATAAAGTATACCTCTTATTATGTACATGTACATTATGAAATGCCCTGGATTTAATTATTACCATACTTACCCTAAACATTGGGACATATAGACCTGAGCAAACAGTGTAGACTGTGCACTGTTAAGTGTTTGATACTCATCCAGCAGTTTTTACACACATCAACAGTAAAATAAAATGAATTTGTTCAAATTTTATACTATGATTTAAAGAATTAAAGTGTTCCAATATTTAGGGTAAATATGTATTTACTATCTGGCTGTTGTTGCGAGAAATAAGCTAAATGTATAAAACAAATACTCTAATAACCCTAAGTATTGGGACAGATAGACCTTTGCAAACAGTGTAGACCCGGATCAGATGCTGCAGAATGCAGTGTCTGATCAGGGTCCATTGTTTGCCATACATACATGAATATTTTAGACATATCATGAGGTAGGACTATTTCAAATTTTAGGACAAGTGTCCCAATACTTAAAGTTATTACGGTATTTATAGTCTGTCTAGGCACAGATCTATCTATATGCCAGTGAGTTTGAATAGCTGCTGTTTAACTGAGACAGCTGTAAAAAGTACAGAAGATGCATAAATCTGATCAGCCTATTAACAGGGCTTCCGTTAAGCGGACGTACGACGTATATTACGCCCTGAGATTGCCACCGGACGTCCAAATTGAACTTCAAAGACGTACCGCGGACTTCCGAATTTTCTTTTGTCCGTCCGAAATCGGTACCCGAGGCGTCTAAAAGTTGTCAAAAAGCCCGCCCACTTTTAACGAGTTGTATGATGTTTGCCCCGCCTACTTACCGGAAATTCGCTACCTGTGTTGACTGAGCTTTAAGGACGTCCCACTTTCCGCTTGCGGGAGTTTTATTGACAGCCGTGTCAAGCGTCGCGGCACCCTTTTGATGGCTGCCTGATCACTGTGTGTATTTGTCACGCGTGCTGAGTTGATTAATCCATGTTTGTATAATTAAACTTTCTACTGCAACACCCGAAAATATTCGGTGAAATTATATAAAGTCATTATTATTTTTTAATATTTACGAAATCTTAAATTATTATTTTGCTAAGAACGTTTGTCGTCTGACAACACCTCAACACTTCCGGGAATTACCGAGTGAAATTCTATAAATTATGCACAGAAAGCAAATTGAAATCTATTCGAATTTAGAAGCTTATGTTTGCCATGACAACAAAAGCAATTTTTCAAATGAAAAGAAAACATATTTTTCGTCAAAATTTTCGGAAAACTCGTTTCTAAATGCGTAGCCTTGTTCCGGTTACGCTCTTTACCAGCGCAGAAAAGACGCAAAGTAAGGCGATTTGCGATGGTTTTGCTTGCTTTTCTCCGCGAACGAACATTTTGCTGTTGGTATTTCATCGAGAGCTGCCTTTTATTTGTTTGTTGTTGCACGAGTCGACACGTTTTCCCGCAATTTTCGCTCGTGTTGATCAGCTTCAATCCGAACAAATATTTCATTAAATCATTTCTGCAAAATAATTTCAGCATAGTTTATTTTTAAGAAAACGTTTTGGGTGTTTTCTCTCATGTATTTTCTTTTCTTTTTTCTTTCTCTGGGCTTTGAAACGAATGCGAATTTGTACCAATGTTGATGCTTTCTCAAAGGTTCGACATACAAGTACAGGCTTTCCAAAAAGATGCGATCGAATTTTAATAAGCGATAAGGACATTTTTAAAACACATCTAAGAGAAGTGTATATCATGATGATTCTGTGTGAAACTGAAATAAGAACCTATATTCTACTAAAGAAAGGGCAAACCACCGCAGCACGGAAAAAAGTGGGACTTCCTAGATTTTCCTGTAGGACTTCCAAATTTGAGGGGTAGGAAGTCTGGGACTTCCTGAGTCTGGAAGTTAATGGAAGCCCTGTATTAAAACTGATGATATTATAATGAAGAAGGTTGCGGGCAGCAACCAGATTGTTACTATTTTGTAAAATAATATCCTGCAAGGATCTGCTTGCCGTGACCTGCAGTGAGTGGTCCACTAGTGTGTTTAGCATTTGTGTGACATTGGCATAGTGGGGACACTAGCTCCTCATCATTTAAAACTTATCCATATGGCTGTGTTTGTATGAAGGGGCTCCACATAGGGGAAGGGCTTCAAGCATATATATTCCTCTTGGTGTATTATATGCTGTTTCATGGATGCCTGTGCGAGTTTTCATGTTTTTCTTCAAGAAGCACATAGCTCCAAACATGGCATTTTTTTTTTTTTCAACCAAAAACTGTTGATATTTTTCTTACTCCTACATGAAAAGAAAATAAGAAAAAATATTTATCTGGATCTTCACTCATCTGAAGCTATAGAAACCTAGTTTTATTTGCATTTGCTGCGGTCCTGTCCATAAAGCTCTTTGCTGATGGCCAGACTTTGAAAGTTACTCTGCTAGCTAAGATTCTTAACAGATATTTGATACACAAGTTTTCTGAAGAACACAAGAATAAATACTACATCATTTTGATAAGCAAACTGACTTATTATTATGAATAGAAATGTCAGAAATGTGTTCTCAGAAAAATCTCTCAAAACAAGATTGACGGAACATGTAGAAATCTGATGAGTTTTAAAATTAATTAAAGGGCCTGGCAAAGGCTATTAAAATACAAAATATACACAGAATGAACTGAAATGTACCTAATTTTGGCATTGAGGACCATATCTTAGATGAGCATTCATGCTGTAGATATGTTATCCTCAAGAAATAAAGCCTTCGTTACAATTATTATTTTTCTCTATATACTGCCATACGCTCTCTTGGACATTCCAGGCAGATGCTAGTTGCAGGATTAAGGCCTACAAATAATCATTATGAATTACAGTAGGGCTGTTTAACCTGCACAGAGGGTAACTTTCCCTGAACTGGGGGCCTCCAGTTAACGTCTCAATCCAAAGGACGGAGTATTGTTTTCATGTCATCCCTGCAAATGATATGAAGGAAAGCATGTTCAGACACCAAAATTCCCTTGCTGCTATCATGCAGCTAGGTTTGTGACTGGAAACTACAACTTTGAAACTGGAAGTATGACTAGCATTCTTGAACAGTTAGGGTGGGAGTCTCTTCACAAGAGACGCAAAGGTAGTAAACTCATATTGCTATTCAAAGGTCTGAAAGGTAGAGCTAGTATACCTTGTAACGACCTTCTACCCCCAAATAGGCGCAGTAGGAATCAGCATCCGATGGCATTTCAAGTGATATATGCTAGAACTGACATTTATAAGTACAGTTTCTTCCAAGACAACATTAAGGATTGGAATACACTCCCTGAATCTATAATCTCTTCTGCTGAAAGTTCTGAGGACCCTGTCGCCAGATTCACACCACTTGTGAGATCTCGAGACTAGTCTTTGCAATTGTTGGCCCTGGTGAATGAATGTCTAATGATGTATCACCAGTAAAATATTCTGATTCTGATTAATCCTGGTACCTTTAGCTCTAGAAGTCAGTACGCTCACTACTGAACTACCCTGCTTTATCATTGTGTGGAAGTTTCTATGCAGACAATTTGTAATGTGGGGCCAAAGCTACACATTATGTGGAAATACTGCACCCTAGATGCAACTCTGTTGATGGTCCTCTGAGTGTTCTGACTGTTATAACTATCCAAGTTTCCCTGTCAGTACCTAACATAAATACCGTGCGACTTCTTGGCAACACGGCGGTCGGGCGAATAGTCAGGGGAGGGGGCACGAAAACCTATTACTTGCAAAGTAAACTATTCCTATAATCAAACAGAAGGCATTTATCCTAGACTCAGTAAAAACTTTAAATATTCAATGTAAAAAAACAATCATTGCCTGCAGTAAGATTATCTCTAAATACGCAAGACGGACAAAATTCCTGATCAAACGTGACTTTCTCAGCTTACTTACTTCGATTGCTTTTTGCCGTTTTGCGTCTGGTACATTTTACGACTTTCAAATGGACTTTACAGCGGTGCATTAAAGATACATTACCATTGTCAAATAAACAAAACAAATAGTCCAATGAATAAAAGTATAATAAGAACATTTACCAAATCGCACTGAGTCACAAATCCATTTTCAACTGCATCCTACCAAAGCGACATTCCACTTTTTGGTATCAACAAAAAAAAAATGCAGGATGGAAGGAATTTCTAGACAAAATAACTAAATTTTGCATCATGTACGCCACAGAAAACTACTGCATTGATATTTTGTGATACTTGTGCTTCTAAGTAGTGTTTTGCAACTTCTTTCGAAGAACAGGCTTTGAAATTTTGCTTGATCATAAAATATTTGGATACATGTATGAACAAGTTTTTTTGGGGTACCTAGACTTACCGAAACGAAACCGAAATACCGAAACGAAACCGAAATACCGAAACGGTCTATTAAAAGTATAGGGAAAGAGTCCATTTATGGCACTGGTGTCTGGTTTTGTTTTGGTATTCTTAGTAATTGAAACGCATATGTGCATAAAAGAGACACAATGAGACTAATTTTGATAGAAAGATATGCATAGGTATTTTGGCTCCTCCAAATGGTATGAAAGAATATATTCTGCTAAATCAATGACTAATAGCATTTCCCCTATATTTTTAATGGTCCGTTCCGGTATTTGGGAGGCGTCACAGTAAATGAGGCATAATCATTTGATATTATTTTCATCCTCAGTGCAGATGTATGTTTATATTTATTTGAGAAAAAATTTTGTTATTCATATTGCCGCAAAATTATTGATTACATATATCAACATTTCCCCTATATTTTTAATGGTCTGTTCCGGTATTTCAGAGGCGTCCCATTAATAAGGCTTATTCTTTTGCTATCAATTTCCTCTTTAGTGTGGTTATTATACTGTATGTACGGCTCGTATGTTTATATATTATATTTATTTGAGAAAATATTTTTTTCATTCATATTGCCGCAAAATTATTGACAAACAGCATTTTCCCTATATTTTTCGTCCGCTCCGGTATTTCGGAGGCGTCACATTAATGAGTTTTAATCATTTGTCATTAATTTCCTCCTGAGTGCAGATTTTATACTGTATGTATGTTTATGTATAATATATTTAGGAAAATACTTCGTTATCCATTTCGTCCCAGCATTTACTATCTATATGCATCTTCCCTATATTTTTAATAGTCCGTTTCGGTATTTCGGTTTCGTTTCGGTATTTCGGTTTCGTTTCGGTAAATCTAGGTACCGGTTTTTTTTTTCATTTCTTTCTTTCTGTTTATAGAACTGCTATATCTTCTTTTTAGTATTATGAGAGCTGGTATGGTATTTCACAGAATGGACCAATAAGGAGGATTTCTGATTCGTAAACTGTTAGAGTGGTCTTTCAGGACAGTGAACATGCAGAGAAGCCCGCCATTTCTTCTTTTTCCTTTCTACCATTACTGCAGTCAGTCATATTATATCATGAGCTGCATGGACCTGGTTTTGCATGACGATTACAAAGCAGCAATTCTGTCTTGGAAATAGAATCTTTAATCCGCACAGGGGATATCCCACCCTGCACAGGGGCACTCCAGTTAACATCTCAATTCGAAGAACCTCAAACTATATTAAAATCATCCCTGTCAACAATGCTAACAGTGCATTCATTCAAATTAATTGGTAAGAATGATTAAAATTAATTTGTGGAAACAAGTCATTAAATGGCGGGAACAAATTATTAATATATGCAGGTTGAAACAAATTAATACTTTCCACAAATTAAATACCATATATAGTAAAAAGCTGGCTAGCCTGCATGTGTGCACATATGGCCTTGACCTTTGCAGACTTGTTAAGTTTTCAGAATAAAAAAACAGTGAGATTCTGGAAAAATAAATTAGTGAGGTCCTTATTTATATATATGAGAAAAGGGAAATTTCAGAAAAAAAGATAGTGAGGCAGTGCATAAAACAGGGTTTTTTTTAGCCATAAATTAGCGAGTCTCACTAAAAATTAGGGAGACTTAACATGTCTGTCTTTGCTTAAGGGGAATAGATGCAGCTGAAAGTTTTGCCATTAGTTTGCGAAGGGAGACAACTTTTGCAGACAGGAATTTAGTTTCCTAGTACTTGAACCCTTTCAGAATTGGGAGCTTGTTGTCAAGGAATTTGGGGAGCAAATTCTTTTCTTTCATATTAGCTGCATTGTGAAAAAAATGATGTAAATATTATTTTATGTCTGAGTTATTTCCATAATTTTTCTTAAAGGTGTATCCATTTCCCTTAATACATACAGATAACTTGTATTTCTCTTATTCTACTTGTCATAGTCTATTTCCTTCTCTTTTTCAAAGTGGTAACTAGGTATCTTTTTAAATGATGGATGGAGGGGCTACAGAAGCAGATAAATGGAGAGAAATTGCAGCACAAAAGGAAAAGGAATGGAAACAAGCTACAGAGCAAAGGTTTGTAATAGCAGGCAGTTAATGTTTATGAATACTGGTATGAAGGCCGTGCATTCTTATCTAAGAGCATGTTTGTTTGTTTTTTTAATATATTTATTATAATTTTTCAAGTACATGTAAAAAGTTTTGATGACAAGTTTTCTCTGTGGAACAGTTTTTATCTGACATGTCTAGTGGTTCTGTAGCTAAAATGGTACATATGATGTGAATTTTGGTTCTTTTACTAAAATTAGAAATAGTAGAAACTGTTTCACCAGTTTTGGAGACAGTTCCATCTGAAGCTCAAGTATCATCAACACCAAGCACAGGTTTTACTGTAGTTATATTAGGTAACTAAGGTAATATGCAGTTACTTCTTAATTCTGTTTTTTCTAAAGAAATAATTTTCTCTACTGTAATAATGCATGGTGTTGGAAGGCATATTGTGATGTATTAAATCACTCTGGCTTCGCCATCATGAATTAATAGTCAGACCTGTTCGACAACACCATGCGTTAGTCGCAATAATTCACAGTAGAGAAAAATTACTTCAACTCTAAATGATACAGAAAGGAAAATCAACATTGTTGCAATGTTTTCCACAAAGAACTCTTTTGCAGCAGGCGTCGTGAGAAGTAAATGTTTGCATGCCCTTTTGCATGCACTACGTTGACAACATGACTTATTGTAGTTTGATCATGGTGATGTTTCCATTAGGCTCAAGTGGAAAATGTAACATATTGTTTAGAGTTTAAATTTAAAATTTTATAACATCTGCAATACTCTAAGGTGAGCTCACATCAGCCAGTCATAATGGGAGCTGCTTCATCTAAAACATACTCCACATTTCCTATACTTTATAGCAAAACCATGGAAATAGTTGGTCCCTTGTCCATGGGTATAATAAAAATCAGTTTACATAGCTCTTGATAAGGCACTTTTTTTAAACAAAAAGTATCTATATTTGTCTTATTTCTAGACGAAAGCATATATTGTGGATACTTATTAGAAGCGATTTGCTGAGGCACTTCTAATGAGTATCCACAACATATATTTTACATTGAGATATAAGAAAACTGTTTACCTGATACCCACTCCTATCTAGACCTATGATCTTAGCAGGTACTATTTATGTGATAGATGTACTTTTTGGTCAGAAATATAAATTCATTTCTTAAAAGAGAAAAACAAATGATAATGGTCCTGTTTGAGATGGTTTATAGACATACAGTTATATACATGTAAGTACTTAGATAATATTAGGACATCATGCTTGTATATCTTAATTTTTGAGCTGTTCCATTTAACTATATGGTGATGAGATTAAAAGACTCTTGGTGGAATGGCAGACAGTGGAGATCCTGATCAAACTGCTTTATTTTGACGTATCTGCCCTGTTGACTCTGTCTGTCCAAATACAATGTACCTAGGGTAAATATGATATACCGTAATAACCCTAGTATTGGGATACCTTGCCTACTTACCATACTTCTCATAAAATTTGAAGTAGTCCATTTTACCACCTCTTGCTTTCTCCGGCATCTGATCTGGGTCTTTACTGTTTGCAAAGGTCTACACTGTTTGCAAAGGCCTGTTTGTTCAATACTTAGGGTTATTTTCAGAATTGAGAGTCTTGAGTCAACTCTACAGGAGAAAGAGAAACAGTTATCAGAAGAGAGAGAAAAGTTTCAGAAACTCAAAGAAGACTTTAAATATAATCTGAGACTACTTGGGGAGAGGGACCAGGAGCTGGACAGATATGACACTTCATTTGCTGGTAAGGACCATAAAGTCCTTGATACAAGACAGTTCCATTATTACATTATACATTGTATTACATATCTGAAGCTATATCTAGTAATTTCTGAGGGGAAACTTAACCCTTGTCATGCTGAATAAATTAAGATGCCAAACCTACTTCCAATTTTCAGCCAATCAGATGACTAGGTTCAGGTTGTTGATATAAATTTCAAATACTGAATGACAAACAGTGCAGATCCAGATCAGTTGGAACCAACTGATCTGGACCTACACTGTTTGCAAAGAGAGGTTATAATATATCCAGGCTCAGAAGGACAAGGGTTAACTCATTTTCCTTGAATAAGGAATGTTTCCTTTAAAATGCTGTCACCTTGTGTGTGATCTGTATAGATGACTTAACATATAAAAGATTACTGATGTCAGCGGAAAATGATGAAAGAGCACATCATGAAAACATGCCTATATAATTTTGACCCGCTTAAACCCCACTTTTATATAGTAAAACTGGGGTTTACAGGGGTATACATTATTTTTCTTATTTCTGCTCAGAAACATAGATTGTGGGTACTCGTTAGAACTGCCTCTGTGAGGCAGTTCTAACAAGTACCCACAATCTATGTTTTGAGCAGAAATATGAAAAATATTTGAATTTTTTGTCTGAAAATTTTCAATTTTTTGGTGATTAACTTTTCAGTATATTTGAATAGGCATGTTTTCATAATGTAAAACAGAATTTGATGGAAAAGAAGACATTTTTTATATATCTTATTACAACTTGAGGTTAAAATACAGGAATTACTACACTTGAGACTTGCAAATCTCATATTAACAGGCTTGTGCTATCACAATCACTTGTTTTTTGAATTTGCAAATTTCTCAGGAAATATTTCCGGTATTTTAAACTCATGGAGTATTAACCTCCATATCCTTGGTGTCCATGGGAATGGCATAGTGTTATGAGTGAATAAAATTATATAGAGACTAAAATTTACTGTATTAACCCCTGTCTTGCTGAATAAATTAAGATGCCACTCCATTTCTAGTTTTCAGCCAATGAAATTAATTGATACAGATTGTTTATATGAATTCATATACTTAATGGCAAACAGGGCAGATCCAGATCAGTTGGCTTCTTAAGAAGCCAACTCATCTGGATCTACACTGTTTGCAAAGGCAGGACATGTCAAGCTTCAGCAGGACTAGGGTTAACTCTAAATATTGGGACACCTTAAGTTCTCAGCATATATTTACTTGTCCTAAAATTTGATCAACTCTGTTTTACTACCTATTGATGTGTCTAAAACAGCTGGTTGAGAGGCAAACAATGTAGGCCCTGATTAGTATCTGATCTGGGTCTACACAATTTGCACAGTCCTGTCTGCCCCAGTACTTATGGTAAATACAGAACATAGCTCTAGACAAGAGAAGTATTCAGTAGATAATTTTTGTTAGTTTTGCTTCAAATCATATCTTGTGGATTCACTTTGGAATTGCCTCATTGAGACTTAACCCTTAAAATGCCAGTAAAACTTGCATCTGAAAATGTCGTCTGTTTATATCATCTGCTGAATATTCTTGAAAACTTTTCAAACCTATTTTTGCATACAGGCAAACAGTGTGGACCCTGATCAGACTGCTCCTAGAGGAGCAGTCTGATCTAGGTCCATACTGTTTGCAAAAATGACTAAGAATCACAAGCAGATGACAAAGCAGACGACAGTTGTTGTTTAAGGGTTACTTCTTACTATACTTATCCTAAATTTGAACAGGTCCATTTTACTGCCTGTTGATGTATCTAAAAACTGCTGGATTAGTAGCAAACAATTTAGGCCCTGATCAGATGCTGTATTCTACAATGACTGATCTGGGTCTGTACTGTTTATTCAGGCCTGTCTGTTTCAAATTAATCATAAAAACACGCTATATAATTTTGACCCCCCTTAATTATATAATAAAACTGAGGTTTATAGGGGTATACATTAGTTTTCTTAGTTTTGCTCAAAAATGTAAATTGTGGGTGCTCGTTAGAACCACCTCGTTGAGGCAGTTCTTATGAGTACCCACAATCTATGTTTTGAGCAGAAATATGAAAAAAATATCAGAATATTTTATCTGAAAATTTTCATATTTTGATGGTAAAATTTTCAGTATACATGTATTTGAATAGGTGTGTTTTTTGTAATGTTAGGGTAAAATGTAAGAATAATAGTTATCTGTATACATGTCTTGATATTCTGTAGTTAGTTTGTCTGCTATATTTTCATAGATCTAAAGGCCCAGTTAAATACTAAAAATGCTGAAGTGAGTGAATGTAAGATTGAGGTAGATGAGATGAGAACAAAGTTAAACTGTGAGATTAAATCAAGAGAAGAACTGCAGCTTCATTATCAACAGAGATTGAGAGATAAACAAGCTGAGATTGATTCTTACAGGAGGTAAAAGTACAGTAGAGCCTCAATAATTCAAACTTCAGTAACTCAAAGTGATTTGAAGCCCGTCAAAATATAGTTATGCAAAACCCTCAATTATTCAAAGTCTTGATAATTCAAACAATGTTATCTGGTCCCTTGGACTTTGAATAAGCAAGTTCCCT
Organism: Anodontia alba; assembly: GCA_964016985.1. Lineage (NCBI taxonomy): Eukaryota > Metazoa > Mollusca > Bivalvia > Lucinida > Lucinidae > Anodontia > Anodontia alba. The sequence goes on from OZ024822.1 coordinate 86,675,754, forward strand.
TTGTAATTGTAACCTACCCCCACCCCACCCACCCTCCACCTTCCTGCAAACTATGTGGGGGTATATGGGGATGTGGGGGTATAATGCTTATTGACACTTTGTCTTGTTTAGAACAAGTTCAGTTTGACTATCAAGACATGCTGTTAATATTAAGGGGACTGGATACATGTCATAGATTTTCTGCCATTTTTACAAGGGAGACAACTTTTGAAAAGGAATCTAATCTAAAAGAAAATAATTTTCTCCTATGAAAAGCAAACTCTTTCCTCTTAAGTAAGTCCCTTTTCAGAAGGGAGGCAAAAGTATTGAAAGGGTTGCCTTCCTTGTAACTATCCATTCCCTCTGTAATATTTTTTGTTTTCTTAACATTTTGCATGCTGGGTAAAAATTTCAGCAGACAACATTTTGAAATATTATTTCTTATTTTTCCTAGAACAGTGCTTGCATTAAGGGAAGTCTGGGAGTCAGACACTCCCAAAATTGCCCTGGGACTTCAAAAAATCAATGCCAGGAAGTCTGGGACTCCCAACTTTTAAAGATATTTAGTCATTTATAACAAAAATTTAGAATGAATTTATGTGTTATTTAGCTTAAGAATGGTGGTTTTACTCCATAAATGGGAGTTTAAGAATATTGATGTTGAATTTCTGAAAGTGAGTGAAAAAATTTGATCACCAGGACTTCCAGATACTGGAGCTAGGAAGTCCTGGGACTTCCTGATTTTGACAGTTAGTGCAAGCACTGCTAGAAAATAGGATCTGACACTTCATGCAAATTTTCTCCTTAGGAGACAATTTGCATAAAGTGTCAGATCCTATTTTCCGGGAAAAATAAGAAAAATATCACCAATTTGTCGTCTGCGGAATCTGGCCATAGTGTGGTAAGTGTTTATTGGTTGAGTAGTACCAGTATTGCAGAAACTGCTGATCTACTGGTTCTGGGTTCAAAGCCCATTTAGGATGGAATTAATCTCATAATTGCATGGTTTTCACAAATTCATATGCACTAAGCCTTCATGTTGCTGAACCATTATCTCAAAATGACTGAAATACTATTAATGTAATATGAAAGTGTAATTTAAAAACAGCAAAACATTTTTATTGGTTTGAAAACAGATAACTACATTATCAAGAAATGATGTAACACATTTAAAGTTTTGTGGTGTACCGTAAGAACCCTTAAGTACTGGGATAGACAAAACTGAGCAAACAGTGTAGATCCAGATCAGATGCTGCAGAGTACAGCACCTGATCAGGGTTTGCCTTATTTTTTATGCATTCAGCTGCTTTTAGACACACCATTAGATAGTTAAATGGACTTATTCAAATTTTAGGACAAGTATGGTGAGGAGTTAAGGTGTCCTGATATTTAGGGTAAATGCAGTAGTCATATATTTTATATGTTTTTCGTTGATTAAAAACATATTTATCACTCAGTAAATTTGTAGATTCTTCAGAATCTCTTTGAGAGAAAAACTTTTTAAGGCATTATAATTTTTCTGAGTGATTTTACAGAGAATAGAATTACTACTGTTAACAACAGCTTGTGAAAATTAATGTGGGAAAAAATGCTGTTTACTCGTAATATTTCCTTCTTTTTTATACAAAAAAAAAAAAATAGCTCAGATAACAAACTTTTACATTTTGTGAGCCTCAAAAAATATTTTGAATAATGATTCAGATTAAACGATGTTATATTTTCTCTGCAGCACAAAAGATGGTGAAATTCAAGAGGAACGGAAAGAGTTTGAGAACTTTAAGAGAACTTTACAACGTAAACTAACAGAAGTAGAAGAGGAAATGGATGTTCAGAAGAGGGAGTTAACTACTGGTTAGTTACTTTACAATTATGACATTGATCCAAGTCACAGGAAAATGAGCTGTACTTTACTTCCTGACGCTGTATCTGATTATTGAAAATCTGTAGTCTTAATTTGGCTTTTCATTAGACCAGCATTTCAAGTTTCTGCTGCAAAAACATACTTGACACAATTAAATACTTATCATAAATAGACATAACAAACAAAAATATTAAGAACACTTTACCAATATTTTTGTTTCTTCCTTCTTTTCTGACTGTGGTAACTATCCTAATTTTTCTACTATTGTATTCCATATATTTTTGGTTAAAATTTGATTTTCTGTGTTTATTTCACAAAATAATTGGTAGCATGGCAAACAGTTTAGACCCTGATAAGACTGCTCCTTCAGAAGCAGTCTAATCTGGGTCTGCAGTGTTTGCATAGGACATTTTTGTCAGAACAGTTGGTCTACAAAATGAACAACAGGAAAATCGTCAAAAAATATTTCCACATGAGTGGAATATATACAACTGTCAAGGAAGATATCATGTTGATGTTGACTGTCATCATAGGACATCATGTAAATCATATTACAGAACTATACATGTACCTTCATTTTGTTGAAATCGAGGGTTGAGCGCAAGACTGGCGTAAGTCAGATGGTTGTTTTTCCCCAAACCTAATCTCCTCACCATGAAGGTGTTATGAAGATTACAACATTTCTTTCTGTAAACAATGAAAATTTAGGTACCATTGCTCATATGAGCAATGGCACCTAAATTTGCATTGTTTACAAAGGGGTCCAAGTTGCCCCTAAACAAGGGTTTCAAAAATATATTTAAGTTACTATAGTCTTGCGCTCAACCCTCGAAATGTATTTAGAACCCTTATTCAGGATATCATCCAAGAAATATAATTATAAGGCAGAATTTTACATTTTCTAGAAGCTGTTTATTTATTTATTATGAGTGAAATAATTTGCAATTGTTGCTTTTAGATATTGTGTAAGAATTAGTTATACCCTATTAGGCCGGTTTCAGTGACTCAGATGGATGCACATCAGACTGGTGGTCAGGAGGTCGCAGGTTCTATCCCAGCCAGGTCTGACAACATTCTTTCATGGAGACTGATCATGAAATATTTTCTACAATCATTATTTTCCTTCTGTTGATTCAAGAAGGAGAGTTGTCAGTTTCTGGCGAAAGAATGTGCACGAGTACTGATTAACTGCTTAGAGGACTAAGACTGCCCAGGAAAATGTGTGGTTAGGTAAACTGACTGTACTGGATATGACCCTAATGGGTTGACTGGGTCATAAAACTTCAACATAAACAAATATACCCTATTAGAACTTTATTGCTTAACATGCTGGATAAAAAATTCAGCAATTGGCATTTTGAGATTTTTTTTGTATTTTTCCTGAAAACAGAATTTGACATTTCATGCAAATTGTCTCCTTAGGAGACAATTTGTATGAAATGTCAAATATTATTTTCTGGAACAGATAAGAAAAAATGTCATCCATTTGTTGTCTGCTGGATTTGCCCAGAGCATGCTAAGTGTTAAAAAAGGGGTAGTGGCATCTCTGTTTTTTTTTTTTAAGATTCACTGCCTTGCAAAAAAAACATCTTGCTGAATCAGGGCTTATATTTTGTTTAGATGTTGTGTAATTAGATTGCTAAGTTTGATCATGTTGAATAGTGATCTGTGATGCAATTACAGTCAAACCTCAATGGCTTGAACATCTTTGGGACCATGGAAATTTGTTCCAGATATGGGTAGTTCAAGTCACTGAGGGGTAATCATGATGCCAGGTCAGGAAGCAAATGGTGATAATTTAGGGAAAAGGAAATCTTTTCGATCTTCTGCACAATAATGGTATGTCGAGTTTACTCATTAGAATCACCTCAAAGAGGCAATTCTAATGAGTACATACAACATATTTGTACAATTTCATGATGAAAGAAGAAACTTTCCCTAAATATTTTTCTTTCTTTGAGTTGTTGGAAAAATTTTGTAAGGACTTGAAAACAAGTTTGAATTAGCCATGATAAACAAACCGTCGGTGTTCGAGCTATTAAGGTTCGACTGTATTAAGCTGAAATTGGCACCAAAACAAAGATACAGCTGTGTTTTTCAGGGTTTGAAGATGCTTTAAGAAGAAGGGAGCATGAATTCAGGATCCAATCTGATGAAATGAGTGCAAAAGTCTTGGAATATGAACTTAAGGTGCAGTAAACATGTTTTTATATATAGATCAATGATATCTTTTTCAAGTTTCTTAAGTCCAGTTTGAAAAGGGAGATCATTAGAGTCAATTCTTTTCAGCTCAACATTGCACCTCTCAAACAAAGCTTGTTTATAGTGATGTCCTTACCTTCTTTGATCACTAACTGGCTGATCACTATTAGCATCTGTGATTGTCACTTGACCAGGATTCATATTCTGTTAATTATCAAGTCTATAATTGAATTGTTTTTGATAGCTGTTGATAAGATATTTGTTCAAAATACAACATAGTTGGATAGATGTGTCTGAGAAAACAGTGTATGCCGAGACCAAACTATGAGCAGTTTGACAAGGGTCTACACTATTTGCCATTGAGTAAGCACCTTTAGATTTACCGCACTGTGTATATGTTTGTAAATGTCTGATTCAAGTTTTAGGATACATTTGGGCTGCACCATGCGAAAATGTGTCGTCAGACATGTGCAGACAACAAAGGCTCAGATCAGCCTGCGCATCTGCAGTCTGATCAGGGCCTTCCCTGTCCACTAACAGAATCCTTTGATACTACAGAATGTATGAATGGAGGGTAAAGGCCCAGAAGATGCTTTGCACGCATGCGGGATGATCTGAATCTGCACATTATGAGTACAGTCGACTCTCATTATCTCGAAGTCCAAGGGACTCTCTGGAATGCTTCGAGATATCTGTACCTCGACATATCAAATTTGCAGAATTGAGGAAAACAATAAATCGAACAACCGCATTTAATAAATAAATATGTAATTTGACTCCTGAAGTTAAGAGATATATTGAAAATATTTTAGGAGCAATTTCTCCTCTTTTCCACATTATTTTGATACCTGTTGCTAGATTTCCATGTTAGAACAGCGACCAGATTTTCACTTCGAGATAAGCGGTTATTCGAGATAAGCGAGGTCGAGATAACGAGAGTTGACTGTATTTTCGAAGGCACTTTTTCACTTGCTGACCATGTGGTAAGGAGTTACAGTCTGAGTATTATGGTACATGTATACGATAATCATCATCTTCATCATCATCATTGTACATTTTAAGAAAATCAAACATGGAAATCTTTATTTCTGAAAGAAAGACAGGAAGGCTTTTTTCCGGAAAGTAGCTAATTTTGCAAAGGGAGGCAATTAAACTGACCCACTTTCCAAAACTGGTAACTTCTCTTAGCTCCATTGACAGGAGAGATCATAAATATATAAATAATATATAGATGTCATTTTTTTTCCTGTTTGAATTTTTTGTTGTTTTTTTTTTGTTTTTTTTTTGTGAAGAAGAATATGGAAATTATTTAGCCCCATAGGAGAACACACATATTTTTGTGTGAAGTTTTAAACTGGCACTAGTGCACTGTTTGAAAAAATGTTGTTGTTTTTTTGTTTGTTTGTTTTTTTGCATATGTTCAGTGAAGATCCAGGATTTACCATTTCTGGTCTATAAAATCCCCAAATCGTGTAGACAAACAGCAACTAAACAGGACAGATTTTCAGATGTGCAAGTTGACCTTTGTCTTCACTGTTTACATTGGAGAGTATTTATGTTTAGAGCAAATATTGGAAAGTGCTCACAGTTCTAGGTGAAAAAGGTTATCCAGATATTATTTTCTTACTTCTCCCAGAAAACATATGTTGAGGCATTTCTCATGTTTTTGTGAAGAAATAAGAAAATAACGAAAACTTGTCTTTGAGCATATCAAGACAGCAAAGGCCCTCATCAGCCTGCACGTCTGCTCAGTGTGATCTGGGCTGCCACCATCCACTAATAGACTCTTTTGATACTGCATGATGTATGAATGGAGAGCAAGGACTTGGATGGATAATCAGAGTATGCACATTTTCGTGCACATTAAATATGCATGTTTAAAGGCATTTTCTCACTTTACGTGACCCGTCTGGTTGAAAAAGGTGTTTTATCTTGAGCAATGGTTTTAGCTTTCTGTTTAACTGATTTCTGAGGGGCTTGATTTGATCAAATTACCATACTTTATCAATGTATTTGGACAGATAGGCCTGAGCAAAATATGGCATCTGATCAGGGTCTACACTGTTTGCCTTTTGCTCCTTACTTAAGGTAAGGAGTAAGGGGTGTGAACATTTAGGGTGAATACGGTATCCCGAATCCCCACCCCCACCTCCTGAACCCCTCTGAATCTGCCCCTGATCTAAATTTATAAAACTGTCTTTGGATGATTTTAGGCCAAGCTACTAAGTAAAGAGCTTGATCTTGTTAGAACAGCCCAGGAAAGAAATAGTGAAGAGTTTGAGCATGTGGAAAACAATCATCGAGCTTTAGAGAAAAAACTGAAAGAGAAAGATTGGGAGTTACAAGACCTCAGGGCCATGAAAGATGCCAGGTGAGTTATATCTAATGTTGGGAATCAACCAGAATTTCATAGTCAATAATTGGCTTTGTAAAACCAACTGATCATTGACTTTTAGAAAATACAGTCATTTTATTTTAGCCCTCTTCCAGGGACGTATTCATAGCTCCAGATAAGAGGGGATATAAATATATTAATATTATTATTTCTCCATGAAAATATATGTTGTGGTTACTCATTAGAAGTACCTCGGTGAGACATTTTTATTGACTACCCACAGTGTATGTTTTCATGGAGAAATAATAAAAATATCAATACTTTTTGGTTAAAAAAAGTACCTTATCTGGAATTATGATTATTTAAGGCTATTTTTATCAAATCTCCCCACCTTTATTCATCACAATCTAGTTATCCAAATAGACAGCTCAGTACTTCATTATGACTTTCTATTAAAATAAACAAGTGAGAAAAAAGATATTCTTGTAAACAGAATCTTGTGATTAGTCGACTAAGAAAAGAGCCCTTGAAGTTTGACTGTAGTTTGCTTTTGATACAGGTTATGTTCTATTTACAGCATTAATGAATTAGAAGGGAAATTACAACAGAGTGAAACAAATTTAAAGAGGATGCAGGAAGAATTCAAGAGAAAGTGAGTATGTCCATTAGAATATTTCATGCCAGCTGTGTGAGTTGGACTGGTTGAAAACCAAAGCTACATTCATATAGTAAAGGAAAAGGCAGTGTTGGCAAAGGATGTATCAGAAATGAAAACTTGACAAACCATGCATTTTCATGCAAGCTTTATTAAAAATTAGATTTCAACTAAGAACGTTAATGACATTTAAATATTTCAAAATCATTATCAAGGGGGCTGCCATTTTGAATATCAAATGAGATTCTAAACATTTCAAAATATTAACACTTGTCCCTCTCAACCTGAATATGCCCTACCTTTGCAAACAGAGTAGATCCAGATCGGTTGGCTTCTGAAGAAGCCAACTGATCTGTATTTGCACTGTCTGTCATTAAGTATGTGAATTTGAATCAACATTGTAACCTGGATCAAGTAATCTGATAGGCTGAAAATTAGAAGTGGGTGGGGAATCTTAATTAATTCAGCATGGCAAGGGTTAAAATCTCTCTTAGAACAGAAAACAATGGTTTTCAAGCAAAATAAAACATGTCTGAAGAAGCTAGATATAAAATAAAGAGGTAAAATATTGTTGCATATTTATTGACAGCTTTAATGTAATAAAGTCTCCTTAAATATTCAAAATGGTAGAGCCCATAAAGGCAATAGTGAAATATTCACACCTGATTACTTTCTTATTTTTCATTCGTTTTGATCACATTTGCATCGAAATCCAGGAATATTTTTGGCTTAAAATTATTATGGACCCATGGCCAAGTTCTATTGATTTCTGTGCATTTTTTTTTTTTCAAAATTTTGATGGGCCTTTGGGAAAAATTGATGGGCCCTAGAATCTTTGCAAGAGCACAATAAACACCAGATTTGGAATTTTTTACAATAGGGTCCTAGCCAAAAATAAAATTAAATTCATTCTATGTGTGAAAGTTCTCTAATTAAAACAGGTTGGGTCCATTCCAGAAATATCCATGCAAAATGCATGGTCTGTTAAGGTCTCATCCTTATATTTGCCTTTAACCTTTACAGTGCCATTCAAAATTGTAGCACAAAACATCCTAAAATAACTTTTTATTTTTCTAGGTAGACAATTGACATGAAATGTCAAGCTTTATTTTCTCTGACAATAAAAATTTAGAATGTCGTCTGCTACAATTTTTCATGGCACTTTAAGGGTTAGGTTCATTATTAGGTACATCGAGTTAGTGAAAATTTAAATTTTTGGTGCATTTTTTCCTGCACATCATGTACAAAATGCAAAATTTGGGTCAAGCAAAAATTGATCATGTACTAGGCTGTTGGTAAGAAGATTTAATCCTTTCATCCCTGAATTTCTGAAGTGGACTCTTCCATCATTGAATCTGGTCAGTACCATTGTTCAAAATATGGGTCAGTCAAAAATCAGAACAAAATGGCAAACTGTGTAGATCCTGATAAGATGGCTTATTATGAGCAGTCTCATCAGGATCTACAACTGTTTGCAAAAATTGTTTTGCTCTCCAAGGCTGAAAGGTTTAAAGAAGAATGCAATATAAGTTGTAAGTATATCTTGGAGTAAAGTGCTTAACAAGCTATTTATTTTGATGCAAGAGTTTTCGAAATTGGCCTAGAAATAAGGAAGTTATAATGGTTTGAATATATTTAAAATGGTTGTCATGGATGCTGCCATATTGTAGGCTTTGTGACATCACACAGCCCAAATTAAATATCCAAACCAAATTATAAAGGGTTTTTAAGAATAATTGTGCAATCGATTTTTATAACCTTTTAATTCTAATGACAAGCAATCATTTCCCCCAAAATAAACCAACTTTATGAGAATAACTACCTTTATAAAGAGAATTTTATTTTTTATGAAACCTCATTAAATATTCAAAATGGCGGCGCCCATTCCACCAATGTTGAAATATTCAATTGTCTATAACTTACCTAATTTTCAACCGATTTTGATCATATTTGTGTCAAAATTCATTGTTTGTAAAGTTCTTTACTTTAAAGAACAATATCTTTTAAGGTTGCATTCCCCTTTAAAGTTTATTCCTTTTTTATTTTGTTGACAAGGTATGCTGAGATGGACAAGTATGGTCGAGAAAAGGAAGGCACCCTCCTGAAAGTGAAAGAAGCTTTCTCTGAGAGAGAACAAGAGTTACAGAACACTGTACGTGACCTGCAGTCTAAACTGGAAGACAGTCAGGTTGAAATACGAAGACTTCAGTGGGCCAGTCAGGATCTTGAGAAAGAAAAGAATCTCTATATTCAAAAGTAAGGAATGGATTTTCTAGGCATTTACATATTTTATTTTTACATCAGCAGCACTCTTACTCAAAATTTGCTTTTACAGATAATCTTTTAAAATGGATTTAGAAAGAAATTGATGCCCTGCCTGGTATCAGCCTGAAGAAAGCATTGTTCAGTTACGGGGGAGTGGGTGGTGGGGGGTGGGGTAGGGGTACATTTCTTCCAATTTGGGCATCACATTGAAGTTCAGGGAACTGGATACACCTGGTTGGTTATCTGGCATAATTTTACAAGTGAGACAACGATTGCAACTGCCTGTTTTCTTTCCCACACATCAGTCCTCTTCTGAAAAGGGGTTTGCTATAAAAGGGAAGAATTTGCTCCCAACAGAAATATTTTCCCCTCTGAATGCAAAAGTGTCCGGGTGGCCGAGTGGTTAGCAATACTGACTGCAAATCACAAGGTTCCTGTCAAATCCTGCTGGAGGCTGAATTCAGCTCGTGACTTTATTGTGCTTCATTGCAGAATATGGTAATTGCAGTACTGACATTGACATTTTCAGACTTCAGGATCAGGCATCAGAGTTGAAGGAGAAATGGGATAAGCAGATTGTAGATGTATCAAGAAGTCAAGTGAATAAAGATCTGGAGTTGCAGAATCTGAGAGAGGGGGAAGAAAAACTCAAACTTGATATTATACAGAAAAAGGAGGATATTGAAAGGTAAAAAGGACATAAAAGGTCAAATATATCAATATTTCTGGAATTTGCAAAGAACAACAACAACAAGAAAAAAAAAAAGATAAACAAACAAAGAAATAAAAAAAAAAAAAAAAGATGTTTTCTCACCAGTTGATATGTAAATTTAACATGCTAAAGGTTAAGAATTTTAAAACTATTTAAAATGTCCTTTGCTTTTCATTTATTATCTTATGCTTTATGGTTTTCATTACACCAAAGTACTGCCTAGTCCTGATATAACAAAAGTATAACATATTTCCCCTTACTTAACAAACTGCCTAAAAAGCTAAAAAGGGGCATGTCGAAAAACTTGTAGCATGATGATTTTCAAAAATAACTTTCTTAAAATATCAACTGACAGAAAATTTAGCAGATGACACACAAAAAAAAAAGAAAAGAGATTTTTTCCCCTATTTTTTTTTTCCAGAAAATAGGATTTGACAGTTCATATTACTTGTCTCCTTAGGGGACAATTTGTGTAAAATGTCAAATCCTATTTTCTGCAAAAGTGAGAAAATCATTTCCATTTGTTATTTGCTGATTTGTTTTACAGTACCCAGCAAGCTATTAAAGTATTAAATTGAATTAAAGAATTCACCTATCTTCCCATCTTAAAATGGGGAGGTGAAGATCATAAAGAGAAAATTTTAAGGTTTGTTCAGTAGTTATCAAGACAATTGCATCCATTTGTCTGTACATATATTCAGGTATAAGAAAGAATTAAGTGCTGCAGTTGAGAGAGAAGCTTCCTTGGAACGGTCTAAAGCTCAGTTAGAACTAGACTGGCAAAGACGATACGAAGATTTGGAAAGACAGCAGTATGAGAAGTCAGAAGATCTCATCAGAAAACTTACTAGAAGTAGGGATGAGGTGAGAACTATTAATACTTCTGTCCAGTCAAAATCAGCTGGCAATAAATGAGTGGCACATTTCTTTACTTTTTTTTTTTCGCTACAGACTACAGAAAATATTTGTATCGCTGTAACAGTTAAAGAAGAGGGCCTAGTTGTTCAAAACTAACGATGTCGTTACTTAATGTATCGTTAAAACTTTGATCATCAAATATGGCATATACACTAATATTTTTGTTGTAAAAAATGTGAGTAGCTTTTGCATTTGCAAAAGCTACTCACATTTTTTCAGCAAAAATACCTGTGAACTGGATATTGTACTTACTAGAACAGTTAACATTTTGACCTTTGACGAACTTGTTAAGCTAACAATGCTTTGATCAACTGGGCCCAGATTTTTATTTCTTCTAAAAATTATAATTTATGCAGACAATGAAAATTCAAAATCGAGATCAACCTATGCATCCATGCAGTCGGATCAGGACTGTCAATATATTCTGTCCAATTCAATCATTCTGTATGTGGACAGCAAATGCCCTGGTCAATGCAAGCTGATCTGGACCTTCATCTGCTGCATATACAAAACAGACCCTGCTAATATTTAAATTCCATATGTTTAGGGTTAATTGGATTGATTGTTTACAATTGAGCCATAGTATACAAACGCCAAAATTTCCTTAAGGTAGTTGTCCATGTGATTATTATTGACCAATGTACTCAAACCAAGCATTAGATGAAATCTAGGTAACGGTTACTAGTATTTGTAGTCGCACTTTTCTTGCCGCTGTGACGTCAGAGTGCTGTTGATAGAAGGTTATCTGTAAAACCTGGACTGGGATATTTGGGACATTAGCAAACAATGTAGACCCAGATCAGATTCAGCAGAATGTGGCATATGATTAAGGTCTGCACTGTTTGCTTAAATTATAGGAAGATACAAGTTAAATGAAATAGTCTTACATCCCCATTCAGGACCATTTTCCCAGCCCACCCATATTCAGTGCTGTCAGTGCTTTGATTCTTATGGAGACTTTGGTATAGTAACTGTCCTAAATTACTCAGCCAGTATCTTATTTACCCTAAATATTTGCATACCTTAATTTCTAAGAACACTAATCCTAGAAATGAACAAGTCTATTTGACTACATGTACTTTTAACTGGTGATGTGTTGTGACAGAATGGCAAACAATTAAAGCCCTGATCAAAGTGCTGTTGTAGGAGTCATTTGATCGGGGTCTCTACTGTTTATTCAGTCATGTCTGTCAGAATATTTAGGGAAATATATAAGTAAAATATACTTTTGGAATAAATCTACACTACTGTAATGCTTTGTTGTGTTTTGTCCTTTGCATTCAAAGTGCAATGTTTTTTTTTTACAGGTATATTATTGCAATGGTTATTTTCTAGCATTCAGATTGCAGTGGTATTTTCTAGCATTCATCATTAATGAGCTTGTTAATGATCAAAATGTTAACTGTTCTAGTAAGTACAATATCTAATTCACAGGTATTTTTGCTGAAAAATATGAGAAGCTTTTGCAATACTCACATTTTTTCAACAACAATGTTAGCATATGTCCCATATTTAATATTCAAAGTTTTAAAGATATGTTAATTAACAACATCATTAGTTTTGAACAACTGGGCCCAGATTCCAGTGGTTATTTTCTAGCATTTAGATTGCAGCGGTTATTTTCTAGCATTCAGATTGCAGTGGTTATTTTCTAGCATTCAGATTGCAATGGTTATTTTCCAGGCTCTTGCAACATTAAAAGAGAAGGAGAGAGAACTACAGCAGAGAGAGACATTAATTAAAGCACTTCAGACAGACAGACAACAAGCCTTTAACACACTGAAGAAGCATGGCATAAAGGTGGATAAAAATGTCAATGTAAGCATTGTTTTCTTCTATATTATGTCATTGTTACTGGCATTTGTGTGGGTATGATTGTCTATTTATGATCACTCCACTTTTCTCAGGATGATGTGATGTCCATCACTTGTACAAGTGTATACATGTCCACACTACAGTCAAACTTCGATGGCTCGAACCCCTTTGGGACCATGAAAATTTGTTCGAGACAGCGGTAGTTCGAGCCACGGAGGGTTACTGTTAGTGCCATACCAGGAGGCATAATGGAGATAATTGTGGGATATCTTTTCGGTGTTCTATATTATAAATGTATGTTGTGTGTACTCATTAGAATCACCTCATCGGGGTGATTCTAATGAGTGCACACAGCATACATTTGCAAGATAAAAGAAGAAAATCTCCCTAAATTATCTGTATATCTTATTTGGAGGAAATCCCTGCGGACTCAAGAACGTGTTTGACTCATCCATGGTAAACGAGCCATCAGGGTTCGAGCCATTAAGTTCTGCTGTATTATACAAAATATCCTCCTGAATTGCTGAAGCAGTTCAAACCTAACTTGGTATACATCTTTTGTTAGTGAGGGGTTAAAAGATTTTTATCCTTAACCAAGGAAGAGATTTGAACTAAATTTGGCACTTTTGGTCTTTCGAATATCCTGTTAAGTCTAGCTGCATATTTTATTATCATCTGCCATTTTGATAAGTTTCTCTTGCAATAATTAATTTCAAAACAAATTTTTGAGTGGTATCTTCATTGAAGCAATTTGAGCCAAACTACAGAAGTTTCTTGTTCTTAAATCTTTGGTTTAGATTCTGGATGGTATGCCCCCTGTTGAGAGATTTGATAGCCGCATTTTGTCCCTGCTTATCCTTCTCTGATTGACCTTAAGGTCAAGGTTTTGTTGAAGGTCAAGGTTTTGTTTTTGTTGACTTGAAGTTTTGTTAAGCAGTGTTCTTTGTCTTTTTTTTTCTGCAGATTGAGATGGCAAGAGCAGCTAGTTCCAGCTCGCAAGACATGTCAGAACTCCAGGAACAGAATGAGAATTTACGAGCTGTGATAAAAGAAATGAGAGAACAAATGGAACAATTAGGTCATCAGATTCCAGTTTCCGACAAAAATCTCCAACCTCGTAGTGCAGACAAAATTACTGAAGGTATTTGTCACACAAAACTGATTTTCATCTGTGTTGAGATCACATTTTATCATGTGTTTGCTGCATATTGACTTGTCCATTATATAGTTATCATTATCTCAAACACTGATAACTCAATGTACTGTTTAAGTCAAACTCAGTAAAAGACAATATTTGTATAGCTTGCTGTATGTTCATTACATTTCCACTTCTTTTGTCTCAAACTAAAGTTATCTCAAACCAAGCATTCTGATCCCTTGGAGTTTGAAATAAAGATAGTCGGCTGTATTTTCTATATTCAGCTGTTAATTCAATATAATATTATTTAAACTATCTGTCAGAAAAAAAATGCTAAAATGTACAATAACAAAACAACCATTTTGCCATAGCTGCAATAAATGGAAATTCATGATCCTAAGTTAATATATGAAAAGGTAGAGCTTTTGAGATAAAGGGGTATTCAAGAGATAAATGTTTGCTTGTTTTTATGTTTTACTAAAACAGTCAAAGCCATGCTAACGAGTATCAACAACACGCTGTTTTTTAAACGAAAAACCATAAAAAGAGAGTGTCCAAAATCATCACCAAAAGTCAGCAAACTGGGAAGGGCATGTCCAGCAGAGATGCAGACATGCCACAAAGTTGCGAGATTAAAATTGTGAGAATCTCCAGAGAAGTTGATATGGAGGAGTAGTTGGATAATTTTGGGATAATTTTTCTTATTTCTCAACAAAAGCATATGTTGTGGGTACTCATTAGAAGTGCCTTGCTAAGGCGCTTCTAATGAGTACTCACAACATATATTTTTAAATAGGAATAAGAAAAATTATCCCAAAATTATCACCAAATACTCCTCCTTAACAACTCTGATCTCACAATTTGACAGTGTTCTTACTTCCACTTCAACCATATTGACACAAATGACCCCCATGGGTTGCGGCATTGTTAAACCTGAACTCATCGTCATCTTACTTCCACTATTCCAAAATATCATTTGATCCTGCAAGTTTTCTTCAGTTCTTGCAGTTTAATGTTTCAATATTTTACAGGTGCTAAATTGTTTGGGAAAAAATCAGATGATATTTTTTCTTTCTTGCAGTTCTTCACAACAGCTGGTTATGCATCAAATTGGCTAGATTTTTATGTAGAAACCTCTGTTTTAGTAAAATTGACATATTTCATGTGCATGTATATCAAAGTCCTTTGTTAGAAAGTCAATTTTTGACCCGACAGTGTACTGTGGTGCTCTGCTTATTAAGGGGACTCAATACACTTATTAGATTTTCTGCCAGTTTGACAAAGAAGACAGCTGTTGTTACTTGGATATTCTTTCCTTCCTACCAAGCCCCTTCTGACAAGGGATCTATTCTAAAAAAGAAAGAATTTGCACCCAAGGGGGTGCAAATTCTTTCCTTTTAGTGTAGACCCCTTTCAGAGTTGAGGCAAAACTATTTCGACAGAGTTGTCTCCTCTGAAAATTTATCCCTTCCCCTTTTAACATTGGTCATTATTCAGGATATTAACCCTTATCCTGCTGAATAAATTAAGAGGCCATGCCCACTACTAATTTTCAGCCAATCAGATAACTTGATCCAGATACTTAATATAAATTCAAATACTTCATGGCAAACAGTGCAGATCCAGATCAGTTGGCTTCTGAAGAAGCCAACTGATCTGGATCTGCACTGTTTGCAAAGGAAGGGTATATCTGGGTTCAGCAGTACAAGGATTAAATTTAGTGTCAAATGTGAAAAAAAAAAAATCAAACCTATTTCAAATATCACTGTTTGTTTTGTATAGACTTTTGATGCTCATGTATACTTGTAGATTATGTGAGAGGATTAGAGAAGGAATGTCGAGAGTTACGACAAAAGAATCGTGAACTGGAACAGGATGCCGATGTGGCTCGTAGGTTTGGTCGACACCCAGCACCCAGGCCAACAGCCAATGAGGAGGCAGTATTGTCAGAGGTGAAGGATAATGCTATGGTCAGGAGTCACATACAGTCACTCAATGACACCATTGGTAAGTGAAAGGACCAGTACAATAGAATTGAAAACTCTTGGAGATTTTTATGTCCCCACCATTCGAAGAATGGTGGAAAGGGCGTATAGTGTTACCCATGTCCATACATCTCCGTCTGCATCTGGTGTTAGCAATTTAAGTTTTTCAGGCGGGGGCATCGTTGTCCTTTGGACACATTTCTAGTTTTTACCTCTGAACAAAACAAAAGTACTGATATTTTTCTCTGTTAATTATTCTTCGATATCTCTCTATATTACATATTGTGGTACAATGTATTTTGTTAGAATTCTCAGCAAGATGATTTTAAAGGATGCTGACATATATGTTTCATGAAGAAAAATAGCCATTAGAAGAGATGGCACAGCCCCTGACCGAAAGCTTTCAGAGGGTTGTACATACACAGAAATTTTACCAGAAATACAACACATTCTCTTTTCCTCAAGTACATTCTGCAAAGTATCAGCAAGTCATCTGCAATGATATATATATCTTAAAGGGTATTGGAGTTATAGTGATCACAAGGTTTCTATTACCGAATAGTAAGGGGAGATAACTCAAAAACTGCAGTATCCAGGGTTGTGGACCTTATATTCAACATGCCTTCTCAAACTCATTACAATGCTACCACGTATCATCAATATATCTCCAAGAGTGATCACAAGGTTTCTATTACCAAATACAGTTAGGTTTGATAACTATCTTCTTGCAGTTTGATCTTGGTCTGAACTGTTTGCATATCATTATGTCAGAAAAGTTTGTATACAAAATTTTTGGACAATTACTTTACATTACAAGTTTTAAGAGCTGAGAAAGTGGAGTTGGTGAAATGGCAAACAATGTATATCCTGATAAGACTGGGTCTGCACTGTTTGCATAATGCTATTTTGTGAAAAGTGTGTGTCAAAAGTTTTGGATAATAACTGTACATTACAGGAGTTTTAAGAGCTGAGAAGGTTGAATTGACAGCTCAAGTGAAGAAACATCAAGCACATTTACAGTACCAAGAACAGGTACTGGAGAAACTTGCCAAGGAGGTGAGTAGTTATCTCCTTTGTGACCTCTTTTGTTTGTTCCGCTGTCTCTTTCTCTCCTGGAGTTCAGATTTCTTTCTCTCCATATAGTTCAATTAGAAAATATTCATTAACGATTTCTCAGGAACCATGGTGCTTGCAACCTTGAAACTTAATACTGGATATAACCATTAACCATTTAGCATTCATTCATGCTTGCTTTTTTTTCTTTTCATTGTCAGTTTATCAACCTATGTCTTTGTCTTTTCCTAACCATCTTAACTTTTTCGTAATCTATAATCAGATTTTGGGTTTCAACAATTTTCTAACAGACTGGCGATTTGTGTGAGAATTATAGTGGCATGCCATAATATGCAGATGAAAAGTGAAAGAAGAATGAGTTATTAATAATTAAGAAATGAACTACAACTTTAGAGTTAAAATGATCTTGACATGAGCTTGCTACAAAATAATTTTCTGTTAATATGTGCATGGCCAGTCTATAGAATTGTGGGAGACATGCCCAGCTATATACATATAAGAATTTGACTCAGTTTTGGAGTTAGAACATTATAATTCTCAAGCCACTTTGTTTTAAAGTATTAACTAGAATTACATTGGTAATACAATTCTAATGCTTTATTGTTGTTCAATAGTCCCTCAAAATTTACAATTACTTTTTTTTTTTTTTTTTTTTTTTTCAAACGAAGTTCTAATGAACAGAAAAATTCTCAAGCCACTTTCTTTTAAAGTATTTACTAGAACTGCATTGATGATACAATTCTAATGCTTTATTGTTGTTCAGTAGTCCATCAAAACTTACAGTTACTTTTGTGAATCCAAGTTCTAATGATTTATGTCACATTTGCACCAAAACGAATGTACCTTAGCATATGTTTTGATGCAAATATAACAAAACAAAATCAAAATTTTCATCTGATGCTTAAAGTTCCAGTCAAAATTGTAGCAGACTGCAGTCAGATTTTTTTTAATTTAGTTTATATTCAGTTAGGATGAGGCTTGACATTGCTAGGCAGACAATTTACATGAAATGTCAAACTTTATTTTATCTGAAAAAATATTAAAAAAAAATGATATATACGTGGCAAAAAAAGTTAGGGATATTTGTATGTACGGTGAAATAAAAGGAAACTAAGACATATCTGAAATCTGAAATTGATATATTTGATTACATCATTTCATTTACAGACAAAAATCCATCCGTTGGAGTCTGTAGCACTAGATGCGAATGAGAAAATTTGTATGGAAGATCACTAGGGTCACCAATAAAACCTCACAAATCTGTCAATATCGCGTATGTCCACCTGTTGCATCTATGCAGGCCACACAATGACGATGCATACTCCTGATGAGTCTGGCAATCTGTAGCTGGGGTATCCTCCTCCACTCCTCCTGCAAGGCTGTGCCCAAAGCTTGGAGCGTTCTTGGTCGTGGAACTCTCTGTCGTACACGCTTGCCGAGAATGTACCAAACATGCTCGATTGGCGACAAGTCAGGGGATCGAGCAGGCCAATTGAGATGATCCATATTGTTCTGCTGCAGGAACTGCTGTACTGTCCTTGCCCGATGAGGTCTTGCGTTGTCATCCTGCAGCACTACGTGGTACCATAAGACTTCCTCCTCCATACCGGTCATGTTCAACAGTGGCGCAGTTCGCTGTGAAGTCGATTCCGCACGGTTTGAACAGACACTCTTATTCCACTATTTGAGAGACTTTCGCGCAGTTGTTCGGCCCTTACTGGAACAAGAGTGTCTGTTCAAACCGTGCGGAATCGACTTCACAGCGCTGGACTTAGAGCTCGGCGACCTTACATTGGGGTGCCACTTTCCCAGAGACATAGACAAGCCAGGCTAGCATGGACAAGGCAGAATCATCGATGGACTAACCAACAATGGGCGACTGTACTCTTTACCGACGATTCACGGTTTCTGCTGGATATGCTTGACAGATGATGTCGCGTTTGGCATCGCAGAGGTGAGAGGTACGCGAACTGCGCCATTGTTGAACATGACCGGTATGGAGGAGGAAGTCTTATGGTATGGGGTGGCATATCTGTTCGTTCCCGTACAGAGCTGCTTGTGCTTAACAGAACTCTGACAGGCCAACGCTACATCAATGAAGTGCTACAGCCGGTTGTTCTGCCTTTTGTTCAACAACACCACGTAGTGCTGCAGGATGACAACGCAAGACCTCATCGGGCGAGGATAGTACATCAGTTCCTGCAGCAGAACAATGTAGATCATCTCGATTGGCCTGCTCGATCCCCTGACTTGTTGCCAATCGAGCATGTTTGGGACATTCTCGGCCAGCGTGTACGACAGAGAGTTCCACGACCAAGAACGCACCAAGCTTTGGGTGCAGCCTTGCAGGAGGAGTGGAGGAGGATACCCCAGCTACAGATTGCCAGACTCATCAGGAGTATGCGTCGTCGTTGTGTGGCCTGCATAGATGCAACAGGTGGACATACGCGATATTGACAGATTTGTGAGGTTTTATTGGTGACCCTAGTGATCTTCCATACAAATTTTCTCATTCGCATCTAGTGCTACAGACTCCAACGGATGGATTTTTGTCTGTAAATGAAATGATGTAATCAAATATATCAATTTCAGATTTCAGATATGTCTTAGTTTTCTTTTATTTCACCAAACATACAAATATCCCTAACTTTTTTTTGCTACGTATATATAAAAATGTTTGTTGTGGTTGCAACTGATTAGTGCTTTAACTCTTAGCATTCTGCATAAAATTTTACAGCAGATGACATATTGAAAATTTTTTCTTATTTTTCCCAGAAAACAGGTTTTGATATTTCACACAAATTATCTCCATTAGAGTGAAAAAATAAAAAAAATAATTATCAGCTTGTCATTTGTTGATCGATAAAAGTTAAAACTTAGAATTATCAGTATTTATGTGAATCTAAGTTCTGATGTGAATGTATAATTGTTACATAGGCACTAAAAGATAATATGTACTTCAGCACAGGGATCACCCTAGGGCCTTCAGAGAAGGAGAAGTTTTGCAACAATTTCAGGATTTCAGGGAGAAGTTTTGGTTCAAATTTTTAATTTCTCTATACATTCTATACATTTTCACCTCTCCCTCAGCTCAAGATAGGGAGGTCAGCCACCTTAGGGAGACTATTTCTCCCAAATCAGCCTCTAGGATGACCCCTGCTTCAGCATATCAAAACAAGAAAAAAGTTCTGATGTGAATGTATTATTGTTACATAGGCACTAAAAAGATAATATGTACTTCAGCATATCAAAACAAAACAAAACAAAAACAAAAATCAAATTTTTCACTTAAGTTATCAGCTGTGTTATTTGTTTCAGCCCCGAGATAAACAGGTTGAAATAGACCAGTTACAGTATGAGCTGGGAGCCACCACTAGAAGGAATCAGGCTGAGATAGCCAGTCTGAGGCAGCGTATATCAGACCTTGAACTGCAGCTGCTTGAAGCTCGTAAAGAAGCAGACGAATATTACAAAGGAAATCTGGAAAGGAATATGGAAGTGACAGCACTTGGGCAAGAGGTATAGATTGATTTTATTGGCAGTTAGTCAAACTTTGGGTTTGAAACTACCCTATTTACCCTAAATATTGGGACACCTTAACTCCTTACCATACTGGTTCTAAAATTTGAACAAGTCCATATTGTTACCTTGTAATGCAGCTAAAATTTGTTGGATAAGATGCAAACAGTGTGGACCCTGATCAGACACTGCATTCTGTGGCATCTGATCTGGGTCTACACTGTTTGCTCAGACTGTCCCAATACTTATGTTTATTACGGTACCCTAAATATTTGGACAGACATGCCCAAGCAAACTTTAATGTTCCGGATAAGAAACAAGCTCTTAGACCAAGGTTTGCTCTGTTTGCCATTCAGCCTGAACTTTTTCAACCCATCAGCAGGTTGTCAAATGGACTTTTTTAAAATGATATGTATGGTATGGGACTGAGGTATCCAGATAAATTCTTTAGGGTATTATGATAGAATACCATATTTACCCTTAGTCTTGGGACACACATGCCTGAGCTAACAGTGTAGACCCAGATCAGACACAGCCAATCATTCAGCAGTTTTTAGTTGCATCAGTGGGTATTCTTATACTTGTTCACATGTTAGGACAAGTATAATTAGGAGTTAAATTATCCAGATATTTTGGGGAAATATGGTAGTCAGCAGAGCACAGAAAGTAATTCTGTTGTAAACATCCTTAGAAGGATGCCTGCTTATATTTAGAGTTAGCTTATTAACCTTCACCCCTCTCTGGGCAAATTCATCATGTTTATCTAATTTTTCCTAGAAAGTAGGCTTTGATGTTCCATGCATATTGTCACACAAGGAGATAATTTGCATGACGTATCAAATCCTATTTTCTGGAAAAAAAAGTAAGAAAACTATTTCAAAATGTTGTTTGCTGAAATTTTTACCCAGAGAGCTAAGCGTAAAGGTAGTGAAGATAATAGGTTCTGATGGAAGGATCCTTTGGTTTGGAAGCATGAAAAAACAAAAAAAGTAAGAAAAATATTTCAAAATGTTGTTTGCTGAATTTTTACCCACAGAGCTAAGCGTAAAGGTAGTGAAGATAATAGGTTCTGATGGAAGGATCCTTTGGTTTGGAAGCATGAAAAACAAAAATAGCAGACTCAGTTTTATTGAGTTTGTTCATGAACAACAATGTATACTGTCCATGCCTCCTAGCCCTGTATTGAGCAATATTCTGTTTTCATCTAAATCCAAATGAGCTTAATGCTGGCTAAAAATTTCAGTAGACAACACTTTGAAATATTTTTCTTACTTTTTCCCAGAAAACAGGCTTTGGCATTTCATGCAAATTGTCTCCTAACTTGGAAGACAATTTGCATGAAATGCCAAAGCCTATTTTCTTGGAAAAACTTTTCCCCAGAAATAGGCATTGGCATTTCATGCAAATCATCTCCTGAGGAAGGAGACAATTTGAAGAAATGCCAAAGCCTATTTTCTTGGAAAAATAAGCAAAGTATTTCAAATGTGATGTCTGCTGAATTAGCCCAGAGAGTTGTAAAGCTTATATGATCCCAAAGGACCAGAAAATATAAATGAGCCAGTGCACAGCTAAATCTACAATATGACCTGCGACCAGCAAAGACTCAGATCAGCATGCACAGCCAATCGGTCTGATCAGTCTTTACTATATATGCCTTCTACAGCCTCAGAGCTATCTAAAGAGTGATAAATGAAAACCCTTACCATACTGGGTGGATGTACAGACTGATTTGAGTCTTTGCTGGTCACACAGGTCTTATTGTATGTTTTGTAGTGTGCTGGCTCAAATTATACGAAAGCAAAATAGGGGTGATGTTTTACAGCCACTGTACAGTACTTAACACCAGCCATAGTGAAGACAATTATGGTTTGAAGGTTAAAACACATGAGTAGCAATATCAGAAAATGTACCTTTGGACATGTGCGCCCAACAAAGATTCAGGCCAGCCTGATCAGACTCTTCACTGGGCAAAGTTTGGATAGTCAATGATGCAACGTATCTTCATGTGCACAACAAAGACTCTGATCAGACTGCGCAGGCTGATTTGAGTCTTCAGTAGGAACACATCAAAAGGTACTTTTTCTCAGAGCACTTCTTTTAATGCCTCCAACATGAAATAAAGAAGGCATATAGTTTTACTTTTCAAATGTCTGTCTGTTAGTCCATCCATCCCACTTCACAGTACTGTTTGTGTCTCCGCAACTCCTCCTACAGTTTTCAAGGTAATGGTTAGAAACTTGCACCATAGTAAGTATATACACTGAGCATGTGCATAAAGGTCACAAAACTCTGATAAAATTATTATTGTTAGTTACATACCCTTGATTTACTTAGAAAATTTGTCTTATACACATGGCATAGTAAGATTCGTGTCTCCATAATTTCTACAATTTTCAAGATAATGAATTGAAACTTGCAGAAAAGTAAGAATATAGACTGGGCATGTGCATAAAGGTCACAGAACTGTGATCAAATTTTGTTGCTAGAGTTACATACTCTTGAATTTACTTAGAAGTATAGCCATGTACACAGGGCATAGTAGGGTTTGTGTCTTTGCAACTTCTACAGTTTTCAAGATAAAGATTTTAAACTTGCAACAAAGTAAGAATATAGACAGGGAATGTGCATGAAGGTCAAAGAACTCAAAAACAGAAGGTCAAATTTTTATTCTTGAGTTACCCTTGATTTACTCAGAAATGTTAATAATAGTACTCATCTTTTGCTTTTTGTTCAGAATAATAAATCTACAAAGCATAACTGGCAGTAGCAGGGACATTCGTCACCTTTGGGGATCTAGTTTTTTTTTTCTTTTTTTGTATGTTTTTTTTTTTTTTTTTTTTTTTTTGTTTTGTTTTTTTTTATCTGTTCATGAACAAAACCCTGATTTTGCTTGTCATAGCTTAAATAAATTTTGATGAATAAATTTGTGTTTTTCAGATATCTGGACTAAAACTTGATTTAGCACAGAAGAGACCACCAATTAACTTTGGAGCCCAGGTAAGAGGTTTAGTATATATTTTTACATACTGCAGTTGAAAATAGTGATGTCAGCATATGTGCTGAGCCCAAGTGACATATGCAAACAGCAAAATCTGATCACATTTGTGATGAGAGCTGTCATGTTAATATTTAAGTCCCCCCAACAATGGGGAGGGCAACATTGTTTTTGGTGCAGATCCTCATACATCAACATTAGCACGACACTTACTTGTCACACAGTATCTTACGAACCAGTTAGAGGATACTCACCAAATTTGTGTCTATATATAAATGGGACTAGATGATGAACTTTTTCAGTTTGGTGGCCTTGACCTAATTTTAAGGTCACTGCTGGGCTAAAACTTCAAATTCAAGCATCTGGATCTGCACTGTTTATCATTCAGTATGTGTATATCTGTCAACAATCTGGATTAAGTAATCTGATTGGCTGACAAGTGGAAATGGGCATGGCATCTTAATTTATTCAGCGTGACAAGGATTAAATGTTCCAAGTGACCATTAAAGTGCCAATTAAAGTTGTAGCAGACACGATACTTTTTTGAGTTTTCCCAGAAAATAAGACTCTAAAGTTCATGTGAATAGCAGATGATTGGCATAAAATGTCAAGCCTTATTTTCTCAGAAAAATAATAAAATATACATATTCTAGTATGTTGTCCGCTATTGTTGCTAATTACACTAGAAGGGTTAATTTTCTAGGTATATATAGTTGGCTCTCGTTATCTAGAAGTCTAAGGGACTCTGAAATACTTCAAGATATCTGTACCTTGACATGTCAGATTTGCAGACCTGAGGAAAAAATTAATCGAAAAACCACATGGTATAGAGAATATGCAGTTGACTCCAGAAGTTAGATATATATTGAAAATATTGTGGAAAAGAGGAGAAATTGCTCCCTAGGAGCAATTTCTCCTCTTTTCCGCAATATTTTGTTACATGTGTCAGAGACCAGATTTTCACTATGCAATATATGCAATTGACTCTGAAGTTGGAGATATATTGAAAATATTGTGGAAAAGAGGAGACATAGCTCCTTAGGAGCAATGTCTCCTCTTTTCCACAATATTTTGTTAGCTGTTGTTAGATTTCCATGTTGAAACAGGGACCAGATTTTCACTTTGAGATAAGCGGTTACTCGAGATAAGGGAAGTCGAGATAGCAAGAGTTGACTGTGATAAACTCTGTATCATATCTTGTGGATGTTCGAAGATCTCCGGATTACTCTCGAGGTAAAGCCTTTCATGCAATCCTGTGATTTGGAAATATCCACTTAGTATGATATGGAGCATTAGATCAAGTTACTAAAATATTAATGTGGTTACCACATTTATTTTTTCTACGGTCATTCTCTCCCTTTCGCTGATTCAAGAAGGGCACTTGTCAGTTTCTGGTGAAAGAATGTGCCCAATACTGGTTAACCGCTTAGAGGACTAAGCCTGCCCAGTAAATGTGTGGTTAGGTAAATTGACCGCGCTTGACATGACCCCATTGGGTTGACTGGGCCGTAAAACCTCAACACAAACAAAACCACATTTATTTTCAGGAACTACTAATTCAGCAGTTACAAAATGAAATCAAGAGCCTGCGGGACCAAGGATCATATCTCACAGGCGAAGCTGATTTTGGTGGAGGTCAGGGGGTCACAACCAATGCTGCGATACAGACCCTGCAGCAGAAACTGAAGAATGCTGCAAGGAAGATCACTGAACTTGCCAAAGAAAGACAACAGCTGATTGAAATGGGGAACAAACTGAGAGCAGAACTGAAGAAAGCTGGTAGGAAAACATCAATTATATTGGTACAGACAGGCCTGAACAGGCAGTGTAGCCACAGATCAGAATGTGGTGTCTGTTTAGCATCTACACCGTTTGCAACTCATCAAGCCGTTTTTGGACATCAACAGGTGGTAAAATGGACATGTTCAAATTTCAGGACAAGTATGGTAAAGATTTAAGTTGTCCAATATTTAGGGTAAATAGGATAGTTCTAGGCGAGATGCTATTCTTAACCTTGCAATGCTAAATAAATTAAGATGCCACCCCCACTTCTAACTGTCAGCCAATCAGATTGCTTGATCTGGGCTGTTGATACGAATTCATATACTTAATGACAAACAGTGCAGATCCAGATCATTTGGCTTCTTCAGAAGCCAACTGATCTGGATCTGCAGTGTTTATAAAGGCAGGGCATATGTGAGCACAGCGGGACTTAGATTAATATGGTAGAAAAAAAAAAACATTCATTGCCTTCTGGCACACTGTAATCAAGATATTCAGTCTTCATTTACCAGCTGTCTTTTACTAATTAAGTTAAGGGGACAGCATACACTTGGTAGATTATCTGCCTTTTACTAGGGAGACAACTTTGTGACTTATTAATTGCTTTCCTGCACAGTAAGACCCTTTTGAAAAGGATTCTTCTCTAAAGGTAAGGAATTTGCTGCCAAGGAGAGCAAATTATTTCCTTTTAGTATAGACCCTTTTCGGAAGGGAGACAAAACCATTTTGACAGCTGAAAGTGTATGCATTCCCTTTAACTCCCTAGATTTGGAAGACTACATGTATGATGACCATTTCAAGCTTGGTTTGATGCACAACTAGCCTGGGTCTTTGCTGTTCATAGGCCAAGTCCAGTGAAAAGGTGTCTTCAAGCATATGTGGACAATAAAGGTCCAGCAATGCCTGCACTTCTGCTTAACCCATTGTAGACTGAATAGACTCTCCCATACTATATATAGGAATAGTTCAATTTCAATTTAAGGTATCTCTGGCTATGAGATTTACATATTCCTTAAGAAAAATGGCTAAACTATTTGCAAACAGTGAAGACCCTGATCAGATGCCGCATTCTGCGGCGTCTGATCTGGGTCTGCACTGTTTGCCAATTACCCTTTTACGGGTCTCCCAACTACAATGGGTTAAAGGAATGTTAGAAACATACAGACAGCAAAGTCCAGGCAGCATAGTGCAGAAGATTGATCATGAAAGATCTTCTGCAAATATTCCTTACCCCCTTCCCTCTTCCACTGGTTCAAGAAGCGCAGTTGTCAGTTACTGACAAACATATGTGCATAAAGTACTGGTTAACTAACTGCTTAGAGGTTACAACCTGCCTATGAAAAGTGACAAGATATTTATTCACCAATCCTGGACCATTATACACGGTATATAAGAAATAAGACAAAACACAGTTTTTTAATTTCCACTCCAGGTCTTCTTCAGAACTACCCCATTTTGAAAAACATCAGTGGAATACAATCATATAGCAAATAGTAATATTTAGAGGGCCTCAGGGAAGATTGGCTAGTCCAACTGAGTCACCCTGGCTAGTCCAACTGAGTGACCCTCATTAAATAAAGTACTTATTTATCCTTACAATTTTATGATTCAGATACAAAAAACACAACATACATTTGAGCAACAACATCAGAAAATCTACCTCTGACATGTGCAGCAAGGGAAGACCCAGAAAACCCTGTGCAGTATGAGTAGGTTAAATGACCAGCTCAACATGACCGTAACAGTGTTGACTTGGTCATAAAATTCCAACACAAAACAAGCAGACAGCAAAGACTCAGAGCAGCCTGTACACTGGCAACAAGCAAAAAAGAGGTCATTGAAACAAGAGGGCAGTTATTGGTGATAGAATTGGATTAGACAAGATTCAGCTCAGTTATTATGCTGTAGATGAAGCATTATGAAATAAGAAATTCTTATTCTAATTATCACACTAGTAGTTACAGAGTTTGTACCAAATGATAGAGAGTTTGTACCCAATGATAACTTGATAAGTTCTAAACTTCTCTGGAAATATTTTCACAACTTATTCTTGTTTTATATGCAGTATTGTCTTGCTGTTGCAATCTGGTCCCATGCTATCTAAGTTTCTTTGGAATGTATCACTTCTACCTAACCATATTATGCATTTTTTCAAGTAAACATGTAGACTGAAATCCAGCCAAGGTATAGATGGAGATAAAAATTTTGCATTTCATTTTAGTACAGCTAAATGAAAAAGTAATATGTATAATTTCTGTTTCATCAGGTATAGAGATTCCAGCTGTCGGACCAAAGAGATCTGCCAGGCCATTGCCTTCACCAATCAGTGAAGAGAATCTTGATCACATGACCCCAGACAAACCTCTTTCTCAGCAGTTTATGAATAAATTAAGTCAGTTGGAGAAGCTGCAGTATGAACTAACAAAACAAGTAGGTATTTTAGTAACTCATGCCCTGCTTGCCCCAGATATGGCTTTGCAAATAGTGTAGATCCAGATCAGTTGGCTTCCTCAGAAGCCAACTACTCTGGATCTACACTGTTTGGCATTCAGTATGTGAATTTTTATCAGCTATCTATATCAAATTATCTGATTGGCTGACAATCAGAAGTGGGTGTGACATCTTAATTTGGGGGTGGTCGGGTGGTGCGAAGGTGTCGTGTATCTTGCGTTATCGGGGCGTCCAACTGATATTGGCTTACAGTTGGGCAAGGCCTGCTATCCTTGTAGCAGGTAAGGGTAGAGGGTGAATGTTTTTATTTCTTCTGTTTCTTCACTTTCATTCCTGTTCCTCTTCATTCTCTATTCCTCTCTTTCATCTCTTCTACTATCTCTTTTCTCCCTTTCTCTGGGAGACGACACAAAATGACCCACAAGGGTTGACGTGTCGTTAAACCCCAACTCAATCAAAAACATCTTAATTTATTCAGCATGACAAGGGTTAAAACACAAGGAACTAACTCTGCAGACAAAAACTGACACTTGTAAACAATATAGGAGGCACAACATGAGAAAACGTACATTCTGATATGTGCACCCAACAGAGACTCAGATCAGCTTATGCATCCACAGCTGATTAGTTTTTGTTGTCCACATGAAGAAATTTTGCATCCTCGGCTAGCAAAAATATGCCAAAAGAAGATTCTGATCAGAATACATGAAGCGCAGACTGGCCCGAGTCTTTGCTGGGTGCACGTTGGAAAGCTAGCTTCCTAACCTTGTAGTTCAGATTCAGCTGAGGTACAAATACAATTTCATTTGATTTTACACAACCACACACACATGCACGCTTGCACATGCATGCACACACACACACACAATGCAACTCCTCTGACACAGGCATGGTTGGGAGCACATGGTTTTCGGGTTAAAGTAAAAGTAAGCTTTATTTATACAGGTAATTGCTTTTTGAAACAATTAACATAAATTCTCTATAGCTTTTTCTGCTACTCATTTAAGTAAACAAGACTGTATACATATATTAACAAGCAAGTAATAGGCTAAGTAGTATCTTGATCAAGGACAAAACACCGTGGCAAGTTATGGGATTCCAACTCAGTACCTTCACATCTCAAATCCAAATATGGTGTTATGTAGGTATGTGTACACATTAAGTTAGCTCCAGATACAGGCTTTTTCTGTTTAACTGAAAAGTATTAGTATTTTTATTATTTCTCCATAAATATATTTTGTGAGTGCTCATTAGAAGTGCCTCATTGTGGCAGTTCTAATTAGTACACACGTTTTTGTGGTGAAATAAGAAAAAATAACATGCAGTGGGCCAGCTTTATTTATACAGGTAATTGCTTTTTGAAACAATTAACATAAATTCTCTATAGCTTTTCCTGCGACACATTTAAGTAAACAATACTGTATATATATATATATATATATATATATCTTATTTTTCCATGAATACATGTTGTGAGTGCTCATTAGAAGTGCCTCATTGTGATACTTCTAATGTTTTCGTGGGGAAATAAGAAAAATTAATATGGATAAAGTTTTGCTGTACAGTTCTCTTGGAGCCCATTTCTCAGCTACCTAGAAAGGTTAACCCTTAAAATGCCAAGAAAACCTGTATCTAAAAAGGTTGTCTGTTTATGTAGTCTGTTGAATATTCTTCCAACTTTTCAAACCTATTTGTGCATACAGAGGAGCAGTCTGATTTGGGTCCACACTATTTGCAAAAATGACTTAAAATCACAAGCAGATGACAAAGCAGACGACAGTTGTTGTGTTTGGCATCTTAAGGGTTAAACTTGCCATAAGTCTTCTTTCCTACACTAAAAACTTGCCCTCTCTGACCCCCGACTTCTGCCCCAGAGTAGGAGTAAAGCTAAAAAAAAATAGTCAAATTGACAATGCATGGAAAATGTGAGGGTATTCTTATACTTTTAAGTATCTAAATTGTAATTGATTCTTACAGGAATTGCAGTATGCCCAGCGTTACCATGATCCCCAGGGAGGGGGAGAGTCCAGCTACTCTGAACCAGATGACCAAAGACCACCATCCATACTGAAGAAAGGGTCCAGGGTTAGAGAATGTAAGTTCAGCTGCTACAAATCTGATCAATATTTAAGGTGAATGACTGAATGGATACACTGAAAGCTTTTGCCAACATTTTTTCAAAAGGGAGACAACTTTGCCTTGTATTTCGAACAGTCCTGAAAAGGTGGCTACTCTTAAAGGAAAGAATTTGCTACTCTTAAAGGAAAGAATTTGCTCCCTCAGGGAGCAAATTCTTTCCTTTAAGAGTAACCTTTATATGAGAAGGGAGGAAAATCTTTCCGTAAAAGGGAAGCAAATCTTTCCATGTCATAGTTATTTCCCTTAGAGGTGTACCCATTCCCCTTAAACAATGCAAAGCATATTTGCTGAGATTTGTAAATCCAACATTTCTAGTATAGGCATATTTAATGTTTATATATCAGTAGCAAAGCTGTATAATGAATTTACCCTGTTACCTTCTACCATGCCACTCCTAAAATTTGAACAAGCATATTTAACTGCTGGATGATGTATCTGAAAAGTTGTGACAAAATGGCAAACTGTGTAGACTCCTATAGGAGCAGTCTGATCTGGATTTGTATTGTTTTGTTGGGCATGTCTGTATGAGTATTTAGGAAAGATACTATGGATTTATTGAATCTGCAAGATCCAAAGTTATCAAGACAAATTGTGTTTTTTTGTTTCTTTTTTGATTTCGGTTTTATGGCCCTTTCAAGAATATTTCACTGATAGTGAGCCGATCGTTCATCGAAGACCGGAGAACCCGGAGAAAAACCACCTGACCATCCGTAAGCAGAACTTGGTTTTCCCACATATGACCCGAGCCAGGCTCGAACCACAGCGGTGAGAAACCTAATGGATTAAGAGTCAACTCTCTTATCCACTAGGCTACGGGGGCCCGCTAAGACAAATTGTGTACCCAGACCAGACTGGACATATGTATTATCATCTTGTTGTTGTTTTCACGATGCAGGTCATTTGTTATCCATTTATTATTTTTGACATTTTTTGGGGGCCTGTTGCCCTATGTGAAACTTTTGTCATGCTAAAGTGACAGAAGTCTCTACAATGCACCTGTTACTTGGTTTTAGTGAATTTACTGGCTGGACAGGGTACTGTAAGTTACTTGTATTTAGAAGTGCTTTCTATTATTTTTTTTTTTTTTGAGTTATACCATATTAAAGATAGAAATAGTAAAAATTAATTATAGCCATGCTTTGAAAAAGTGGGGCTATACTGGATTTGCCATGTCCTTCCGTGATTCCATCATTCTATGACTGCAAAATTAAAATGCATTTTGCTTAATAACTTTTATGTTTGTGGTTCTATTTCAATGAAACTTATACTACACTTGGTCTCTAAGGTAAGTAAGGTGTAGTTGCAGAATACGACCAGGGCCCATAACTCTAGTTATGTCCCTTGGTGGGTTTTCAAAATTTAAAATGCATTTTGCTTATTAACTTTTATGTTTGTGGTCCTACTTCAATGAACCTTATACCACACTTGGTCTCTAAGGCAAGGAAGGTGTAGTGGCAGAATGGTGGCCACGGGCCCATAACTCATGGAGTTTTGTCCCTTGATAGGTTTTCAAATGTTGCCATTCTCGATTTCTCAGAAATTATGAAAGCTAGAAAGCTGAAAGTTCGTATAAACATGGACAACGACTGGAAGTATCGTGTGTACCCGAATAGGGGCCAAGGGTCCATAACTATTGGAGTTATGTCCCTTGGTAGGTTTTCAAAAAATTAAAATGCATTTTGCTCATTTACTTTAATGTTTGTGGTCCTACTTCAATGACCCTTATACCACACTTGGTCTCTAAGATAAGGAAGGTGTAGTGGCAGAATGATGGCCAAGGGCCCATAACTCATGGTTATGTCCATTTGAAGGTTGTTTTTTTTTAAATTTTGCCATTCTTGAAAATTTTAGTAATAGATTTCTCAGAACCTAAGAAACCTAGAAAGCTGAAAGTTCCTATAAACATGGACAATGACTGGATGTATTAAGTTAACCAGAATGGGGGCATAGGGTTCATAACTCTTCTAGTTGTCCCTTGGTAGGTTTTCAAAAAATTAAAATGCATTTTACTTTATAACTTATGTTTGTGGTCCTACTTAGATGAAACTTATACCACACTTTGTTTCTAAAATAAGGCAGGTGTAATGACAGAATAGTGGCCAAGGGCCCATAGCTCTTGGAGTTAAAATATGGGAGTTATGTCCCAAGGGCCCATAGCTCTAGGAGTTAAAATATGGGAGTTATGTCCCTTGGTAGGTTTATCAGTTTCGTAGCAGATTCATCCCATCTTTCTCTCTAATTTTTAAACATCAAAATTTTTCAACACACTTGTCTTTCTCCTCTGATGGCACAGTAGCGGGGCTATAGTCAGATTCTCTGACAGCTCTAGTTATGGCCAGTCATTTTATTTAGAGATATTCCACAGATTAAAGGTAAAAGTTGTAACTGTCAAAATTAATTATGACCAGTTTTTCTATTTTAGTGATAGGGTAATTACCAGATTAACTTTAATCACAGCAGGGCTAATTCAGCAGATAACAAATTGATGGTATTTTTTCTTATTTTTCCCAGAAATCAGGATTTGACATTGGGAGACAGTTTGAATGAAATGTCTAACCTTTTTTTCTTCAAAAAATAAGAAAAACATATTGCAATATGTCATCTGAAAATTAAACCCAGCATGCTAAGCATTAAAGGTAAAAATCATAAATGCCAAAATTATGGTCAGACATTTTATTTTGGTGACACTGCACCAAAAATATCTTGTGAGTACTCACTGAAATTGTCTCATGGATTCAGCTCCTGACTGAAAGGCACTTCATTGCACAGAACCTTTTATTATCTCCCTTCCATCATCTCAATATGATTTAAATAATGTTGAAAGGGATGTAAGAACACCAAACCACCATTATCACCATGTCTTATGAAAGCAATTCGCAGCAGCCCACAAGATATATTTTGGTGTTGACAATCACTGGAATTGCCTCATTGAGGCATCATAGTTGGGCAAGACCTTCTATCCTTGTAGCAGGTAAGGGTAGAGGGGAAAGTTTTTATTTCGTCTGTTTCTTCACTTTCATTCCTGTTCTTCTTTATTCTCTGTCCCTCTCTTTCATCTCCTCTGCTATCTCTTCTATCTCTTTCTCTTGGAGATGACACAAAATGACCTACAAGGGTTGACGTGTCATTAAACCCCAACACAATCAAAACCAATGCGTACCTGTACCAAAATACAGCTGAGGGTTCACAAGTTACATTTTGGTGCCAAACTAACAAAAATATTGTAATGTTAATCTTTTTTTTTTTTTTTATAATTGAACAGCTCAAGATACAGATATAGATGTTAGAGCTAGTATGAATACAGAAGGTGGCGATACTGCTGTCAGTATCCCTACGCAAAGGTCTCAGTTAATGATGAGCATGTCATCAATGGGTGGGGAATCACTGCAAGAGATCTGGAAGATGTTGGATGATGCCAGGCCAAGTCCCACTCCCAGGCTGTCTGGTTCAGGGGTCCCACAAAGATCAGCTAGATTTCAAGGTGAAGTATTTTCCAGGGGATACTTTCTATTTGGATAAACACTTTGTTTTTCAATATTATTTGAGGCTCTCCTTTCCACCTCTGTCAGGGGTTACAAAATACATGGGCTGCCTGGTGCCTCAGGCAGAGCTTGTAGTTACTGAAGACAGGACTTGAGTTTGCCAACTGACCAGGTTGGGTAAAAGTCCCACAAATTTAGAGGCAACATCTTGACAATTATTTGAGCCGTGCCAAGCCAAAACTTGTAGATCTTGGAGATTTTGATCAGCCTGTTCATTATGAGGTACTGTAGAAAGCATCCGCTGACAGCAAAGGCCATGATCAGACTGTGCAGGTTGGAAGGATGATCTGAAATGTATATGAGCAAGTGCATGACAAAACCAACAAAGTGGCATGTATGCCCAGCGACGACTTGGATCAGCCTTGGCATCCCCCCAGTCTGATCAGTCTTTGCTGTCCACATGAAGCTTGGGTCCTCAGCTACCCATTGAGCACACAGCAAAGAGTCTGATCAGACTGGAAGGATACCCAGGCTGATCCGAGTCTTCGCTCGGTGCAGATGCCATTTTGTTGCTTTTATGCTGTGCTTGCTCAGATTTCACACATACTTCAGACACCTATTCTCTTGACACAGCCCTTTTATAAATTATCAGGGCCCAGTTGTTCAAAGCTAATGATGTCATTAGTTAAGGATTTGTCAAAATTTACATTGAGTGATATGCAAATATGCTGAAATTTTTGGCTGGAAAAATGTGAGTAGCTTTTGCAGTGCAAAAGCTATCCACATTTTTTCAGCAAAAAATATCAGAATATTGTATATTGAATCCACTAAAACAGTTAACGAAATGACCCTTAACAAGCTCGTCAAGCTAACGACGCTTTGAACAACTGGGCCCAGATCCTCAGTTAGTGGCATTCTCAACACTGCAAATGTCCATTTTTGGCATCATGCTGTAAGATTGCAGGATTTCATTGTATTCAGTATTAAGGGCAACGGATCCCCTCCAAGGGAAATAATTGGTATGGAAATAGTTGCCATCTTTCTCACTGTAGGCTACAATTTGTTGCCTCTTTTTTCATGGTAAGACATACTTTATCCAGTCTTTCTCCAGAAAAACTGGATGTCCTGACCAGTAAGTGTATGTGCAGGCTTATCTTGCTAAGAGGGGTTTCCACTGATATCCTTTTCTTATTTCTCCACAAAACATATACAGTCGACTCTCATTACCTCGAACTCGCTTATCTCGAATAACTGCTCTCGAAGTGAAAATCTGGTTCCTGTTTTAATACAGAGATCTACCAACAGGCAACAAAATATTGTGGAAAAGAGGAGAAATTGCTCCTCTATTCCACAATATTTTCAATATATCTAACTTAGGAGTCAAATTACATATTCATTCTGTTAAAGGTGGTTGTTCGATTGTTTTCCTCAGTTTCTCAAATCTGATATGTCGAAGTACAGATATCTCGAAGTGTTTCATAGAGTCCCTTGGAGTTCGAGATAACTAGAGTTGACTGTACTATGACATTAGAAGTAGCTTGGCGAGGAGCTTCCATGGCAAGTTTCCAGAGATGTCCTTTTCTTATTTCCCAACAAAACATATATCATGGGTAATTATTAGTAGCTTGGTGAGGAGCTTCCATGGCAAGTTTCCAGAGTTTCCAAGTTTTCTTATTTCTCCACAAAACATATACCATGGGTAATCATTAGAAGTAGCTTAGTGATGAGCTTCTACAGAAAAGTACCCCAACACATGGTTTTGTGGAAAAAAATATCTATCAATTTTTTGGTTGAAAATTGCACCTTGAGTGGAGCTCTGACTTATGTACTGTATTTGAAAAAAAACTTCCCTAAGCAAACATTGTAAGCTGTTTCCCATTCTTTTTGCAATTCTGCCAGCAGTTTTAAACACAAGATCAGGTCGTAAAAGTGACATATTGAAATTTTCAGCATTACATCAACATGCCTAAGCAAAATGTGTTCTATGTCATAGCATTTTTACTGTATAAAACACTGGAAAATGCTGAAGATTCGGTTATGCCCAATACATGTATAGATTTATATAGTGCTAATATCTGATAAAAATAAGAAATAAATTGGATTAAGTTTTAAGAACAGAAATATATGTACCTTGATGTATTATGTATACCCCTTTATACCCCAGTTGTCATAGTACTTCACAGAGGGAATATGGGGTACCATATTACATAGATTTGTTCACAGGGACAAGGGTCATGAACATTTTTATTTTTTATTTATTTTCTATTAAAACAGAACTGTATGAAATTGTACCTTCAGGGTAGTTGTATGATTGACCAGGGAAGAAAGCAAACATTGACACTGACTGATACAGACCTACTTTGTATGAAAAATTCTAACAATACTAAATGCATCATTTCAAAACACTTATCCCCGTCTATTCCCTAGACAACCTAGTTTTCCTATGTTATATGCAACCCCTCTCCCACAAGAATTGCTTAGAAATATATATAATAGAGATGCTTTTCAACAATTACATTGTTCATTTCTTCAGTTCCAGCAATCCTGTATTTAAGCTCTGCCCATATGTAAATTTGCATTCCTAAAGCTGGTATTTCCCAGTGCTGGAAGTACTGATTTGATTTATTTACATCAGCTAATCAAAAATACTTCTGGCACTGGGAAACAGGCACTTCCAGAATGCAAATTTAAATGTGGGTGGAGCATAAGTACGGACTTGCTGGAACTGAAGAAATGAATGGCTTGATTATATACATTTCGAAGCAATTCCGGGGATTTTGCATGTCGTATTGGAAAACTAGGGCATCAAGGCAATAGACAGGGATAAAAGTTTTGAAATGATATGTTTGTTCTTGTTAGAATTTGGCATTCAAAAGTAGCCAGGGTATCGTTCTATGTTACTTTCCTCCCTGGTCAATATGCAACTATCCAGAAGGTTCTATTTTGTATATTTCTGTTTTAATGGCAAAAAAAAACAACAACAAAAAAAAAAAAACTTCCATGACCAGTCCCTGTAGATTTGTTCACATAATGAATGATAAAATATCATAAGAAGTTGTCCAAATAGTTAAGATATATACAATATGATAAATCTTCTAAATTTTCAAAAAGAAAAAAATAACGGGAATCTACATGTAAATTGTAAGTACCCTTTACCATTTCACCCCACTGGAAGTAATCAGTGTTGCAAAGGGAAGTAGCTGTCCCCCTTTGCAAAATTTGTTACTTCTCTTAGCAAATTCTTTATAGTTTTCTTTTTGAAATCAAGATTTTATGGTTCCCATTTTATAGAACATTTACAATACTCTGGCTCCCTTTTTGTTCAACATGAATCATGTTTTGCTTTCAGGCTATGGTGATATGAACATAAGCCAGGATAGTGCAGTTGAAAAGTCACAAGATCTTCATTTGGCAGGCCGTCAGACTGGCTCTGTGAAACCCAGACAGGAGAAAAAACTCTCAGATAAAGCTGCTGGAAGAGTGCAGAAAAATATTCCACAAAAAAATATTCCTCAGAAACCAAAAATTAGAAACTACAACTATCGTGATGACAACAGTTTAAGATGATGAATATCCTGTGCATAAAAGATTTTTGCCTGTGATATGTAGAAGAACTAGCAGATGGCATATCAGAGAATTTTTTTTTAATTTTTCTGGAAAATGTTTCATTCAAATCATCTTCAAAGGAAGCGCTTTCAATGACCCATTTCCAGTAAAAATAGGAAAATATCTCCAATACTTTCTGCTGATAGATGAATTCAGCATCCCAAGGGTTGCTTGGCAGCAAGTGTGAATGAGCCAGTGAAAACCCCGCTGCTATACATGAAATACCATTCTGGATTTTTAACATGGATTGTTTGAAATCAAATGTTAGATTTAACCCTTTAAGTGTCATTCAAAATTGTTGCACAGGTGACATTCCAAAATATTTTTATTTTTCTGAGAAAATAAGGCATGACATTTCATGTGAATCATCTGCAGATGATTCACATGAAATGTCAAGCCTTATTATTTCAGACTTTTTTTTTTTTTTTTTAGAATGTAGTCTGCTACTGTTGTGACTGTTCCTTTAAGGTTAAAAGATACAAAAATTGCACAGAAACCAGTACAATACTGTAAGACTTGTTAATGGGTTGAAAAATGATGGCAAGTGTTGTTGGACCTGGTCACCAGTGCATCTCATGACCGTCATGTGATTGCTAGAAACTTGGTTCTCTATGGTTTCAACCCAGCAGAAGTATATGAGCCAGACCATGGGAAAAGGTGTGTTTTGGGGCATATGCTGAAAGCAAAGGCCTAAATCAGCGCATGCTCTGCAGAGTAGCCATGACCATTGCTGTCCAGCTTTAGATAATGTAGACCATACTGATGTATTGGGAAGATGGATCAAATTTTGCAGCTTCACTGGCTGACATGGACCATTACTGACTGTATATGCCCAGAAGACCTCATCATGCTCCCAACTCCAAAGCAATATGCCCTCCCAACTTTGGAGAAGTTGGGCAAGTATATTGCTTTGGGCTTGTTGTCTGTTCGTCCATACACCATGCTTTTCTTGTAAGCAAAATATCTAAGGAACTGCTTGAGTTAGGATCATGAAATTTTGCTAGCAGTTTGCAACCAATGTGTAGAGACCTAATTAAATTCCTATGCAGGCTTAGTCTCTTAGTAGTTAACCAGTACTTTGTGCAGATACTTTCACCAGTAACTGACAATTGTCCTTGAATAAGTGGAAGGGGAGAACGACCATAGAAATTTCTTCATGATCAATCTCTGCGAGTTATGTGGCAGAGCTGGGATTTGAACTTGCAACCCCTGGATCTGCAGTCAGACATGCTACTGACTGTGATATGGAGCCTGGCCTGTCAGAGTTTAGTAATCTGAATACAGTAGAATCTTTATTAAGCAGCTCCCTAGGGGAAAGATCCTTTTTGGCTGCTTAAGGGAGGTGGCTGCTCAGAGGAGGTACTCTTACTGGCAATTTTTAGACAGCTGGAGGACTGATATAGCCCAAGTGGTGGGCTGTTGGTGAAATACACACTGTGATGCTAAACACATTCCCTTATGATAGCTCCTTCAGCATAATTTATTCAGGTCAATTTTTAGACTAAAAATCACTGTTTGCTCAAGAAGTATTTCAGAAGCATGCTAAATACTATTCCTCATTGTCATATTATTGTCCATTCTCATGTTATCTTCCACCCTTCAACACTAATACAGGAAAATAGCAAACATTTCAAAGTAAGTTTACAAGTAAAGTCTAGCTAAAATAATAATCTTTATTACTTATTTGTTTGCAAAATAACATTTACAAACACTTTCTGGAGCAAAAATGTAAAATATGCAAAATTTCCTAATTTTCAAGAGGGTACCCCTAATAATTTATATTTTATAACAAAATGTCAAATTCTAAAATGAAAAAGCCCACACAGAAGTTGGTATGATTGATGGTTCTATAAAACAAAATAAATGCAAGCTTGTTTTGCTTTTGGTATTTATTTTGATCAATGTTTCTGGGGTGGATGGTAACTTGAGAAACGTCCAAAAATGCACTAAAATTTTGTAAAAGCTGGGAAAATATGAAAATGACAGAATTTCTTGTAAATGTTTGAAGACATCATTCATCTGATCAGGGTTTTTTAATGTTTCTTGGGTTTGTGTATGACCCACTTCAAACTCTTCAGTAGTTTTTCTGGAGCTTTTGCCCTGATTCTACCAGATTAGTTGCTTTAACACGCTCATCTAAGTCAGCATCTAAGTCAGCACTTTAGCTTTTTCGAAGTCCAGTTAACACGCAAGTCAATATTGAATCAGAATAGTGAAACTGAAAGTAGAGTTGTTTATTGAATCAAAAGACACAGTTGTCAATCACTTTGAGCAATTCACATTCAGTGATTTGACCATCCCAATTACCTACATGCGTTAACATCAACGGTCAATCGTCAACAGTCCCTTAATCATCAACAGTCCTTTAATCTATTAATCAGTCTTTAATTGTTTGATAAACACAAGCTATGTGGCCATAATTGATACTGGTTGATCACAGGATAACCTTTTAAGGAAATTACAACTGTGTAACAAACAAAGTATTTTGCTTACATATTTTTTGTAAAAAGGTAGATACCACAATAATTAACTTATTTTTTCTTTTTCTTTACTTCTTTACTTTTTTTTATGCGAGATGGGATTTACATAGATTTTTGTTTTCCTACTTTCAATTTCTATGTCGAAGGTATCTCTGATCCTCTGTCATTTTGACTGTTTAATGGAGGGAATTTGGGCATAAAATTATAAATTATTATGGCTGCTGACCGGAAAAGGAAGGGGACCTGTTCTTAGAGGTAAAATATATAGGAGAATACCTTGTGGGGGAAGGGGTAGGGGGTGGAGGGAGGGGATAGGGGGGTAGAGGGAGGGTTAATAAAAATGGTCGCGAACAGGTGAACACTCATTGGAGGTGACTGTTAATGGAGGTTCCCCCTGTATATTGATATAAATTACAATGGTGATGCATTCTGTTGTACTGCAAAATAACTAAGAACATGACACCATATTTATTTAACCTTTACAACTCTCTGGGCTAATTCAGCAGACGATTAACTGATGATAATGTTTATTTTTCCCAGAAAATAGGCTTTGACAGGTTTAAACCTATTTTCTGGGGAAAATAAAAAAAAATATTTTAAAATGTCCATAGAAAGTTTTACGCAACATCCGAGGCATTAAACTATTTAGACAGACAAGCCTAAAAAACAGTATATCAGAAGCATGCAACATACTATACCATAATAGCCCTAAGTATTGGGATAGATAGGCCTTAGTAGATCAAATGCTGCAGAATGTGGCGTCTGATCAGGGTCTACACTGTTTGCCTTTTTTTTTTAACATTTCTTGGATTTATGTATGACCCACACCTAACTCTTCAATCTGATCTGGGTCTAGTCAACATTGTTTGCCACTCATCCAGTAGGTTTTAGGCACATCCTCAGGTAGTCAAATGGATTTATTCAAACTGTAGAATAAGTATGGTAAGGAAATCATGTGTCCAAATATTGTAAATAGGTTATACTAATTAAAGGAAGACAGCTCTTGTGTCAAATTCTTTATTACGTCTAATGATTGTTTGATAAAACAATATACAAAACATATGAAACAGGAGATGTCAATAAGCAGTGCTTATTAGATTCCCCCCCCCCCCCCCTCACACACACACACACAAACACAGTTTATGGCCCACAAACACAGTTTACGTGTATATTATTGTGTATATAACTGAAATTAGAAGCAAAAATGTCAACAGCACTATGGTTTGTTTTTATCATGTTATATAATATGGCACAAAAAGCCTTCTGAAAGAGAAACTAGGAAATATGCTAACAACAGACACCCAGATCAGCCTGCACATAAGCAAAAAAAAAAAAAAAAAAAAAAAAAAAAAAAAATGAGTGAAAAACAAAAATTCAACCAAACTGCAGATGCAGATCCTGATCTGATATTCCTCTGGTTGCATAAACATTAACCATTAAAGCATTAGTCGCAATTGCATCATCAAACTAAACTTTTTTACATATCTATGGTTGGGTACAAAACATAGCCATTGTGTTCAAACGATTTTCCTTTTATTTGATTTGGTGACCAAGTTTTTGACACCAAGTGACCTAGTTTCGTTCTCAATATATAAATCATCATACTAAATATATAAATCATCATGCCAACATTTTTCATAAATTTTCCTAAAATCAAGCCAAAATTATGGCTTCCACAGTATTCAACAGAGTTCCTTTTTATCTACCCTGTAGTAATTTACCTGTGTGACCCAATGCTAAACTTTATCTAGAACATGCAGACTAAAATTCTGACCAATTTTCCTGAAGAGCAAGACCGAAACAATGCCTCTGTTATATTTACAAGGGTTTGTTTTCACATCATTAAGATATACATTCAGACTAACTTTCTTAGAGTACAAAATGTGGCCAAATATTGTTTGCAAGGTTTTCTTGTTATTTGATCTGGGCCCAGTTGTTCAAAGCATTGTTAGCTTAATGAGCAAGTTAGTGATCAAAATGTTAACTGTTCTGCTAAGTACAATATCTAATTCACAGGTGTTTTTGCTGAAAAAATGTGTGTAGCTTTTGTAAATGCTACTCACGTTTTTTCAGCAAAAATATTAGTGTATATGCCATATTTAATGATCAAAGTTTTAACGATATGTTAACAAACAACATCATTAGTTTTGAACAGCTGGCCCTGGTGTCCTAGCTTCTGACCCTATGTAACTCTGTTTCACATTAGATACCTAGAAATCATCAGGATAAACAGTCTGCTTATTTTTTTTATAGAGTTCCATTCAAACGCAAGGCTTTCCTAAGATCTGACCTAGTAATTTAATTTTTAATCCCATGTGACCCAAATTCAAGTCTAGAAATCAACAAGGCAAACATACTAACAAAGTTTCATGAAAACACTGATGAATACTGAGCCAATATGTGACCTTCAGAGTGTTAACAAGATTTTTCATAAGGTTTGACCTACTAGCTTAGTTTGTGGTCTATAGGTTTTCAAGGTTTTCCTACAATCTGACCTTGTAACCTATTTTTTTTTATCCTATGCAAACTCTTCCAAAGAAATCTAGAACACATTAAGACAAACATTCTGACAAAGTTTTACAAAGATCTGGTAAAAATGTGACCTGTCTGCTTGGCAGTGTAATCATCACCTTAATATGTCACTAAAATAGAAACACGAAACAACACTGGAATTCTTCACCATTACCAATCTCTGGCCTAATTCAGCAGACAACAAACAGACAATATTTTCCTTATTTTGCTCAGAAAATAGGCTTTGACAGTTCATGCAATTTGCATGAAATGTCAAAGCCTGTTATCTGGAAAAAAAAAATAAGAAAAATAGTTCAAACTGTTGACTGCTGAAATTTTTACCCAGCATACTAATCATTGAACATAAATCAGTAAGTGGAATTCTGAATGATCCAACAACAAACAGTTTCAAAAGTCAAATTAAACCCATGCTTCCCATCCAATCCAGGTCCTGCCCAGTATGTTTGGATCTGTCACTTGGTCAATCAAGGCAGACACCTGCTGTTCTACGCTGAGGCCTTTTGCAGGTAACTGTGCCCGAGCATTGTCCTTCATGCCCAGAGCGACCAGCTCAAAATCTTTGAAGGCTGGCTTCTTGCCATGTCCTAGCTTTAACTCGTCCCTGAAAGAGTAAGAATTATACAACTAATCATAACAATTACACTATACTTACTCTAAGTAGTCAGACAGATAGGTGCGAGCAAACAATACAGACCCAGATAGGTTTCAGACATAGAAACACACAGACAGAGAAATGAACTTGTTAAATTCTATAAGTTACGATGTCCGTCCAAAAACATAGTGTTAACCCTTGTCCAGCTGAACCCGGATATGCCCTGCCTTTGCAAACAGTATAGATCCAGATCAGTTGGCTTCTAAAAGAAGCCAACTGATCTGGATCTACACTGTTTAACATTAAGTATGTGAATTTGTATCAACAACTTTGATCAAGTAATCTGATTGGCTGAAAATTAGAAGTGGGTGTGGTATCTTAATTTATTCAGTATGACAAGGGTTAATACACTGGTCACATGATGTGATACATTGCAATAGGTAATAAGTGGAAAAACAGACAGTCGGATATACCAAATTTTAAGAATATTCACTCAAACTGATTTTATAACTACAGTATGAATAGTCCCCTATTCAGATGACAGTTACATCGTTATATTTAGCACACAGCAAAAGAATATATTCACTTGAAGATATGGCAAGTCAAAATACTTTCTAGATATACACTGGACATTTCTGTTTAACCCATTTTACCTGAAGACCCCCAAAAGGGTAACTGGCAAACAATGCAGACCTAGCTCGGATGCTGCAGAATGTGGCGTTTGCAAATAAAATAGTTTAGCCATTTTTCTTTAGGACTATCTAAATCACACAGCCTGGTGAAATTCCACTCTTCCAATATATAGTTGGGGAGAGTGGCAGGGTACAAAAAGGTCAAATGAGAGGCCAGCTTAATTGGTCGCTGCATAATTTTGCTAAGTTACATGCACTTACCTTGTTATGTATGCTGGATTATCTCCCTTCAATTTCCTCTTCACATAATTTATTTTCTCCTTAGGGTACCAGTCCATCTTTATGTCACTTTCTAAATCATATAGGTCAACATCTGTTAAAATATAAAATATACATGTATTTGCATGTGACCTAAATTGTGTACATGTACCAAGCCCCATAACTCTAGATAAGAGGGGTATCCAAATGAAAATTTATCTCTTTTTTTTCCCCCCCCCCCACAAAAATACATGTTAAAGGTACTCATTACAAGTGGTTCAACAAGGTGCTCCTAATAACTACTTACATGTTTTGGTTAAGCAGCAAGAAAAATATCAATACTTTGCGCATAACTCATGATAAGGTGCTTTTTCAACTGAAAAGAATTGATATTTTCCT
Organism: Anodontia alba; assembly: GCA_964016985.1. Classification (NCBI taxonomy): domain Eukaryota; kingdom Metazoa; phylum Mollusca; class Bivalvia; order Lucinida; family Lucinidae; genus Anodontia; species Anodontia alba. The sequence goes on from OZ024822.1 coordinate 86,719,560, forward strand.
TATTTCTTTATGAAAACTTAAGTTTTTGGTTTTGTTTGTGTTGAGGTTTTACGGCCCAGGCAACCCAATGGGGTCATGTTGAGTGCGGTCAGTTTACCTAGCCACACGTTTACTGGGCAGGCTTAGTCCTCTAAGTGGTTAACCAGTATTGTGCACATTCTTTTGCCAGAAATTGACAACTGCCCTTCTTGAATCAGCGGAAGGGAGAGAATGACCGTAGAAAATATTTCACGATCAATCTCCATGAAAGAATGTTGCCGATCTCGGCGAGGGTTGAACCCACGACCTCCTGATCTTCAATCGGACGGCACATCCAACTGAGCCACCGAGGCCGGCATACATTTGGTACTGAGGCATTTCTAATAATTAATTACCCACAATGTACATGTGTTGTTTTTGTGAAGAAGAAATACAGTTGAAACAAGTGCCTTATCTGGAGCTATGCTACCAAGAGTTTTGCATTCTCTGAACCAAATTACAGCCCTAAAATGTGAGTTCATATACTTAACACTTTGCATGCTGGGTAATTTTGCATGTTTTTTGTCATCTATGGATTTTTTTTTTCTAAATTAACTTTTTCAAAGAAATCTTTCAGGAATACCATCAGAGTGTTTAAAACAATTTGGATCCAGATCAGGCCCGACGTTTTGTGATCTGGGTCCAAACTGTTTGCAAAAGTTATCAGCAGACGACAAAAGTCGCCACTAGCAACTTGTACAAGATGTGTATCTAGATTATTTAGTGTTTTACATCTCTTTCAACATTATTCAAGTCATATGGAGACAATGGTAGGGTGATAAAGGCTTTGTGCAATGAACTGATGTACAGCCATGAGTTGAATTCTTCCTCCAGGATGAATGAACCCTGGACCTTGTGATCTGAAGTTGGGAGTGCTAACCAATCAGACACCCTGAGGTTTCTGTACATGTATTCAGGGTTTCTTTATTCAATGTTAATCTCTTACCTTCTTTATTCATTGTCTGCATTTGCTTTTCTGCATTTTGCTGTAAAAAATAAGAGAGGAAATAAGATCCAGGTTGGGTAAAATTTCAATACCAGTTGATATTTTGAAAAATCACCATAGAGCAAAAATGTAATTTTCCAGTTTTAATCTGTGGTACTTGAGTTTAGCATGATAAATAAACATATCAGATGACAATTTAATTGTTTTGTTTTTTTTTTACAGATTTTTCTCTGATAATAAAGCCTGATGTTTCATTTAAATCATCTAATCTGGACAAAATATCAATGCGTATTTCTGGCTAAAGTAAAAAAAAAAGAAGTGCCACTATTCCCTCATATACTCATTTTCCCTAAACAGAGCTATAGTAAAATTTGTTCTAAAATTTCAAAAACTTTATTCCAAAGTAATTCTACCTAACGTCCATATGTGTCACAAAATACTTGGCAGAATGGCAAACAAAGAAGAGCCAGATCAGACTGCTCCCTAGGAGCAGTCTCATCTGAGTCTATATTAACATATGCCATTTGCCAGGAAAGTTGGTGTTCAAAATTTTAGGATAGATACCATAAAAGTTAAATAAGAAGACAACTTACCAACCAATCTAAAGAGGGCTCTTTCACAAAAATATCCATGGTATTTAAAAGCAAATCTGAATCTGACCTGAGAGCTCGCAGTGTATGAATCATGGTGCTCTCAATTAGACCTTTAACTGTTAAGGGCATCATCAAGTTACGTAGCTGTCTTGTTAATCTAAAAGGTAGTAATTCTGGTACAGGCAGGAACTGAAATGAAAGACAGTTGAAACTAGAAATAGCTGCTATTTTCCAGATACCACTGCCAAGGTGTTTAAAGGTGGGTCCTCTGTTGCAGTTCTTCTTTGTGGGTCTGTTAGGAAGTAAGTAAGAAAGTAGACTTTATTTAACCAGGGTGACAACATTTAGCCAACAATGGTGCTAATCTTCCATCAATCCCTCAAATATATGATATAACTATATGTTATAATATTTTACAATTTTTTCAGTTTAAATGAAGCATAGGACATTGACTTTGCATCAATACAATCAAAATAAAGCTCCCACAATGGTCCCAAAACCCTCTTTTTGACAGTATGCTCACTTGAAAAACAGATTTGTGAGTGGGTTTGGCCATTTATTTCCATTGTACCAACACAAAGTCAATATCCCCCGAAATGAAGACATAAAGAAAAGCAAAAATTTATACCATAAGACTCCTAAAAATTTGGACACCCAGAACAGTTGCTGTAACTATCCTAAAGTTGTTATTTGTTCCTCATCTCTTCTTCTTTTGGAGCCTCGGGAGGACTTGTTCTTGGCATTTCCTAGGGATCTTCACATATTTTTGGTCCAAGTACCAGGTCTCTAGCCTTTACAAACCATTAAAAGTAGGTCAAGGTCAAATATTGCAGAGGATATTAGCTGCCCTTCTCAAGTTGTATTTGTATTTATCCCTACATAGAAACTGATGTATGAACATACCAGTACCCAAGAGACTTGTCGATATAGGCCTGTCCTCAACAGCATTAACGTGGCTGTATTCCATGGAGCGTGAAAAGTAGGTCATGGTCAACAAGCAATACTGCTGTGGAGACAATGTCATGATGTATAGACAGCTTAAACTGACCTGTCACTTTGACTTTTATATTTATTATTCACCAAGATACATCCACTAGTCAATTTAGGTATGGCAGTCAGAAAATCCTGCATTCCACGTGAGACAGGTATTTGCTCACCTATACAGGTGCTACCTGTTCAGGCAGTAAACCTACACATGTACCTATAACTATTATACTCGGAAGGTCAAAGAGTCAGGTCAATTTACTCGTATGAATTTTACTCATCAGAATCCAGGCGATTTTCTGTTCCTTCCTTGCTAGCTGCAAGGTACAGGTGTAATCGCTGATCAGTTAAGAATATTTGAGTCTGTAAGTGCAAGCAGCTTACCAGGAATGAAAACACTTGGTAAATTTCCTGCCATTTTTTAAAAGGGAGACAATTTTTGTGACTTCCTGTTTGCTTTCCTATACACAAATTGGAGTCTAAAAGGAAGTTTAGGAGCATTTTCTTTTTTCCTTTTAAGGCAAGCCTTCTTCAGAAGGGAGGCAAAAAGTATTTTAAAACAGTTACTTCCCCTGAAAGTATATCCATTCTCCTTAATTGGACTACTTTAATTACCAGGACCCAGTTGTTGAAAGCATCGTTAGCTTAAAGAGCTCGTTAGTGGTCAAAATGTTAACTGTTCTAGTAAGTACAATATCTAATTCACAGGTATTTTTGCTGAAAAAAATGTGAGTAGCTTTTGCAAATGCAAAAGCTATTCACATTTTTTCAGCAAAAATATTAATGTATATGCCATAATTAAATGATCAAAGTTTTAATGATACATTAACTAGTAAAATCGTTAGTTTTGAACAATTAGGCCCAGAAAGAAGTGGTCACTACACTAACTAACAACATCGTTAGTTTTGAACAACTATGCCCAAAATCTTAGAAAAGTTGTCACTCTGTTTCTTGTACCATCTGGTCTCTACACAATTATCTATGTGGGCTGGATAGTTTAAAGCTCTATACTTGGAAGCAGGTCATCATGGGTTCAAACCTGCTTCAGTCTTGTGAAATTTTCCTATCATTAGCATACCTGCCATGTCCTAAATTGAGAAGATGCTGATGTTGATGATTTTGAGTTTTATATCTCTCAACATTATTTAAGTCATACTAAGATGATGAAGGGGTGATAATGAAAGGATCTGTGCAATGAAGCGCCATATAGTCATAAGCAGAATTCTGCCTCTAGGGGGATTTGAACCTGGGACCTTGTGATCAGAAGACATGACTGCTAACTGCTCGGTCAACTGGATGCTTCTTGAGTATGAAGAGGACAGGTGCATGTACAGTGGCAAACAGTGGCATTAAGTAAGTATGGATGATCCATGCAAGCAAGGCAGTATATACGAAAGCGTAAAATTTGCCAGCCCAAAGAACTGAAAAACAGTAGCACCATTGTCTGTTTTGGTTTCCGTTCGATATCTTTTGAAAAGATTAGTGATTTTTATACACAGGTATATAATCATAAAATATAGCTCAATTTCGATTTAGGGTAAAATCCACCAATTATTATGGGAGTTATGGCCCTTTTTCAACTTCATTTTTTTGCAAAATGCTTGTTGCTGGGTAAAATCCACCAATCATTATGGGATTTATGGCCCTTTTTCAACTTCATTTTTTGCAAAATGCTTGTTGCTGGGTGAGGATGGCCCCTGGGCAGGGGGCATGTGTGTCATATTGACACATTTCTAGTCTTATTCTCAATCAAATCATATGTTTTGGGTACTTTTGTTTGTGTTGAGGTTTTACAGCCCAGTAAACCCAATGGGGTCATGTCTGGCGAGGTCAGTTTACCTAACCACACATTTACTGGGCAGGCTTAATCCTCCAAGCGGTTAACCGGTATTGAGCACATTCTTTTGCCAGAAACTGACAACTGCCCTTCTTGAATCTGTGGAAGGGAGAGAATGACCATAGAAAATATTTCATGATCACTCTCCACGAAAGGATGTTGCCAACCTTGGCGGGGATCAAACCCGCGACCTCCTGGTCTCCAGTCGGACGCGCATCCAACTGAGCCACCGAGGCCGAGTTTGGGGGTACTTATAAGAAGCATCTTGGTGAGAGCTGCTTTCATGGAAAAATATGGAAAAAAAAATTTACTTCATTTTGGTTGAAAAAAAAAGGGCCTTATCTGGAGCTATATACAGTCAAACTTCAAAGGTTCAAACATCTTTGGGACTATGGTAATTTGTTCTAGACATTGGTAGACAAGCCACTGAGGTTTATTCATAGAGCCAGACCAGGAGGCAAATGGGGATAATTTAGGGATATCATTTTGATCTTCTATAAAAATAATGGATTGTTAAAGGTACTCATTAAAACTGCCTCATTGAGGCAATTCTGCTGAGAACACACAACATACACTTCCATGATAAAATAAGAAATAAAAGTGCTGCAAGCACTGCACCATGCCCAGCCACTACACTTGCAAGTGCCATAACTATGTCAAAAAATTAAATCAAATGGAAGGTGCATTAGTCTTTCCCTAAATATTATCAATATTGATGCACGTATATGTGTTAATTTTGATTAAAAAATTTCAACATGATTGTTTCCTTTTTTGTACATAGTAGAAATGGCTATTTTCAACATCTACTGTGTTCAAAGTGCCGCAACGCTAAAAGAAGGACCGCAATGCTAAAAGTAGGTTAACTGAGTTAAAGTAGGTTAACTAGATTTATGTTTTTTGCGTTCTGCATGTTGTCTCATGGTGCTTTTCATTTGTGAGAAATTTCATAATATCTCGAAAGGTTTTCAACTTAAAGAGCAGACGGGAGTACATGGTAGAAATGGCTAGGTTCAATGTTCAAAGGGCAAAAGTCCAAAGGTGGGCAAACCAGAGTTACGGTTCATGTGTTCTGCCCATTGTCTCATAATGCTTTACATTGCTTTACATTGTGTGAAGTTTTGCAAAAAAACATACGGTATCAGAGCTATGAAGCAGACATGAATGATGGAAGAGTTGATGGACAAATGGATGGACAGATGGACACTCAAAATTTCAGAGTGTATAACGTAATACCCTTGCCACTTTTTGTGGCAAGGCACAAAAATCCCTAAAATATTCCTAAATACTTTTTTTTCTTGAGCATTCAGAAGAATTTCCTAGGGACTCAAAAACCAGTTTGAATCAGGCACTGTAAATGAGCTATTGGTGCTCGAGTCATTGAAGTTTTACAATATACATATATACATACTGTTGTAGCAGAACCAAAAGCATGTCCAAAGTCGATTCCAACCATTTCTCCTGTTCTCATATTGACCATGAAGTTAGAAAGATGTCTGTCACCAATACCAATGATGTAATGACAAATACTGATCACAGCATGCGTCTGGACACATTTACAACGTAGAACGTGGAATGCTTCTGGGCTTGTACTTATGTTGTGGAAAGACCGTCTGTCAAAATCAGAAAAGAGAAAAAAAAAAAGCACACCATGAAAAATCTGTCAGAATTATTTGTTGTTGTTTTGTATTTCTCAAAGTATGTTTGTTACCATTATTTAATACAATTTAAATGAAAACAAATACATAACAGGACAAGCCCAGACGTGTGGACATGGCCAATCCCCCTGCTGATGGAAGGGTTTTAGTTATATACACTGACAAATAAAAATCCCCATAAAACAGCCTTGCCATTTGGCAGGGTGGGTGGGGGTGGGGGAGGGGAGGTGGGGAGAAGAGATGGACTTGTGCTCCCGTGAAAAGTGCAATAAAAAAACGAATGGATGGACACATTACCATATCCCATACAGTTCTCGATTCATCTACATGACAAATATACTGAAAGTGTAAAAGGGGGATAATAATACAATGAGACAAGACACAGATATGATTCTTAGACACTGCACTTCCACTGAATGTCCTCTACCTTTGTATGCAATTTCAATTAATTCCCTTCAGCACTTCTGGAGTTATGCCCCTGACAAGAAAATTTAATAAAGGGAAGTGATTCAAAAAGGTAGAGTTAAGGTTCTTGTATACTGCACTTTCTCTCAAAGTCCTTTATCATTTTTAAATATGAAGTTTCAACTAAATCTCTTAAATAGTTTTGGAGTTATGCCCTGCACAAAAGTGTGACAGACAGACGGAGACCATTACCATATCCCTCTTTGCCTTCGGCTGCGGGATACATGTTATTCCAAGCATAATACAATATTATGATATTTTCTTCCATAAAGTAACTGTACCATCTTGAGAGATCCCGAGGAATTCTACTCTCAATATGATTCATTTCTCACAGTGTTTCTGTATAGCCATAACTGTACTTCTGGGTCCAGTTGTTCAAAGCTTCGTTAGCTTAACAAGCTCATTAAGGGTTAACTGTTTTAGCGGATTCAATATACAATATTCTGATATTTTTTGCTGAAAAAATGTGAGTAGCTTTTGCACTGCAAAAGCTACTCACATTTTTCAGCGAAAAATTTCAGCATATTTGCATATCACTTGATGTAAATTTTAACGAATCTGTAACTAATGATGTCGTTAACTTTGAACAACTGGGCCCTGATAATCCTTACCTTGAGAGATCCCAAGGAATTCTACTCTCAGTATGGTTCATTTCTCGCAATGTTTCTGTATAACTGTATTTCTGATAAACACTCTGATAAACCTTGGACACATCTTTCTCATCCTTCCTGGCAGCTTTCCAAATCCATTCATTATGCTGAGCGAGGGGATTTTGTCTAAAAGACAGAAAAAGCATAAAACAACCATTTCCTGGACACCCAGTTTTTGGCTGTCAGATCTTAACCTCAATGTTAGACATGTCAATAAGCAGTGCTTATTATTAGTGCTTATCCCCCCCACCCCATCTACCCACACCCCCACAAGGTAATTACTGTCTTCTGGTAGATTATTTAGCAGGAAGGTAAGAAGCAGAAACCAAAATGTAACATACAGATAGACAGACATACAGGTGGACAGATGTGAAAATAGAATACCTCCTCCACCTCCTCACAAACCCAGTGTGTGGAGGATATAAACACATTTAAGGGGACTGAATACATTTGGTACAGGTGATAATGGCTCTTTGAACAACAGCAGCTGCTTATATGCAAAAACAATTGCTATTCACATATGTACTACATACAGACTTTAACACAGTTATAAGACAGTTACACACAACTGAAGTTCTGCTTCAATGTTGTTTTTTTAACATTTCTTTCTAGAGTACGGTATTAAATGCTTAGCACACTCGATAAAATTTTCAGAAGCTGACATACTGAAATATTTTTTCTTATTTTTCCAAGAACACAGGATTTGACTTTGCATGTAAATTGTTTCTTATGGAGACAATTTGCAAGAAACGTCAAATCCTGTTTTCTGGGGAAACTGGAAAACTGTCACCAATTTTTTGTCTGCTGAATAAGCCCAAAACGTGGTAATGGTTAAATCATATCAAGATAACTGAAGGGTGATTTTGAAAAGTTCTGAAATTAAATGTTGAATTTTTGTCTCCAGCACGACTTGAATCCCAGACATAATCTGCAGTCCAAAGTTTGAGATAAGGCACCTTTTTCAACCAAAAAGTATTGATATTTTTATCATTTCTCCACAAAAACATATGTTGTGGTACCCATTAGAAGCACCTTGTTGAGTACCCACAACATATGTTTTTGTGGAGAAATAAGAAAAATAGAGTTGACTCTCGCTATCTCAAACTCGCTTATCTCGAATAACTGCTTATCTGGAAGTGAAAATATGGTCCCGGCCTAAACATGAAAATCTAACAACATGTAAAAAATATTGTGGAAAAGAGGAGAAATTGCTCCTAAGGAGCAATTTCTCCTCTTTTCCACAATATTTTCAATATATCTCTAACTTCAGGAGTCAAATTACATATTCATTTGTTAAATGTGATTGTTCGATTTATTGTTTTCCTCACTTCTGCAACTCTGATATTTCGAGGTACGGATATCTTGAAGTGTTTCAGAGAGTCCCTTGGAATTCGAGATAATGAGAGTCGACTGTATTTACCCAATACCCCATCTTCTGGAGCAATGGCAGTCAGAAGTGTTAACTGCTTAGCAACATGAACATTCAACTCCCTTGTTAATAAAACCTCTAGCAGTCTTGAGTATTTGTAGATCTCTTACTTTTTTTCAGCATCTGTCAGTGAATTGTACAGGAAATCTTTCAGTGGCTTAGTGTTGGCAACCCACTCAATAAGACCAACTCTGGAAAAGAGATTCAAACAATCACTAGACCTTAAAGTGCTAGTCACAGCAATACATCACATTCTATTTTATTCTATATATTTTTTTTTTTTTTCAACAAAAATAAGACCTGATATTTTATGTGACTTGTCTGCCTATCAGAGGATTCCTATGAAATGTCTCTTAAAAATAAAGCAAAAATATTTTAGAATGTTATCTGTTACAATTTTAAAATGTTCTCTAAGAGTCAGAATGAATGCTGACAGAAAAGAAAGCTTGTATAATATTAATTTGGTATGCATGTACTACCAAAGTTTCTTCACCAATGATTAATCCTGATCCTGCAGAACCTGGACATGCCCCTTCTTTGCAAACAGTGTAGATCCAAATCAGTTGGCTTCTGAAGCCAACTGACCTGGATCTACACTGTTTGTCATTAAGTATGTGAATTTGAATCAACAACTTGGATCAAGCAATCTGTTTGGCTGAAAATTAGAAGTGTGTGTGGCATTTTAATTTATCCAGCATGGAAAGGTAAAATAAACTGAAGATTCAACTGAAAGATATCTGATGTAAAAAAGGAAGATGTAAAAATCTTTGTGCATGTTTAAATTAGTTTCCATTTATCAATCATTACATCATATGGAAAATACTGAAATTTCAATGCAAAGCATTAAAATCCAAAGCTACATTAACATTTATCTACAAGTATCCTTGTAAGACAGATTCTTTCCTTTGGACTAGCTCCACTCTGAGAAGGGATTCATATGATTTTAGAAAAGAAAAGCAATTCTTTTCCAATGGAGTTGTCTTCCTTTGAAAAGGGAGGTGAAAGGTTTGTCTTAAAGTGCTTTTTTACGGGGTTGTGATCATTCTTCTTAAGGTAACACTCTGATATTGAAGTAGTAATTGGACTTCTTATTTGGAGACACTCTTAAAGGAAAGACTTTGCTCCCCTATTGGCGCAAGTTCTTTCCTTTATGAGTAGTGCCCACACCTCCCACTGAGGATTACAATACTAGAGAAATATCCTTTAAGAATAGCCCCACACCTCCCACCCTGACTGTTCTACAGGATTACAACAGTAGTTAAATTTCTATCTGGAAAAGTTGTCTCCCTTTGACAAAATGGCAGCAAAATCTTCCAGTCTATCTACCGACCTTTATATCTAAAAAGCAACATAACTGGAATGCTAATAATGCATCACTAACAGGCTCTTCCTTGCGGAGTATGTGTGTGTTGCTGTGGTGGGTATGGGGTCGGGGTGCGAGTGAGATTACCTGGTAGTTACTGGAATAACCTGGTAGGTCTCCAGGAACAGTTTCCTCTGTCTGCAGGCAGGATCTTTATTGAACACTTGATTCATTATGAAGAATAGCTGCTCTATTCTCTGGTCCTGGCGCAAGTCCTCACCCCCTTTAACAAGGTAATTATAGTCTTTTTCATCATTTCCACGGATTGTTATACGCTTAGGTTTCCGTAAAGATGACATCACCATGATCTAGAAATAAGTAAAAACATCCCACACTATATATTGGAAGAATCCATTTTCAATTTCGGTATGTCAGGCTATATGATGTAGATATTCCTATAGAAAAATGGTTGAACTATTAGCAAACAGCAGAGACCCTGATCAGATGCTGCATTCTGCAGCATATGATCTGGGTCTGCACTGTTTGCCAGTTACCCGTTTAGGGGTCTCCAGTCTTCAATGGGTTATAGCTGCTTTTTGGAACAATATAAGCTCTGCAGAGCTTTTCTCTACACCTCTCATCTTTATAATGCATTACCACTGTGCCACAGCACATAACTTTACAACTGAACAGACAAAATATTCTTAAAGCATGTACATTTAATATATGAAACAATATTTTCAACATTTATAAGTTTAATAGATAAAATTCTTTTTTTTTGCAATCTAAACTGCAAGAAACTGGAGTTTCAGGTATCAAAATATTCACATGTACATGTATTTGCATAAATGCATAAAGTGTTTAAAGGCATACATGCCATATCTCACACTGTGAGATAAAAATCTCACAGAATTTGGCCCATCTGGAAGCCAGTTCCCGTAAGATTTTTCAAATCTCACAGAATTTTCGACCAATCTTACAAAACAACTAACGAAGAAATAAATAGAAAATCATACTTTTTTTTTGTCTCTTCCATAAGGTCATTTCAATAAAAGCTTTTAACTATTCTAGCATTTAAATAAAGGCGTTTGAATATTTTGGTACAGCTGTAAAGTTATTTTTGTTAAAATCTCACAGAATTTTATCAAATCTCCCTAAAAAATTGGCCAAACCTCACAGATTTCAGTCCACAGCTTATGGCATGTATGTAAAGGCATATACTTACATTAAGTATGCCACTAATTTAAAGCTGTTTTATTGTTCAAAATGACCCAAAAATAGAGTAAATTTTATCACATCCACTTTAAAAAACACTTTTAATTTTAATTGTTGTTAACTTTTCACACTTTGGATCATTTAGCAAACTGGGCCCAGTTGTTCAAAGCGTCGTTAGCTTAACGAGCTCATTAAGGGTCATTTTGTTAACTGTTTTAGCGGATTCAATATACCATAGTCTGATATTTTTTGCTGAAAAAATGTGAGTAGCTTTTGCACTGCAAAAGCTACTCACATTTTTTCAGCAAAAAATTTCAGAATATTTGCGTATCACTTGATGTAAATTTTAATGAATCGTCAATTAACGACATCGTTAGCTTTGAACAACTGGGCTCTGCTCATTTAGTGTGTAAACCAGCTTAAATTACACAGAGAACATACATGCTCCTGTGTATATTAATTTTTGAATGGGTCACTAAAAATTAAACAGGCTCAAATAACATGTCCAAATTAAAGTTTCTTCTTTAAAAGTTGTCTAAAGTAAATCGAAAACTAAGTTAGAAGGGCTTTAGTTGAACAATAACTATATATTAGCAATGAATAAAACACATGGGCCCAGTTGTTCTAAACCAACGCTATTGTTAGTTAACATACGGTTAAAACTTTGACCATAAAGTATGGTATATATGCTAATATTTTTGCTGAAAAATGTGAGTAGCTAGTTAACATTTTGACCACTATCGAGCTTGTTAAGCTAAGGATGCTTTGAACAACTTGGCCACGATTTTTGAGGAGAAGTACTGCTTTGATACACCTGGTAGATTTTTTACCATTTTTTAAAAAGGGAGATGACTTTTGTGGTTTCCTGTATGCATTCCAGAAGACAAAATCCCTTCTGAAAAGGGCTCTATCCTAAAAGGAAAGAATCTGCTTCCCCTTTGCAGACCCATTTAGAGAAGAGGATAAAATGAATTTAGAGTTACTGCCCCTGAATGCGTATCTATTCCCTTAAACTGAAATAACACAATATGCTTTAGTATTTACCCTCTGATCGAATCCAGCGACCTTGACATGATATTCTGGTAATGGTTTGTTGATTCCTGTATACTGACCTGGAAAAATAGTACAAACAAGATATTGCAAATTAGCCTTTACCACTCTCTGGGCTAATTCAGCAGAGGACAGTGATGATATTTTCTTACTTTTCCTAGAAAACAGAATTTGACATTTCATGCAAATTTTCTCCACTGTTTTCTGGGAAATATATGAAAAAATATTTAAAAGTCGTATGCTGAAAATTTTACCCAGAGTGCTAAGTACTGTTCATTGTTCTATTAATTCCTTGACTATCATTATCATTTCATTTACGTATGTACAGTATTCTGACTAAAATATTGTTTACACCAATACATTTTCCCCTACAGTCTGTTACCATGGCAACAAAAATATTTGTCTGACCAACAGATCTTTCGAAATACAATATTCCCTACTTGTCTGTTACCAAAAGCAGCCAAAATATGTCTGGCCAACAAATCAATTAAAACTCACAATCATCTCATTGCCATTCTGTAACCAAAAGCAGCCAAAATATGTCCGGCCAACAAATCAATTAAAACTCACAATCATCTCATTGCCATTACTGACGTGACAAACCTCAAGAGGCTATCATCAGTACTTTTTGATTTTTCACAAGATCCAGATATTTTTTGATAAAAAAGAATGGACTGACAGAGTAATGTCATATCTAACCACTGGTCTCATACTCCCATTCTGTCACCCCAACCCCGCCCCCCCCCCCCCCACCCCCGGCACCTTTCCCTCCCTCGACAACCCCACCAAAGGGAAATAGTAAAGGACAATGACTTCCTTCATCACAGCCCTACTAAAAGTCCTGCAATGCAGGGACCCACTGAAGTCCTTGCCCTAATCTTGTCCCTGCTTTTTTGAAAACAGATGTCCCCGCCCATGAATTTTCAGTTTTTCTACTGCTGTGATCTTGAAAATTAGGTCAAGGTCACCAAAATCTAATTAGTTCCTTGTTATGTCCAGTTCTTTGTAACGTCCCAGTTATATATCCATGAAAATTTGGTAAGAATCAAACCACTGGTTCACAAGATATTGTGCAGACAAGAAAGTGTGATGCCAATGCTGACAGCAATGGGGGTGAATTCTGGCCCTGATAACTGCCCCTGATAACTGCCAAGTCAGCTTCCAGACTGTTTGAAAAACGCCGAGACAGATTTATTTTCTGTTTTCAATTTGGCTACTTCAACACAATGGTTTTTTTTATTGACACAAGCCGGCGACAGTCATCCCAGCCACCATGCGAGATGGAAAAGTCCGTCTTACACACATAGCAGAAAGCAAAATATTCCCCGGCTTTCGGTGGCTTCAGTACTGGCCATAAATTTTGTATAATCTGCAATGAATTTCTGCATCACTCGATGTTTTTTGCCGCGGAAGCCATTTTGATTTGTACGACGTTTCGGGTTCTCAAACTTCTAACTTTTTACCAGCTACAGTTATGTTTTTCCAATAAACAATGCACAAATCAGTCTGGTTCTTAAAAGGAAACAACCAAATTTTACTACATACAAACAGGTATAATTTTCTACACAATGGTGTACAGGGAGGAGCAACTTCCTTTATTTTATCTGGCACCATTTTAAAATCGTTATTTGCCAGAATTTTGATGTCCGAAATTGTAATGTGGAAATCAGACTTGAAAATTGGTACAATTCCGCAAAAATCCGAATGGTTGGCATCTCTGCCATCACTCTCTATCTGATCTGGGTCTGCACTGTTTGTATAGGCCATTTTGTCAGAAACTTTGGTGTACAAAATTTTAGGACATTTACCACAGGGATATTTTAGGAATTTTTTTTTCATATTTTAGCATGCAACTGTATGTTGTGAGTACACATTTGTACCACCTTAGAGAGGTAATTCTACTGAGTACACTCAACATACCATTACTTTAGAGAAGATCATACAGACATTCCTAAATTATCCCCATCTGCCTCCTGACTTTGTGCTATTAACCCTCAATAGCACGAACTACCCATGTCTAGAGCAAATTTCAATGGTCCAAAAGATATCTGAGCCATTGAAGTTTGTTTGTTTGTGTTGAGATTTATGGCCCAATCAACTAAGTGGGGTCAACTTGAGCAGGGTCAGTTTACCTAACCGCTTTTACTGGGCTGGTTTGATTGATTGTGTTGTGGTTTAATGACACGTCAACCCTTGTGGGTCATTTTGTGTCATTTAAAAAAAAAAAAGGGAGAAAAGAGATAGAAGAGATAGTAGAGGAAATGAAAGTGAGGGACAAGAAAGAAAGAGGAACAGGAACAAAAGGGAAGGAACGATGAAATAAAAACATTCCCCCCTCCATCCTTACCTGCTACAAGGATAGCAAGCCTTGCCCAACTGTAAGCCAATACCAGTTGGACGCCCTGGAGATGCAAGATACATGACACCTTTGCTACACCTGACCATCCCCAATAATTTATTGGGCTGGCTTAGTCCTCTAAGCACTTAACCAGTATTGTGCATATTCTGTTGCCAGAAACTGACAACTGCCCTTCCAGAATCAGCGGAAGGGAGAGAATGACCACAGAAAATATTTCATGATCAAATCTTCACGAAAGAATGTTGCCGACCCAGCACTGAAGTTTGACTGAAGTTAAATTGTTCAAATATTTATGGTAAATACAGTAATACCAACCTGGAATTTCCAGGCCCCGACCTTGTCTATTTGGGTTGAAGTCAGCCATCCACTGAGAGTACTCCGACAGCTTGCCTGGTGGCTTCAGTGTATCATCTTTACCTTTGATATCCGTGTCAAACTTTCGTACAAAAAATGATTTCTGCTTCATAAATTCCTGCCATTAAATCAAACAGTTCTTAGTCATAATACTTAATGAAGTCATTTACTGATATATAGTTGAGAAAATTTTTATTTACTTTTTCAATGCTTATCACTTTTGGTAATAAAATTCAGCAGACAACATACTCATATATCAACAATTTGTCATGTGACGAATTTGCCCAGTCAGTGAGAGCTAATGGTTAAAAGGAAATGCAAGGTTGGTGAAGAATATATCTGAGATAAAAGATATTGACATATAAAGCATTTTGTTGTTAATTTTATCAAAACTGGATAAAAACTATAGAAGTTAAAGATGTTTAAAGATTTCTAAACTGTTACCAAGGACACCATCACTTTGAATATTCAATGAGGTCCTAATCATTTCAAAATATTAAATAACAACTTTCTGATAAAATTAAATGCAGTTTTCAAGTAAAATCCATAAATGCATACAGAAGAAGTTATATATATATATATATATATATATATATATATATATATATATACATACAAATATAGACACTGAATATTCTTGCAAGTCTTATACATGTAGGTATTGCATCTTCATCACGAAAACATGCCTATTTAATGTTGACTCCCTTAAACCTTATGAGCCTTTGGCTGATTTGTTTTTTCTATATTTCAAAATCTGACCAAATAATAACGAAATCAAAACTAAACAACACACCCTCCCCCCCACCTCATAAAAAAAAAAAAAAAATAAAAAAAAAAAAAAAAAAGCTGCAAAGAAAATTTTTGTAAAGCTTTAACTTGTTTTATACTGATTTTATTTTTGTACTTCAAGGGAGGCAACTCAGAAGAGTATTTAAAAAAAAAAATCCAAAACGAACTATGTTTTTAAGTTTCGATATTATTCAAGCTTTTTAATTCTATATCATTTCATAAACTTATTTATAAGGATGTAATAATGGCAAAATTTCTGTGCAAACCTAATAAAAGAAGATGAAAAAAAAAATAAATAAATAACTTGCCCATATGACCATAACTTTAGTTATCTACAAAAAATATACCTATTATAAAATAAAATTTGCACACCTTTTCCTCTAAACAATATGCTGCAAAAAGTTTACGAAATTACGAAAAGGGGCATAACTGCCAATATTTGGTGTACTGTAACCTCGAAATAATATGTGCTGTTCAACATCATCGTGTAACTTTTCAGCTTGATTGGATGTAAACAGTAGGAGGAGTTAGCCGGAAACGAAAAGTGTACAGAAATTTTCAAAGGGGTATAATATTTGGGGCTAATATTTGGTGTACTGTAACCTTGAAACAATATGCCCTGCTCTATATCATGGTCTAACTATAAATGAAGTTTCCACTTGATCAGATGTAAATCGTAGGAGGAGTTAGCCAGAAATGAAAAGTTTACAGAAATTTTCAAAGGGGCATAATTCTGCTAATATTTGGTGGACAGTTACCTCGATAGAATATGCGCTGCTCCACATCATGTTCTAACTATAAATGAAGTTTCAGCTTAATCCGATGTAAAGTGTAGGAGGAGTTAACCGGAAACAAAAAGTTTACAGAAACTTTCAAAGGGGCATAACTCTGATAATATTTGGTGGACTGTAACCCCGAAGCATCATGCACTGCGCCACATCATGGTCTAACTATATAACATGTTTCAGCTTGATTGGATGTAAACTGTAGAAGGAGTTTACAGTTAAAAAGTTTACAGACGGACATCATACCCTGTAACATAATATGTCCCGTTTTTCAAACGGGCGTATAAAAACAGACTACAACCTTCATAGAAACTTTTAGTAAGAAAGACTTACCTCATAAGTCATATTTGCTAACTTCGATCCATCAGCTCCAAACACCTTGTCAAACTCTTTCTTGTATTTCTACAACAAATGATTACTATCATGAGACAAGGGTCCTTACAACATATTCGGACAACAAATGTCTAGATCAACCTAGGCATTTGCTAGATCAACCTGGGCATTTGTGCATTTCGATCTGGGCCTTATTCTTCATACAGAACTGTTGGCAGAGCTCTAGATCAAAAGGGGTACCCAAACAAATATTTTATTTGTCCAGGAAAACATGTCGTTGGCACTTAACAGAATTGCCTCGGAGAGGTACTCCTAATGAGTACATGCAACATATGCTTTTGTGGACAAATAAGAACAAGAGGCCCACGGGCCACGATTCGCTCACCTGAGTGACATAGCCACTGCAGACATGCAGATGTTATGCAACATTTTTCCAATCCTATCATTGCAACTAATGAAAATAACATCATTTGAGCAGTTCTTAGTTTTGAAGAAGAATATATGGGCCCCACAGTCAATGGAGCATGATCATTTGAATAAACTATCAATCACATTTCAACAGAAGGATCAATGTGAAATTTGGTGGAAATTGGCTAAGTGCTTCCTGAAGAATCATGATTTTATACATGTAAACAGCACAGTGGCAGGGAAATATTATAAATATAAATCAGATATGATGGCCATCTTAGATTTCCAATCAGAACAATTTTAACTACTGTTGATCTACAAGTCACTTCGATACTTTCAATATAAATGTATATGGCCCATACAAATGGGGAAACAAATTTGACCTTGGAGGTAAAAAGGTCAAATGTCAACATAGAATCATCATTTTAGCAATTTTGGTAGATCTCCTGTCCCCCATAATTTGTGCAAAGATTAGGACCCAGGGCTTATTTGGTTATGGAGAAGAAGATTTTTAAAGGTTTTTACCATATATGGGCATGGCAGCCATTTTGATCAATGGACCATACCCATTTTAGCAATCTTTCATTCTCCTGCCCACGGAGGCTCCGCATGAAATTTGAGCAACACTGGCCCGGAGGCGTCAGAGGAAAAGCCATTTGAAATTATCAACATTTTTTCCATACAAATGTATGGGGCCCAATCAAATGCATACAGAAGCAAACTTGACCTCGCCGTAAAAAGTTTAAATGTCAATGTATGACAATTATTTTAGCAACTTTGGTAGACCGCCTGTTCCAGATGATATATGCAAAGATTCAGCCACAAGCCATCCTCAGTTTTGGAGAATAAGATTTTTAAATGTTTTTTCCCATACAAATGCATAAGGAAGCAAACTTGACTTTGCCGTAAAAAGGTCAAATGTCAATGTATGACCATTATTTTAGCAACATTGGTAGACCCCCTGTCCCCGATGATTTATGCAAACATTCAGCCCCAAAGCATCCTCGGTTCTAGAGAAGAAGATTTTTAAAGGTTTTTACCATATATGGACATGGCGGCCATCTTGGTCAACAAACCGTGACCATTTTAGCAATCTTTTGTTCCCCCTATCTAAGGAGGCTCCATATGAAATTTGAGCAAAATTGGCCCAGAGGCTCCAGAGGAGAAGTTGTTTGAAATTCTGAACATTTTTCCCATACAAATGCATAAGGAAGCAAAATTGACCTTACCGTAAAAAGGTCAAATGTCAATGTACAACCATTATTTTAGCAATTTTGGTAGCCCTCCTGTTCCTGAAGATATATGCAGAGATTCAGCCATAAGGCATGCTCGGTTTTGGAGAAGAAGATTTTTAAAGGTTTTTCCCATACAAATGCATAGGGAAGCAAACTTGACCTTGCCGTAAAAAGGTCAAACGTCAACGTACGACAATTCTTTTAGCAATTTTGGTAGACCTTCCGTCCCCAATGATTCCTGCAAAGGTTCAGCCCCAAGGCATTCTCGTTTCTGAAGAAGAAGATTTTTAAAGGTTTTTACCATATATGGGCGTGGCGGCCATCTTGGTCAACGGACCGCGACCATTTTAGCAATTTTTCGTTCCCCCACCCTAAGGAGGCTCCATATGAAATTTGAGCAAAATTGGCTCAGCAGCTTCAGAGAAGAAGTCGTTTGAAAATGTTAACGGACGGACGACAGACGAAAAGTGATCACAACAGCTCATCCTGAGCAGAGCTCAGGTGAGCTAAAAATATCAGTATCAAAACATTGGGAAAAGTGTCTTATTTGAAACTCAGGCTTATAACAAGAAACAATGTACAGTCAACTCTCGTTATCTCGAATTCCAAAGGACTCACTGAAACACTTCGAGATATCAGAGTTGAGAGAGTAAGGAAAACAATAAATCAAACAAGAGGCCCATGGGCCACGGGTCGCTCACCTGAGTGACATAGCCACTGCAGATATGCAGATGTTATGCAACATTTTTCCAATCCTGTCATCACAACTAATGAAAAGATCATCATTTAAGCAGTTCTTTACTTTGAAGAAAAAGATATATGGCATGCCAGTCAATTGAGCATGATCATTTGAACAAACTCTAAATGGCAGCCAGCTTGGATTTACGATCGGCACGATTTTAGCTATTTTTGATCTACGAGTCACCCCAAGTTTCGAGTCAACTGGCCTTTCAGTTCAGGAGAAGAGGTGAAAAATAGGTTTTCAAGACGGCTGCCATGGCGGCCATCTTGGATATCCGATTGGCACGATTTTAGCTATTTTTGATCTACAAGTCACCCCAATGTCTCCTACGAAGTTTGGAGTCAATTGGCCTTTCGGTGCAGGAGAAGAAGCTAAATATAGATTTTCAAGATGGCTGCCATGGTGGCCATCTGGGATTTCTGATCAGAATGATTTTAGCTACATTTGATCTACAAGTCAGCCTGATGCTTCCTACTAAGTTTCGAGTCAAGTGACTTTTGGGTTTAGGAGAAGAAGCGAAAAATAGCTTTTCAAGATGGCTGCCATGGCGCCCACCCTGGTTCTACGATCGGCACGATTTTAGCTATTTTTGATCTACAAGTCACCCCAATGCTTCCTACCGTTTGGAGTCAACTGGCCTTTCGGTTCAGGAGAAGAAGCGAAAAATAGATTTTCAAGATGGCTGCCATGGCGGCCATCTTGGATTTCCGATAGGCACGATTTTAGCTATTTTTGATCTATAAGTCACCCCAATGCCTCCTACCAAGTTTGGAGTCAATTGGCTTTTGGGTTTAGGAGTAGAAGCAAAAAGTAGATTTCAAGATGGCGGCCATCTTGGATTTCCGATCGGCACGATTTTAGCTATTTTTGATCTACAAGTCATCCTGATGCTTCCTAGCAAGTTTGGAGTCAACTAGCCTTTCGGTTCAGGAGAAGAAGCAAAAAATAGATTTTCAAGATGGCAGCCATGGTGGCCCTCTTGGATTTCCGATCGGCACGATTTTAGCTATTTTTGATCTACAAGTCACCCTGATGCTTCCTAGCAAGTTTGGAGTCAACTGGCCTTTCGGTTCAGGAGAATAAGCGAAAAATAGATTTTCAAGATGGCGGCCCGATAGGCAATCTTGGATTTCCGATCAGCACGATTTTAGCTATTTTTGATCTACAAGTCACCCTGATGGTTCCTAGCAAGTTTTGAGTCAATTGGCCTTTCGGTTCAGGAGATGAAGCGAAAAATACATTTTCAAGATGGCGGCCATGGCAGCCATCTTGGATTTCCGATCGGAACAATTTTAGCTATTTTTGATCTACAAGTCACCCCGATGCTTCCTACCAAGTATCAAGTCAATTGGCCCAGGGGTGTAGAAGGAGTAGGTTTTTAAAGCAATTGTTGACGCCACACGACGGACGACGCACGACGGAGGACGGACATTGACTGACCACAATAGCTCACCATGAGCACTTCGTGCTCAGGTGAGCTAACAATCACATTTAACAAATGAATATGTAATTTGACTCCTGAAGTTAGAAATATATATAAAATAATGTGGAAAAGAGGAGAAATTGCTCCTTAGGAGCAATTTCTCCTCTTTTCCACAATATTTTGTTACCTGTTCTTAGATTTCTATGTAAAAACAGGACCAGAATTTCACTTCGATATAAGCGGTTATTCGAGATAAGCGAAGTCGAGATAATGTGGGTCGACTGTATTTTGATTAGAAAGCAGTCATCAGACTGCCCGGTCAGGTAACCGGAAATAATGTATTTTGAACAGACAAGGGTTATCAAACCCTCTGGCAATGTTACGGTGACACTGTCATTAACATGATACAAGGAATGTGACGTTAAGTGCATTTGTGCTTCAATCATCGCCTATTTTAACACAAATGCTTGGCGATTTAGGCCTTCAAAAACAAATAAGATGCAGATCTGAATATGTATCCACCACTGACCATTATCTGCATTCAGGCTAAAGCCAATGGGCAGATAATAGGGTCTCGGTTTGATACATTGGGAGATAACCAAAACACCATGTGTTGATCTCTAATTATCCGATGATGATCAGTTTGATCAGGAATGTGCTTGTCATACACTGGAGGAGACATATACATTATACTTAATGCTGGCATCAGTGGTTCAGCTGAATGCGCGTCCCACTGGTGATCAGGAGGTTGCAGATTAGACCCCCACCAGGTCGGCAACATTCTTTCGTGGTGATTGATCATGAAATACTTTCTACAGCCATTCTCTTCCTTCCGCTGATTCAAGAAGGGCAGTTGTCAGTTTCTGGCAAAAGAATGTGCGCAATACTAGTTTACCACTTAGAGGACTAAGTCTGCCCAGTAAAAGTGTGGTTAGGTAAACTAACAGCGCTTGACATGACCCCATTGGGTTGACTGGGCCATAAAAACCTCAAGGCAAACAATCGTTATACTTATTGCATAAGCATCCTTGATGAAAATTTCAAAGGCCACCATTTTGAAATATTTTCTCTTTCTTATTTTTCCCAGAAAAGATAGATATTTCATGCAAAACTGTCCTCTAAAGGGACAATGTGCATAAAATTTCAAATGCTATTATCTAAGGAAAAGTACAAAAAATATCATTTTGTGTCTGCTGAATTTGTTTGTTTAAGAAAACAAAATTTGAATTTCAAAGCAAAACAGTTATTTTTAACCCGTAAAGCAGTATTAGCAAATATTTTAAAATCGATTTTTGTTATTTTTCAGAGAAAATAGGGATCCTGTATGGCTAGCTTAAGGCCCACAGTAATTTATTATTGATGTTCTAAGGTAGTACTTTTTGTTAAATGTTCTGTAGTGTTTCATTTACAAATTGTTTTCTTTTAACAATTATGTATGTTAAAGATATATTCAATTTGGGTAACATAGTTGCCATCTTTTTGGAACAGGGCTGCCAAATCTGCTTGTCATCTGTCGGGTTTTTTTTGGTTTTTTTTTTTTTTTTTTTTTTTTTTTTGGTGGCTGAAGGGATCTGATTGTATCAGTTCCTGAGTTCATTTATTTACTTGACATTTCTTGTAAATTGTCTGACAATTCATATAAAATACCAAGGACTCTTTCCGAAAAATACCCGGTAATAAAAATATATTTTAAAGATGAGGTCTGCTGCAAGTGTGATTGGCTTGCCACAAAACTTGAGTATAGACTGAACTACTTTTTGTGCTGAAGCATGTTCCGTCGTGGTGAAAGCCATTAACACTGGAAAAGTTGATGGTAGCAAAAAATGACAGAGAAAATCTGTCATTAACAAGAAATGTTGATCTTTCTCTTGCTGAACATGTCATGCCCTGTCTTAGCAAACAGTGTAGTGTACTTCCAGATTAGTTGCCTTAGAAGCCATCTGATCTGGATCTGCACTGTTTGTCATCATATATGTGAATTTCTATCAATAACCTGGATCAAGTAATCTGATTGGCTGGAAATTAGAAGTGGGCATGGCATCTTAATGTTGTCTTAGCAAACAGTGTAGATTCAGATCAGATGGCTTCTGAAGAAGCCAACTGATCTGGATCTGCACTGTTTGTCATTAGATACATGAATTTCTATCAAAAATCCAGATCAAGTAATCTAATTGGCTGGAAATTAGAAATGGGTTAATAAGAAACCAAAACATAACGCACAAATGGACGGACATACAAACAACAGGGTTTTGATACTTACATCAGACCATTTCTTGGCATAACTGCCCATACTTATCATTGTATCAATCTGAGTACCCACACTATCACCACTCTCTGTAAAGCAAAATATACTATAACTACTAATAAGAGGCCCACGGGCCACAGCTCACTCACCTGAGTATAACAGCCACTGCAGCTATGCAGATGTTATGCAATATTTTTTCAATGCTGTCATTGCAACAAATGAAAAAATCATTACTTGAACAGTTCTTGGTTTTGCGGAAGAAGAATGTGGGGTTGTTTTTTTTTTTTTTTTTTTTTTGTTTGTTTTAATTTCTATTATTCTTTTATACCATATAAGGGCATGAGAGCTGGTGCAGCATGACCATTTGAAGAAACTCTCAATCTGCTTTCAACAGTAGGATTGACATGAAATTTTGTGGACACTGGCCAAATGGTTTCTGAGGAATTATTTAACAAGTTCATGATTTTATACACATATACATCATAGGGGTAAGGGAAGATAACACTCACAGAATAAAATTTTAATTGTAACTTAATGCTTTTTCTATTTCAATCGTACATTGTAAGTTTGAGACACTTCAGCACTTTATTGTCTTTGTGTGTGTATTCATTGCTCTCAAGGGTCATATTTATCTTCCCCAGAATGTAGTGACTTACCAAGCTCATCTTCATTGAAAAAGTAAAGAAACAATGGCAGGAGAGGTATTTCAATTGCATGTAACCACTCCCACCTATGCTACATGTCCGATGTCTCTTTAAAAGGCTAGACAAGAACCAAGATCAACAGTGTCTTCTTTCCCTGCTGGTGTGCAACAGAGTCTTCTTTCCCTGCTGGTGCTTTATGGAGTCCCTACTTGAAATTTTGCCAATGAAACCAAACAAAATGGTGGCTGGTCATAAAACACATAAACTGGGTGGACAATCATAACTGCTAGATGCGATTCACATCACTCCGTTGGTTATGGAGAAAATGTATTTTAACCATTTTCCAAATATATATCTATAGGAACTTTCTGTTGTTTGTTTGTTTGTTTGTGTTGAGCTTTTATGGCCCAGTCAACCCAATTGTAATTGGCCTTACCCAAGCAACATTTGTACTATTAGAGTCCTACTGCTTCAGTTGTTTTGGAGGAGTTGCCATTCAAAAAATTCCTGTTTTAAAATTTAATGTTGTCATGGCAATCAAAATGGTCACTGGTCATAAAACAAATAATTTGGACAATCATCAAATGCTCATAAATGCCAAATATGGTTCACATCCCTTCACTGGTTATGGAGAAAATGCAATTTAACCATTTTCCCATTATAAGTCTATGGGAGCTTTCTGTTGCCATGGCAACTAAACCAAGAGGCAGATCTTCATAAGTTTAGCTATTTTGAATCGCCTTACCCAAGCAACATTCTTACTTTATTAGGGACAAATAGCTTCAATGGTTTGGTGGAGTTGTCATTTGAAAGAGTTAATGGACGGTTTGTTTGATCTGGGCTTAACATCGCTTTCAACAATCTTTCAGTCATATTGCGACGGTGTCTGGATGTGGCAGGGAGCTCAATGCTCACTTTTAGAGTGCTGCCTCACTGAAATATCACACCCCAGACACTTTGACATGATATTCCACCCAGTCACATTATACTGACACTTAGCTAACCAGTTCTAGCTCTACTTTCTTAATGCTGAGTGCCAAGCGAAAAAGCAGCTAGTACCATTTTTAAAGTCTTTGGTATGACCCGGCCGGGGATCGAACCCACAACCCCTTCCGGTCATGAAGCGGACGCTCTACCACTGAGCCACTGTGCCGGTATAGTTAACGGACGGACAGATGCAAGCACGCACAGTCTGACAGACAAAAAGTGAACACTACTGCTCATCCTGAGCATAGCTCAGGTAAGCATAGCTCTGGTAAGCATATGTTGTGATACTTATTAGTAGGTATAAATTTTGTTTGAATACAACATGCTGAGGGCCCATCTTTAAACTATCCTATATTCAAAACCATGCTATATAGAGGATCTTCAGCTAGTTTCATAAATTTGATAAGAAATGAGCAGTAATGTGAGATTCTGTTTATTATATGACTTTAAAACTTTATTTTATGGGCGTAGACGTGGTGAAACTGTTTTTCACCAGAAAACATAACGTCGTCACAGATGGCATGATGAAGTTTCGCGCCAGTAACCAAGTGTTATGTAACTCGTGGTCTTATCATTTTATGACATGATGTTATCTACTGAATCATAGCGACGCCATATAATAAATGTTATAACAAGGGCAAAGATGGCCCTTTGTTGCCCACCTCATTACCAGACAAGCTCCAAGTCAATTGATTCAATAAAGATTTTCAAGATGGTGGCCATAGTGGCCATCTTGGATTTCCAATCTGATCGTTTTTATCTATTTTTGATCTACAAGTCACCTTGATACTTTCAATGAAGTTTCCCGTGGCGGTCATCTTGGACTTCTGGTTGGAATGACTTTAGATCTACAAGTGGCCCCCATATTTCTTATCATGTTTTGAGTCAATTTGCCTTTTGGGTTAAGGAGAAGTATTTCAAAATAGATCTTCAAGATGGCAGCCATGGCATCCATCTTGGTTTTCTAATCAGAATGATTTAGCAATTTTTGATCAGCAAGTCACCCTGAATGCTGATACTTCCTACCAAGCTTTGAGTCAACTGGCATTTCAATTCAGGAGATGCACAAAATAGATTTCCAAGATGGACCCCATGGCACAATTTTGGATTTCCGATCAGAATGATTTTAGCAATATTTTATCTGCAAGTCACCCTGATTCTTTCTATCAAGTTTCAAGTCAATTGGCCTTTCGGTTCAGAAGAAGTTACAAATAGATTTTCAAGATGGCCATCACAGTGGCCATCTTGGATTTCTGATCGGTACAATTTTAGCTATTTTTGATCTACAAGTCGCCCCGATACTCCCTCCTAAGTTTGGAATCAATTGGCCTTTTGGTTCAGAGGCAGCTCAAAATAGATTTTTCTATTTTAGCTCTGGCAGCTATCTGGTTCATAGGAGCTGAACCATTTTTTCTTGCATACCGGATTAGGATTTCCGCAAATTACCCCGGTGCTAGCAAATCTTATTTCACACACCCATATCCATCCCGTGGGAAAGATAAAAATCGAGTATTTTCACATGTTTGATATACACTGGTTGTATAGGAGGTCAAGGTATGCAATCATTACGGTTGATGTCACAGATGAAAATGACATCACTTAAAGTCACGGTACTGTCATCATTATATAGCGGACTCCTGCAATTGAAGTGACTGCATTATCAAAAACCCACTTTCCGAAGTGAAAAGTATGCAAGAAAAAGAATTTATCACTGAATGTGAAGGACAGATTGAAAAATCCGTCCCTCAGGATTACAGTGTGACATCACAGACAGTAACCCTCTGGACTACCTTCATTTAAAGCAATCTGTTGACACCCACGATGGACGACGCATAAGGGACACTGATTGATTATTACTCACCTTCAGCACTTCTTGCTCAGGTGTCAAAGCTAAAAATTGATTGCTATGTGTTTAAATCCTGAATATTAACATTCCTACCTGATTCTTGCATGCTCTTGGATTTTCCACCTTTTGATGACTGTAAGTCATGTTTCTTGTAGTCTAACATCCTTTCATACATAGCCACATAGTTTCTTTTGATTGCTGCCTTATCCTTCTTTTTTATTAGCTTTTTCATATCTTCAAAGAAGTCCTTAAACATAAGATCATAGGAATTAATTTCTACCCATATGCAAGTAAAGCTCAAGATAAAATGACATTATTTTTTTGTTCATTTGTATATGCTAGAAATTAACCATTGTCCTGCTGAACCCGGATATCCCCTGCCTTTGCAAACAGTGTAGATACAGATCCTTTGGATCTGGATCTGTACTGCTTGCCATTCAGTATTTAAATTTGTATCAACAACCTGGATCAAGTATCTGATTGGCTAAAAATTAGAAGTGGGCATGGCATCTTAAAGGCTCCATATTCCTCAAAAATAAATATTTCATTCTCCAAGAAAGGTTTATGGCACCCGACAGCCTGTAAAATTTCAGTTGATCTCTTGTTCTTGAAAGGAAATGATTTTTATCATATCTCTGAATTAATGTTGCCAACATTTATTCAGAGATACAATGAAAAATCATTTCATTTTTGATCCAGTTCAAAATGAGAGACTCACTGAGACTTTACAGGTTGTCAAAAGCCACATTTTATGATCGTATTAATACTGTATATCATTTTATTAAACCTTTCTTGGATAAAAAATGTCTATTTTGGAGAAACATGGAGCCTTTAATTTATTCAGAAGGGCAAAGGTTAAACTTAAAAGTGCCATTTAAAAGAGCAGCAGGTATCATTTTAGATTTTCTTTTTTTTTTTTTTTTGTATATCAGCAGACAACATTTCAGTTTTTTTCTGTATATATTTTTCAGACAAAAAAACATTATCAATAATTTACATGTGTTAGCACAAATTGGCATGGAAACAAAACCACAAACATTGTTGAATAAAACCCCCATTCAAGTAATGTTGGAGGACAATATAACAAGAAAGAAAGAAGAAAAAAACAAGAGGCCCACAGGCCACAACTCGCTCACCTGAGTGAAACTGCCACTGCAGATATGCAGATGGCATGCAACATTTTTCCAATACTCTTATGACAAGGCAATGGCTTAACAAGTTTTTGAAATGAAATATCTTGCTAACAAGGTGAAAATGCTGAAATTTTCAAACATCACACGTAAAACAAGTCACCCCCAATGCCTCCTACCAACTTTCGAGTCAACTGGCATTTCGATGCAGTAGAAGAAGTGAAAAATAGATTTTCAAGATGATGGCCATCTTGGATTTCCGATCGGAACGATTATAGCTATTTTTGATCTACAAGTCACCCTGATGCTTCCTACTAAGTTTCCAGTCAATTGACTTTTAGGTTTAGGAGAAGAAGCAAAAAATAGATTTTCAAGATGGCTGTCATGGCGGCCATCATGGATTTCCGATTGGCACGATTTTAGTTATTTTTTATCTAAAAGTCATCCCGATGCTTCCTAGCAAGTTTGGAGTCAATTGGCCTTTCAGGAGAAGAAGCGAAAAATAGATTTTCAAGATGGCTGCCATGGCGGCCATCTTGGATTTCTAATCGGCACAATTTTAGCTATTTTTGATTTATAAGTCACCCAAATGCTTCCTAACCAGTTTGGAGTCAATTGGCTTTTGGGTAACGGAGTAGAAACGAAAAATAGATTTTCAAGATGGCTGCCATGGCGGCCATCTTGGATTTCTGACCAACAGGGTTTTAGCTATATTTGATCTACAAGTCACCCTAATGCTTCCTAGCAAGTTTGGAGTCAATTGGCCTTTTGGTTCAGGAGAAGAAGTGAAAAATATATTTTCAAGATGGCGGCCATGGCGGCCATCTTGGATTTCTGATCGGAAGGATTTTAGCTATTTTCGATCTACAAGTCACCCCGATACTTCCTACCAAGTATTGAGTCAACTGGCCCTGGGGAGTAGGAAGAGTAGGCTTTTAAAGCAATTGTTCACACCGCATGACACACACCGCACGACCCATGATGGACGACAGACATTGAATGACCACAATAGCTCACCTTGAGCACTTCATGCTCAGATAAGCTAAAAATCTGAGCAAATTTGGCTCCATGGCTTCAGAGGAGATGTCGTCTGAAATTCTCAACAATTTTCCCATACAAATGTTATGGAGCTCATACAAATGCATAGGGAAGCATACTTGACCTTGCCGTAAAAAGATCAAATGTCAACTTACAACAATTCTTTAAGCAACTTTGGTAGACCTCTCGTCCCCGATGATTTGTGCAAAGATTCAGCCCCAAGGCATTCTCGGTTCCGGAGAAGAAGATTTTTAAAAGTTTTTACCATATATGGGCATGGCGGCCATCTTGGTCAACGGGCCGTGACAATTTTAGCAATCTTTTGTTTCCCCACCCAAAGGTGGCTACATATGAAATTTGAGCAAAATTGGCTCAGAGCCTTCAGAGGAGAAGTCGTTTGAAATTCTCAACAATTTTCCCATTCAAATGTATACGGCTCATACAAATGCATAGGGAAGCAAACTTTACCTTGCCATAAAAAGGTCAAATGTCAATGTAAGACAATTCTTTTAGCAACTTTGGTAGATCTCCTGTCCCGGAGGATTCGTGCAAAGATTCAGCCCCAAGGCATCCTTGGTTTTGGAGAAGATTTTTAAAGGTTTTTACCATATATGGTCATATGAGGCGGCCATCTTGGTCAACGGACCACAACCATTTTAGCAATCTTTTGTTCCCCCACCCTAAGGAGGCTCCATATGAAATTTGAGCAAAATTGGCTCAGAGGCTTCAGAGAAGAAGTCGTTTGAAATTCTCAACAATTTTCCCATTCAAATGTATAGGGCTCATACAAATGCATAGGGAAGTGAACTGAACTTGACCTTGCCGTAAAAAGGTCAACGTATGACAATTCTTTTAGCAACTTTGGTAGACCTCCCGTCCCCGATGATTCCTGCAAAGATTCAGCCCCAAGGCATCCTCGGTTCTGGAGAAGGAGATTTTTAAAGGTTTTTATCATATATAGGCATGGCGGCCATCTTGGTCAACAGACCACAACCATTTTAGCAATCTTTTGTTCCCCCACCCTAAGAAGGCTCCAAATGAAATCTGAGCAAAATTGGCTCAGCGGCTTCAGAGGAGAAGTCGTTTGAAAATGTTAACGGACGGACGGAGGGACGGAAGCATGGACGGTCGAAGTGATCACAATAGCTCATCCTGAGCATAGCTCAGGTGAGCTAAAAACAAAACAAGTAAAATAAGTGCAAAAAGTTGGTAAAAAATAAAGGCAGTATAACTGCAAAAGCAAATGCGTATCTTCAGAGCATGTAGAATAAGCCTGCAAAATTTCATACTAATTGGTGGAAAACTGTAGGTTGCACACATGTTGTGTATTCTGATAGTAATGAGGCCTGGAAAAAAAAAAAATCTAGTGGGAAATGCAGAAAAAACTGACAAAAATTAACATGAGGATTATATCCAAATGACATGTACACCTTGGGACCAAGCTAAAAAAAACTGAAAAGTTTCAAACATTTTGGAATAAAACTGTCAGAGGAGTTGCTCCCACAAGCTACCCACATCACAAAAAAAAATCCAAAAAGTAGAAAAGGTTGGTAAAAATAATGGCAGAAAAACCCAAAGACTACACCTCCATCTTCAGACCATGTACAACAAGTATGCATAGGACCTGGAAAAAACTAAGTCAAAACAGTGGAAAAAGATAACAAAAATATAAGGAGCATACCCTAAAACCACACACACATCTTCAGACTATGTAGAAGAAGTATGCATAGATTCAAAATGATTGGTGGAAAACTCTAGGAGGAATTGCTTCCACAACGTATCTATTCTAACTATAATATGACCTGGAAAAAACTAAGTCTAACTAGAACAGTGTTTTCGGAGGAGAACTACATTCCCCACCTATCAGACCTATCGTTGAAAAAGGTTGTATCTATAATTTTTTTTTTTTTTTTGTGTGTATGTGGTCGATGGGGGCAATTTTCCAAAATTTAAGCCCTAGTGTGACCTTGAAAATGGGGTCAAGGTCACCAAAATCTAATGGTGTCAAGGTCACCAAAGTCTAATTAGTTCTTGTTCCTGTCTCAACAATATAGCTGTACAAGTTTGGTCAAAATCCATCCATTCAATCTGAGAGTGTGCAGAAAAGCCATTTTCCAACAATCTGAGCCCTCCTGTGACCTTGAAAATGGGGTCAAGGTCACAAAAATCTAATCAATTCTTTTTCATGTCACAACAATACAGTTGTGCAAGTTTGGTCAAAATCCATCTATTTCTTCATGGTAAGGTGCAGACAAGCCATTTTTCAACAATCCAAGCCCTTGTGTGACCTTGAAAATGAGTTCAAGGTCACCAAAATCTAAACAGTTCTTTTCCATGTCACAACAATATAGATGTACAAGTAAGTCAAAATCCATCCATTCATTCTGGAGATAGGGTGTAGAAAAGCCATTTTCCAACAATCTGAGCCCCTCCTGTGACCTTGAAAATGGGGTCAAGGTCACCAAAATCTAATCAGTTCTTTTTCATGTCACAACAATATATTTATGCAAGTTTGGTCAAAATCCATCCATTCCTTCATAGGATAGGGTGCAGACAAGCCATTTTCCAACAATCTAAGCCCTTGTGTGACCTTGAAAATGGAGGCGAGGTCATTAAAATCTAATCAGTTCTTTTTCATGTCACAAATATATATTTGTGCAAATATGGCCAAAATCCATCCATTCCTTCATGAGACAGGGTGCAGACAAGCCATTTTTCAACAACCTGAGCCCTCCTTTGACCTTGAAAATGGGGTCAAGGTCACCAAAAACTAATCAGTTCTTTTCCATGTCTCAACAATATAGATGTACAAGTTTGGTAAAAATCCATCCATTCATTAAGGAGATAGGATGCAGACAAGCCATTTTCCAACCATCTAGGCCATCATGTGACCTTGAAAATGGGGTCAAAGTCACCAAAATCTAATCAGTTCTTTTACATGTCCCAGCAATCTAGATGTGCAGGTATGGTCAAAATCCATTTGTTCCTTCAGGAGATAGGGTGCGGACAAGCAATTTTCCAGCTTTTTCCAACAATCCAAGTCCTTGTGTGACCATGAAAATGGAGTCAAGGTCATCAAAATCTAATCAGCATTTTCCCCCCACCCAATGATGAATTTGTGTCAGTTTAGCCAAAATCCATCTATTCAATAAGGAGACAGTGCAGACAAGAGGCTACGCCGACGCTGACACCGACTGGATCCGCACTAAAAACAATATGTCCCCCCCCCCCCACCACTCTCTCCCCCCACACTATGGTGGGGGACATAAAAATTGGAGAAAGTTGATATAAAAATAAAGGGAGGATAGTCCCCAAACCACATGTACATCTTCAGACCATGAACAAAACATACGTATGGACGGACGGAATCTTGGACGGATGAGCCCATCTAGTCTCCTTTGACTAACATTGGGGGACAACCAATAAATATCTGGATTATTGGGAAAATGCTGATCGTTTGCAACTGCAGTCTTATTCAGACTCGCCATGTGTACTGCTTTGTGTTATGAATCTCTTTGATATTCTGATTCCAGCTGAGATATATATGAAATCTGACTATCCTAAATGTAAAACTTTAAACACTGATGTGGAGGCTTCTGTTAACACTCCTTGGAATAGGTTTTAATGGCCTGCAATTTTTTTTTATAATGCAAACATTCTTATTGGAACATACATAACCTTCCATAGTGATCAAAGAGATATTAGAAGAAGCAGCAACAGAATTAAAGACAATTTTTGACAGTCTTTGAAATGACAATAATAAGATAATCCCAGTGAAATGTTTACCTTAAAATCTTGGTCTGGCTGAGAGAAGCACTCTAATGCTGCCATAAACTTGCTGGTCAGTGACACCCTGCCATCACTGAGCAGAGATTTTAACCTGAAACAACAAATGTCAAAAACTAGAAATGTGCATGTCCTAAATATACGCTTGTCCCTACACATGTATAAGGGACATTTAAATGCCAAACTTGAAAATGGGAATAACACTCATAAAATCAGGGCCCAGTTGTTCAAAGCTAATGATGTCGTTAGTTAACGATTCGTTAAAATTTACATCAAGTGATACGCAAATATGCTGAAATTTTTTGCTGAAAAAATGTGAGTACTACTGCAAAAGCTTCTCACATTTTTTCAGCAAAAAATATCAGAGTATTGTGCATTGAATCCACTAAAATAGTTAACAAAATGACCCTTAACGAGCTTGTTAAGTTAACAACGCTTTGAACAACTGGGCCCGGACTTTTTTTTCCAAAAGTTAACCTAGTGATTTTACTCCTCAGCCCCAATAAGTCTGCCATGTTATATCAAAGCCCTATTTACTTTCTGAGGTACCTTGTACACAAGCCTTTTTTTTCTTCTTCTCTTTTTTCTTTTCATTTTAAACACACCTACCAATCACTCTCATACAAAACTGCGGTCAAGAAAAGGAATCCATGAGAGGAGCTTCTGGTTTTGCAGAAGTGGAGCTCAAATTATCAGCAAATGCTGCATGCTGCGTAGGTTTGTCTTATTTACTTTCTCTTGAAAACATTTCTATAAAATATTAGAATGCTATTTTGTCACATATAGACTACTTATTCCGCTCAACAAAGGATAAGGCATATGAGTTTGCATTTTTCAAGCTATTTGATCAGTACAGTGAAACAGTTGCTCAACAATCTAATCTGACTGGTGAAAAGGAGCTGTTTTAAAACTGTGACTTTGTCAGTAGTGATCAAGTGAACAAAATTACTTCATCCAAGTGTCCAAACATCGGAAGTAAGCTTTAGACAATAAACACTTTAAAGCAAAGAAGATATACACCAAAACATAGCAAAGAAGGACCAGCTGAGCATGAGATTATAGAAAGAAAGAAGAATTTTCATGAAACTCAAATCCATCCCCTGAAGAAAAGGGGGCCAATGAATTTGGTGAATATTGTAATAGTTCACAATTCTATACATTGTTGATAGTTTTCTGTCTGTTTCAATTCCAGCTGTATCTCTAAATAGGGTATAATGGAAACATTTTTGTGCTGTGTTGTTTGAAACTTCAAATTTTATTCATTATTTTATTTATATATGAATATAACCACATGGTTTTAAGCCTTTCGTACACATTTTTGCCAAAAGTTTACCAAGTTACCAAGTTTGTTCAGGGGCTGGATTTGGATTTATGAAGACTGTTCATATTTTCTGTAATTTCATGCTCAAATGGCCCTTCCATGCTATGTTTTGGCCTAAATATTCTGTGTGTTTGTGTTCATCATCTAAAGCTTATTTCCGATGTTTGGACACTTGGATGAAGCAATTCTGTTCACTCAATCACTACTGACAAAGTCACAGTTTTAACCCTTGTCCTGCTGAACCCCGATGTACCCTGTTTTGCAAACAGTGTAGATCCAGATCAGTTGGCTTCTGAAGAAGCCAACTGATCTGAATCTGCACTGTTTGCCATCAAGGATGCAAATCTATAGCAACAATCTGGATCAAGTAACCTGATTGGCTGAAAATTAGACACGGGTGTGGCATCTTAATTTATTCAGCAGGACAAGGGTTAAAAGAGCCAGAAAATGAGCTCCCTTTCACCTGTCGAATTAGACCATTGAGTAGCTGTTTCACTGTACTAATCAAATATCTTGAAAAATGCATGTTCTTTGTTGTGCGGAATAAGCAGTTTATATGTGACAAAATAGCATTCTAATATTTTATATAAATGTTTTCAAGAGAAAGTAAATAATCCAAACCTTCACAGCCTGCAGCATTTGTTGATAATTTGAGCTCCACTTCTGCAAAACTGGAAGCTCCTCTCATGGATTCCTTTTCTTGACTGGGGTTTTGCATAAGAGTGATTGGTAGGCATGTTAAAGGAGCATTTCTCCTAAAATATACATCAGTCAGACAAGACAAAAATACAGGATAGCTAACTTTCCATAAGAACACATGTATGAAATTTCAAGACCCAAGCATTCACCTTTAATCAGTTATGAGACCTACCATACACAAAAGAATGAAGGAGCAGATAAACAGACAAAGGAAAAGCAATATGCCCCACTCAACTTTTTCAAAGCTGGGGGCATAATAAAACACACACACCAATGACAACTTTGATGATGCTTTGGGTTTTTATGTCCTTTTCAACATTATCTAAGGCATATCGATGGAATGTTGAAAATGAAAGGCTCTGTGCAATGAATGTAGTACAGTCAAGAGATGAATTTCACCTCTAGCAGGATTTGAAACCCAGACCTCCTGATCTGGTTGGAGGCGCTAATCATTCAGCCTCCCAGACACTTTTCCAATGACAACTAGACCAGCTGAACTATTTAACCCTTGCCATGCTGAATAAATTAAGATGCCATGCCCACTTCTAATTTTCAGCCAATCAGATTACTTGATCCAGATTATTGATACAAATTAACATACTCAATGACAAACAGTGCAGATTCAGATCAGTTGGCTTCTCAAGAAGCCAACTAACCTGGATCTACACTGTTTGTAATGGAAGGGCATAACCGGGTTCAGCAGGACCAGAGTTAATCTGAGAAAAATATAAACAGACTAGTCAAGATATCAACCTGGAAAAATAATGATAATCAGATCAGCCTGGGCTAAACTAGACATGCTATATCACAGGACAAGAGGACCATGATGGTCCTATATCGCTCACCTGAACAAACAGATTTGCATATTTACTGTTGAAGTTTCAGCCAAGTTCACTGCTCTAGGATTTTTGTATAAATTTTATAGCACCAATCGCACCCCCCCCCCCCCCCCCCGCCTCCCCACCACACCCCCGGCCATGTTTTTTTAAAGCATCTTGATGACGAACTGAATCTTCAAAGAGGGTCACCAAAGGAACATTTCTGCCAAGTTATATTGAAATTGGTCCAGTGGTTTAAAGTGTTTTATATAGCTATAAAGCCCTACCCCCTAATGGCCATGTTTTTTGACCAATCATGACAGCTTGAACAAACTTGGTAGAGGGTCATCAAAGGAACATTCCTGCCAAGTTATACTGAAATCTGTTCAGTGGTTTCTGACAAGAAGATTTTTAAAGTTTTCTGTTTAGATATATAGGGAAAATAAGCCCCACCCCATGGCAGCCATTTTTTTTGAAGAATCATGATTGCTTGTACAATCTTGGTAGAGGTTCACCAAAGCAACATTCCAGCCAAGTAATATTGAAATCGGTCTGGGGGTATCTGACAAGAAGAATTTTAAAGTTTTCCATGCAGATATATACGAAAAATAAGCCCCGCCCCCCCTGGGGGCCATGGTTTTTGACGTATCATGAAGGCTTGAACAATCTTGGTAGAAGGTCACCAAAGCAACATTCCTGCCAAGTTATATTGAACTTGGTCCAACTGTTTCTTACAAGAAGATTTTTAAAGTTTTCTATATAGATATGTAGGGAAAATAAGCCCCGCCCCCTAGCGGCCATGTTTTTTGACGAATAATGAAGGCTTGAACAATCTTTGTAGAAGGTCACCACAGAAACATTCCTGCCGAAATGTATTGAAATCGGTCCATTGGTTTCTGAAAAGAAGATTTTTAACGTTTTATATATAGATATATAGGGAATATAAGCCCCGCCCCCGGCAGCCATGTTTTCTGATGAATCACGATTACTTGAACAATCTTGGTAGAGGGTCACCAAGGAAACATTTCTGCCAAGTTATAATGAAATCGGTCCAATGGTTTCTGACAAGAAGAGTTTTAAAGTTTCCTATATAGATATATAAGGAAAATAAGCCCCGCCCCGTGGGGGCCATGTTTTTTGACGAATCATGGCGGCGTGAACAATCTTGATAGAGGGTTACATAAGAAACATTCCTGCAATGTTATATTGAAATCGGTCCAGTGGTTTCTGAAAAGAAGATCATTAAAATTTTCTATATAGATATATAGGGAAAATAAGCCCCGCCCCCTAGCGGCCATGTTTTTTGACAAATCATAATGGCTTGAACAATCTTGGTAAAGGGTCACCAAGGAAACATTTCTGCGAAGTTATATTGAAATCGGTCCTATGGTTTCTGACGACAAGATTTTTTTAAAGTTTTCTATATAGATTATATAGGGAAAATAAGCACCCCCCCCAACCCCCACCCCCAACACCACCACTAGCGTCCATGTTTTTTGACAAATCACGACGGCTTGAACAATCTTGATAGAGGGTCACTAAGGAAACATTTCTGCCAAGTAATATTGAAAACGGTGTAGTATTTTATGACAAGAAGATTTTTAAAGTTTTCTATATAGATATATAGGGAAAATAAACCCCGCCCCCCTAGTGGCCATGTTTTTTGACGAATCATGGCGGCTTGAACAATATTGGTAGAGGATCACCGAAGAAACATTTCTGCAAAATTATATTGAAATCTGTCCAGTGGTTTCTGACAAGAAGATTTTTAAAGTTTTCTATATAGATATATAAGGAAAATAAGCCCCGCCCCCTGGCGGCCATGTTTTTTGACAAATCCAAATGGCTTGAACAATCTTGGTAGAGGATCACCAAAGGAACATTTTTGCAAAATTATATTGAAATTGATCCAGTGGTTTCTGACAAGAAGATTTTTAAATTTTTCTATATAGATACATAGGGAAAATAAGCCCCGACCCTTGGCGGCCATGTTTTTTGATGAAAACAAATAGCTTGAACAATCTTGGTAGAGGATCACCAAAGGAACACTTCTGCAAAATTATATTGAAATCGGTCCAGTGATTTCTGACAAGAAGATTTTTAAAGTTTTCGGTATAGATATATAGGGAAAATAAGCCCCGCCCCCTAGCGGCCATGTTTTTTGACGAATCCAAATAGCTTGAACAATCTTCATAGAGGATCACCAAAGGTACAGTTCTGCAAAATTATATTAAAATTTGTCCAGTGGTTTCTGACAAGAAGATTTTTAAAGTTTTCTATATAGATATATAGGGAAAATAAGCCCTGCCCCCTGGCGGCCATGTTTTTTGACGAATCCAAATGGCTTGAACAATTTTGGTAGAGGATCACCAAAGGAACATTTCTGCAAAATTATATTGAAATCGGTCTAGTGGTTTCTGACAAGAAGATTTT
This sequence comes from Anodontia alba, assembly GCA_964016985.1. Classification (NCBI taxonomy): domain Eukaryota; kingdom Metazoa; phylum Mollusca; class Bivalvia; order Lucinida; family Lucinidae; genus Anodontia; species Anodontia alba. The sequence continues at coordinate 86,757,080 of OZ024822.1, forward strand.
TAAAGTTTTCTATATAGATATGTAGGGAAAATAAGCCCCGCCCCATGGCGGCCATGTTTTTTGACGAATCCAAATGGCTTGAACAACCTTGGTAGAGAATCACCAAAGGAACATTTCTGCAAATTATATTGAAATCGGTCCAGTGGTTTCTGACAAGAAGATTTTTTTAGTTAAAAAATCTATTTTTAGCTCCTGTGACCTAGACATGCAATGGACCGGAACCATTTGAACAATTTTGAAAGAGGACCAACCAAGGATCATTCCTGTGAAGTTTGGTCAAAATCCAATCAGTGGTTTAGGAGGAGATGTTGTTTAAAGATTGTGGACGACGAACGGACATACGGACGACGACGACGGACGGTGAGTGATCACAACAGCTCACCTTGAGCCTTTGGCTCAGGTGAGCTAAAAACCTGCAAAAAGCCATGCCTAAAATAAACCCTTAAAGAACCAAGCAACTTTATAAACATTGATTGATTGTGTTGGGGTTTAACGACACGTCAACCCTTGAGGGTCATTTTGTGTCGTCTCCCAGAGAAAGGGAGAAAAGAGATAGAAGAGAGAGTAGAGGAGATGAAAGAGAGGGACAGGGAAGAAAGAGGAACAGGAATGAAAGTGAAGAAACAGAAGAAATAAAAACATTCCCCCTCTACCCTTACCCACTACAAGGATAGCAGGCCTTGCCCAACTGTAAGCCAATATCAGTTGGACGCCCCAGTGATGTAAGATACACAGCACCTTCGCACCACCCGACCACCCCCTAACTTTATAAACATATAACATTCTAAATTTCTTTTATTTTTCAGAGAAAATAAGGCTTGCTTTTTCTTGTGAATCGTCTGCTAGGCAGATAGTTCACATGAAGCCTATATCCATAAACATATGTATATGCCTTAAGACACATTTGATATGATGTGGCACATACGAGGGATGTTCGAAATGAATTGCTTATTGTCATCTAGCTCGATATCCACCTGGGGCACGATAAAAACCAATACATGCCTGTATAGGGCTATTCAATATCTACACAATGGTGTATAAATGTACATGTTAGACTAAGTGTAAGACATAAAATTTGCCATTTGAATACACGCAGTCATTGACCACTGCAGTAAAAATGGTTGATAGAAGCGTCGACAAAAAAAGATGAAATACGGGCTTACATCAAAGCTGGCACAAAACTTGGTTGTTCTTTGAAGAAGCTGATGACTGAAATTTCTACTGCTTTTGGACCTTCTTGTGTGTCTTATGACACAGTTCGGCGGTGGAAAAAGAAATTTGAGTCTAGTGTAGAGTCCATCAAAAATGCACCAAAATCAGTTAGGCCAAAATCTGCATCTCGTAAAGAACTCGTTTCCAAAATAAAGGAAATCATTGAAGGAGATGCCAGATTTACAGTTCGTGATATTGCACCAAAGGTAGGCATATCACTATCAAAGGTTCACCTTATTTTGAAGAAGCATTTGAAAGTCAGAAAGATTTCTGCTAGATGGGTGCCACGTCTGTTGACTGACGAGCAAAAGAGGCAACGGGTTAAAGTGGCCAAAAAGCTGCTTCAAATGTTTCCAAAATATGAGAAAAAGCAGTTTGCCAATGTCATCACAGGTGATGAAACCTGGGTCCATTATTTTGAGCCCGTCAGAAAGGTTAGCAACAAGATCTGGGCCACTAAACACAGCAAACGCCCAATAATTGCCAAACGTTCTTTGAGTACAAATAAGGTTTTGTATGCAGTCTTCTTCTCTGGTGAAGGAATCGCAATAAAAGTGCCAGTAAAAAGGGCAAAAGCATCACCGGAAAGTACTACAAAGACGTTTTTTTGTTTGTGTTTGTGTTGAGGTTTTACGGCCCAGTCAACCCCATGGGGTCATGTCGAGCGCGGCCAGTTTACCTAACCACACGTTTACTGGGCAGGCTTAGTCCTCTAAGCGGTTAACCAGTATTGTGCACATTCTTTCGCCAGAAACTGACAACTGCCCTTCTTGAATCAGCGGAAGGGAGAGAATGACCGTAGAAAATATTTCATGATCAACCTCCACGAAAGAATGTTGCCGACCTCGGCGGGGGTTGAACCCGCGACCTCCTGGTCTCCAGTCGGACGGCGCATCCAACTGAGCCACGGAGGCCGGCTACTACAAAGACGTAGTACTGAAGAAACTGAAAAAGTATTATCAGAAACGATGCCCTGCCACTGGTTTTAAACATGTCCGTCTTCTACATGACAATGTCCCAGCTCATACCTCCGCAATAGTTACGGCGTTTTTGAAGAAAGAAAAAGTAACTGTTTTGCCTCACCCACCGTATTCCCCAGACCTTGCCCCATGTGATTTCTTTTTGTTTCCGAAATTGAAAGCATTCCTTGCTGGGTGGAAATACCAGTCCTGACAGGCACTTGGATCTGCCATTCATCAGTACCTTATTACTGTGCCCAAATCAGCGTACCGTGACGCCTTCAAGAAGTGGATACATCGGCTGAAACTTTGCATTTCTAGCCATGGGGAGTACTTCGAGGGCATGAAATGAGTACTTTTGGGCTAACTTGAAATTTGAAGTCTCCAGATAGAAATAAGCAATTCATTTCGAACATCCCTCGTATAAATGCAAAGCACCAGCTAAGACTGATATTTTCTTTTTTTTTTTGTCATCTTTCGGCATGTTGTGACACTCTAATAAACACAAATTACCTTTCAACAAACTGTCTGTTTTTCTCATCCTTGGAAGTTGTACCAAAGGAATATCCCTCCTGACTCAGTTTAAATGGGTACACTACAGCCTACAGGGTAAACAAAACACAAAATATTGCATGAAAAAAATCCTCTGCTGTGAAAGAGTTCTTTGGAAAACATTGAAACAATGTTGATTTTCCTTTCTGTATCATCTCAGAATCAAAGTATTTTTTCTCTACTGAGAATTATGGCGACTAACATATGGTGTTGTCGGGCAGATGTGAATATTAATTCACTCCGGCTTCACCGTCGTGAATGAATACTTCGCAATCTGCCCTCGAACACCATGCATTAATAGCAATAATTCATAGTATAGAAAAATTATTTCTTAAGTATTAACACATCAAATAAACAGGGCAGATAAAAAAAATTGTTTAAACCAAATATATCTGAACCAAATATGATGACCCTAGCTCTTGAACTTAGTGAGAAATCAACCTGAATGTATATGGTTAACAAAAAAATAATCTGAATGTTAAGAAGTCAGTTGATCATGAAATACAGTTCAAGATCACATATGGATGCTGGTCTTCAGAAGGTCAGCCTCAGAAGGGTATACTTACATTAGCTCTTACATTTTGTGATCAGAGAAACTGACCAAAACATGGTTAGCCCTTAAATCATTACCCACTAGTGGCGACTTTTGTTGTCTGCTGATAACCTTTGCAAACAGTTTGGACCCAGATCAGGCCTGACAAAATGTCTGGCCTGATCTGGGTCCATACTGACACTCTGATGGTATTCATGAAAGATTTTCTTTTAAAAAGTTAATTTAAAAAAAAATCACAGGTGACAAAAAAGCATGCAAAATTACCCAGCATGCAAAGAGTTAAAGTACCAGTATCAACTGCAGCAGATCATTTTCTATTTTTCATTAATTATTTTTCAGAGAAAATAAGACTTGACCTTTCATATGAATCATCTGCCAAGTGGACAATTCACATGAAATGTCAAGCCTTACAAAACATGATATTTCATGTCAATCACCTGCAGATGATTCACATGGGATGTCAAGCCTTATTTTCTCTCATAAATAAAACAGAAGCAACAAAAAAAAAAAAAAAAAAAAAAAGGAAAAAAGAAAAGAAAAGAAAAGAGAATGTGGTCTGCTACAATTTTGCTCAGCGCTATGAATCACAGCTCCAGATAGATATATTTTTTTTATTTCTTCATTAAAAAATATGTTGTCGATACTCAATAGAAGCACCTCAGTGAGGCAATTCTTATAAGTACCTGCAACATACGTTTCCAGGGAGAAATAAGAAAAACATCACACTTTTCAGTTAAAAAATAACACCTTATGTGAATCTCTACTGACTATTATAATGTTATTAAATGGATGTTTTTTTTTTTTTTTATACTGGCCTTGTTACAGGTCTGAGGCCAATACAACTGGCCGAGGACCTGTAACAGGGCCAATGTGAAAACATCCATTTCAAGACATTTTAATTAATCAGCTTTTTGTTTTCAGCTTTTACAGTGTTGAAAGTCAATAAGACCTCTTTTTGAGTATTTTTGTCCTTGTTGCTTGCTCCCCCATGCAGTTTATTACCGACTTATTTAAAATATTGCTTTGTTTGAATGGATAATCAGAACTGCTCTCGGCAAATGCAGCTTCAATATCTGCAGGTATCTTGATGTACTCTAAGCACCAATCAGAAGAAGTATTACTGTGTTAAAAGTCTCATCAATTGGTTAATACCGTAAAATATTGGCCTGGTTAATGCCGTAAAATATTGGCCCTGGCCAAAACCATATAGAAATCATGCCAAACATACTGGTATGATGCAGGCTGTTTGGCACATATTAGAACAATAACTACTTAGTTGATTAATAATCTATTTTATACTATACCTGGGGATACAGAGAAGCCAAATCTTCCACAATGCTGTGAACAGCTGGAGCTTCTGGCTTATCCAAGATGGCGAGCATCTGACTGATCCACATCAAAAACAGCCAACATGGTACTTCTTTACTCTAATAACAACAGAAAAAAGTACAGTTAAGGGTCATTTATAACTTTATTACCGTAAATGTCCTAAAATTTTGAGCACTTTATTCCATACTATTTTGGCAAAATTTTGCTTTTTATGCTGTTTTTTTTTCCTTAAAACAGTGGAACTGCGAACAATGTAGACCCTTATCAGACTGCTCCTTCAGGAGCAGTCTGATCTGGGTCTCTACTGTTTGCATATGACATTTTGTCAGCAACTTTGGTGTACGAAATTTCAGGACATTTTTGTATATTAATTTACGATTTTGTACAAAGGAAATCACTTTTGTGACTTTCTATTTGTCTTATTGCACATCAAGTCCCCTTTGAAAGGAGTCTATTCCATAAGGATAGAATTTGCTCCATCTGGGAGCAAATGCTTTCCTTTAAGAGTAGACCCCATTTCAGAAAGGAGCCGAAATTCTGAGCTACTTAGTCTAAAAAAAGGAATCACCTAGCAGCATCTTCATGAGCAATATCCTGTTCGAGATGTAATATTTTACACAGGAAGTCACATTTCTAAATATTATTTGGATCAAAAACTCAACATAACCGTATTCAACCTGATTACCACTATAAGCTCACAGTTAAGCAGATTCAGTCTTAAGATAACAGTCTGTGTACTTTTATCTACTTCTTTACAAAAGCATATATTGAGGCAATTCAAATGAGTGCAAACAACATAAAGACAATAAAAAAAAATCCCATAAGCGTAATTAAACACTCCTTTCATGAAGTCCTTTGCTGATCATTCTTTAATCCTTGCCTTGCTGAATAAGATGTCACATCCACTTCTAATTTCCAGCCAATCAGATTACTTGATCCAGGTTTTTGATAGAAATTCACATATTTAATGACAAACAGTGCAGATCCAGATCAGTTGGCTTCTTCAGAAGCCAAATGATCTGGATCTACACTGTTTGCTAAGACAGGGCATGTCGTGTTCAGCAAGAGAAGAGTTAAAGTGTGCGCTAATTAGGTGGATATTTTATTTCAAGTTTTTCCAGTAACTTTTTTTAGGTCAAATACGGTATTTACAATGACACAGAAACAGGGCTATGTCATAAGCTCTCTTACACTTACAAGCAGACGGCAAAAACCCCTGTTTACAAAAACATTACTTCAAGCTGACATACCTTAGCAACAAATGTTGTCATGGTATCTGAGTACAACTCTACAAGCTGAAGTAACCGTGGAAATCTCTGCCTTGCCTCCATATTGTCCATTCCAACAGCCTTCAACAAGCAGATGATAATGGTATCTGGAAATGACCTGAGGCAACTATGTGATACCTGAAGCTCGTCTATAAAATGTAAAAGATGCATTTACCCTTAAAGTGCAGTTCAAAACTGTAGCAAACATTCTAAAAAAATATATGATTCAAATTTTTCCAAGAAAATAAGGCTTGATATTCCATATGAATTATCAACAAGGCAGATGGTTCATATCAAATGTAAAGCCTTATTCTTCTAGAAAAAAAAAATTAGAATGTCGTCTGTTGCTTTGCAACTAGTGCTTTAACCCTTGTCATGCTGAATAAATTAAGATGCCACGCCCATTTCTAATTTTCAGCCAATCAGATTACTCGATCCAGATTGTTGAAATAAATTCACTTAGTTAATGGCAAACAGTGCAGATCCAGATCAGTTGGCTTCTTCAGAAGCCAACTGATCTGGATCTACACTGTTTGCTAAGCCAGGGCATGTCGTGTTCAGCAAGAGAAGGGTTAAGGGTAAATTGAAGGCATCTTTTATATATGCATACAATATTACCCTTATTGTGACTGTTTACCACTCATTTAGCAGTTACTAGACACATACACAGGTAGCCTAATGGAATACCGTATTCGACCTAATTACCAAACATGCTCCTATAAGCGCACAACTGAGCAATTTAGTATTCTTTAGATTTCAGCCTGTGTACTTTTATCTATTTCTTATTGAAAACATATGTTGTGGGTACTCATTTGAATTGCCTTGACAAGTCGAGGCAATTCAAACGAGTACCCACAACATATGCTTTTATAGTGAAAACCAGAAAATAATATCGCATAAGCATCATTAAATACGCTCCTCATAAAGTCCCTTGCTGATCCTTCTTTTCTTATTAGATGGCTATTTTACTACAAGTTTTTTCCAGTACTTTCGAAAAACCTAAGCGCACAGCGCTGTAATTAGGTAGTTCATATTTTAGGTCAAGTATTGTAAAGAATTAAGGCGTCCAAACAATACATAGGGCAACAAGATGTACTCTTTGCCACTCAGTCACAGATTTTAGACAAATCAACCAAAGTTTCCTAGGATTTTTGATTGTGTTGGGGTTTAACGACACGTCAACCCTTGAGGGTCATTTTGTGTCGTCTCCCAGAGAAAGGGAGAAAAGAGATAGAAGAGAGAGTAGAGGAGATGAAAGAGAGGGACAGGGAAGAAAGAGGAACAGGAATGAAAGTGAAGAAACAGAAGAAATAAAAACATTCCCCCTCTACCCTTACTCACTACAAGGATAGCAGGCCTTGCCCAACTGTAAGCCAATATCAGTTGGACGCCCCAGTGATGTAAGATACACAGCACCTTCGCACCACCCAACCACCCCCTAAAGTTTCCTAGGAAACAGTCACTCTACTGTAATCTTTTTTTTTTTATTTAAAAGGTGAGGCAAGTGAAGAGAAGAGGTTGATTTGATACTAAATATATATAGCTATATTTTGAGTTGACTTGCCCTTCCCTGCGATGCTTTGCCCAATTTTACCCTACCCTATCCTCCCTTCCGCTACCCCAACCTACCTACCAAGCTAGGACAGGCCAGAATAGAAGGATAGGACAGGGCAAGAATAGGGATAGGAGTAGGATTAGGGTTAGGGTAGAGGTAGGGGTAGAGTGGGGTGAGAAGAATCCTTATGAAACATTTTGATGAAATTCCTCCACTGGTTACGGAGGAGATGTGATACATAAAAAATTCCAAGATGGCCCACAGCAGCCATATTGACGACCCAAAACCAAATTTGGGGGTGCACAACTAGATCACCAGGGGAACAGCCCAGACAAGTTTAAAAAAAATCAGACCAGGGATCTCAGAGGAGATGCGATAACGGTATTGTAACAGTGTTAAGCAAAGGGGGTCGTGATTTCCAAGATGGCTGTCTGGCGGCCATATTAATCCATGGACTGGAATTATTTTCATGGAGACATATCTAGGGGTTGAGAGGAATCCATATACAAGATTTTGATGAAATTCCTCCACTGGTTACAGAGGAGATGCGATAACGAGAAAAATCCAAGATAGCTGACGGCGGCCATATTTATTGATGGACTAGAACCAAATTTGGGCGTGAACAACTAGACCATCAGGGGAACATCCCAGACAAGTTTGGAAAAAACCTGACCAGTGGTCTCGGAGGAGATGCAATAAGATTGTTTACGGACGGATATATGGGCAAAGATATGGAAGGACACCAGACAGTCTCTCTGTGTGGGAGTAAATGGACTATTTCAAGTTTTAGGACAAGTACAGTATGGAGTTATGGTGTCTATGTTATATGGTTGAAATCAGCAGCTTATCTAGAGCTACATATGGAGGATCTTACATGAGTGGTCATTTAATATGAAATTTATGAAACGAGTTTGGGTAATTTCAGTATTTGCGAGCCTTGGCGAGCAAAATACCGAAATTACCCAATGAGTTTCATAAATTTCATATTAAATGACCACAAATGTAAGATTCTGTTTATATCATGGCCCTTCTGATGACAAAAATGCACAAAATATATTTTCAAAGATAACGACTTTCCATAGCTAAATGGAACAACTCACAACCAAGGATTCAACAGTACTATGCAACAAAAATAGTTTGCATATTATTCGATAAGTACCAAAAATAACTAGAAATAAGATAAATATGTCATTTACTACTTTGTTAAACTGTAGGAAATAATAATGATTTTTTTTTTTGGCTAATAAATATTTCATTTGAATAAATCAATTCAAAACTAAATATTCCATTGAACAACGTCATTCAGCGAGTCAATACGTCACTGAGAATCAGTAGGGAAATCCCTCACTGTCAGCTGTCGTATTTAAAGGTCACTGATCTTGATCAATACAGTTTATACTGTGGCTGACACACTCAAGTAAATGAGACTTCAAGACTATAAAGCATTTTAACTGTAGTTTGGATTTTAATTCGACACATTTATTGACTGTCCGAGTCATGTCATCCTCCAATGCGTTTTTGAAGGAGGTGATTTTTTTTTTTTTCATTGATGCTTTGACGATATTGATGTTGAAAGTGCCTCCAAATATGTTGCCGGAAAACATCGAATTTTAACCACCATGAGTATTTCTGGTAGCCGTGTTATTCACATTGTGATTATTTTCTGTCCTCCTCCTCCATCGGTCCAACATTTATCGTTCGTCTCAAAATTGAAGGCAGGATCTGTTCCAAATGTGAAAGTTGTATCGGCGAATGGGGACACCATCTTGGTTGCAATCAATAAGCGAAGTAATACGAATATTAATGAGGGTAATTAGGCTACCAATGGGAAGCCTTGCAGGTGTTATAATGTGTGGTTATATGATATTTATGACATGGGTTATTTCACTGAATAACTTGACGCTCATGTGATAAATATGTTTTTGGTTGAAATAAACATCTTATGTTTTTGGTTGAAATAAACATCTTAACTAGAGTTACTTTATTTATTTAAATTAGCATTTATCTAGAGTTGTGTGATTTGCTTGAAATAAGAATCTTATCTTTGTTATCATATGAAAATTGGCTGATTTTCTCACATCTCAGAGCACTACTTACCATCTTCTTTCAATCTCAGGAAGGTATCACAGTATTTGGCTGTAGCAATGTAGGCTTCATCTTGTGGGAACTGAACAGATCTTGATGAGCTTTGGTGGGCAGTATCTTCTATACTTATTGAAGCCTTCATTCTCTTATAGCCATTCTGAATGAGTTGTTCTGTCAGCTAAAAATATTGCACTTAAAAACTTAAGGAAAGGTAACTCTGTCCAAATTGTTTTTCAATAGTTATCAAATCTAGCCCAATGTCCTTATACAAATGTACCATCACTCCCACAAAATCAATGCAACAAAACTTAAGTTATTGCTAAGGCTGGCACGATTAATCGGATAATCGATTAATTGATCGATAAATTCCACAAAAAGGACTATCATTATAGATTTGCTAATAACTGATCATTTCATTTCTGTATTAGTTACTTTACCACATTTACCCTTAGTATTCAGACATCTCAACTCCTTACCATACTTTATCTAAAATTTGAACAAGTTCAATTTACTACCCACTGTTGTGTCTAAATAGCCGGACGAATGGCAAACAGTGTAGACCCTGATGAGTCGCCGTGTTTGCAGTGTCTCATCTGGGTCTACACTGTTTGTTCAGGCCTGTCTGACAAAATGCATACACTAAAGTATAACATTTGAGAGAGTCATGCTCAAATACCGGTAGGTAAAATTATGATCAAATCGTCAGCGATTACTAATGGATTATCAATCACAATGGCAGGACTGATAATCAATTATCTTTTCAGCTCTGATTGGCCAGCCTTAGTTATTGCACAGACACAAATTACTGACATGCATAGATGGACAGATGGACAGACACGACAAATGGACATCTACCATGAAAATGAATTAATATCCAACCATTATTATGTGGCAGGAGATAAACTCTTAAAGTACACTTAACACAACCACAGCAGAACAAATTTTTATTTTTATTTTTTTTATTTATTTATTTATTTATTTTTTTTTTTTTTGTATTTTTTTTTTCCAGACAAAATAAGGCTTAATATTTCATGCGAATCATCTGCTTAGCAGGCAAATCACATGAAATGTGAAGTCTTATTTTCTCTGAAAAAATAACAATATCATTCTTAGACTGCTGTCTGCTGTAAATTTGCTCTGCATTTTAACCTTTACCACTCTTTCAGCAAATTCAGCAGACCACAAATTGATGATATTTTTCTTAATCTTTACAGAAAAAAGGACTTAACATTTCATGCAAATTGTCTCCACTGGAGATTATTTGCATGAAATGTCAAAACCTGTTTTCTGGGGAAAATAAGAAAAAAAAATCTATATGTCATCTGCTGAAAATTTTACCCAGAGTAAATGGTTAAAAATCAGAAAAGTATTCCTCATCTGTCATCTGCTAAATTCTGTCTGCAACAGGATGAAATAAATATTTATCATTCAATTTAAGGGGAATGAATAAATTTTCAATGGAGAAAAAGCTGTCAAATTGTTTTTGTCCCCCTCCCATAAAGGGATCAACTCTAAAAGGAAAAAAATTGCTCCCACAATGGGTCTGATGAACAGGAACAAAAACAGGAAGTCAAAAACGTTGTCTACCTTGCAGACCCCTTTTCAGAAGGGGCTTGATGTATAGGAACCAAAACAGGAAGTGACATAAGTTTTTTTTTTTTTTTTTTTTTTTTTTTTTTTTTTTTTTTTTTTTGATTTGGGTTTTACGGCCCTTTCAAGAATATTTCACTTATATCGAGCCGATCGTTCATCGAAGGTGGGCGAAAACCGGAGTACCCGGAGAAAAACCACCTGACCATCCGTAAGCAGAACTTGGCTTTCCCACATATGTCCCGAGCTAGGCTCGAACCACAGCGGTGAGAAACCTAATGGATTAAGAAAGTGACATAAGTTATCTCCCTTGTAAAAATGGCAGAAAATCTATCAAGTTTCCTTAAACAAGAGGACCATGATGGTCCTATATCGCTCACCTGAGCAAACAGATTTGCATACTTATATTACTGTTGAAGTTTCAGCCAAGTTCACTGCTCTAAATTTTAAAGCCCTGCCCCCCCCCCCCCCCCCCCCCCCCCCCCCCCCCCCCCACAGCAGCCATGTTTTTTTCTTTTTAACACATCATGACAACTAAATCTTGAAAGAGGGTCACCAAAGGAACATTTCTGCCAAGTTATATTGAAATTGGTCCAGTGGTTTCTGACAAAAAGATTTTTAAAGTGTTTTATATAGCTATAAAGCCCTACCCCCTAACAGCCATTTTTTTCTTTTTGACGAATCATGACAGCTTGAAAAAACTTGGTAGAGGGTCACCAAAGGAACATTCTTGCCAAGTTAAATTGAAATCGGTTCAGTGGTTTCTGACAAAAAGATTTTCAAAGTTTTCTATCTAGATATATAGGGAAAATAAGCCCCACCCCCTAACAGCCATGTTTTTTTGACAAGTCAGGATTGCTTGAACATTCTTGGTAGAGGGTCACCAAAGCAACATTGAAATCGGTCAGGGGGTATTTGACAAGAAGAATTTCAGTTTTCGATACAGATATATACGGAAAACTAGAGCTGGTGTTTGAAAAACACTATGCCCCCAACTGCCTGACTCTAACACTGTTTGACTCCAACACTGCTTAGCCATGACGGTAACAACAGTACAAATATATGATTTCAATGTTATTTTATCAAAGGGAAATAACTCTAAAATAGGAGATGACTGGGATAAGAAAAAAATACGGATCACCTATTTTTTCATGAGGAATCAAAACATGAAATTTCAAAACATTAGCATACATTGTTCTAAACTTATGCTATACACAATAAAGCAATGACATTAAATGGCCCGAAATTGCGAAGGGCCATAACTCCAACATTTCATTTAATTGGTTCAAAATTTATTCAGGTGATCTCCTCCTCAATCCCAATCAGTATACCAAATATCATGGCTCTAGCTTAAATACTTTTTGAGACATCTTGCTGAAAAAGTCAAAATGCCTAGAACTACAAAGGGCCATAACTACATCAATTTTTCATGGAATTCCCTAAAAAACAAACCAGGTAATCTCCACATCATCCCCAATCAGCATATAATATTTCAAGACCCTAGCTTAAGTGCTTTTCAAGTAAACTGGCTGACAAGGTCAAAATGAGCAGAACTGCAAAGGGCCGTAACTTTATCAATATTTTCATGGAATTCTCTCAAAATATAATCGGGTAATGTACACATCATTCCCACTCACTGTATCGAATTTCAAGAACCCAGCTTAAATACTTTTCAAGATATCTTGCTCACAAGATTTAATTCTGATTTTTTTCAAAGGGGCATAACTTTAAATAAACATGCTAGACAAGAAACAAAATATGGGTCGGCTATTTTTTCATTGGGAACCCAAATATAAAATTTCAGAACCCTAGCGTGCAGGGTTCTTAAGATATGGCATGCACAAAAAAGGCTTGATGAACGGACAAACAGTCGGATGGACAAATGAAGGCAAAATAATAGCCCCATCAATTTCATTCGAAACTGGGGGCATAATCAGGTCATCTACTCATCGCTACCAATCTATTCATCAAGTTTCAAGGCTCCAGCTTCAATAGTTTTTGAGATATTTTGTTCACAAGGGAAACATGCCCAAATTTACAAAGGGCCATTACTTATGAAATATTTTTCAGAATTTACAAAAAAATTAATCAGGTCATCTACTCATCATTACCAATCAATTCACCAAGTTTCAAGTCTCTAGCTCTAATAGTTTTTGAGATATTTTGCTGACAAGATAAAAATGCCCAAAATAACAAAGGGGCATAACTCAAGAAGTATATTTCAAAATTTCTTCAAAAGTTAATCAGGTTGTCTACTCATAACTACCAGTCTATTCATCAAGTGTCAAGGCTCTAGTTCCAACAGTTTTTGAGATATTTTGCTGACAAGGTAAAATTGCCCAAAATTACAAAGGGCCATAACTCATGAAGTATTTTTCAGAATTTCTTCAAAAATTAATCAGGTCATCTACTCATCACTACAAATCCATTTACTAAATTTCAATGCTCTAGCTTTAACAGTTTTTGAGATATTTTGCTGACAAGATAAAAATGCCTAAAATTACAAAGGGGCATAACTCAAGAAGTATATTTCAAAATTTCTTCAAAAGTTTATCAGGTTGTCTACTCATCACTACCAGTCTATTCATCAAGTTTCAAGGCTCTAGCTTCAATAGTTTTTGAGATATTTTGCTGACAAGTTAAACATGCCCTAAATTACAAAGGGCCATAACTCATGAAATGTTTTTCAGAATATCTTCAAAAGTTAATCAGGTCATCTACACATCACTACAAATCCATTTACTAAGTTTCAAGGCTCAAGCTCTAACAGTTTTTGAGATATTTTGCTGACAAGGTAAAAATGCCCAAAATTACAAAGGGCCATAACTCAAAAGGCATTTTTCAAAATTTCTTCAAAAGTTAATCAGGTTGTCTACTCATCACTACCAGTCTATTCATTAAGTTTCAAGGCTCTAGCTCCAACGGTTTTTGAGATATTTTGCTGACAAGATAAAAATGCCCAAAATTACAAAGGGCCATAACTCATGAAGTATTTTTCAGAATTTCTTCAAAAGTTAATCAGGTTGTCTACTCATCACTACCAGTCTATTCATCAAGTTTCAAGGCTCTAGCTTTAATAGTTTTTGAGATATTTTGCTGACAAGATGCATCCATATTTTTTCAAAGGGCCATAACTCAGAAAAGGGGCATAATCCTGTCAAGAAAAAAAATACGTGTCAGCTATTTTTTCACGAGGAATCCATATATGAAATTTCAAAACAGTAGCATTCACGGTTTTAAAGTAATGCTATGCATCAAAAAGCGTGACGAACGGACGGACGGAATGACGGACGGACGGACGGACGAACAACCCAGAAGCAATATGCCCCTCCAACTTCTTTGAAGTTGGGGGCATAATAAGCCCCGCACCCATTGGGGGCCATGTTTTTTGACGTATCATGAAATCTTGAACAATCTTGGTAGAAGGTCACCAAAGCAACATTCCTGTCAAGTTACATTGAACTCGGTGCAATGGTTTCTTACGAGAAGATTTTTAATGTTTTTTTATATAGATATATAGGGAAAATAAGCCCCGCCCCCATAGCGGCCATGTTTTTTAACGAATCATGACACCTTGAACAATCTTGGTAGAGGGTCACCAAAGAAACATTCCTGCTAGGTTATATTGAAATCCGTCCAGTGGTTTCTGACAAGAAGATTATTAAAGTTTTCTATATAGATATATAGGGAAAATAAGCCCCACCCGCTAGCGGCCATGTTTTTTGACAAATCACGATTACTTGAACAATCTTGGTAAAGGGTCACCAAGGAAGGGTCACCAAGGAAACATGTCTGTCAAGTTATATTGAAATCAGTCCAGTGGTTTCTGACAAGAAGATTTTTTCAAGTTTTCTATATAGATATACAGGGAAAATAAACCCCGCCCCCCTAGCAGCCATGTTTTTTGATAAATCCGGACGGCCTGAACAATCTTGGTAAAGGGTCACCAAGGAAACATTTCTGCCAAGTTATACTGAAATCGGTCCAGTGGTTTCTGACAAGAAGATTTTTTTCAAGTTTTCTATATAGATATATAGGGAAAATAAGCCCCGCCCCCTTGCAGCCATATTTTTTGATGAATCATGATGGCTTGAACAACCTTGGTAGAGGGTGACCAAAGACACATTCCTTCCAAGTTATATTGAAATTGGTCCATTGGTTTCTGACAAGAAGATTTTTAAAGTTTTCTATATAGATACGTATATAGGGAAAATAAGCCCTGCCCCCTGGCGGCCATGTTTTTTGACGAATCCAAATGGCTTGAACAATCTTGGTAGAGGATCACCAAAGGAACATTTCTGCAAAATTATATGGAAATCGGTCCAGTGGTTTCGGACAAGAAGATTTTTACATTTTTCTATATAGATATATAGGGAAAATAAGCCCCGCCCCCTGGCAGCCATGTTTTTTGACGAATCCAAATGGCTCAAACAATCTTGGTAGAGGATCACCAAAGGAACATTTCTGCAAAATTATATGGAAATCGGTCCAGTGGTTTCTGACAAGAAGATTTTTAAAGTTTTCTATTTAGATATATAGGGAAAATAAGCCCCACCCCCTGGCGGCCATGTTTTTTGACAAATCAAAATGGCTTGAACAATCTTGGTAGAGGATCACCAAAGGAACATTTTTGCAAAATTATATTGAAAGCGGTCCAGTGGTTTCGCACAAGAAGATTTTTTAAAGTTTTCTATATAGATATATATATGGAAAATAAGCCTTGCCCCCTGGCGGCCATGTTTTCTGACGAATCCAAATGGCTCGAACAATCTTGTAGAGGATCACCAAAGGAACATTTCTGCAAAATTATATTGAAATCGGTCCAGTGGTTTCTGATAAGAAGATTTTTAAAGTTTTCTATATAGATATAAAGGGAAAATAAGCCCCGCCCCCTGGCGGCCATGTTTTTTGACGAATCCAAATGGCTTGAACAATCTTGTTAGAGGATCATTTAGAGGAACATTTTTGCAAAATTATATTGAAATTGGTCCAGTGGTTTCGGAAAAGGAGATTTTTTAAGTTTTTAGTTAAAAAATCTATTTTTAGCTCCTGTGACCTAGATATGCAATGGACCGGAACCATTTGAACAATTTTGAAAGAGGACCAACCAAGGATCATTCCTGTGAAGTTTGGTCAAATTCCAATGAGTGGTTTAGGAGTAGATGTTGTTTAAAGATTGTGAACGGACGGACTGACAGATGGACGACGACGACGACGATGACGATGACGGACGGTGGGTGATCACACCTTGAGCCTTCGGCTCAGGTGAGCTAAAAAGCAGCAGACAACAATCAACATTCTAAACTATTTTTCTAATTTTTCACACAATAAATAAGACTTGAAATTTCATTTAAATCATATCCTTTTTGTCTAGCCTTATTTTCTGTATTATGGTAAATGTCCTAAAATTTCGTACAACAAAGTTCTGACAAAACTGCATGAACAAACAGTGTAGTCACAGATCAGACTGCTCCTGAAGGAGCAGTCTGATCAGGGTCTACACTGTTTGCCATTTCACTAAGAATTTTATGAAACAAATGCATAAAAAGGAAAATTTAAGCAACATTTAGGCAAAAAAAAGTATGAAATAAATTGTTCAAAATTTTAGGACATTTACCGTTAATATTAAAAAAAAAACCACTCATACTACATAGGGAATGCTAAAGGTTCAAGGATCTTACCTCTTCTTTGTTCAATTTTCTTACACCAGCAATATCCAAAAACTTTTGTTCTAGCTTTGTACCAGTTAGATCTCTCACACTGTCATATCCTTGAATACCAAGAGCCAGTAACTCATACCCATGACCAGTTAACACATGGTGCCGCCGACTGAGTGACGGTTGTTCTACCAGGCACTCAACTTCATCTATCTTCTCTGTTGTAGAAATAAGCAATAAAATATCATTTATGTGGTCCAGCATACAAGCAGACTGATCAGAGTATTCTTATTCTGATATACAGGTGTCTTAAACTATTTTAGACTGAACAAATTGTCCCCACACTATATACTGGAAGAGTCCAATTTCAATTGTCAGTATGTATGAGATTTAGCTATTCCTAGAGAAAAATAGCTAAATTATTTGCAAACAGTGGAAACACTGATCAGACGCCACATTCTCTGGCATCTGATGTGTGTCTGCACGGTTCCCTATTTACCTTTTTGGGAGTCTCCAGACTAAAATGGGTTAAATATCACCTCTATTATGAGATTACTTTTTGTTAAGGACCATTTGAAAGCATACCAGAATGATAAAATGTGTTCATTCTGACCTGTGCTAAGAGACCACCTGCCTGGAAGATCATCAGTCAACAAATTATGGCTGGACATTAACAAGAGCTGTCGGAGGACAGCGAGCTCGCCTGCTGGGTACATTTTATATTGTAACATTTTTATCATTAAGCCATATAATATAGGTCACACTGACCTAGATGTATTAAATAAAAGGCAAAATCACTGAAGCATGAAATATAGGTCACAGTGACCTAGATAAAGTAAGTGGTCATTCATTGGGTCACATGGAACTAATATCCCAGGTGTGACATTTATCCAACAAATAGTATTCAAGATATAAGGCAAAATCACTGAACCATGAAATATAGGTCACACCAACAGAGATATATTTTGACGTCAATAATCGGGTCACAAGGAACTAATATCCCAGGTGTGACATTTATCCAACAAATAGTATTCAAGATATAAGGCAAAATCACTGAACCATGAAATATAGGTCACAATGACCTAGATATAGTAAGTGGTCATTCATTGGGTCACATGGAAGTAATATCCCAGGTGTGACATTTATCCAACAAATAGTATTCAAGATATAAGGCAAAATCACTGAACCATGAAATATAGGTCACACCAACAGAGATATATTTTGACGTCAATAATCGGGTCACAAGGAACTAATATCCCAGGTGTGACATTTATCCAACAAATAGTATTCAAGCTATAAGGCAAAATCACTGAACCATGAAATATAGGTCACAATGACCTAGATATAGTAAGTGGTCATTCATTGGGTCACATGGAACTAATATCCCAGGTGTGACATTTATCCAACAAATAGCATTCAAGATATAAGGCAAAATCACTGAACCATGAAATATAGGTCACAATGACCTAGATATAGTAAGTGGTCATTCATTGGGTCACATGGAACTAATATCCCAGGTGTGACATTTATCCAACAAATAGTATTCAAGATATAAGGCAAAATCACTGAACCATGAAATATAGGTCACAATGACCTAGATATAGTAAGTGGTCATTCATTGGGTCACATGGAAGTAATATCCCAGGTGTGACATTTATCCAACAAATAGTACTCAAGATATAAGGCAAAATCACTGAACCATGAAATATAGGTCACACCAACAGAGATATATTTTGACGTCAATAATCGGGTCACAAGGAACCAATATCCCAGGTGTGACATTTATCCAACAAATAGTATTCAAGATATAAGGCAAAATCACTGAACCATGAAATATAGGTCACAATGACCTAGATATAGTAAGTGGTCATGCATTGGGTCACATGGAACTAATATCCCAGGTGTGACATTTATCCAACAAATAGTATTCAAGATATAAGGCAAAATCACTGAACCATGAAATATAGGTCACAATGACCTAGATATAGTAAGTGGTCATTCATTGGGTCACATGGAACTAATATCCAAGGTGTGACATTTATCCAACAAATAGTTTTCAAGATATAAGGCAAAATCACTGAACCATGAAATATAGATCACAATGACCTAGATATAGTAAGTGGTCATTCATTGGGTCACATGGAAGTAATATCCCAGGTGTGACATTTAACCAACAAATAGTATTCAAGCTATAAGGCAAAATCACTGAACCATGAAATATAGGTCACAATGACCTAGATATAGTAAGTGGTCATTCATTGGGTCACATGGAACTAATATCCCAGGTGTGACATTTATCCAACAAATAGTATTCAAGATATAAGGCAAAATCACTGAACCATGAAATATAGGTCACAATGACCTAGATATAGTAAGTGGTCATTCATTGGGTCACATGGAACTAATATCCCAGGTGTGACATTTATCCAACAAATAGTATTCAAGATATAAGGCAAAATCACTGAACCATGAAATATAGGTCACAATGACCTAGATATAGTAAGTGGTCATTCATTGGGTCACATGGAAGTAATATCCCAGGTGTGACATTTATCCAACAAATAGTACTCAAGATATAAGGCAAAATCACTGAACCATGAAATATAGGTCACAATGACCTAGATATAGTAAGCGGTCATTCATTGGGTCACATGGAACTAATATCCCAGGTGTGACATTTATCCAACAAATAGTATTCAAGATATAAGGCAAAATCACTGAACCATGAAATATAGGTCACAATGACCTAGATATAGTAAGTGGTCATTCATTGGGTCACATGGAAGTAATATCCCAGGTGTGACATTTATCCAACAAATAGTATTCAAGATATAAGGCAAAATCACTGGACCGTGAAATCTAGGTGACCTTGACCGTAAAATGTAGGTCACCATGACCTTCACTCTCTTACACTTAAACTGATGTCACATAGTTAGCTGATGTATAACCAGTTGTGTCTATAACCTGTAGGCATATAAGATTTTACAGATGTGTCCTAGATTTTGACCCCTAGCCCCACCCCAAGGCCCACCCTGAGGTATGAACCCAGGGGTATGTTCTTTTGGAATCTCAGAAGACTCGTCCAGGTACCCAAATTCTAAATATGAATGCTCTATGAGGAGTGAAAGTCAAGATATAAGAATTTGAAAAACTTTAACACAGTATTACAAAGGTGTCCTAGATTCTGACCCCTAGCCCCACCCAGGGGCATGAACCCAGGGGTTTATTCTCTTGGAATCTCAGAAGACCCTCCAAGGTACCTAAGTTCCAAATTTGATGCCTCTGTGAGGAGTGACTGTTGAGATATAAGCATTTGAAAAACTTTAACACAGTGTGACGGGAACGGGAACGCAAACGCAAACGCAAACGCAAACGTGGACGACCGGGGTGACTACAATAGCTCTCCTTGTACTTCGTACAGGCGAGCTAAAAATGCACTCCAGGATGGTACTGACAAAATTTGTCCCTAAGAAAACCATCAGCTGTAAGTCATCTCTTCCATGGATAACACAGGACATATGGAGCAACATGAGAAAAAGAGACAGCCTCTATCAAAAGTATAAGAGTCACAGGACCCCTAAAGAAAGGGAGGAATTTGTCCAAATGAGGCACCAGATAAGATGCAAACTTAATCTTGCTCACAATCAGTATTTACAGGAAATACTTGGAATCAGTAAGACAGAAGATGCTTCAGAACCTGGTAAGTCTTCACACTCAGCTAAGAAGCTCTATGAGGTGCTCAATAGATCAAAAAATGATTCTAGAGGTATATCCTCCCTTAACAAGGATGGTAAGCTTTACACTGAGAGCAAAGACAAGGCTGATATCCTTAACAGTCAATTTCAGTCGTTTTTTACACACAAAACACCATTGGCACTTGGCAGTCTTGCTCAGATGGTGGTCCAGGACTTGATCGATGCAGGTAAAATGGACAGCAAATCTGTCCCACCAAACCTTATAAATACCCAGCTTGTCATGCCCGATATTCAATTGTCTGAGAATGGAATACTGAAATTGTTGAAGGACTTAAATCCCCATAAGGCAGCGGGCCTAAATGAACTGAAGCCCCTCGTGCTAAAGGAACTCCGCAAGGTAACTGCCCCCATGTTGAGAGTCATTTATCAAAGGTCCATTGAGGCTGGTAGGGTCCCAAGGGATTCCAATGACGCAAATGTGTGCCCTTTATTTAAGAAAGGTGACAAAAGTACTGCCTCCAATTATAGGCCAATATCATTAACAAGTATACTTTGTAAAGTCTAAGAACACACAGTTGCTTCAAATCTTGTAACCCATTTGGACTCATCAGCTGCTTTACGACTTTCAGCATGGGTTCAGGTCCAAGAGGTCTTGTGAGACACAGTTGGTAATGCTGATGGAGGACATGTCCCAGAATGCCATAGCGGGGCAACAGACTGATCTCATTTTGCTAGATTTTAGCAAAGCATTTGACAAGGTCAGCCATGAAAAGTTGCTACTTAAGCTTCACCGCTATGGCATTCGTTGGCATGTTCTTCACTGGATCAAAGCCTTCTTTGCAAATAGATCACAGACTGTTGTCTTGGAGGGTGAAAAGTCTTCTCAGGTATCGATTACCTCAGGCGCACCAAAGGGATCAGTGTTGGGACAAATCTTATTCTTGGTCTTCATAAATGACCTTCCAGATCATATCATGTCAATGGTAAGGTTGTTTGCAGATGACACTGCAGTTTATCTGGCCGTATCAAACCTTGAGCAAGCCAAATTACTTCAAGAAGATCTTGACAGGTTAGGAGAATGGTCTTTAAAATGGGACATGGAATTTAATCCCAGCAAGTGCACAGTTATCCATGTGACACGCTCCAAGACTGCAATCCCCTCTCAGTACACCCTATATGGTAAACGCTGGAATCAGTTAGTAGTTCCAAGTACTTGGGAGTGACAATAAATGACCACTTGACCTGGAATGATTACATCCAGAACACTGTATTTGTTTGTGTTGAGATTTTACGGCCCAGTCAACCCAATGGGGTCATGTCGACCGCGGTCAGTTTACCTAACCACATGTTTACTGGGCAGGCTTAGTCCTCTAAGCGGTTAACCAGTATTGTGCACATTCTTTTGCCAGAAACTGACAACTGCTCTTCTTGAATCAGCAGAAGGGAGAGAATGACCGTAGAAAAATATTTAATGATCAATCTTCACGAAAGAATGTTGCCGACCTCGGCGGGGGTTGAACCCGCGACCTCCTGGTCTCCAGTCGGACGGCGCATCCAACTGAGCCACCGAGGCCGGCACCTCAGCAAACAAAACTATGGGCTTCCTTAGAAGAAACATTCGTACAAAAGACCCAGGCATCAGAGAAGTTGCTTATAAAACCCTAGTATGCCCAATACTTGAGTACTTATCCCTGGTTTGGAGCCCCTATACTAAGTCAAACATACATAGGATAGAAATGGGTCAGAGAAGATCGGCATGTTGGACTCTGGGTCTTTCTCTCCATATGATAGTGTTTCAAGCATGCTGGGTGAGCTTGGGTGGAGGTCTCTCGAGGATAGGCGTACAGATGCTAGATTATGTCTGGTCTATAAAATAGTGCACGGTCTTGTAGCAGTGCCACTGCCATCATATGTTGTGCATTCCCAGGTATCCACACAACATTCAAAGTCACACCCACTAGCTTTCAGACAGATCCATACAGTTGCCGACAACTACAAGTACTCTTTTTCCCCCCTCGCCATTGTCCAATGGAATAGGCTGCCACCAAGCATAGCATTACTGCCAGATATTGATTCTCTCAGACTGGCAGTCAGCTGTCTGACTTACTCCATGCCTTAGATTGGAAGCATTGTTTTTAAACTTATATCTTTGCACTTTGTCTTCATTAGACTTTTAACATTTTAACCTATCATCTTTATTTCACCTTCACCTGTTTTTATCTGACTGTACTGATTTTTAATCTTTCACTTCACTGACACCCGTTCTGAAGCACACCGGACACCTGCACATAATCCCTGCGAGGGGGTGCTGCAGTATCAATAGATAGATTAAAAGACCTATTTTTTTGGACTCCACTGGGTGATATCTTAAGACAGGTTCAACATATCCCATTGGGCTCATAGAATATATATGGTTAAATGCTCCTAGCAGACTAAATAGCTTTTTATTTGTACACATAATAGGAACAAGAGCTGTTAGCAGACAGCATTGCTCACTGTTTGCTTAGGCCTATCTGTCCCAATACTTAGAAACATTACGGTAAGAGGAAATGTTATAGCATTTTAGCTCTTGATAGGATTTCTTGTGCAATGGTTTGATCATTTGTTGTCATGAATCTGACATTATCAGGGATCAATTATAAAGTCTGTGACCTTCATCTTGAGGTCAGAGGCATGGGGTGGGGTGATGTTGAATAAAACTCTGGACCCATATCTATTATCATTCCAAATATGAACCAAATCTATCATATGGTTTGGAAAACATGAGCTCTTAAAACACTTTAATATAAAATTTCTAAGCGCTTAACTTTGACCTTGAGGCCATGGGCAAGGGCAGTGAGTATTGCTGAATAAAACTTTGGACCTGTATCTATCATCATGTCAAATATGAACAAAATCTATCATAATTATGGTTTTGAAAATATGAGCTCTTAAAAAACTTTAATATAAAACTTTTAAGTCTGTGACCTTGACCGTGAGGTTATAGGCATGGTCAGTGTATTGCTGAACAAAACTTTGGAACTGTATCTATCATAATACCAAATATGAACAAAATCCATCGTATAGTTTGGAAAATATGAGCTCTGAAAAATCTTTAACATTAAAAATTTCTAAGTCTATGACCTCTGACCTGGCCATGACCTTGAGTTAATGGGCTGGGATATTGCTAAATAAAACTTAGAAACTATATCTATCATCACACCAAATATGAATCAAATCTATCAAATGGTCTGGAAAATATAAGCTCTTAAAAAACTTTAACGTAAATGTGGATACCGACGCCTGGGGTAGTGCAAAAGCTCTTCCTAGATTTCGTCCAGGCGAGCTAAAAATGTGAAACAAAGATCCGGGTCAGACTGTATTTGAAATATGCAGGACAGTCTGGACAATCATACCAAGTTAAATGTCCCATAGTGGCCATCCTGTGACCTAATTGGGGCATGCAGATATGTCATATAGACTAATGTAGCAATATGGCCTGACCTTTAGCATGCTGTAGGCAAACTCTGTTGTGAAATGTTGATGATCTGGTATTTCATATTGCCTATTTCAACAACATGGTCAGCAACTCAGGCATTTAAATCCTGAGACAAGATGATAATGAATGACTGTCAGTGATAACCCATACAGTCATGAGCTGAATGCCGCTGAAGAGATTCTTACCAAAGACCTTGTGATTTGCAGTCAGGAGGACCACTGGCATAGCCACACTGATGTTTCAGCAAAGCAGTGAAAATAGGCAATATTTTTCATATTTTACCATTAAAGTATGGCTTAACATTTGTATCAATAGTTTAATTGTTTCTCAAGACAATGCATACATTGTAAATGTTTTCCCACTCTGACAAAAACAAGAAAAACAAAATTTAGACATGCGGTCTTCTAAAACTGCATTTGCCATCTGCTATGATTTAGACATAACAGGCTTTAAACTGAAAGCCCCAAACTTTCTAACAGCTAAGTGGCACATTTACATCATATTTTAAGTTTTCTTTTCCATATGGTTTTGTTATTAAAGCATTAATGATGCCAGTGATAACAGCACCAGATGGCATTGTTTGTTTTTCTGAGAAACTAAGGCTTGCTATTTCATGTGAATGTCTGCTAGGCAGACAACTGTCATGAAATAACCAGCCTTATTTTTTGAAAAAAAAAAAAAAAAAGTATTTTAACGGTTGTCTTCAACAATTTTAATGACATTTTAAGGGCCAAAGTAAGCTACTGAGCACATCTGAAGTTGTAATGTCACTGCTGATTGTCATCGGTAAAAGTTTTGAATGGTGACTCAAGGGTTAAAATAAACTTACTGAGTTGATCCAAAGTTGTAAAGACACTGCTAATAGTTTCCTCTGTCAGGTCTGATATTGTGGCCCTGGATTTCTTGTGGTGGGTGCTGGCATAAAGGTGGGTCCAGTCACATGTCAGGCTCTCATCTTCTGCTCTCTTGCAAGACTGTAATATAGAAGATTAAGAACTAGACATTACAGAATTTTCCTCTAGAAAATAGAATTTGACATTTCATTCAAAATGTCCCCAAAGACAATCTGAATACAAAGAAGCTTAATTATAATGATATTCTATAATTCATTATTACGCTATTGTGGGATGTAAAGCTAAATTTCTCTCTGAGTTCTATATTGTTTGTGTTGATTTTATGGCCCAGTCAACCTAATGGGGTCATGTTGGGCACAGTCAGTTTACCTAACCACACTTTTACTGGGCAGGCTTAGTCTTTCAAGTGGTTAATCAGTATTCTGCACATTTTTTTGCCAGAAACTAACAAACTGCCCTTATGAGGATGCTGATATTTCATGGTCAACCTCCATGAAAGAATGTTGTTGACGGGCTGGGTCAAACCAGCAACCTCCTGATTACAAGTTGGACCCACATCCAACTGAGCCACTGTGGCCGGCATATGAGTTCTATATATTTATAGCTCCAGGTAAGGCAATAATTATAGTAATAGCTCAAGGGAAATATATATACTTTCAGGGGAGGCAGCTCTGTCAAAATGGTTTTGCCTCCCTTCTGTAAGGGTCTAACTGGGAGCAAATTATCTCCTTTTAGAGTTGAACCCTTCTCAGAAAGGACCTGGTGTACAGAAAATCAAACATGAAGTCACAAGTTACTTCTCTTGTTTAAAGGAATGGCAGAAATTGTTCCAATCGTACCAAATCCCCCTTAAGATAATTTCTGTATGTTTGCACCAAAACACATCTTAGGAGCAGTCTGTGGAATCACTTGGTATGGCTATTGCATTCTGCACTCCCAGTAATTACCCTCTATCCTTCTTAGTTAACATCTAAAAAAAACATCAAGGGGTTTTGCATAATGCAAGTTCCATTCTAGAGTCTTCCCTCTCAAAACATTATTTTTTCATAATTCAAAAGATAAGGGGTCTTTTATATTCTTTTTCTTCTACCAAAAAGTACAAATAGTTTTCTTATTTCAGGTCATCCATGAAAACATATATTGCGGATACTAATTACAAGCACTTCATGAAGGTGCTCTAATGAGTATCCATAACATACAGTTGATTCTCGTTATCTCGAATTCACTCATCTTGAATAACCACTTAACTCGAAGTGAAAATCTGGTCCCTGTTTTAAAATGGAATTCTAACAACAGGTAACAAAATATTGTGGAAAAGAGGAGAAATTGCTCCTAAGGAGCAATTTCTCCTCTTTTCCACAATATTTTCAATACATCTCTAACTTCAGTAGTCAAATTACATACTCATTTGTGAAATGTGTTTGTTTGATTTATTCTTTCCTTAATTCTGCAAATCTGATATGTCAAGGTACCGACATGTCAAAGTATTTCAGAGAGTCCCTTGGACTTCAAGATAATGAGAGTTGACTGTATGTTTTCATGAAGAAATAAGAATAAATAGTTTTCTGTCTACTTCTCATATCTCAAGCTATGATTTTTATTCATTCATTTTAACCTACATTATGGGTCTCCTTCAATATTCTCAGTGTAAGAGTGAAGTTGTTCTGTTCTTTACAACTCTCAGCCATCTTTAACTTCAGCCTCAGTTTTGTATCCAGGAAGATGTCGTCTGCTTCCATGTCCACTGAATCCTGTGAGTCTGGTTCCTGTTTTTGCAGGCGGCCTTGGATGTGGTCGAGATACACATATCTGTAATATCAAAGAAACAGAAAACATGAATTATACTTATATATACCCTTCATCTTGTTGTACTCTGACCTCATAAGTGAATTAAAGAATAATGAAAGCCAAACTGTGCAGCCTGGTCTGGTCTTTCATGTTTGTACTTGACATTAGACAGGTTTTTATGAAGTGGCTCTAGTGAAGAAGTACCAGGAATCTGTGTAAATACAGGGTGGGTGGCCACACATTTTTAGCAATCAAATTCCCTGATTTTTCCCTGATTTTTCCCCCGATTTAATTTGATTTTCCCTGATTAAAAACCTTAATATTATCGCAATGGCCCCTACTTTTAGAAGTCATATACTGATTCAAATGCTGTCAAGTGACATGTTTATACACAATGCTGTCACAATATTCTTAATTAAATGAAAATTTATCTAAAATATGATGTACATGTGCTAATTTACTTTCATGGTAGTCAAAATCAAAACTGGTAAAATATATGGCAGCTATAAAATTTGAATATTTTGACCTTACAAAGATAAGATTTTTTTTAAATTCCTTCTCTGATTTTCAGCAAAATTTCAAATTCCCTGATTTTTCCCTGCAGGGATTTTTTTCACCATTTTCCCTGTTTTCCAGAGTGCGTGGCCACCCTGAAATAGTACAGAACTAAGATAAACCTCAATGTACATTCCTCATCCAGGCTTTTCTTACTATCTTTCTTTTTTAGTATTTGCTACTTTGTTATTAGGACTGTACAAGCATTTCATGATGGCAAACAAACTCCTAAAACAGAAGTCTCATCAAACCACATTACGAAAACATGCCTATTCAAATATACTGAAAATTTTACCACCAAAAAATGAAAATTTTCAGATAAAAAATTCTGATAGTTTTCATATTTCTGCTCAAAACATAGATTGTGGGTACTCTTTAGAACTGCCTCGTTGAGGCGGTTCTAACGAGTACCACAATCTATGTTTTTGAGCAGAAATAAGAAAAATAATGTATACCCCTGTAAACCCCAGTTTTACTATATAAAAGTGGGGTTTAAGGGGGTTAAAATAATATAGGTGTGTTTTCGTGATGATGGCTGCTCAATAAATATCCTCAGATGATGCAATATTTTTTCTCTGAAAATAGAGTTTTATATGTCATGTAAATCATCTCTTTAGAAGATGATCTGCACAAAGTATCATGCCTAATGAGGAAAACAGGCCAAACTAAATCATTTTGCCATCTGCATAAAAGTTCAGAACTTTTTATTACATAAATTCAACAGATGGCCAGCAAACTGGTGATGTTTTCCTATTTTCCCCAGAAAACAGACTGATATGTCATGCAACTTTGGAGACATTTTGCATAAAATGTCAAACCCTATTTCCTGAATAATAATAATAATAATAATAATAAAAAATAAAAAAAATAAAAACTTTTACCTATTAATAGCCTCTTACCTATTAGTGACAACATCATCCCAAACTCCAACAGGATCTGTCAAGAGATGAGGAGTTCTTTTGTTCCATTCTCTAACCAATTTCTTGGCAGGATTAAGTGAAGTGAAGTGATTCTCATCTGCCATAAATTCTAGGAATTCCCGGAGCTCAACAAGAGGCTGAAGTTTTTGTAGCGCCATATTTCTGCTTGACGCCATTAAACTGTCAGTGCTACTCCATTCCTGGAAATAAAGTCGGTATTTACCTTAGTATTTGGACAGACGAGTCTGAACAAACAGAGCAAAACAGTGTAAATCCAGATCAGGTGCCACAAAATTATCTAGCAGTTCATTACGAAAACAAGCCTATTCAAATACAATGAAAGTTTTACTACCAAATAAATGAAAAATTTCAGATAAAAAACTCTGATATTTTTCATATTTCTGCGCTAAACATAGATTGTGGGTACTCGCTGTAACCGCCTCGGCGAGGCGGTTCTAACGAGTACCCACAATCTATGTTTTTGAGTAGAAATAAGAAAAATAATGTATACCCCTGTAAACCAAGTGGGGTTTAAGGGGGTCAAAATTATACAGGCATGTTTTCGTGATGTTTAGATCCATGAACAGGTGGTAAAAGTGGATTTATTTGAATTTTAGGGCAAGTATAGTAAGAAGGTAAGGTTTTCGAATATTTAGGATAGATACGGTAGAATGAAAAGCCCTTATACTGCCTATTATTTATGAACTACAAATGGGTAGATATAATATGGGAAGACCTGGTGATACTAGATCTATAGAATATTTTGTCAATCTTGCTCAAATATGTATCCTGTGACTACTTATTAGAAGTGTCTCAATGAAACAATTCTAATGTATACCCTCAACAGTGCAAAAAAATAAAAAAAATAAATATTTTTCTGAAACCTTTGCTTTGACAAGCCATGTAAAACAGCAGCTCAAACATCATCAAATTACTCGAAATTTTTGTGACTTTTGCAAACGTACATACATACAGAAATGAAGCCAGTACCTGTTACTGTGGTACAATAGGACCTGCAAAACTATTTTCTGAGAAGATAACATTTTAAACTGTCATCAGCTGAAAGCTTTCCCTGAATTTATATATAAGCAGTGTTTGAAATATTTTCTTACTCTACCTGAAAATAGGGTTTGACATTTATTTGAAAGTCTGAAATATCAAGTCCTAATTTCCAGTAAAAAAGATTATTTGTTCAACATCAGCTCAAATGGTACAAACTGCTAAATATTAATGTACAAGCACAAACCTGTAGGAAGAATTCCTGAGCCATGTTTGTATAGTGTCTAGCCCTGTCATAATCCTCCTGCCATAAATACATCAGTGCTAACTCTTGACTGTAACGGTTCTGAAAGAATAAATACATTGTACGATTATCACTAAAATACATATGAGCTTTTTTTTTTTATTTTGATTTTACGGCCCTTTCAAGAACATTTCACTTATATCGAGCCAATCGTTCATCAAAGGTGGGCGAAAACTGGAGAACCTGGGGAAAAACCACCGGACCATCCGTAAGCAAAACTTGGCTTTCCCACATAAGACCCGAGTGAGGCTCGAACCACAGCGGTGAGAAACCTAATGGATTAAGAGTCAGCTCTCTTATCTACTAGGCTACGGGGGCCCGCTACATATGAGCTCTGCAGTGAGGTGATGATGATGATGATGACGAGTTTGGGTTTAACGACCCCTCAACCCATGAGGGTCATTTGTGTCAAAATGGTTTGGTATTTAAACGGCAATAATGATGTCGCCGTGCAGTAAGAAAAGGTGTCCTTGGGCATACGCAAACAGTAACTATACTGATCAGCCAGCAAATCCTATAATTTTATAAGAGCCTTTTCTCAACATCAATATATTCTATTGTATTCAACGATTCTACAAGAGGACAGTAAAGGCCCTGATCAGCCTGCGCAATTGTGCAGGCTGATCATCGCCTTTGCTTTCCACGCGTGCCCAAAGATACCTTTTCCTATGGTGTAATTCATATGCCTCGGCCACTACCAGTGAACTGAACTAATTTAGGAATAGCCATTGATTTTGAAACAAAAATATCTCTCCTTCCATTAGCTCATCTTTCACAACTGAATGAGGCAATTTTTGGCCACAACATCGTTTGGTTGCTGGTTCTGCAAATCACTATAAGAATATAAACATTTTTTTTTCAATTTCAACGAGTTTGGAAGATGTGGAGTAGACACAATAATATGAGCAGCTAATGTTTGACCTTACAGTTTGACTCTGACCTTGAATTGATTTTTTTTCTTTCTTAGAATTGTTTTATGTGGAGTGCTATGGCACAGTGGTAATTTGTTGGATTTGAAATAGGGAAGTACCAAGTTCAAATCCTGTAGCAGCTATGGTGTTGTGTCCATAAGCAAGAAACTTTATCCACACTGCTATATATAAAATTAAATTATCAATACTATTCAACAGTGGTATAAATACCTCAAGAATAAGTTTTCTTTCTGGGACCTTCATAGAACTATCAATAAAATTCAACAGTGATTGCTGGTTCTCATCTCCTTGTAGCATCAGTTTCACTTTACTCTGTAGAATGAAGGGTAAATAATGCTCCTGGAAAATAAGAAAAAAAAGTTACCAACATCTTTATAAAATATATTTATATACAAAATAATCCAGAACAAAATCACAATCATCTTATAGCTTGAAGCTATATACAGCCGTCTCTTTCTAACACAATTCATTATAGCACAACAGTCAGCTTTTGATATAAGATGGTTTAAAGATGGACCCCAAATCCATAATGTTGTATCTAAACATCTGGGCCCAGTTGTTCAAAGCTAACGATGTCGTTAGTTAACGATTCGTTAAAATTTTAATCGAGTGATACGCAAATATGCTGAAATTTTTTGCTGAAAAAATGTGAGTAGCTTTTGCAATGCAAAAGCTACTCACATTTTTTCAGCAAAAAATTTCAGAATATTGTACATTGAATCCGCTAAAACAGTTAACGAAATGACCCTTAACGAGCTCGTTAAGCTAACGACGCTTTGAACAACTGGGCCCTGGATGTTTAATGGATAGATTATACAAAACAAGAAATTTTAGAATGGCTATATCACTACTGCTGATGATATTCAAGAGAAATGGAACTAAATGCAAAGACTATATATTGTTCAACCCAGGGTGAAAATAGGTTAAGGTCAGTAACAGTCGATGGCTGGCAGGGTGCATCATGGCAAACATGTGTATGGTTCCATTAGCCTGGAGGCCTTGGTGTTTGAGAAACTAAATGCAATGACTTATCATTACTGATGCAGGGAACAACGATAATGCCAATGGGGCCGACAGGAAAGTGATCTCTATGTTGCTCCCGCTTGATAAAGCAGTCTGAACATAAATGACCCTATGGTCATTTTTCTATATAATCTATACATTTTTGTTTGAAGAAATAAGAAAAAATATATTTTGATTGAAAAAAAAAGAGAGTGCCGTATCTGGAGCTATGATAAAGTTTAAAACCTTCCATTTCTTACCTGGAAGAAAGTATCCTCCCAGACTCTGTTAAGATTAGGTGGCTCTCCATCATCTACAGCAGCAGACGCAACTGTTTCAAGGTCATCCCATTGTGCTAGGTTAGCCAAACACTGAAATATAGAAAATAACTATGTAACCAAAACAAAATTAACTCATTCATGTCTGAAGTCCCACAAACAGTGTAGTCACAGATCAAATGCCTCAGAACAGGGACTGATTCAGAGGGAGTTCGCTGGGTTCAGTTGAATCCCTGATGGACTCAAAATTTCGTTTTCAGAAATTTTGAATTTAACACATTTTTTGATACCGAATTTACGTAACATATTTATATCCCTTGCTCTTTATTACCATATACTTCTCTTCAACAAGTCCATTTACTACTGTAAATGTCCTAAAATTTCAAACACAAAAGTATCTGACAAAATGACATGAGGGAGTCTCATCAGGGTCTACACAATTTGCCATTATACTAAGTATTTTAAGAAACAGCTGCATAAAAAGCAAAATTCAGGCCAAAAAAAATATGGAATTAAGTGTTCGAAATCTTAGGACATTTACTGTACCTATGAATGTGTGTAAAATTGCTGGATGAATAGCAAACTGTGTAGACCCTGATCGGACACATACCCTGATCCGATGCATCTGGGTCTACACTGTTTGCTCAGGCCTGTCTTTCAGAATATGTAGAGTAAGTATGGTTAGCAAACAGTGTAGTCCCTGATCAGACTGCATTCTGCATTCGAAAATGGAAAAACCTGATAGATTGATTAAACTGTCAGTTTCTGGAGCCCTGGTTTAAATAAAAAGCCAAATTCTATTTTCAAAAAAAAAAACAACAACAAAAAACAAAAAAAAAACAAAAAAACTAGAAATGTGTCAATACAACACAGATGGCTCCGCCCAGGGGCCATCAACACAGGGAAAAATGCATTTTGCAAAAAATGAAGTTGAAAAAGGGCCATAACTCCTATAAGAACTGTCAGATTTTACCCTGAACTTAACCTATATTTTATGATTGTATACCTGTGTATAAAATATAAATCCAATATACTAATCTTTTTACAAGATATCAAACGGAAACCATTTTTCGTACATATGGACAGGGACAATGAAGTTGAAAAAAGACCGTAACTCCCATAATTGGTGGATTTTACCCTAAATCAAACTTGAGCTACATTTTATGATTATATACCTGAAATAAAATATGAATCCAATACATTATTCTTTTCAAAAGATATTGAACAGAAATCATTTTTCATATGTACGGAAAGGACGTACGGACGGACAGCATATGCATATAATATATGCCCCCCCAATTGAAAATGGTGGGGGCATAAAAACAAGAACATTTTAAGAATTGACAGGTTAAATCAGGACTAACATGAAATGCCTGGCTATATTTTCTGAGATAAAGAGAGAATATTACTGAATCTATCACCTGTCCTTACTTGTAGCAGAGTAAAGATTAACCTATTCTAGTCTGGAGACCCGAAAGGGTAACTGGCAAACAGTGCAGACCCAAATCAGATGCAAATAGTTTAGCCTTTTTTCCTTTAGGAATATGTAAAATCACATTAGCCTGACACCTAAAATTGAAATCGGACTCTTCCAATATTTTGTGTGTGGGGAGTTTATTGTCTAAAACAGGTTAAGCCAAAAAAAAAGACTTACATCCATTCTGCAGTCATCCCACAAATCTACCTCAGCATCTAGAGGTGACTCACCATCTGACCATTCTTCACACTGCAGTGCCTGAAATATAAAATACCATGCCCCCAATTATATGACAGCAATGATTGCTGGGCTGCACTTAGCCCAGCTTAAGAGGAACTCAATTTTCTAAGATACCAGAAACAGTTCAATGATCCCAATGAAATTAGAGTGTCTAATGGACTTGTTAAAACTCAGTGGTATAAGTACAGTTATCGGTCGGTGTTGAGGTTTTACGGCCCAGTCAACCCATTGGGGTCATGTCGAGCGCGGTCAGTTTACCTAACCACACGTTTACTGGGCAGGCTTAATCCTCTAAGCGGTTAACCAGTATTGTGCACATTCCTTCGCCAGAAACTGACAACTGCCCTTCTTGAATCAGTGGAAGGGAGAGAATGACCATAAGTACAGTTAAACTGGTGGTATAGGTAATACACAAACAGAAATATATGCAGACAGATATGCCACATGTAGACTGCCCATCAGCATTACCACTATCTATAAAGATACCAGTCAATAAACACTGTTCTAGAGAAGAGGAGTAACTAGAGATACAGGCAACTCTCATTATCTCCACTTCGCTTATCTCGAATAACCACTTATCTCAAAGTGAAAATCTGGTCCCTGTTTTAACATGAAATCTAACAACACTGACAGGTAACAAAATATTGAGGAAAAGCTGGAGCACTTTCTCCTCTTTTCCACAGTATTTTCTATACATCTCTAACTTCAGGAGTTTAATTACATATTCATTTGTGAAATGAGGTTGTACGATTTATTTTTTCCTCAATTCTGTCCATCTAATATGTCAAGGTACAGATATCTCAAAGTATTTCAGAGAGACCCTTGGACTTCTAGATAACAAGAGTCAATTGTATAACTATTTCTCCTTAAAAACATGATGTTGGTACTACTCATTAGAACTAGTTTGAATTCAGGATTTTTGGTAACCCTTTCATCCCTCTGACTAATGCAGATATCTTTGCAAACAGTAAAGATCCAGATAAGGCTTGTAACAAGCCATCTCATCAGGATCTACACTGTTTGCCATTTTGTTCCAGGTTTTTTACTTATATCCCTATCTGCAATAATGGACATGTCCAAATTCAAAGATGGAAGAGTCCATTGCAGAAACTCAGGTATGAAAGGGTTTAACATCATTGTCAACAATCTTTCAATCACAATGGAATGATGGTATCTGATGCCCTTTTTATAGTGACATGACTGATACTACCACATGTCACATTATACGGGCATCGGTACAACCAGTCCTAGCCATTTTTCCTATTGCTGAATAGCCAAAGAACAGTTAGTATCAGTTTTAGAAAGGTCTAAAGTGTACTAGTTTGGGGATCGAACCTACAACCTTCTGATCCAAAGATGGGCAATCTAACAACTCAGCCACTCAGACCAACATACTCTTTAGAAGTGTCTTGCCCTCGAGTTCTAAGGAGTACCCACAACATATATTTTTGTAGATCTGATTGATTTAGTTCAGGTTTTATGGACCAGTCAACCCATTTGGACCTTGTTGAGCTATTCTTTATAACAGCACTTTTCCTGGGCAGGCTTAGTCCTCTAAGTGGTCAACCAGTACTTGTGCACATTCTTTTGCCAGAAACTGACAACTGCCCCTCTTGAATCAGCAGAAGGGAGAGAATCACTGTAGAAAATATTTCATCATCAATCTCCACGAAAGAATATTGTAAGACCCAGTGGGGATCAAACCTGTGGCCTCCTGATCCCAAGTCTGACATGCATCTGAGTGAGCCATCGAGGCCAGCTGAATAATTTTTGGAGTTTGATTTCTCACCTACCTCTTCATAAAATTTCTTAGCTGTGGAATAGTCTCCCCTTGCCTCAGCTTCAATGCCTTTCTGAGTGATTGACTGAGTGCCAAGTTTCCCACTGAAGATACCTAACAACACATCATAGTCTTCTACTGTTTTGTATAACCTTGAAAGAATGGAACAAAGTTAGCCAAGTAGTAGGCAGTGCTTATCAACCTTAGTCCTGCTGAACCCAGAAATGCCCTGCCATTGCAAACAGTGTTGATCCAGATCAGTGGCTTCTTCATAAGCCAACTGATCTGGATCTGCACTGTTTGCCATTCAGTATGTGAATCTAGATTCTATATCAACAATCTGGATCAAGAAATCTGAATGGCTGACAGTTAGACGTGGGTGAGACATCTTAATTTATTCAGCATGACAGGGGTTAGATATAGATATCAGCATCCCCTTCCAACCTATGAAGTTCTGTAACAAATTAACCCATTTATGCTGAGTGGACTCTTCTACCACAACTCTCTGGACTGGTCTATTTAAAATAACAGGGTGCCTGGTTAGTTTTTATTATTACTGTGTTTTATAGAAATTCCTGTAGTTAATGCAAACAGCATTCTGTGGCATATGATCTGGGTCTGCATTGTTTGACAATTACCCTTTTTGGGGTCTCCAGACTATATTTGTGACGTGTACCTACCCTCTTCATGCTTGGTAACAGGGTTTCCACCCCAAATCATGTTCCGGACCCTAAAAAAGTTAGGGGTAAAGGTCCTGGAGAATACATATCATCACTGATCTAAGTAAATTTGATTTTATTTTTTTTTACTAGTACTCCATTTTAATCTATTTCTCAACTGATGAACAAGAAATACAAATATCTTGGCAACAGCTGATCTTATTAAAAAAAACAAAAACAAAAAAAAAAACAACATACACACACAAAAACTTGAATCTTATTAACAGACCCTATAACATAAGATTGGAGAGACCCTGGACCCTCATTTGCAAACCAGGAGGGAATACCCAGCTACAAAATGGCATATGTTAATTCTTACCTAGAGAGTTCTATCCAGTGGGCAACATCCTTAGAGACTTGTGTATCTGTGCGACTCCTCTTACCAGCCCGACTCTCCGCAGGCTCATGAATGATCAATTGTTCTTCCAATAATGCTATACCTGAAATAAAGGTTTCACTTTATTTAGCCTAAGTATCTGACAAAGATCCAGATAAGCTGGGTTATCCACATACACCACAACCTCTTTATAATACTATTGTTGGGGTCCATAGCATAAACCGTGTTAGTTAAACAACTGTGTTATATCCAAACAAAAATGTATTTATTTCAAGACGGTTAAAATAAGAACAAAGAATATGTTGAAATAACCTTTATCAACTCTTCCTGAGTGTTTTAACAAAGTAATAACTATTCACAGTGTTTAACATACACATAAAATAATTTGTGGCGTAAAGGTTGCAGATCAGTGGTTGGAAATTCGAAGAGATGCAATCAATAAGGAGATGCTTTCTCATCTTTTTATCCCACTGGTTTCTACATAGAAACCACCGCAAAGCAACACGGTGTATACACATGATGCTTGCTAAACAACATGGTACATACACATGCTGTTCTATTAAACAGCACACCGCAAAGTATCACGGTACAGACACATGATACCCGCCAAAACAAAACTCCGCAAAGCATTCCGGTATGTACACAGAATGCCCGCTAAATCATATACACCACCGCTGAGTAAATGGTACATACACATCTACCAGCAAACTGTTGGATGAGAAAGCAGCTCCCAAATATATAACAAGATTTCAGTCAGAATCACATCCCTTCGGAATTTTCCGCCACCCCCAATCAGCAACAGCTAGATTGCATACTAGACTGGAATGTTCCTGCCCATGAGTTATCCAAATAATCCACAGATTTAAAAACAGCTTAGTCTTTCTGATATTGCAATTTATACTTAACACTCATGTATCTGATGATACACTGTAGAACATTAAAGCAGCATAACTGTCTTTCACCAAAATATAACACCATTACTTAATCCACCAGGCAGGAGAATGAAAGGACATGGATGACTGTTCTTTCTGAAATTATAAAAGAAACTGGGCGGCAGTATCCTACCACAAAATAATGACAAACATTGACATAATTATTTATTTTAACCATCTGAAATAATACATAGAGCTACTGTTCTTTAGCTGCAATACTAAATGGTTATTAGTGAATTAAGAATAAAAATTGGGAGGGAGGGCGGGAAAACTTTTTCCTTGCTGCAGCAATCAGCTGTCGTCAGAAAGAGGCTGTTGCACTGGGACCCAGCTGTGCAAAACACTTTCAGTATGTCTACATATAAGCCTGGAACCAATCCTTTACAGTGCTCAAAGGACATGTGTACTGAAATGACCTTACAAGTTGGTACAGTAATCAAAGTACTGAAACAACCCAAATTACCAAAAATGCGAACTGGACTTACTATTTTAATGCTGAAATAAATGGAGCCTATTGTAGATCAATATGCTGTAATATTATATTGAAAAATGACCATTTATGGTCATTTTTCAATATAATCTATACATTTTTTGGGATCTTCGAACCGTGTTATATCCAAAACTGTGTTATAATGAACCGTGTTATAAAGAGGTTATATCCAAAACTGTGTTATAATGAACCGTGTTATAAAGAGATTGTGGTGTAATATTTTTCTTATTTCTACATAAAAACATGTTGTGGGTACTCATTAGAAGTGCCTTGGTGAGGCGCTTCTAATGAGTACCCACAACATATGTTTTTGTGAAGAAATAAGGAAAATAGCAGTTATTTTCAACTGGAGCTACGCATCAAACTGATGAACAGCATAAACACTGATGGATTCTGCAGAACGTGGTGGCAGTGGCTCTAGTGTTGTGTTTGTTCTTTGTGGAACCTTGTGACTCTTCAATGAGGGGCTTTTTCCATGTTTTGTCCTGTTTGTTCGTATGGCTGTCTGGTGGATCCCATCTAGAACTATAATCACCTCAAAAGGGAATACCTGGTTGCTTTGTTTTTATCCTATTGAAGACTGGAGACCCCTAAACGGATAACTGGCAAACAGTGCAGATCCAGATCAGATGCCAAAGAATGTGGCGTCTGATCAGGGTCTCCACTGTTTGCAAATAGTTCAACCATTTTTCTTTAGGAATATCTTCATCATCTATCAAAAAGCTGATGATGATGATGATATAGCCTGACACATCTAAAACTGAAAATGGACTTTTCCAATATATAGTGTGGGAGAGTTTATTGTCTTTAATGGGTTTATAATGTGCATGTTGGCTGTCGTAGTTTGTTTACTTTTCCTGTTGGTGGTATTGATAGGTTATGTTCTATGAGTGTGGGTCTTTCTGGACACCTTAACTATTATACATTGTATGCTACAACTCATCCAGCAGATTTTAGACACATCATCAGGTAGTATAAAAAGGACTTGTAAAAACTGTAGAGTTCTCATCATTGTTTCATCTCTGTATTCATTTGATTTTTATGTTCTCGGAGATGTTGCACTGATGAGTTAGAAACCCTTCAAGCTGACTGAACAAGTGTATACCACAGCAGAACTAAGGGTGAGGGTTGTGACCAGGTAAAATCGATTTAAGCCCCCCAGTAAAATTTTTACTGACTGTTCCAAGGCAGTGCTTCTGCTGTGGTTTACTATTTCTGTCATTGTATGTCTTTGCATGTATGTCCTGGTGTAAATTTCTATTTTTGATAGCCGTTTGGCCAATTATTGAAAAAGAAACTGTCCTTTTGGCTTTCTGCTTGTAGTGTTGGTGTAAATTTTTATTTTTGATAGCCGTTTGGCCAATTATTGAAAAAGAAACTGTCCTTTTGGCTTTCTGCTTGTAGTGTTTGATTGTGGTGCCATTGCTTTAAGTGCATTCTTTTTTCCCTTTGGTGTCTTGGAGGGAAGGTGTAAGGTAATTCTACTGATTCCTGATCATTGCCTTCCTTTCTTTGTACAAAGTTTAGGACAAATAGTGTAAGGAGTTAAGGTTTTCCAGTATTTAAGGTAAAAAAAGTACCTAATTCACCTCACAGATTAGAAACCTAGACTAACTTGGTGTGACCAGTCCTAGGTATTCTTCCAAATGCTGAAAGGCAAGTGAAAGAGCAGCTCGTAACAATTTTAGTAAGTTTTACATGTAGGTATTACTTGGCTGGGGATCAAACCCACAATGTCCTACAAAGTCTACCATGCCACTCAGAGTGCACAAAATTAAATCTGGGAAACAAATTATTACCTAAAGGCTGAAGTTTACTGAATATTGCAGCTCCACCAACATTAGCAACTTCTACTTTCAAATTACGACGTAGCTGATACAGTATATCCTGAAAGTAAACAAATCAAACTGAGTCACAAAAACGAGCCAGCACATGACAAAACCT
Source organism: Anodontia alba (assembly GCA_964016985.1). Taxonomy (NCBI): domain Eukaryota; kingdom Metazoa; phylum Mollusca; class Bivalvia; order Lucinida; family Lucinidae; genus Anodontia; species Anodontia alba. Next base: position 86,796,564 of record OZ024822.1, read on the forward strand.
ACAAAGTGGCATGTGCGCCCAGTGAAGACTCAGATCAGCCTGGGCATCCGCCATGCATGACAAAAGCTTGGGTCCTTAGCTACCCACTGAGCACACAGCAGACTCAGATCAGACTGGGCAGATGCTTTGGCTGATCTGAGTTTTTGCTGGGCGCACATCCATTTTGTTGGTTTTGTCATGCACTGGCTCAAATAATAAAGTTACTGCTGAGAATATCATTGTTCCAGTTAAAAGCGGGTAGCCACATTATTTTTTTCTTATTTTGTTTTTTTTCCATGAAAATGTATGTTGTAGGCAATCATTAGAAAACTTATGTTGTTGGCCGAGGCACTTCTGATGAGTACCAACACTTTCTTGGGAGAAATAAGGAAAATATCAGTACTTTTCTGAAAAGTTTAGTTTGAATTCTTGTTTAGTGAAACATCAACCCTTGTGGGACATTTTGTGTCACCGAGAAGGGGAGAAAAGGGATAGACAAGCTAGTAGAAGACAGGAAAGAGAGAAACAGACGAGGATGAAGGACGGTTTTAGTAAAAAAACAAAAAATCCCTTATCTTGAGCTGTGGACTATAAATCTCATGAGCCAGCGCACAACAAAAGCTACAATAAGACCTGTGTGACCAGCAAAGACTCAGATCAATCTGAACATCCACCCAGTATGGTTCTTATTTATCCCTCTTTGGATAGCCTGTAGGCTGCAGAAGGCACATGTGATCAGTAAAGACACTGATCAGACTGGGCAGATGCACAGGTTGATCTGAGACTGCTGGTCGCACATCTTATTGTAGGTTTTCTCCTGCGCTGGCTCAAATGCCTTATCTTGAGCTGTGGCCTATAAATCTCATTTTTCTTAGGAAAATATAATTAAAGTCTTCATTAAATTCTTCAGCTTGGCGAAATCTCCGGCAAAAAGCAACGTTCATGGACAAGAATTCCACAGAAAAAAAAAACTGTTGCACCTACTAGTGTTTTTCAGAATATGACAGAGCTAAACACAAAGAGTCATGTCAAGAATGACAAAGTCAGTAGTCCATAATATGCACTGTCACAAAATAATACCACAGTGTTTGAGCATCTGTTACGGAGTTATTCTGGGATAATTTCCTCTAGTTCAAATGAGCCAGCGCACAAAAAAACTACAGTAAGACTTGTGCAACCAGCAAGGAGTTAGATCAGCCTGTGCATCCATGCTGTCTGATCAATGTCGTCGTTGATTGCATGTTCCTTCTACAGCTTCAGGGCTATCTAGAGAGGTGAACCAGAATCTTTGCCAAACTAGGTAGATATAAAGGCTCATCTGAGTCTTTGCTGGTCACAAAGGTCTTATTGTAAGTTTTGTCCTGCACTGACTCAAATCTTATTGCTACTTGTTAGAATGGCCTTGTTGATGTTTCATGTCTTTAGGAACAGTGTAATCTAGATTCATAGGTCTAGATAAGAGCGGGTATCGGGGAAAATATTTTTCTTATTTTTCCATAAAAACATATGTTGCGGGTACTCATTAGAAGTGCCTCACCAAGGCGCTTCTAATGAATACCCACAACATATGTTTTCATGCAGAAATAAGAAAAATATCACTACTTTTGGATTGAAAAACGCATCATATCAAGAGCTATATAGATTTACACTGTTTGCTCATGATTTCTATCTAAATATTCAGGATAAATATGGTAAGGTATCTGCAGAATCATCCTCATACTAACCAGTATACATCCAATGAAGGGAGGGAAGTACTGTGTTGATTCTGATAAGATGTTGTCCATGGAAGTGTTGATCTGTGTAACTGTCTCTTCCAACTCTCTCTCAGTCTTAACATCACCCATTTTGTCAAAGATCGCTTTAAAGACCATGCCAAATAACAACTTTGCTATGGTGCTGTCTCTCTGAAGATGACATAGGACACTGTTTACGCAAACTTTCAACACTTAAAAGTGTCATTCAATATCATAGCACACAACATTCTAACATTTTATCAATTTTCCCAGAAAATAATGCTTGAAATTTTATGTGAATTATTCACATGATGTCAAGCCTTATTTTCTCCAAAAAATGAATAAGATACCTATGTAAACTTTTCAGTTGAAATAAAACTGCAAGCCATGCACCATGCCCCGCCACACAGGGACATATTCCCTATGCACTTCTGTAGTATAAGGGCTGAAAACAATCTAAGTTAAACATGAAGAGAAGCAATAAACAGTTATTTCAGAACCCCAAAAAAAACAAAAAAAAAAAAACACAAAAAAGTCTAAGTTAAAAATGAAATAAAAAGTGATAAAAAATAATTTCAGGATTCTGAAAAAAAAAAACAATATGCATATCCTCAGCCCATCCTAAAAGCGTGTGTAAAGTTTCAAAAGGATCGGCCTGAAACTGTAGGAGGAGTTGCGCGTACAAAGTACGTACTCCCTATATATTTCTGTAGTATTAGGGCTCGAAAAAGTCTAAGTTAAAAATGCAAAAAAATGTAATAAAAAATAATTTCAGGATTCTGAAAAAACAATATGCATATCTTCAGACCATCCTAAAAGCGCCTGTAAAGTTTCAAAAGGATTAGCCTAAAACTGTAGGAGGAGTTGCGGGTACAAGGTATATACTCCCTATACATTTCTGTAGTATTAGGGCTCGAAAAAAGTCTAAGTTAAAAATGAAAAAAAAATGTGATAAAAAATAATTTCAGGATTCTGAAAAAACAATATGCATATCTTCAGACCATCCTAAAAGCGCCTGTAAAGTTTGAAAAGGACTGGCCTAAAACTGTAGGAGGAGTTGCGGGCAAACAAATGGTGGGGGCACTGACGGACGGACAGACAGACGGATGGACGGACACTCAAAATTTCAGAGGGTATAACATAATACCCCGCCACTTTTTTGGTGGCGGGGCATAAAAAAATATACAGTGTAGCTCCAATATATCGCGGTATTGCGGGTCCATAACCCTGAAACCGAGATGTGGTCGGAGCGCGATATAAGTCCCAACATGTACCATGCATGTATAACAGCGTGCATAACTCGCTCGGTTTGTCGCTGTGGTAGTTTGCTGAGACATCACGGATAAATGGCATTCAGTTATGTTGTCACCATATTTCCTAATTAAAATTGGATTAGAATTGCTCAATGGAATAATTTACAATGGTGCGCTATGTCTAACAAGTAATTCCAATCGAAACCAGCTGATAAACTACGTTTGAAAACAAGAAATCATCGGATTGACAATTTAGGACGCCATTTTGGATACTCTGGCGAAGGGAAGTTACTCTATTGTGCTAAGATAACTTGAGTTGCTTCCCTTGGCTTATATTGCGGGCGCATAAAAAAAACAAAGTTAATTTCTTTTTATTTATTTTTTTTATTGTTTGTTTTTGTTTTTTTGGACGCAGTTGTTTTCTTCTAAAATATTTATATCTACAGAAGTGTAAAATAAGCGGACTACGATCTGTGTATGTTGGACAGAAACATCGTAAGACTACTGTCTTGTAAAATTTGCTGGTGTTGAAAAGGAGGTGGACCGTTTTCCCCTGCTGAGCAAAATTAGTTTGTGGGCATCATTGACTCATTGAGCATTGAGTAGATCTATGTACTAAATGATGATAATGATTACGACAATTACTGCGATATAATTTATTCTTTGCCAATTATAATCAACGTGTGCGCTGATTGACACTAAGTGGATTGTTTATCATATAATACCTGACGCGCGACTTAGCGTCGGGATAGGCGCGAAAAATCAATTACCGGAGGTGGAACGCGTTTTTTTTTTTTTTTCTGAAGTTAAATAAAACAACAAACATTTTATGTTTTTAATTTTTTTTTTTTTTTTTTTTTCGCTTATGGAAAATTTGGGAGCCATGGCCTATTCGCGATATACTGGATTTCGCGAAATAACGGACCGCGATGTATTGGAGCTATACTGTATAGAGAATATTTACTCTTTTGCTGTGAACATGAATGTTTTCATTGAGTTTTATGAAAACATCAGTATTTTCACGAGAACACTCATGAAAATTTGAATGTTATCATTACAGGAGATGAACTTTTTTTATGGTATTCACTGAAAAAGAGTAGATTTTCTTTTTATTTTATTGTTTAGATGCCAATGGGCACTTCTGACATCATAACTTATGTCACCAAACAAAACATGCACTTCATGGCATGTGAAGCATGGGAGAGACAAAAACAAAAAGTTTTGGCAAATTAGAATAATCTTGTTACCCCAATGTTCCTTACATTCTCACTAAGAAAATGCTTACCAACACTTGATAGTTTTGCTCAGAAACAGAGAAGTAAGAGGAGTTCAAAAAGCGAAAGTTGGATCTGCATCTGTTTGGGAAACAATGAAGACAACCAAAGTAATCCTAAATGAGTAGTGAAAATAACATCAACTTTTTCTTTTTCTTTTATGAAAAATATCATTCTTCACTTGTGAAAAAAGTTCCTATGAAATTATTCCAATAGCTCAAGTAAACACATATTTAGGGACATTTTCTTATTTTATCATGAAATTGTATGTTGTGTGTACTCATTAGAATTGCCTCATCGAGGCAATTCTTATGAGTACACTGAACATACAATTACTGTGTAGAAAATCGAAAAGATTTCCCTAAATTATCCCTACCTGCTTCCTGACCCGGCTCCATGATTAACCCTCAGTGGCTCGAACTACCCATATCTCAAACAAATTTCCATGGTCCCAAAGATGTTAGAGCTGTTAAAGTTTGACTATAACACGCTGTATTTCATCTATATGCATAACATATCTACAACAAACACCTCCTTATAACAGCCAGTATTATGGTTTACTCGACTGTGGCTGTTGTAAAAAGGTTGCATTGAAGCTTCTCTATAACTGCCTTTCTGCCTAAACACGGGCAATCCATTATGAAAACACGCCTATTCAAATACAGTGGAACCTCGATAATTCAAAGTCCAAGGGACCAAACAGTTTTGTTTGAATAATTGAGACTTTGAATAATTGAGGGTTAAAATGCATACATATATCTAAGTCGGGACTTCAAAATGATTTTGAATTACTGAGAATTTTGAATTATTGGAGTTTGAATTATCGAGGTTCTACTGTATATACAACATTTCACCTCCAAAAACTGAAAATTTTCAGATAAAAAACTCTGATATTTTTCAAATTTTTGCTCAAAACATAGATTTGGGTACTCATTAGAGTCGCCTCGACAAGGCAGTTCTACAGAGTACTCACAATCTCTGTTTTCTAGCAAAATGAGAAAGATCATGTATAACCCTGTAAACTCCAGTTTTACTATATAAAAGTGGGGTTTAAGGGGGTCAAAATTATATAGGCATGCTTTCGTGATGAGAATGCAATCCTATTTTGCGTGAAAATAAGAAAATATCAATTTGTTGCCTGCTGAATTTAGTCTGAATGCTAATGGTAAACTCTTGTCATGCTGAATAAATAAAGATGCCAGGCCCACCTCTAATTGTAAGACCCTAATCACCTCTAATCAGATTGCTCGATCCAGGTTGCTGATACAAATTCATGTACTGACTGGCAAACAGTGCTGATCCAGAGCAGCTGGTTTCTGAAGAAGCCAACTGCTCTGGATCTACACTGTTTGCAAAGGCAGGGCATATCCGGGTTCAGCAGGACCAGGGTTAATGCAGATGATTGTGATGAGTTTATTAGGTAAGTTAACTTACATGAGCTAGAGCTTGCAGTGGGGCTATGATATAGGAGTATTTAATCTGAATGTCTGGCAAATCCCCGCTCCTATATTTACGGTACATGGTCACTTGGTTCTCACGCCTTGTCTTCTGCTCTTTCAAAGCTAACTGGAAATAAAGCATAGTGGTTTTACAACACATATAATTCAGTCTTGCAACACCTGGCCTCGAGGTTATAAAACTTTTTCCATGCTCAACTCAGCTAAGCATGAAATTTTCTCTGCTAATAAATATGAAAATGCCAACAATAGTTGGTGTTTTCATATTTATTAGCAGAGAAATTTTCATGCTCAGCTATGTTTAGCAAGACAGAATTTGTAATTGTTAGTAATTTGAGATTTATTAGCAGGAAAAATTTCATGCTCGGCTGAGCTGAGCATGAAAAAAGTTGTATAACCTCGGGGCCTGGTTCTGCAGTCAGATGTTATGGTATGTGCCTGCCTGCTTAGGTGCTCCTCTTGCTTATCATAGAGACTAGAATAAATCTCAAGGCTTTATAATCAACCTTGTGGCTCAAGGTTTTGTGTGTAAATGTAGGTGCATGAAACAGATAGATTTATTAATGTTTAGATATTTGTTTAATTCCTGGTATATTAACAGTACACAGCTTTCTACTTTCATAACTTTTCTAGACAAATTTAAGGAAACAACTAATTTTTAACTTTATAATTACAATTTTTCACATATATTTTATCAACTACCTTGTCATAGTCAAAAATAAATGACCAGATTAGAATAATGCCATAGCTACAAAAAAGTATATAAATCAACACCTTCTTACAAGCCAACACAGGGATATCTAATAGCAGTTTCAAAGTGCCTACGATAATGGTAATTTGTTGAACAAATTAAGCTTTTCACCAATGATATTTTTATCTGTTAAATAACCAACCTCTCTCATCTGTTTTATTCTTGACTGTCGTTTAGCGAAGTAAATTCTGGATTGTTCTTCATGATCTTTCAGAAATCGTCTCTTTAATCTCAACAACTCACTGCCAGCCTCTTGTTCTGAAACAAATGCTTTATCAAGAGGGGATCTTCTACAGATAATACATTTTTAATTAAATAACCTCCTACAATTCTTTTGAAAAAAAAAATGACTAAAAACTGTGCAAAGTACATGAACAAGAACTCTTTGTCAAAAAGGAAACACTGAAGAAAAATTTAACATGAATAGGCAGACAGGGACAAAGAAATAGACTCCATCAAAGTGTTGGCAGTGGTAAAAATATATGACATTTCAGAATAGATGTATCATTTTTCTCACTATATGGCTTGCATTTCAAGTGATTTTTTTTCCTCAAGAAAAAAAAAAAAAATGCACAGGCATTTCATAAGAGACTCTGTTAAGATATAAAATGACATACGTGTCCATAGGACACAAATTCACCTCCCTGTACAGCGCCAAGGAAAGTAGGGCATTGTGATCAACAGTCTTCCTCATTGATTCTTAAACAAAATTTTGAGTAGAAATGTAAGTTTTTCACACATGCAACCAAGCTTAACCCATTTCAGTCTGGAGACCCCCAAAAGGGTAACTGGCAAACAGTGCAGACACTGCAGAATGTGGCATATGATCAGTGTCTCCACTGTTTGCAAATAGTTCAGCCATTTATCTTTAGGAATATCTAAATCACACTACCTGACATACCTATAATTGAAATTGGGCTCTTCCAGTATATAAGGTAGGGGGAGTTTATTCAGTCTAAATGGGTTGAAGTAGTATACATACCTGCCACCTGACCTAGGCTTTCTTTCCCAGTAGATAGAGGATCTTACATGAGTGGTCATTTAATATGAAATTTATGAAACCGAGTTTGGGTAATTTCGGGGTATTTTGTGAGCCTTGGCGAGCAAAATACCGAAATTACCCAACAAGTTTCATAAATTTCATATTAAATGACCACGAATGTAAGATTCTGTTTATCACATGGCCCTTCCGATGACAAAAATGCACAAAATATATTATGATAACGGCTTTCCATAGCTAAGCGGAACAACTCACTACCAAGGATTCAATAGTACTATGCAACAAAAATAGTTCGCATATTATTTGATAAGTACCGAAAACAACTAGAAACAAGATAAATATGCCATTTATTACTTCATTAAACTGTAGGAATTAATGATAATTTTTATTTGAGCTAATATATATTTCATTTGAATAAATCAATTTATAAATTAATATTCCTTTCAACGTCATTCAGCGAGTCAATATGTCACTGAGAATCAGTAGGGAAATTCCCCAAAATCAGCTGTCGTATTCAAAGGTCATTGACCTAGATCAATACAGTTTATACGGTGGCTGATACACCCAAGTAAATGACACATTTTAAGAAGATAAAACATTTTAACTGTAGTTTGGATTTTAATTTTAATTTGACTGTCGGAGACATATTATCCTCCTATGCTTTTTTGGAGGTGATTTTTTTTTCATTGACGGTTTGATGACATCGATATTGAAAGTGCCTCTAAATATGTTGCCGGAAAACATCGAATTTTAACCACCATGAATATTTCTGGTAGCTGTGGTATTCACATTGTGATTGTGTTGTGTCTTCCCCTTCCATCGGTCTGACTTTTATCATTCCTCTCAAAATCATCTCAAAATTGAAGGCAGGATCTGTTTCAAAAGTGAAAGTTGTATCTGCAATCTTGGTTGCTATCAATAAGCGGAGTAATACAAATATTAATGAGGGTAATTAGGCTAACCAATGGGAAGCATTGCAGGTGTTATAACACTAAGTCTTGTGGTTATATGATTTTTATGACATGGGTTATTTCAATGAATAACTTGACGGTCATGTGATAAAAACATATTCATAAATCCACTTTATGTTTATTGTAAATTTCAGTGCCTTTCAACGCTCAAAATGTGCAGATTTAGATCATCCCGCTCTTGTGCAAAGTATCATCCAGGCCTTTGCTTCACTATTCATACATTCTCATTTCTGTAGTAACCAATGATTCTGTCAGCAGACAGTGAAGGCCCTGATTAGACTGCACAGATGCAGACTGATCTGGGCCTTTGATGTCCCCATATGCCCAAACACACAGTTTATGTTGTGGCCTATTTGTACCTTCTTTTTTAACAGTAGTTGATGGCTTTGGAGCTGCCAGCCTCTGCTTTCCAAACCCTGGTCCTGGTCTGGGTCTTCTAGTTGGCCGACCCTGGCTGTCTGCAGTACCAACACTAAAGAGCAAGCCAGAACTCTGGGATACCTGGGTGTCCATCGGAACTATACTCACATCCGAATATGTGTCCAAGCTGCTCTGTGTAAGCCAGTTATAAGGACCTTTAGACGCTCCTGAAAATTAATTTGATATGGTATGTACCCTAAATAACTGCACAAACAGTGTAGACCCAGACCAACCTGTAACTAAGGAAGCAGTCTTTTCAGAAAAGTATGGTAAATATTCTAAAATTTCCAACAGAAATACTACTTTCAAATACCACCTTCATTGTAATTACCCAGTAATTACGGAAACACGCCTATTCAAATATATTGAAAATTTCACCACCAAAAAATATGAAAAGTTTCAGATAAAAATTCTAATATTTTTCATATTTCTGCTCAAAACATAGATTCTGGGTACCTGTTTGAACCGCCTCACCGAGGCAGTTCTAACAAGTATCCACAGTTAGAACCGCCTCACCGAGGCAGTTCTAACAAGTATCCACAATCTATGTTTATGAGCAGAAATGAAAAAATAATGTATACCATTGTAAACCCCAGTTTTACTATATAAAAGTGGGGTTTAAGGGGTCAAAGTTATATAGGTATGTTTTCGTGATGTCAACAAGTAAAGTAACAACAAATTCTTTGTGGGCTATAGCTAATTTTGCAAACCTGACATATCCGATATGGGTCTACTGTTTGATCATGCCTACCTATGCAAACACGAAGGACAAATATGGTAAGAAAGTTGGCGAAACACAGAAATTGTCAAGAAAATTAATATATCCATGATCATAGGACAAAGCTAACTGACCAGCTTCAACTGTCTGTGTGAACTGCTGTGCATCTTGTGTGGCCCTGATCTGTCCATCAACACTGTCTTCATAATCCATGGCCTGTGATTGGCTGGCTTGGGTTGCAAATAATGGTGTCATAGCAGCATGTCTGTGTCTCCACGATGACCTCACAGCATATTCCTTGGAAAATAATTATAAATTAAAATAAAAGCGCTGCAAGCACTGTCACGCCACTAAACTCACATCAAACAAAAGCCATAACTCTGTCAAAAGTAAAATCAGAGGGAAGGTGCATTAGTCTTTCCCTAAATATCATTAACAGTGATGCATGTACATGTGTTAATTTTGGTTAAAATATTCAGTATGATTGTTTCCTTTTTTTCGTACATAGTAGAAATGGCTATTTTTAATATCTACTATATTCAAAGGGCAGCAACTTCAAAAGAATGTTAATCAGAGTTACAGTAGTTTTTGTGTTCTGCAAGTAGTCTTATGGTGCTTTTCACTTGTGAGAAATTTCATAATAATATCTTGAACGGTTTTCAACTTACTGAGCAGATACGGGTACATCGTAGAAATGGCTATTTTCAATATCTATTATGTTCAAAAGAACGCAACTTCAAAAGAAGGTTAATCAGTTATGTTTTTTGTGTTTTGCACGATGTCTCATGATGGTGCTTTACATTTGTGAGAAATATCATAATAATATCTCAAACGGTTTTCAACTTACAGAGCAGACACAAGTACATGGTAGAAATGCTATGTTCAATATTTAAAGGGCAGTAACTCCAAAAACAGGAAAGTTATAAGAAATACATGAAATAACAAAGAATGTAAGAATACTTTTAACATATAATGCTAGAAAACAATATGGAGTGATATTTGTAAACTTGCACAATTTTAATCATTCAAGATTTAAAGCTATATTGCATCTGACATTGTGATGAAGACCACATAAAATGTTTTGGTTATAAAGCGTGTTGTATCAAAGCTTTGAAGTTAGCAGTGTAGGGATGTCAATGGATTGCAATGAATAAAACTGAAACTCCTTGTTCCCTCTTTGGAACATTCTGAAATCATGAAAAATCTGAAATTTGCCAAAATTTGAAGATTTCTACTCAAGGCAGTGGCCTTGTGAAATGGGGTCTTTATACAAAGATTAACCCTTAAAGCACTAATTACAACTGCAGCAAGCAACATTTTGAGATTTTTTTTTTTTTTTTTTTGTATTTTCCTGAAAAAATAAGACTCAACATTATATGTCAATTGTCTATACAGCAGACAATTCACATATAATGTCAAGTCTTATTGTCTCTGAAAAATAACAGTCAATTTTAGAATGTCGTTGGCTTCAAATTTGCTTAGCACTTTCAGGGTTTAAGTATGTACAACACTAAAGGTGAAACAGACAAGCTTACAGAAAACTTGCACTCTGACAAAGGATATTCAAAGATCTCCTTCTGATAGTCTGGGCTTTTTGAGGTCATCTCTAAGAGAAGGTTAGTTGCATAACTAAGATACTGTTGCTCGGTAACAGGGGAGTACATGGCTTCCAACATAGCGACCATTCTGTCAAGAGTTCCTCTTGGCAATCGGGTCTCACTACTCCAGAAGTTCTGAACCTGCAGTCTAAAACATAACACAAACTTGTCTCAAGAAACAATATCAACTAAGGCTGCTAATCAGAGCTGAAAACATAATCGATTATCAGTCTTGCCATTGTGATCGATAATCGATTAGTAATCACTGAAGATTTGATCATAATTTAACTGATTTGAGCATGACCCTTTCATATGTTATACTTTGCTGTATGTATTTTGTCAGACAGGCCTGAGCAAACAGTGTAGACCCAGAGATGAGACGTCGCAAATCTGTATGGAAAACATCATCAATTAATCGATTATCCGATTAATCGTGCCAGCCTTAATATCAACACAATAGTAATGACCATAAATATTCAGGCTCCTTATATCCATGTGAAAAGGTATCTTTTGAAAATTCAGACAAATAAGGCCCCAATCAGCCTGTGTGTATCATCTAGTCTTATCAGGGTTTTTGATGCCCACTTAACCCTTGTCATGCTGAATAAATTAAAACGCCACACCCACTTCTAATTTCCAGCCAATCAGATTACTTGATCTGGGTTTTTGATAGAAATTCACATATTTAATGACAAACAGTGCAGATCCAGATCAGTTGGCTTCTTCAGACAGGCATGTTGTGTTCAGCAAGAGAAGGGTTAACACAGAGCATAGACCCTGGTGAAACTGTAGAATCTGTGAATTCTGTATACTCGAAGACCCCTGTTTTGCCTGGCATACACTGGTACTGCATTATAATGCTTTTCATCATAACATGATATTGAATACAAGAGGGCTATGATGGCCCTGTAATGCTCACCTGAGCATCATAGCACTTTGAGAACCTGATCTAGAACTGATCAAGGCAAACATTCTGATCAAAATTCAAAATGATTATATTAACAAGTAAGACAATGCAGCATGGACTGTGAAATAAAGGTCAAGGTCAAATATGGATGACTGCACTCAAGAGGCCATGCTAAGTGGTATGCATGTACTAAGTATCACTGGCTGTAGGAGCAATAGTTACTGAGAAACTGACCTAAACATAAACACTTCACAAGTACCAAATATCACTCTGTAGGACCAATAATTACTGAGAAACTGACCTAAACGGAAAAACTTAAGAAAGTCACTGGATAGAAAAATATACATCACCTTGAAATCATTAAGACAAACATTTTGAGCAAGATTTATGATGATCACTTCAAAAATGTGACCTCTAGAGCATCAACAAGGTTTTCCTTTGATTTGGCCAGGTGAACCAGTTTCTGATATCAAGTGACCCAGTTTTAAACTAGACCTAGAAATCATCAAGATGAACATTTTGAGCAATATTAATGATGATTATTAAAAAAAAAATGTGACCTCTGGAGTGTTAACAGTTTTCTACTGATTTGGCCTGGTGACCTAGTTTTTGACCCAATGTGACCCAGTTTCGAACATAAACTAGAAATCATCAAGACAAACAATTTGAGCAAGATTCATGATGATTGCTTCAAAAATGTGACCACTAGAGTGTTAACAAAATTTTCTGCTGATTTGGCCTGGTGACCTAGTTTTTCACCCCAAGTGACTCAGTTTCGAACTTGATCTAGAACTCATCAAGACAAACATATTGAGCAAGATTCATGATGACTGCTTCAAAAATGTGACTATTAGAGTGTTAACAAAATTTTCTGCTGATTTGGCCTGGTGACCTAGTTTTTCACCCCAAGTGACCCAGTTTCAAATCTGACCTACAACTCATCAAGACAAACATTTTGAGCAAGATTCATGATGACTGCTTAAAAAATGTGACTGCTAGAGTGTTAACAAGGTTTTCTGCTGATTTGGCCCGGTGACCTAGATTTTGATCCCAAGTAACCCAGTTTCAAACTTGACCTAGAAATCATCAAGACAAACATGTTGAGCAAGATTCATGATGATTGCTTGAAAAATGTGACCACTAGAGTGTTAACAAGGTTTTCCGCTGATTTGGCCAGGTAACCTAGTTTTTGACCCCAGGTGACCCAGTTTCGAACTTGACCCAGAAATCATCAAGACAAACATTTTGAGCAAGATTCATGATGATTGCTTAAAAAATGTGACCGCTAGAGTGTTAACAAAGTTTTCCGTTGATTTGGCCCGGTGACCTAGTTTTTTACCCCAGGTGACCCAGTTTCAGTCGTGGCCTAGAACTCATCAAGACAAAACATTTCAAGCAAGATTAATGATGACTGCTTCAAAAATGAGACTGCTAGAGTGTTAACAAGGTTTTAGCTGATTTGGCCAGGTGACCTAGTTTTTGACCCCAAGTGACCCAGTTTCGAACTGCACCTAGAAATCATCAAGACAAACATTTTGATTCATGATGAGTGCTTGAAAAATGTGACCCCTAGAGTGATAACAAGGTTTTCCACTGATTTGGCCAACGTGGTGACCTAGTTTTTGACCCCAGGTGACCCAGTTTCGAACTTGACCTAGAAATCATCAAGAAAAACATTTTGAGCAAGATTCATGAAGATTGCTAAGTTCCTAGCAAGTTTGGAGTCAATTGGCCTTTCGGTTCAGGAGAGGAAGCAAAAAATAGATTTTCAAGATGTCATGGCAGCCATCTTGGATTTCCGATTGGAATGATTTTAGCTATTTTTGATCTATAAGTCACACCAATGCTTCCTTCCATGTTTGGAGTCAATTGGCTTTTTGGTTTAGGAGAAGAAGCAAAAAATAGATTTTCAAGAGGGCGGCCATGGCGGCCACCTTGGATTTCCGATCGGCACGATTTTAGTTATTTTTTATCTACAAGTCGCCCCAATTCTTCCTAGCAAGTTTGGAGTCAACTGGCCTTTCGGTTCAGGAGAAGAAGCGAAAACTAGATTTTCAAGATGGCGGCCATCTTGGATTTCCGATCGGCACAATTTTAGCTATTTTTGATCTACAAGTCACCCTGATGCTTCCTAGCAAGTTTGGAGTCAATTGGCCTTTCAGTTCAGGAGAAGAAGCGAAAAATAGATTTTCAAGATGGCGGCCATGGCGGCTATCTTGGATTTCCGATTGGCACGATTTTAGCTATGTTTGATCTACAAGTCACCCTGATGCTTCCTACCAAGTATCAAGTCAATTGGCCCAGTGGTGTAGGAGGAGTAGGCTTTTAAAGCAATTGTTGACGCCACACGACGGACGACGGACATTGACAGCACAATAGCTCACCATGAGCACTTCATGCTCAGGTGAGCTAATGATACTATCAAACCATTGCTCTCAAATATCTTTTACTACAATTTTGACACATTTCAGCCAGCGCACAACAAAACCTACAATAAAATTTGTGCAACCAGCTAACACTCAGATCAGCTTGCATATCTGCACAGTCTGATCAGAGTGTTCTCTGATCCCATGTGCCTTCTAGTCTCTGGGCTATCCAACAAGTGATAAACGTGAAGCCTTGCCATACTGGATGGATGTGCAGGCTCGGCCACTAAGACACTTGAAACAGCTATAAAATTATCAGTCTCATATTTTCACTTATAATACTCCCAATAATACCACTATAAAGAGACTGCCCTGTATATGGACTGACCAATTTTATTATGAAGAGTATATACTCACCTACAGTGCTGATCATCATCTCCGAGACCTCGTAGTAAGCTTTCTTTTGTTTGCTGTATGATTTTGTTAGCTTCTTCAGTATCTTCATCCCTAAGAAAGGAATATTAAGGGGACTTGACACAGATATTCAACCATTTTTACAAGGGAGGCCACTTTTGTGACTTCCAGTTTACTGTCCTGTGCACAAAGTGCCTTCTGAAAAAGGGTCTACTCTAAAAGGAAGAATCTGCTCCCTTGGGACCCAATTCTTTCTTTAGAGTAAACCCCTTTTCTGAAGGGAGGCAAAATTGATTCTGACAGAGTTGTCTTCCTTGAAAGTGTATCAATTCCCCTTAACTACCAGAAATGAACTGCAACATCAATAAATGTGCCTTTGGACTTGTGCAATCTGCAAAGATTTAGATCAGCATGGGCATTTTGTGTAGTCTGATCAGAATCTTCATTGGGCACATTTTGGATAGCCAAGGATGCAAAATTCCTTCATGCAGACAACCAAGACTGATTTGTTTGTTTGTGTTGAGGTTTTACGGCCCAGTCAACCCAATGGGGTCATGTCGAGCGCGTCAGTTTACCTAACCACACGCTTACTGGGCAGGCTTAGTCCTCTAAGCGGTTAACCAGTATTGTGCACATTCTTTCGCCAGAAACTGACAACTGCCCTTCTTGAATCAGCGGAAGGGAGAGAATGACCGTAGAAAATATTTCATGATCAATCTCCATGAAAGAATGTTGCCGACCTCGGCGGGGGTTGAACCCGCCACCTCCTGGTCTCCAGTCGGACGGCACATCCAACTGAGCCACCGAGGCTGGCCAACCAAGACTGATCAAACTGCTTGAATGCACAGACTAATCTGAATCTTCAGAAGGTGTATTTTCTGACATCGCTGCTCAAATACTCTACAAATCTGGACAGGTAAAAAATAATGGGACATATGAACTACCTAACTTTACCCATGTAAGAAAAGGAAGCTACCAATTTAACAAAGAGGAGCAATTAAAACTTTTTAATTTTCAAAACATTAATTCTATAGAATCAATGCTTCAACATTCACAGACATTAAAAGACCTATGTCAAGTAAAAATAGCCTTATCATAATTAGCCTAAGTACTCACACACCTGTCATCTTACTGTTGTACTCTTACTCTGTCTTAACTCATTGCATGCTGGGTAATTTTGCATGCTTTTTTGTTGTCTGTGGATTTTTTTTTTTTTTTTACTTTTTCAAAATAAATCTTTCAGGAATACCATCAGAGTGTCAAAAACTTTGGATCCAGATCAGGCCCGATGTTTTGTCGGATCTGATCTGGGTCCAAACAGTTTGCAAAGATTATCAGCAGACAACAAAAGTCATCACTAGCGGGGAAAGAGTTAAGAAGCCTGCTTGACTACCTAGTGATGTGTCTGAAAAGTTATGGCTGAATGGCAAACAAGGTTCTTCTTAACCCATTTCTGAACTTTCAGAATACTTTGTGATTGCATCACCTGTGTGGAGGCTGTAAAGTGTTTTCTGGTATTTAAAACAAGAGGGACATCATGGCCCTGGATGACTCAACTTAGTTCAAAATGTTACATAGCTCGCAAAAGTGATGAAGTCACTGGCTTAAGCGATGTGGACTAAAGATGTTTTTCTATTTTTAGCTCCTGAGGCTATCTTGTTCATTGGAGTGGAACCATTTTAGCAATTTTGGTGAAAGAACATATGAGGAACATTTCTATGAAACTATTTTGAAAATTTGGCAAATGGCCTAGGAGCTATCTTTAAAGATTTTTCTATTTTTAGCTCTGGAGGCTATCTTGTTCAGTGGAGCAATTAAAGAAACTGTTGACAACGAACAATGCACCAGGAATGACCAACACTGGGTTATCATAACAGCTCATCTTCAGCATGTTGTTCTCTGGTGAGCTAAAAACCCTGATAGTAAGCTCACACATTACACATGGAGGTATATCTGGTGATAATTCTGGGATAATTATTCTCATTTCTCCCTGAAAAAAATGTGCTGTAAGTGCTCATCAGGAACATCTCACTGTGATGCTTCTTAAGAGTACCCTCAACATTAGTTTTTATGGACAAATTATCCAAAATTTTATCATCAAATACTCCTTCTAACAATTCCTCTGTCTAGATAAGGCTTTTTTTTACAAATCGATTTTCTCTAACAAGAAAGTGTTATTAATTTTCTTACTTCACCACTAATACATATATTGTGCTAACACATTTTGAAGCACCAAACTGTGGCCCTTTGCTTCTAATGAGTACCTGCAACATATGATTTTCATTGGGAAATAAAAAAAAAATATATTGATCTATATATCTTTTATCTATAGCTCTGCATAATATGAACTGAGGCCCTTTTTGAATGGAGTGGCACATACCTATAGTTGTCGTAGACCCACATAAGGATATCATACATGACCAGCCTACAACTGGCACTTGGGTGGACACCGAAAGCTGTTATATGTGACATCAACAGACTGAGTTCTTCTGGTTTCAACTTGGCTGACACTGCTTTGATGATCTTCAATGATATCAGCTGGGTTGCTTCGTCTCTGAAAACATTTGTCAACAAGATTCTTTAATACTGTATCTGGCCCAAAAGTTTGGACAGACAGGCCTGAGCAAACAGTGTAGATCCTGATCAGACCCTGCAGACTGCAGGTTCTGATCAGGGTCTACACTGTTTGCTACTCATCCAAAAATTTTGACATATCAAAGGCAGTCATGAACTTGTTCAAAGTTTAAGACAAGCATGATAAGGAGTTAACATGTCTGAATACTATCTTACTATATAATAATGAGAAATCTGTCAACTAAATTATTCTGAAAATGTTTCTATTTTTTTTTTACAGGTGCGTGTGCATGCATGCATGCATGTATGTGTGCTCCTGCATGTGTATACTTGTTTGTAATAATGTAACTTTCTTTTTAATAATCTTCCAGTTTTATACCATAGCAGTGGCTGTCTCACTATACTAATTCTACAAAACCTACCTAAGAAAAGCCATAATTCCCTTACACTTCAACTCCAGGAACAACTTTTCTACATGGTCTGTCCTAGAGTACAAGTACCAGATGCTGCAGGTCTCACTATTCTTATACCATAGCAGTGACTGTCTCACTATACTAATTCTACAAAACCTACCTATGACTTAGAGAAGCCATGATTCCCTTAGACTTCAACTCCAGGAACACATTTTCTACATGATCTATCCTCGAGTGCAAGATTTCAAGACACAGGGTACGGAATTCTCCATGAAGATTTGGCAACATAAACAGAAGTTTGTTCAAAAACCTGCAAATAAAATGTAGATGTTAGCTTTATGCCAAGAAAATGTTCTTCTTGTCATTTGCACTGCAACAACAGAAGCACAATCAGCTACTGCATTTAAGGAGACTAAATACATCTCCAAGGGAGATCACTTTGACCTGTAAATGTTTACCTACTCAAAGGGGGATATTTTAAAGAGCAAAATCTTGTCTTTAAAAGTAGCCCCCTTTGAGAAGGGACTTGTATACCAAGAGATCAGTTTGATGCTTTCCTTTAAAGGTAGCCCCTCTGAGAAGGGATTTGTACACCATGAAAGCACATTTTATTTTGCTGGAGTGGTTTCCCTTTGAAAATGGAGGCAAAAATGTTCAGCTTAGTGTTCTCTTTGGGGTGTTTCCATCCATTACCAATAGATTAGCTCCTTCATTATAATGATAATGAAGAAAGAGAATGCCTCAAAGCTCCAAATAAGGTCCCTTTATTTTAACGAAGAAATTAATATTAACCTTGTCCTGCTGAATAAATTAAGATGCCACACCCTTTTCAAATTTTCAGCCGATCAGATTACTTGATCCAGATTGTTGATATAAATTCACATACTGAATGGCAAACAGTGCAGATCCAGATCAGTAGGCTTCTTCAGAAGCCAACTGATCTGGATCTACACTGTTTGCAAAGGTAGGGCATATCCATGTGCAGGAGGAATTGGGTTAATATTGTTCTTATTTCTCCATAAGAACATATGGTTACTCATTAGAAGTACCTCAGTGGGGTGACACATTAGAAATACCTCAGTTAGGCACTTCTAATAAGTATGAGCAACATATGGTTTTATATAAAAATAAGAAAAATATTTATCTGCAACCCACTCTTATCTGAAGCTATAGTACCTTCATTGTAATTACCCAGTAATTACGAAAACATACCTATTCAAATATATTGAGAATTTTACCACCAAAAAAATGAAAACTTTCAGATGAAAAAGTCTGGTAGTTTTCACATTTCTGCTCAAAACCATAGGTTGTGGGTACTCATTAGAACTGCCTTGGTGAGGCAGTTCTAACGAATACCCACAATCTATGTTTTTGAGCAGAAATAAAAATATTAATGTATACCCCTGCAAACCCCAGTTTTACTACACAAAAGTGGGGTTTAAGGGGGTCAAAACTATATAGGCGCATTTTCGTGATGATCTGGGCAGAATAGCTTGAGCAAACAGAGTATTCTCTAATTAAACTGTTCCTAAAAGAGCAGTCTGATCAGTGTCTACACTGTTAACCATTCCAACTGCACTTCTGTGACAATGGATTTTACATTCAAATCAATTTGTTCAAATATTAGGGTAAGTGTGGTAAGGTTAAAGTATCCTATAATATCATCTATTTCAGAAAAAACTTATCCTTTCCAAATGAGATGCCCTTTGAGTCATGAGAAAAGGGATCTTCAGGCATTAGCTGAAAACAGCTGCCTAACCAGCCTACACATCTGTGCGAAATATTCAGGTTCTTTAATGTCTGATTACAATATTGATGGGTACTTACATAAAAGTACTAAATCAGAAAATATAGATGCACCCGTCTGGGCCAACACTGTCCACATGAGCATCAAAGAACCATTTTTCACAAAGAGCTCATTCATGTGGACTCCATAATGGGAACAATTGTGACTAAATCAACTTGGTCCTAAAGGTCAAAATATAAAACCCTAAAGACCAATTTAGCTATTTCAGCCCTGCCACATGAAAAGGAAAACTTTACTCCCCATGTAAACCATGACATCCTAGGGTTTATTGTTTATTTGTGCAGCATGGTCAACATTGCATTTATATACAGATTACAAAGTCCTAATATTGTGCTACCTAATAGTGGGGACCATGATCAGACAACATGGATAGACACCTGGTCTACTTTAATACTGTCCATATGTAAGGTCAATACTGCTTTTTCCAGACAGCATGGCTCAATTTTAGCCAGTGTTTGAATCTGGAACAGTTAACTACTGTTACTTACAACATGAGAGATTGATTCTGGAGTAACAGTGAAATACATGATAAAGTCAGATTTTAACCATTGTTATGCTGAATAAATTGATATGCCACGCCAATTTTTAATTGTTAGCCAATCGGATTACTGAATCCAGATTGTGGATATAAATTCATATACTTAATGACAAACAGTGCAAATCCAGATCAGTTGGCTTCTTCAGAAGCCAACTGATCTGGATCTACACAGTTTGCAAAGGCAGGGTATATCCTGGTCCAGTGGGACAAGGATTAAGCTTGTAATTTTTTTCTCTATTATCTCTCTTAATGCTTAGCATGCTGGCAAAAAAAAAAAAAAAAAAAAAAATCAGCAGACACCATTTTGAAACATTTTTCTTATTTTTCTCAGAAAATAAGATTTGACATGCCAAGCAAATTAAGGAGACAATTTGCATGAAATATCAAATTCTATTTTCTGGGAAAAACTGAGGAAAATGTAGTTTGTCATCAGCTGAATTTGCTCATAAAGTCACATTCTCAAAGTCTTAAAATAGGAGACATTTTATGAAGTAGTTTTTAAATGATTTGCTCTGTTTAGTTATTGCATAAAATAGGCTAATTCAAATCTGCACAAAGTTACCATATTTACCCTAAGTTTTGAGCAGACATGCCTAAGCAAACAATATAGCATACATGTCATAAGCTAGGAACTAAAATCTGTGAGATAAGGCAAAATTTTAAGGGAGATTTGATAAAATTCTGAGATTTTCTTAAAAATAACTTTGGAGCTCCCCCAATATAGTCTGAAGTCTTTTTTTTCTTTTTTTTTTATGTGAGAAGCTTGTAAAAACCACAACAGCGTGTGATATTTATGGTTATTTCTTAAAACTCTTTTGTAAAACGGACTGAAAACTCTGTAAGGTTTGAATTTTTCATGGGAATTGCCTTTTAGATGGGCCCAATTCTGTGAGATTTTACCTCACAGTGTGAGATATGGTGTGTATGATATAGACCCTGCAGAATATGATGTCTGATCAAAATCAACACTATTTGCCACTCATCCAACAGCTTTTTATAAAATCAACAGCTGATAGTCAAATTAACTTGTTTAAATTTTAGGACAAGTACTGTGAGGAGTGTTGTACCAATATTTTGGATAAATACAGCATCAAACTTGTCTCTGACATTTATTCTTGACTAACTCTCATATGAATTTCAATATGAATCCATTTACAAATTTTATTTCAGAATACAATGGCAGGAACGTGGCTACTGGCAGTATTTTATTTCATCTTCTCAGCATACTGTACTAAAGCAAATACAAATGGTGATGATATTTGCTATGAGGGATATACTAACTCGAATGGCTATTGCTTCAAGTTCTTCCCGGGACAAAGGACCATTGCATATTTTGCCAGAAGGACTTGTGAACATAACAACGGTCACCTTGCTTTCATAGACAGTGAGGAAAAGAATGATGCTTTGTTTGATTTTCTGAAAAACTATGCTACAAGTGGCAGAGTTTATATAGATGGAAGAAGGCAGTACAGTTTTAAGGATATTAATTATGAAGGGATGGAGATGGGGTTCCACAAATGGGACTCGGATTTCACTGAAATTTTGGAAAAGTGTGTGGTGCTCAACATGAACACAGGAAATTGGTTCCTTGATTCATGCTTTGAATACAATGATTTTGTATGTGAAATGTACATGTGAGAATACCTTATCATATGGAACTAGCAACAATATAATAACATATTTCTCAACAAAATAACACAGCAGAATTTAACTCTTAAAGTGATAATCACACTTGCAGCAGATGACACTTTAATGTATTTTTTTTTCTATTTTTCAGAGAAAATAAGACTTGGCATCTCACATGAATCGTCTGCTAGGCAGACAATTCACAAGAAATGTCAAGTCTTATTTTCTTTGAAAAAATAATATCAATTTTAGAATATCGTCGCTGCAAAACTGCTTAACGCTTTAAGGGTTAGGGTGAATGGATGCACCTCTAAAATACTAATAATTCTAATAAGAACCAGACAGATTATTTTAATTTATATTATATCTGTTACATTTCCATCAAAACATATGCAAGGTGTCAACATAGTTCCAGATATTAACCCTTATCCTGCTGTTCACGACAACCCCTATCTTTGCAAACAGTGTAGATCCAGATCTACACTGTTTGTCATTCAGTTTGTGAATTTGAGCGAAAACATTATATAATGTAATCTGATTGGCTGATAGTCAGAAATGGGTGTGGCTAATTAAATTATTCAGCAGGATTAGGGTTAAAGGCACTTTTCTCAAGCAAAAAGTATTGATATCTTTTTTATTTCCCCATGCTTCTACTGAGTACCTTCAAGTTTGTTTGTGTGGAGAAATAAGAAAAATATTTATCTGGGTCCAGTTGTTCAAAACTAATGATATCATTAGTTAACATATCGTTATAACTTTGGTCATTAAATATGGCATATATGCTAATATTTTTGCTGAAAAAATGCAAGTAGCTTTTGCTACTCACATTTTTTCAGCAAAAATACCTGTGAATTGGACATTGTACTTACTAGAACAGTTAAAAATTTGACCACTAACGAGCTTGTTAAGCTAACGATGCTTTGAACAACTGGGACAAGAATACTTCTCTTGTATGGCACTATGATTCTAACATTTATCTATAAGATAAGTTTGATGGAGAAATACGAAAAATAGAACTTTTCCTCCTAAAATTTGCTTTATCTGCTCGACCCCAATTACCTGTCAGCTATTGGTGGGTGGTGCTTCTGCATCCTGTGTACACTCATGATAAAGTTGTCCGGTTTTGCTCGGTGAAGGTTTGTCATAAAGTTGGACACATAGGCATGGAAGGAGCCGTCATGTTCGTCTTCTTTCTCTGCCAGATGGTGAAAGATCATGCCCACTACCTCAGCTGTTGGAGCATAGATTGTCTTTTGTGAGGAGCCCATATTATTGGCAACTTTAGCAAAGAACCTGCCAATAAAAATAAGGTTGTACAGAAACAAAACTCCAGAAAGATGTAGTTTATTTATTCATTTATTTAATTTTATCACGAAAACATGCCTATATAATATTGACCCCCTTAAACCCCACTTTTATATAGTAAAACTGGGGTTTACAGGGGTACACATTATTTTATTTATTTTTGCACAACACATAGATTGTGGGTACTCGTTAGAACTGCCTCACTGAGGCAGTTCTAACGAGTACCCACAATCTATGTTTTGAGCAAAAGTATGAAAAATATTAGAGTTTTTTTATCTTATTTTTTTTCAATTTTTGGAGGTGAAATTTTCTATATATTTGAATAGGCGTGTTTTCGTAATGATTCTTTTTTTTTCCAAAAAATTGAACAAGTTCATTCTACCACATGCTCAGCAAGGGTGAGAACAGAAGCTAATAATCAATCCAGAAATCTAACAACTCAGTCCAAAAACTACTAATATTTTTCTTATTTCTCAGGGAGGCACTTCTAATGAGTAACCAAAACAATTACATATGCTTTTATATGTTTTTTTAAAGAAAATTATTATGTTGATATTCCCCCTTATCTAGAATTATAAAATTAATAATCAGTTTGATAAGTAGTTTTTAAAGTCATTTCAGGCATATATTACCCGAAAAAACTACTTCTGACACAAAAGGATGGTCTTGCGAACAAGTGTAGAAGTAAAATTTCATGCTTAAAATGAAAGTTTGCAATCCTGAAATTAGGATTAATCCTAAAGTTGCCCATCCCCGATGCTAATGTGTCCAAAAATTGCAGGAGCATTACGAAAACATGCCTATTCAAATATACTAAAAATCTGACCATCAAAAAATAAAAAAAAAATCAAATAAAAGATTCTGAAATTTTTTATGTTTCTGCTCAATACATAGATTGTGGGTACTCGTTAGAACTGCCTCAATGAGGCGGTTCTAACGCATACTCATAATCTATGTTTTGAACAGAAATAAGAAAAATAATGTATACCCCTGTAAACCCCAGTTTTACTATATAAAAGTGGGGTTTAAGGGGGTCAAAATTATATAGGCATGTTTTTGTGATGAGTAGCTAACAGTGTAGACCCTGATCAGATGCCACATTCTGCACAGAATCTGGGTATACAATGTTTGATCAGGTACAATACTTAGGATAAATATGGTATTTCTCAAACAAACAGTACATTATGGGTACTCATTAGAAATGCCTTGGGGAGGCAATTGTAAAGAGTACCCATAGTGTATGTTTTGGTGGCAATACAGCGTATACAATGGAAATTTCTCCATGCAAAATCTATGAGCTATTTCCTTACACTATATAAGAAAACACTGAATAATGTGTAGCCTTGCTAGGCAATATAGTTTTTTTTATATATTTTCTATGAAGTATCTGAAAAAAGTATTTTCTCTAAACACAAAATATATACGAGGGATGTTCGAAATGAATTGCTTATTGTCCTCTAGCTCGATATCCACGTGGGGCACGATAAAAACCAATACATACCTGTATAGGGTTATTCAATATCTACACAATGGTGTATAAATGTACATGTTAGACTAAGCGTAAGACATAAAATTTGCCATTTGAATACACGCAGTCATTGACCACTGCAGTAAAAATGGTTGGTAGAAGCGTCGACAAAAAAGATGAAATACAGGCTTACATCAAAGCTCGCTCAAAACTTGGTTGTTCTTTGAAGAAGCTGATGACTGAAATTTCTACTGTTTTTGGACCTTCTTGTGTGTCTTATGACACAGTTCGTCAGTGGAAAAAGAAATTTGAGTCTGGTGTAGAGTCCATCAAAAATGCACCGAAATCAGGTAGGCCAAAATCTGCATCTCGTAAAGAAATCGTTTCCAAAATAAAGGAAATCATTGAAGGAGATGCCAGATTTACAGTTCGTGATATTGCACGAAAGGTAGGCATATCACTATCAATGGTTCACCTTATTTTGAAGAAGCATTTGAAAGTCAGAAAGATTTCTGCTAGAATGGTGCCATCTGTTGACTGACGAGCAAAAGAGGCAACGGGTTAAAGTGGCTGCTTCAAATGTTTCCAAAATATGACAAAAAGCAGTTTGCCAATGTCGTCACAGGTGATGAAACCTGGGTCCATTATTTTGAGCTCGTCAGAAAGGTTAGCAATAAGATCTGGGCCACTAAACACAGCAAACGCCCAATAATTGCCAAACATTCTTTGAGTACAAAGAAGGTTTTGTATGCAATCTTCTTCTCTGGTGAAGGAGTCGCAATAAAAGTGCCAGTGAAAAAGGGCAAAAGCATCTCCGGGAAGTACTACAAAGACGTAGTACTGAAGAAACTGAAAAAGTATTATCAGAAACGACGCCCTGCCACTGGTTTTAAACATGTCCGTCTTCTATATGAAAATGCCCCAGCTCATACCTCTGCAATAGTTACTTTTGGGCTAACTTGAAATTTGAAGTCTCCAGATAGAAATAAGCAATTCATTTCGAACATCCCTCGTACTTCTACTATTATCGAATAGTACCAAGTTACGAAATGTGTAAATATAGAATATACCTTACCATTGCTGATATATTTAAAGCTCTTCAACATTTAAGGAGAATGGATACACTTTCAGGGGCGGTACCACAAGTCAAATAGTTTTGCCTCCCTTCTCAAAAGGGTTCTACTTTTGAAGGAAATAATTAGCTCCCCTTTTCAAAGGGTGGGGTGGGGGGGGGGGGGGGGGGGGTAGTGCAGAAAAGCAAACAGGAAGTCATAGAAGTTATTTCCCTTGTGAAAGTGGCAGAAAATCTACCAAATCTAACAAGACCCCATACGCTATGAGTACGTTCCAATATGTGGCCCCTAACTTTCAACATACACAGGAAGAATGAGATGTAAATATGTCAACAAGAAAGACTATTGCAGTTAAAAAACACATCCCAAATATGAAGAGCAGTAAATCCAGACTACTGTAATTACCCTAAATATTGGGACACCTTATCTCCTAACCATACTTCTCCTAAACTGAACAACACCATTTGGCTACCTGTATGAAACAGTGGTGGTTGAATTGCAAACAATGTAGACCCAGATCAGATGCCACATTCTGCAGCATCTGATCTGGGTCTACACTGTTTGCTCAAGCAGTCTCTACCCATTCTTAGAGTAAATGTGGTAATTTACCTTTCTCTATCCACAGGGGCGGAGGGTCCATATGGCTGGAACTTGCAAGCTATCACAACTCCTAACACCTGTATTCCTATGCTGTTGTCTTTAGCTTTGGGATCACTTGCTTGAAACTGGTTGTAGATCTCCCTGAAAATGCATCCGTTATTTTTTTCTGTCACATACACAACTCAAAAATTCTGTCAGAACAAAAGACAGCCTACATGATACTGAATTTATTTTCTTTTTGTGTGGACAGACAAAAGCCTCACCCTGCTAAGCCTGCACACTTATACAATCTAGTCTGAGCTATCTAATTGTGTAGAAACCTAACAGCAATTACTAAAATGCTGTGCTAATGAGATATGTTTAGGCACAAAAATAACAGCTTTTATCTTAACCCTTAAACTGCCAATCACAACAATTGTCGTCTGCTTTGTCATCTGCTTGTGATTTTAAAAGTCATTTCTGCAAACAGTCTGGACCCAGATCAGACTGCTCCTCTAGGAGCAGTCTGATCAGGGTCCACACTGTTTGCTTGTATACAAAAATTGGTTTGAAAAGTTTGCTAGAATATTCAGCAGACGACAAAAACAGACATTTTCAGATGCAGGTGTTCTTGGCATTTTTAGGGTTAAAATTTTCTATGAGTTATGAATCATATATGTATAGCCCTGCGTACATAATTATGGCCAGCTCACATACCAGCTGTTGCTGGTATATCAACATATCTACGAAACTCCACAGAGTCCTATCAAAGCCTTCCCTATTTGATTTTTTTGATTCAGCAAAGCATGTGTACAAAAAAATCTGAAGATCCCAGGAGATGATCAGCATTCCCTTAAACCATATTTAACCTTAAAATAAGGCTTGACATTACATGTGATTTGTCTGCAAGGTTAATTTCATGGACACTTATGTTTTCAAGGAGACATAAGAAAATGTGTTAGCAAAATTCTTAAAATATCAAAAACCTTTGGTTAAAAAAGAGCATACTACATGTATTTTCAAAAAAGAATATACATGTACTGTCTAGAATCCTGTAAGACCCCTTGTTTATTAGAGACAGCATCTAAATAGATCTTACTGGTAAGGTATTTCCACTCTGTCTTTCCAACATTCCAGAAGTGTTTTCAACATCTCCAAGTTGTTTCTAAAGACTGGTCTTGATTCATGGTAGATATTCTTAATGACAAAATGTACAAGTCTTGATGCCATGGCCTTTTCCTCAGCAGAATCCTGGTAAAATGAATACTGAATTTACTCTAAATGTTCTGACAAGCATTACGAAAATACGCCTATTCAAATATATTGAAAATTTTACCATCAAAAACTAAAAGTTTTCAGATAAAAGTTATGATATTTTTCAGATTGTGGGTACTCGTTAGAACTGCCTCACTGAGGCAGTTCTAACGAGTACCCACAATCTATGTTTTTGAGCAGAAATAAGAAAGATAATGCATACCCCTGTAAACCCCAGTTTTACTATATAAAAGTGGGGTTTAAGGGGGTCAAAGTTATACAGGCATGTTTTGGTGATGAGAATGCTTGAGCCAACAGTGCAATACGTATTTCAAAAGAAGTACGGTAGAAAAAATACAACACATTTTTTTTTTCTAAAGAAAACAAGGCAATAAACTGAAATTTTCATGTCATGCAAAGATTTTCCTAAGCCAGCAAACAAAATCTAAGCCAGCAAAAAAACAAACATTATACTATTACTATGTGACAATTTACAATAAGATGAGTTATTACCTGTGGAATAGCTGTCTGATGCCAGCCTAGCATGGTAACAATGAGATCCACAATGTAATAATTGATACCACCACCACTCAGTGGACCACTGATTATCAGCTGACAAAATGGCTTGATCCAGTAGCTTGCATAGGGCTGGAATACCTAGTAAAACATAAACTGCTGGTTAAATGACCTCTGTTATCTAAATATATTAACCCTTAAACTGCCAATCACAACAATTTTTGTCTGCTTTATCATCTGCTTGTGATTTTAAAAGTCATTTCTGCAAACAGTGTGGACCCAGATCAGGAGCAGTCTGATCTGGGTCCACACTGTTTGCCTGTATGCAAAAATAGGTTTGAAAAGTTTGCAAGAATATTCAGCAGACAACATAAACAGACAACATTTTCAGATGCAGGTTTTCTTGGACTTTTAAGGGCTTAAGGCAGTTCTAGACAAGGTGCTTTAAAAAAATGTGTTTGTAAAACACTATGCCTCCAACTATATGTTTATCGATGCAAAATGCCAAAGTTGGAAAGGGGCATAACACTGACAAAATTAATCTGACTACTCAATAAGCCCACCAAGTTTTAAAGCCCTAGCTCACATAGTTTTTTTAGATCTCTTGCTCACAAGATTTCATTAAGTCCCATAGGCTTACAATGCATGAGTCGAAAAAGGGTTCCAGAAATACAAGTTTGATGAAAACATAAAAATAAATAAATAAATATGGGTCCGCTTAATTTCCATCCTTATTCCATATATAAGGTTTCACGATCCTATCTCTAATCATTCTTGATCATATGCTAAGCATGACAATCAGACAAACGACCCAAAAGCAATATGCCCCTCCAAAGTTGGGACATAAAAGCGCTGATATTTTATTTCTCCACAAAAACAAACAAACAACAAAACATATGTTGTGGGTACTCCTTGTGACTGGCAGACTCTAAATAAGGTATTTCTTTTTTCCAATAAAAAAATGTAGATATTTCTTCTATTCTCTATAAAAACATACATTGTGGATGCTCAATAGAAGTGCCTTACTCAGGTGCTTGCCATTTCATTCAAACTGTCTCAAAAATTTGACTAAAATGTCCAATCTTATTAATTTGAAGAACATGCTGAATCTCTTTTTCTGTGAAAAATAAGAAAAACATTATAACATGCCATCTGCTGCTATTTACATTCAGCAGATAGAAGGCTAATAAATGGTTCTTTTGTCCCATCAGAAAATATATGAATCTTTGCAGACTGTCAATTTTATTGAACAAAACATTTAATCCTTTTCTTATTCACAAAAACATTTGTAGTGGTATCTGACAATAGAATTCTTCCATTCTGCAAAAAACAATATCAGATATCTTTTGTCTTAGGTTCAGCCAAAATATCAGATATGTGTTGTCTTAGATTTAGTATACTCTCATTGTGTAACCTTCCTCATATTTTGTTGCCTCCATTTTCATATGAAAATAGGCTTAGCCTAGGTGCGAGCACAGCATAGACCTATCTGTAGTCTCTTCAAAAGTCCTTCACAGCATCATTAAAGAATGAATACCAGTAAATAAAAATATATATAAATCAATTATAAATAATAAAAATAATCAGCAAAATATGTTCGTGACACTTATTGACACTCCTTTCTTGTCACTTCATGACGCTTATTAGTGAGACCCAAATTTTGTAAATAGTGGGTATCCAGTCAGTTCTGTCAACTTCCGGTGACAACTTCCGGGAAGAAAAAGGAAGAAAATATTGGTCAGAGCAATTTCTGCTGAAAGTATATACCGTTGTATGTCACTTTTCCTTGATCATATTTTCTACCGTAGAGCTCACTTCGTTCGCAACATGCTTTGCGCGTCATGAGCTGTGCTCACTATTATGTAAAGTGGCAGACTGCCTGAATGATTGAAGCATTTCTTTTTATGGTTGTGTTTAAAACCACTGAAATAGTTTAGGAAACATTTATTGTTTAGTAACTTCCCCACCTGCTGATTATAAACAAAAGCCGACAGCATTTAAAAACTATTTATATTTTATTTTTCACAGAAAATAAGACTTGGCATTTTTTTCCAAAAGTCTGCTGTACAATTTGAATGAAATATCAAGTCTTATTTTAACCCTTAAAAGGCCAAGAAAACCTGCATCTGAAAATGTCGTCTGTTTATGTCCTCTGCTGAATATTCTTGCAAACTTTTCAAATCTATTTTTGCATACAGGCAAACAGTGTGGACCTGATCAGACTGCTCCTAGAGGAGCAGTCTGATCAGGTCCACACTGTTTGCAAAAATGACTTTCAAAATTACAAGCAGATGACAAAGCAGACAACAATTCTTATGATTGGCAGTTTAAGGGTTAACAAGAATTCTGCGGAAGGCGTAATCGCACCTGCTGGCGCAAAAGTCACAGGAGCCACAATCAGAATGTGGTTATTAAATAAGTTTATTTCATTCTTAGCAGTGCTTACTTGGAAAACTGGGTTGAAAAAAATGTAGACAAAGTGCCTAGTGGGGCACATATATTCCAGGCCAGTCCCATTCCCTCTAATGGCTATATCTTCAGCACTGACTTTTCGTATCATACAGCCCAATGACAATAGAACGTTGACGTAAAATGTGTAAAAGTCACTGGAGCATGAAATATAGGTCAAGGTACCTGCTAATTCAGTACATCAAGGAGAAGCACAATGCAAGGTATGGTGGTTGTAGGTCTTCTATTTGAGGAGATACTGAACATCAATATAAAATGTGTCAAAGTCACTGGAGTGCACAATATAGGTCAAGGTCACCAGGTCAAGGTACCTGTCGAGTCAGTATATCGAGAAGAAGTGCTATATAAGGTTTGGTGGTTGAAGGCCTTACAGCTGAGGACATATGGAAGGGTGATGTAAAAGGTGTAAAAGTCAATGGAGCGTGAAATATAGGTCAAGGTCAACCAGTCAAGGTACCTGCAGAGTCCGTACATTGAGGAGAAGCACTATGCAAGGTTTGATGGTTGTAGGCCTTATAGTTGAGGAGATATTGAACATTGACGTAAAATGTGTAAAAGGCACTGGAGCGCA
Source organism: Anodontia alba (assembly GCA_964016985.1). Classification (NCBI taxonomy): domain Eukaryota; kingdom Metazoa; phylum Mollusca; class Bivalvia; order Lucinida; family Lucinidae; genus Anodontia; species Anodontia alba. The sequence goes on from OZ024822.1 coordinate 86,827,598, forward strand.
AAATATAGGTCAAGGTCACCGGGTCAAGATACCTGCCAAGTCAGTACATATAGGAAAAGCACTATGCAAGGTTTGGTGGCTAGAGGTCTTACACTTTAGGAGATCTGGAACGTTGACGTAAATTATGTCAAAGTCACGGCAGCCAAAATATAGGTCAAGGTCACCAGGTCAAGGTATCTGCCAAGTCAGTACATTGAGGAGAAGCACTTTGCAAGGTTTGATGGCTGTAGGCCTTACAGTTGAGGAGATATTAAACGTCGACGCAAAATATGTCAAAGTCACTGGAGCGCAAAATATAGGTCAAGGTCACCGGATCAAGGTACCTGCCAAGTCAGTACATCTAGGAGAAGCACTATGCAAGATTTGGTAGTTGTATGCCTTATAGTTGAGAAGATCTGGAACGTCAAGGTAAATTGTGTCAAAGTCAATGGAGCGCAAAATATAGGTCAAGGTCACTTGGTCAACATATCTGCCGTCAGGGAGATGTGTCATGCAAGGTATGATGGTTGTTGAAGAATTGTAGTTGATTAGAATACTAACTTTGACGTAAATGTCGAACTTCGACATAACAGAACTGTTAAGAGACAGACGGACGGACGGACAGACGAATGGAAAAGCGGGCACCTATGTCGCAAAGTCAGGAGGTCAGGGAGATATTTCATACAAGGTTTGATGGTTGTTTAGTCTTGTAGTTGATTAAAATACTAACATTGACATAAATGTCGAACTTCGACATAAATGTCGAACTTTGACATAAATGTTGACAGACGGACGGACGAATGGACAGACATACGGAAAAGCGGACGCCTATGTTGCAAAGTCAGGAGGTCAGGGGGATGTTTCATGCAAGGTTTGATGGTTGTTTAGTCTTGTAGTTGATTAGAATACTAACTTTGACATAAATGTCGAACGTCGACATAAATGTTGACAGACGGACGGACGGACGGACGGACGGACGAACGGACAGACAATCGGACGCCTATATCGCACCCTGCTACAAGCAGGTGCGATAATAAAAGCACCGCAAGCATAATACCCCACCATAGCAATTATTTGTTTATGTCTGAAAGTTATCATTGCGAAAATGTCTGAAAAGAAAATGACTGAGGGACAGATAACAATCCTAAACCAGATCTTGATAATATCAATGGACAGATAACAATCCTAAAGCAGATCTTGATAATATCAATGCATATAGCAAGTTTGGATAAAAGGCCTTGTTATTTACTCAAGTTATCATCCAGAAATGAAAATATGGACGTGTCTTCGGCAGATAACTCCGTAAAAATTTTACGAAATTTGCCCATTAGCAATTCCAAACCTGATCACCTTACTGTCAATACATGTAGCAAGTTTGGTTAAAATCCCTTGTTATTTACTAAAGTTATCATCCGGAAACGAAAATATGGGCGTGTCTCAGGCAGATAACTCCGTAAACATTTCAAGAAATTTGCCCATTAGCAATCCCAAACCAGATCTCCTTAATGTCAATGCATATAGCAAGTTTGATGAAAATCCCTTGTTATTTACTCCAGTTATCATCCGGAAACGAAAATATGGTCGTGTCTCGGGCAGATAACTCTGTAAAAATTTGACGAAATTTGCCCATTAGCAATCCCAAACCAGATCTCCTTAATGTCAATGCATATAGCAAGCTTGATGAAAATCCCTTGTTATTTACTCAAGTTATAGTCCGGAAACGAAATATGGGCGTGTCTCAGGCAGATAACGCCATCAAAAATTGACAAAATTTGCCCATTAGCAATCCTAAACCAGATCTCCACAATATCAATGCACATATCAAGTTTGGTGAAAATCCATTGATATTTACTCAAGTTATCATCTGGAAACGAAAAACGGACGATGGACGGATGGACAGACAGACAGACGGACTCAAGGACGACCAACGTGAAACCATAATAGCCCGCCACTATTGTGTGGCGGGGTATAAAAATCACAAATTTTCATCTGATGATTTAGCCTACAGAGTATTAGAGCTTAAAATGGTATAGATACAGAACATGTAATGCTTTCCATGTCCTGGGAAAGTGTCAAACGGTCAGAGACAAAAGTGATAATAGATAAGACTTAACAAATCTCTGCTGTGTTTTCAATCAGTCTGGCAATGAAGAATTTTATGTTGTAATGTGTGTTTGAACTAGTCATTTTATCATGGAAAATACTAAGAATTGACAAACCTCTGCTGTATTTTCAATCAGTATGGCAATGAAGAATTTTATGTTGTAATGTGTGTTTGAACTAGTCATTTTATCATGGAAAATACTAAGAATTGACAAACCTCTGCTGTATTTTCAATCAGTCTGGCAATGAAGAATTTTATGTTGTAATGTGTGTTTGAACTAGTCATTTTATCATGGAAAATACTAAGAATTGACAAACCTCTGCTGTATTTTCAATCAGTATGGCAATGAAGAGTTTTATGTTGTAATTTGTGCATGAACTAGTCATTTTATCATGGAAAAAAATTAACAAACTGCTGTATTTCCAATCAGTTTGGCATGAAGACTAGTATGTTCTAATGTGTGCCTGAACTAGTCATTTTATCATGGAAAATACTTAAGAATTAACAAACCTCTGTTGTATTTCCGATCAGTTTGGCAATAAGGACTAGTATGTTCTAATGTGTGCCTGAACTAGTCATTTTATCATGGAAAATACTTAAGAATTAACAAACCTCTGCTGTATTTCCGATCAGTTTGGCAATGAAGAGTTTTATGTTGTAATGTGTACTTGAACTAGTCATTTTATCATGAAGTTTCTCCATCCAAGATGGCATCTTTGGTTTGGTTCCCTGCAATATAATTTATCCAGGTAGAACAGAATACAGTGAACTCAAATAAAGCCACAGTAAAAACTTGATCAGAATTAAATGTCTCTTCTTCTTATTCTTCTGAACCTAAACTAAAGCAGTATTTGTTTGTGTTGAGGTTTTATGGCCAAGTCAACCCAATGGGGTCATGTTGAGCACGGTCAGTTTACCTAACCACACGTTTACTGGGCAGGCTTAGTCCTCTAAGCGGTTAACCAGTATTGTGCATTCTTTTGCCAGAAACTGACAACTGCCCTTCTTGAATCAGCGGAAGGGAGAGAATGACCGTAGAAAATATTTCATGATCAATCTCCAACTATAGCAGTAATAATACTATTTGGCCAAGCATACAAATTTTTATTCTTAACCTCATTTTTGCATTTATCTTAAACTTCAGACAGAACTGCTTAATTCTTTGCATGCTGGGTAATTTTGCATGTTATTTTATTGTCTGTGGATTTTTTTAAATTGACTTTTTGAAGAAAATCTTTCTGTAATACCATTAGAGTGTCAAACAGATTCGACTGAGATCAGGCCCGACATTTTGTCGGGCCTGATCTGGGTCCAAACTGTTTGCAAAGGTTACCAGCAGATGACAAAAGTCACCACTGGTGGGGAAACAGTTGAGCAAACAGAATTGACTCATACCTAAGTTACAATGTCTGAACATTTTTGGTTCATTCTGTACATTACAACTTGCAAATTCAAGATAAGCCCATAGTGGAAAAAAACATAGCTCTAGATAAGATTTTTTTTTTCAACAAACAAGTGTTGATTATTTTCTTATTTCTCCACAAAAATGTATGTTGTGGGTACTCATTAGAAGCATGATGGCAAGACATTTCTAATGAGTACCTACAACATATTTCTACAGAAAATCACATTACGAAAACAAGCCTGTTCATATATATAGAAAATTTCACTCCCAAAAACCGAAAATTTTCAGATAAAAAAACTCTGATATTTTTCATATTTCTGCTCAAACAGAGATTGTGGGTACTTGTTAGAACTGCCTTGCTCATTAGAACTGCCTCAGCGAGGCTGTTCTAACGAGTTCCCTCAATCTATGTTTTTGAGCAGAAATAAGAAAAATGTGTACCCCTGTAAACCCCAGTTTTACTATATAAAAGTGGGGTTTAAGGGGGTCAAAATTATATAGTCATGTTTTCCTGATGAAGAAAAATGTTCATCCGGATACCCCACCATTCTGCAAAAGGAGATAAATTCTACAGATGTGAAGCTGCTTCCTGAGTATCTGAAAACTTTCTAAAATGGGAGCTACCCTTCATGGAAAGAATTTACCTCCAGATGGAGCAAATTCTTTCCTTTAAGACTAGCCTCAAATGAGAAGGGAGGCAAATATTTCCCTGTCAGTTATTTCCCTTGAAAGTGTACCCATTCCCCTGAATATATGAGGAAACACCTGGTATTTTAGCCATTACCATTCTCAGGGAAAATTCAGCAGATTTCAAAATGTCATCTGCTGGAATTTTTACCCAGCATGCTAAGACTTACATGAGATAAGGTACTTACAGGTGCCACTTCAGGAGTGATCTTGTTCCTATGCATGTGTTTGATGACAGCTATCATGGTGGCCATACACTCATGTTGGTTGAGGGGGTCCATCTCAAGCTCCACATAGTCTTCCTCCACAGTAACCTCCACTTCCTGTCAACACAGCAATACAGAGGACTCACCATATATAAGTGTGTTTTTTTTTACTTTTTTTTTTAACTTTGCTCCGAAAAATAAAAAGGTATTTACATTTTTTCAATTGAGCTCAAAAAAAAAATTAACTTATGCCATTAGTCAACAGTCTTATACAATGAAGTCACTGTTATAGCACCCTTTGGAGTGTGTTTTAACCATTACCAATCCCAGCATACGGTCAAACCTGCTGAACCGGCCACCTCTTTAAGAGTGCCACCTGCATAAAAGCGCCAGCTTTAAACATTCCCGATCAATTTCTCTATGATTTTGTTCTCTATAAGTGCGCTACCTTTACAAGATCGCCATCGGCCAGTAAATTTATTCCCAAAACGCAAATTGTCCTCCGTATGATGGCAACATATTACCTGTAAAAATTTAAATTGCCCATAATCATCAACAATTAACTTCAAATGTCAATTAGAAGCCAATCATGTGTGCGCAAACGTGTGAAATAACAGGTAAATACCCTGGGGAAACCCGTCTGTTGTCATTAGTCAAAATGCTCTTGCCAACTCTCCTTTTGTCTCGCATAATCTCGTATGTAAAGCTAAGATTTTTTTTTTCTTTGAAATATTTTTACGCATTCTGGGGAACTTGAAATATCTTTACATTGATAAGTAATTTGGCGATCTCTGTTGATCAAAACTAATTTAATAATGATAGGTCATAACCGAACATGTAAAGACCGCAAACGAACGTTGGGACGAACTTCTTACGGAACAAAACTTATTTTTTTTCTTGATTAAACGATCTTTTAACGTCAAATCAGAGTGGATCAAAGATGGTCTTATGCAATGTAAGTGGTTTTGGTATGCCTTCCTTTTGCACACAAATATTGACCAAGATTACGGCAGCTTCCTGGATTTTTGGTCGATATTGCCTGAGAGATTCACCCCCATATGTTTGGCCTCGCTTTTTTTTTTTTTTCGTAAAACAAATATGAAAACAAGAGGACCATGATGGTCCTATATCGCTCACCTGAGCAAACAGGTTTGCATACTTAATGTTGAAGTTTCAGCCAAGTTCACTGCTCTAAGATTTATGTACAAATTTTATAACCACGACGAATTATGACGGCTTGAACAAACTTGGTAGAGGGTAACCAAAGGAACATTCCTGCCAAGTTAAACTGAAATCGGTTCAGTGGTTTCTGACAAGACGATTTTTAAAGTTTTCTATTCAGATATAGAGGGAAAATAAGCCCCACCCCCTAGCAGGCATGTTTTCTAACAAATCAGGATTGGTTGAACATTCTTGGTAGAGGGTCACCAAAGCATTATTGAAATTGGTCAGGAGATATTTGAAAAGAAACATTTTAAAGTTTTCTATACAGATATATAGAGAAAATAAGCCCCGCCCCCTGGAGGCCAAGTTTTTGACATATGAAGGCTTGAACCATCCTGGCAGAGGGTCACAAAAGCAACATTCTTGCTGAGCTACATTGAGCTCAGTCCAACTGTTTCTTACAAGCAGATTTTTAAGTTTTTTATATAGACATATAGGGAAAAATAAGCCCCGCCCCCTAGCAGCCATGTTTTTGATGATCATGACAGCTTGAACAACCTTTGTAGAGGGTCAACAAGGAAACATTCCTGCCAAGTTATATTGAAATCAGTCCATTCGTTTCTGACAAGATTTTTTAGTTTTCTATATAGATATATAGGGAAAATAAGCCCCACTCACTAGCAGCCATGTTTTTTGACAAATCATGATTACTTGAACAATTTTGGTAGAGGGTCACCAAGGAAACATTTTTGCCAAGTTGTAATGAAATCGGTCCTGTGGTTTCTGAAAAGAAGACTTAAAGTTTTTCTATACAGATATATAGGGAAAATAAGCCCCGCCGACTGGCTGCCCTGTTTTTTGATGAATCATGATGGCTTGCATAACCTTGATAGAGGGTTACATTAGAAACATTTTTGCAATGTTAAATTGAAATCAGTCCAGTGGTTTCTGACAAGAAGATCATTAAAGTTTTCTATGTAGATATACAGGGAAAATAAGCCCCGCACCTACCAGCCATGTTTTTTGACAAATCATGATCGGTTGAACAATCTTGATAAAGGGTCACCAAGGAAACATATCTGCCAAGTTATATTGAAATCGATCCAGTGGTTTCTGACAAGAAGATTTTTTCAAGTTTTCTATATAGATATATATAGGGAAAATAAGCCCCGCCCCTACCAGCCATGTTTTGACAAATCATGATGGCTTGAACAATCTTGGTAAAGGGTCACCAATGAAACGTTTCTGCCAAGGTATAGTGAAATCAGTCCAGTGGTTTCTGACAAGAAGATTTTTTCAAGTTTTCTGTATAGATATATAGGGAAAATAAGCTCCACCCCCTTGCAGCCATGTTTTTTGACAAATCCAGATTACCTGAACAATCTTGGTAGAGGGTCACCAAGGAAACATTTTTGCCAAGTTATAATGAAATCGGTCAAGTGGTTTCTGACAAGAAGATTTTTCAAGTTTTTCTATATAGATATATAGGGAAAATAAGCCCCGCCTATTGGCGGCCATGATTTTGGACAAATCCAAATGGCTTGAACAATCTTGGTACAGGATAACCAAAGGAACATTTCTGCTACATTATATTGCAATCGTTACAGTGATTTCTGACAAGAAGATTTTTGAAGTTTTCTATGTAGATATATAGGGAAAATAAGCTCCGCCCACTGGCGGCCATGTTTTTTGACGAATCTAAATGGCTTGAACAATCTTGGAACAGGATCACCACAGGAACATTTCTGCAAAATTATACTGAAATCGGTCCAGTGGTTTCTAACCAGAAGATTTTTAAAGTTTTCTATATAGATATATAGGGAAAATAAGCCCCGCTCCCTGACGGCCATGTTTTTTGACGAATCCAAATGGCTTGAACAATCTTGGTAGAGGATCACCAAAGGAACATTTCTGCAAAATTATATGGAAATCCGTCCAGTTGTTTCTGTAAAGAAGATTTTTAAAGTTTTCTATACAGATATATAGTGAAAATAAGCCCTGCCCCCTGGCGGCCATGTTTTTCGACAAATCCAAATGGCTTGAACAATCTTGGTACAGGATCACCAAAGGAACATTTCTGCAAAATTATATGAAAATCGGTCTAATGGTTTATGACAAGAAGATTTTTAAAGTTTTCTATATAGATATATAGGGAAAATAAGCCCCGCCCCCTGGCGGCCATGTTTTGTGACAAATCCAAATGGCTTGAACAATCTTGGTAGAGGAACACCAAAGGAACATTTTTGCAAAATTACATTGAAATCAGTCCAGTGGTTTCGGACAAGAAGATTTTTAAAGTTTTCTATATAGATTGTATAGGGAAAATAAGCCCCGCCCCCTGGCGGCCATGTTTTTTAACGACTCCATATGGCTTGAACAATCTTGGTAGAGAATCACCAAAGGAACATTTTTGCAAAATTATATTGAAATCGGTCCAGTGGTTTCGGACAAGAAGATTTTTAAAGTTTTCTATATAGATATATAGGGAAAATAAGCCCCGCCCCCTTGCGGCCATGTTTGTTGACAAATCCAAATGGTTTGAACAATCTTGGTAGAGCATCATCAAAGGAACATTTTTGCAAAATTATATTGAAATCGGTCCAGTGGTTTCAGACAAGAAGATTTTTTAAGTTTTATTAAAAAATCTATTTTTAGCTCCTGTGACCTAGATATGCAACGGACCAGAACCATTTGAACAACTTTGAAAGAGGACCAACCAAGGATCATTCCTGTGAAGTTTGGTCAAATTCCCACCAGTGGTTTAGGAGGAGATGTTGTTTAAAGATTGTGGACATCCGGACGACGACGACGACGACAACGACGACGGACGGTGAGTGATCACAAAAGCTCACCATGAGCCTTTGGCTCAGGTAAGCTAAAAAACAAAAACAGTTTTCGATTTCCTTTCAACTGACATGAGTACCAAGTCAAAACTATTATTACTAATTACTGTCCTAGACACCCGCCAGACTCTGGTGTGTTGACCTTGTTTTCTTCCATGGTGGCAATTTTGACTTAACCTTGATAAGACAGCCACCTTTATATAACAGCCAGTTTTGTCCACTCCAAAAGGTGGCGTTCTTATAGAGGTTTGACTGTATTCAGCAGGCGACAAATTGATAATAATTTTCTAATTTTTTCCCCAAAACAGGCTCTGACATTTCAAGCAAATTGTCCCCAAAGAGACAATTTGCATGAAGTGTCAAAGCCGGTTTTCTGGAAAAAAATAAGAAAATATTTCAAAAATGTCATCTGCTGAAATTTTATACAATGTGCTAAACGTTAAACCTAAGCCAACTCACTGTTATTCTTCATTGTACCTACTGTGCTTTCAATATCACTTGGAAAGACCTTTTTATTTTTTCCTTGATGTTTTATTTCTACAGATATTTCTATCTACCCCTCACACTCATGATAGATTCTTTTTCTTGCAAACCTTTCATTAATGAACATAGAATTTTTAATAATGCAGTCACTTTGATTGCTGTCATCCACCATATTGTGATGACATTACTGTGGCATTTAATGATGTCATTACGTTCAGTGACGTAAACCTTAACGATGGCCTATGTGATGTCCATTACAACCAGTGCATATCAAACGTGAGAATTCTCGATTTTTATCTTACACTGGGTAGGATAAGAATTTCTATCCCAGGGTAAAATTCAGGATTTCCTTATCTGGTGTGCAAGAAAATACAATATTCCTAAAAATATGGCTTGGACTTTCAGTCATATAATCTCTTTAAGGATAATTTCAAGCAATTTTATGGGAAAATAGCAAACGATAAGAACCATCTGCCATCTGTTAATACTGTCTACGGTAGGTTTACACATGTAAAAATTCACTGTATTGTCCCTGCCCTAGTGATGTTTTTTTTTCTTTTTTTTTTTCTCTCCAGACACAGCTTTGTTTCTGCAAAGTCATCGTGCCCACAACTAATTATTAGTTAATCCTGGTCCTGCTGAACCTGGATACCCCCCGTCTTTGCAAACAGTGTAGATCCAGATCATCTGGCATCTGAAAAGTCAACTGATCTGGAGCTGCACTGTTTGTTATTTAGTATGTCAATTTGTATCAAAAATCAAAAACACAGATCAAGTAATCTGATTCGCTGACAATAAGAAGTGGGTATGGCATGTAGATTCATTCAGCATGACAAGAGTTAATGACTTTTCTTTTTTTTTTTTTAAATAATTGTAGAACTACATAGTTCATTTTTTAGAATAACTACATCTAGAAGTGAAGTGAAAATTTTCTAATGTGACAGTTTTATTTTAGTGCAGACAATTTTGTCTAAGAATACAGCATAGCTCCAGATAAGAGAAACATCAAGAAAATTATTTTTATATCTCCAAGAAAACATATGTTATGGGTACTCAATAGAAGTGCCTCAACGAGGCACTTCTATTGAGTACCCATAACATATGTTTTCATGAAGAAAAATAATTATACCTTTTGGTTAAAAAAGCATCTTATCTGGAACTGTGGAATAGCAATACTAATAAAACTACAAATGTACAACAATTTATTACAGTAGAATAAAATGGAGACTGTGCTCAGGAAAACACACAAAAGCAAGTATACTTTAAAAACAAACAAAGTGAGCTAATCATAGGGGTGGAGACAAAACTACAGAGAAGACACACTTTGGGGAAGACCTATATTTCCTTGATATTCCATTCACAGGATATTTTCTTTCTAATGAAATGTGAACAATAAGGACCCTGACCAGCTGACAGAGAGTCTGGTGATATTCTGTCTTACAAGTTTCCAGAAACAATCTCTTGATAAGGTGTTTTTTCATTGCTTCTTCTTTTTTTTTTTTTTCAACCAGACAGTTTTGAGTTTTCTGATTCCTCATAACAGATGTTGTGCACACATATCCAGGGCCCAGTTGTTCAAAGCTAATGACATCGTTAGTTAACGATTCCTTAAAATTTACATCGTGTGATATGCAAATATGCTGAAATTTTTTGCTGAAAAAATGTGAGTAGCTTTTGCAGTGCAAAAGCTACTCACATTTTTTCAGCAAAAAATATCAGAATATTGTATATTGAATCCGCTAAAACAGTTAACGAAATGACCCTTAACAAGCTCGTTAACCTAACGACGCGTTGAACAACTGGGCCCAGGTGTTTTTAATGAGTGGCCACAACATGTTTTTGTGCAGAAATAAAAAAAAAAAATTCTGATACCCCTCTTATCTGGAGCTATATTATCTCAAGATAAAGTGATTACTTCTATATTTTTTTTTCAACCAAAAGGTAAAGTTTACTTAATTTCTCCACAAAAACATATGTTGTGGCCACTCATGTGAAATGCTTGTAATGAGAACTCACGTCATCATGGAAAAACAAGAAAAAATATCAATATATTTAGATTGAAAATAGGATTTTATTTAGAGCTCTATAGTGAGTGAAAAGCAAATTTGGATTGTTTGGTTTGTTCAGGAAATGCACAGTAGTGAACTTGAGAGGAAAAAATATATGCACACTTAAAAAACACTATTCAGCTATTTTATACTTACAGGTGGATTCTCTTCCTAATTAAATGAAATCTTCATGTTAGTGAATTTGACTATACATTGTATGTTCACTGTGTAATGTTTCGTTTGTCCTGGTAACTTAACCCTTAAAGTGCTAGCAAAATTGTAGTAGATGACATTCTATATTTTTTTATTCACATGAAATGTAAAGCCTTATTTTCTCTTAATATATATATACACCCCCCCCCCTTAATATATATATACCCCCCCCCCCCACCCCAATGTCATCTGCTGCAATTGTGATTAGTGCTTTACTGGTTAAGATAACAATAAAATAGGTCTATATAAAACTTAATATTTTTGCGCATCAAAATCATGCAGATTAAGGTTACAGACTTAAAGAAAACAATTACAAGCATATGCACAATGCACTGAAAATAAATGTACATGAAGTTTGCAAATGACTTGTCACTACAAAATTTCTTTTAAGACTGGAGACCAGTCCAGGTGCACACAGGTGTGAAAGTCCTCTGTTGACTTCAACTTTCATAAGCGCGTCCAACGGAAACTGCTTTGCAGTTCCCTAAACTGCAGAGTGGTTCGGCTTGCAGATGCACTACTATAGACTACCTATGTGACCAGTGATGTGTGTGACCAAAAATGTGATGGTCCAACAAATGCTTGGGTGGTTCGGTGCTTATCCTGAAAAAAATAAGTGTTCCGTGATTTGGCAGAGACTATTGACACAGCAGCCATGCTGATAATAGCAACAAAACAGCCAAGTATTCCAACTGCAAGGGGTTGAATCATGAGACTTATGATGTCAGCCTACAAAATTTGCGATAGCGGCCATTTTGAATTTTATCTCCACTTCGAATATTATTTCTATCCATTCTCCTTCTACTTACAAGCTAAGCATGATTCGTTTTGTACATAAGGTACACTTTGATGTAGATTTTTAGATAACACATAGATTTTACGCTCTTTTAACGTGATAATCGTAATAAAAAGTTCCACACAGGTAAGCAAACGATAGTATATTGTCGTTGTACCTTTCATCGGCATACCCTAGTTTTCAGTATTTGGAAAGCATGGCCCCCACCCTTCGGGGCCCGCGAAATACATGGGCTGCCTAAAGTCTCCATGGTAGAGCTGCTAGTAACTAAGCAGGACCCAAATTCATGTGATCGGGTCAGGTAAAAGTCCCACAAATTTGGAGGCAATGTCTCTGAATTACTGAAATATTGTTGACTTGGACATTATATCGCAATTCATGCAGTGGATTAGAAGTCAAGCATGGTCTGAAATCAAATTGAATTAGATCTGTCAAACCCACCTATGAAGCATGTGATGATAATTTGGACGCACGGATATAGGTAGCACCTATTCAATTCATATTACAACTACATGTATATTATTTCCGTATTGAATATTTAGCCAATTTAAAACATTTCATACTAGACCTATTTTTAAGAAACAGCAAAAACAAAACAACTCATCTTAATGTGCTTTATCACAAATGTAAACAAACTGCAAAATTATCTTTAATAATGTACCCAGGCCACTAGAACTTTTAACCCTTGTCCTGCTGAACCCGGATAGACCCTGCTTTTGCAAACAGTATAGATCCAGATCAGTTGGCTTCTTCAGAAGCCAACTGATCTGGATATGTGCTGTTTGCCATTCAGTATATGAATTTATGTCAACAATCTGAATCAAGTTACCTGATTATTCAGCATGACAAGGGTTAAGTGAGCCTGGGTTCCCTGGAATGCCTCACCTCTGGTCATGGGATGCAATAAAACACTTAAAAGATTCTGCCTGTACAGCTCTGCACAGGTCATTGGAGCTGTAACACACGAACTGGCTACCCAATCACACAGGCAAACAATATTTACAAAGAATCTACACAAAAAAAGGCTTGCCGAATACTCAGGGTAAATTCTGTAAGGTTTGCAAATTCATGGGAATCATCTCCTACTATTTTGAAGGGGCTTCAAGGATTAATGTAAAACATGCAGATCCTAAAATGCTGCGCATGCAGATCTGGATATACAGAAAGCAAAACGTTAAGTTTTCCCATCATGTAACTCCAATACATGCACATACCTTGTCCTCTTCAGAGCTTCTTTGTGCCCAACTCTTGTTACGCCGTCTTCCAGCTTGGCTTGACCAGGACTGAAGAAAAGAAACCATTTTGTTTTATGTTGTGGTTTTAGGGCCCAGTCAACCCATTGGGGTCATGTCAAGCGTGGTCAGTTTACCTAACCACACTTTTACTGGGTAGGTTTAGTCCTCTAAGCAGTTAACCAGTATTGTGCATATTCATTCGCTAGAAACTGACTACTGCCCATGGTTCAGCAGAAGGGAGAGAATGACCATACAATATATTTCATGATCAATCTCCAAGAAAGAATGTTACCGACCCCGCAGAGGTTGAACCCGCACCTCCTGATCACCAGTCGGAGGTGCATCCCACTGAGCCACCAAGGCCAGCGAAGAAAAGAAACAAAAACTTACGACATTCAAAGATAAAAAAGATGTTATGAAATACAAAGCTGCCTCCCACAACAGCCATCCTCGAGTCACAAAACTGGTTGTTGTAGGGAGGCAGCTGTTGCAGAGCAGTTAATATAAACATGTAGCAAAACAGGAGTTTTGGGCTCTGAAAAGGGCCTAATATGTCCGATACATAGCTTCAGATAAGTGGGGTTTCAACAAAATATTTTTTCTTATTTCTCCATGAAAATGCTATACCTAATGTGCGTGTGCATGTGCGTGTGCGTGTGTGTGTGTCATTTAATTTTGAACATCTGTTGACTGATACAAGTTTTCAAAATGTTACATGTTAATTAACATTCACTTGAATGTTGTATTAATACAATTGATTTTTCCCCTGGTCGTGGGGGCAGGTGGGGGGGTGTACTGGATATAATTTTGGATGAACATTTTCCATAGCTGCTATCTGTATACCAAATATAAATAGCATGATTTGAAAAGTAGCTAAGTAAATAAAAGATCTCAAGAACTTTGATGTCATAAACAGGGGCGGGGATAGTGTCGAATAAAATTTTGGATCAAGATATATAATCATGCCAAATATAAAATAAATCCATACAAGGATTTAGAAATTAAGAGATCTTAAAACTTTAACACTAAACTTTAACATAAATTTCAAGTCCATGACCTTGACCTTTAGGTCATAAGCAGGACTGTGGATAGAGCTCAATAAAATTATATGTTATACTGAAGATAAAATAAAGCCATAGAACAAACGTGAATTACTATATTTATAAATGAGTATGCTGACCCTGAAATATATTTCCACTAAGATATATGCATGATTACCTAATTCCAAAATAAAGAAACCATTTTTTGTTTAGCAATTTGACTATGACGATAAAACATAGTTCATAGCTCCAGATAAGTTCCCGATATTGAGAAATAGGGATACTGTGAAATGTTCTCACTCAAGGTACTTTCACTCGTAGTTCCTGATATAGAGAAATTACGATACTGTGAGATGGACTCACTCAAGGTACTTACACTGGCAGTTCCTGACATGGAGAAATTATACTGTGAGATCTTACTCAAGGTACTTACACATGCAGTTCCTGACATGGAGAAGTTATACTGTGAGATGTTCTCATTCAAGCTATTTACACTGGCAGTTCCTGATATGGAGAAATTATACTTTGAGATGTTCTCACTCAAGCTATTTACACTGGCAGGTCCTGATACTTAGAAATTCCGACACTGTGAGATTTCTTACTCAAGGTACTTACACTGGCAGTTCCTGATATGGAGAAATCATTCTTTGAGATGTTCTCATTCAAGTTATCTACACTGGCAGTCTATGACATGGAGAAATTATACTGTGAGCTGTTCTTACTCAAGGTACTCACACTGGCAGTTCCTGACATGGACAAATTATATTGTGAGATGTTCTCATTCAAGTTACTTACACTGGCAGTTCCTGATATGGAAAATATTATACTGTGAGATATTCTGATTCAAGTTACTTACACTGGCAGTTCCTGATATGTAGAAATTACAATACTGTGAGATCTTATTACTCAAGGTACTTACACTGGCAGTTCCTGATACGTAACAATTACCATACTGTGAGATGTTCTCACTTAAGTTACTTACACTGGCAGTTCCTGATATGTAGAAATTACGATCTGTGAGATGTTCTCACTCAAGCTATTTACACTGGCAGTTCCTGATACATAGAAATTAAATACTGTGAGATTTCTTACTCAAGGTACTTACACTGGATGTTCCTGATATGGAGAAATTATTCTTTGAGATGTTCTCATTCAAGTTATTCACACTGGCCATGATATGGAGAAATTATACTGTGTGATGTTCTTACTCAAGGTACTTACACTGGCAGTTCCTGATATGTAGAAATTATACTGTGAGATGTTCCTATTCTAGTTACTTACACTGGCAGTTCCTGATATGGAGAAATTATACTGCAAGATGTTCTCACTCAAGCTACTTATCCGGGCAGTTCCTGATGCGTAAAAATTTCACTACTGTAACATGCTTACTCAATGTACTTACACTGGCAGTTCCTGTTACGGAGAAATTATACTGTGAGATGTTCTCTTTCATGTTTCTTACACTGGCAGTTCCTGATATGTAGAAAATACAATACTGTGAGATGTTCTTACTCAAGCTACTTATACTGGCAGTTCCTGTTACATGGAAATTACAATACTGTGAGATGTTCTTACTCAAGGTACGGTAGATTTCCCTTTAGTTCGAACAGGTAAAAAATAAATATTGATCCGGGTGTTCGAATTATACGAAAATCAGTTTCAGAAAAAAAAACACTGTTCGAACTATTTTAAATTGCCGAAAATCTCCGATAAAAACTGAACGCGCATGATAAAAAAAAAATCAATAACTAACCATCAGTCCCTGTGTGATGTGTCGACGATTTGAGCTATTTTCCCACTGTTGATTGAACTAGAACGTAACTCGCGGTATTTAGCGATAATTGCTCATGATTGTGCGAATTCCCTAACAATGGACCATTTTCAATAACAAAAACATTCTATGTCACTTTCTTCTTATCCTCAGAAAACAGTAGCCTGGTCATAATCATAAACAATTGACGTCACTCTAAACTTTCTTCAATTATAGAGTAACATTATCATTTTGATGCGGATAATCGTCTTTATTTGTAATAAGTCATCCGTATACTATGCATTTCAACATTCCTTAGACTTTGGTGCGGACGTGACACACGACAGTTGTCTAAGGCGATCATCAAAAACCGTCTATAAAAACATCAAACTAATCGCTTGCATAACGGAAAGCGATGTTGAAGAAAGGTACCTTACCAACTAAAACAAAACAAACAAACAAAAAAAAAAAAAACTATGATAGGGCAGCAGTTGTCGCATCCGCTTATTCCGATCAGGACCAACAGTTTACTTGACAGCGTAAACAGAACTTAGAAATGTTTTTATGCGCAGCCTGATTTAGGCCATCGTTTCTTGCCTAAGAAGTAACCATTTTGCGTTCACGAGTCTACCGGAAAATCCCAGTGTTCTGACTAGTAAAAAGCGCACCTTATTGCAAATGCGAAAATTGCTGATCCAGACAAGTCGGCGCGGTCCGATAAAGGTCTAGTTTATTTATAGTGCATACTTACAAGGACAGGTGTTCTTTATGCAAGTTGTTAGCAGTTTTATTATTTTGAAAAGCCTGCGCAGCCGATCGGGTTGTGAGTAATTCTTGTAAGGTCCCTTTTTCTTTTGCGGAACACCATATTTTTGCTCACGGGTAATCTCTGTGAAACATACTTATTGACCTTGTTAACCTTTACCGATTTAGCAGACAACGAACTGATAACATTTTTCTTATATTTTTTTTTTTTTTCAGTGTACATAATTTGACATTTCAAGCAATTCGTCTCCCGAGGAGACTATTTGCAAGAACAGTCGGCTGCTATTTTTTAGGACAAAAATAGAAAACTGTCATCAGTTTGTCGTTTGCTAAATTTGCCCATAGCATGGTAAGAACTAACATGCTTAAAATAGCACCTGCAGTCAGCTGGAGAAACCGTGTTAACACAGATTAACCCCTTAAAGCGCCATTCACAACTGCAGCAAAAAAAAAAAAGAAAAAAAAACAACCTTTTTAATTTATTTCTATTTATTTATTTATTTATTTTCAGAGAATAAAGTCTTGACATTTCAGGTGAATCATCTCCTAAGCAGATGCTTCATATGAAATTTCAAGACTTATTTTCTCTGAAAAATAAAATAATAATAAACAACAAAAAAAAATTGCTTGGCGCTTTATGGGTTAATATACAATCTAGCGCTGCCATCTGTACAGTTTTAATTAATCCAAATAGCGCCAATCACAACTGCAGCAAAAAAAAAAACAAAAAAACTTTAACTTATATTTAATTTTTTTTTTTGGAGATTTTAAGCCTTGACATTTCAGGTGAATCGTCTGCAGCAGATGACATTTTGAGTTTTTCTTATTTTTCAGATAAACAAGTTGACATTTCATGTGAAATGTCCGCCCAGCAGATGCTTCACATGAAGTGTCAAGAAAAATAATAATAAAGAATAAAAAATTCAAAATGTTGTCTGCTACAAATTTTGCTTGGCGCTTTAAAGATTATTTTCCATTCTACCGCATGCCTTCTGTACAGTTTAAATTAAGTCTTAGAGTGCCAATCACAACTGCAGCAGAAAAAATTCTATTTATTTTTTTTATTTATTTGTTTATTTTACTTTTTTCAGACAATAAAGTCTTCACATTTCATGTGAATCATCTGCGAACGAAATGTCATCACTCATTTCTCTTATTTCACTTTTTTTTTAAATAAATAAAAAAAATCAAAACGTCGTCTGCTAAAATTTTTGCTTAGCGCTTCAAGGGTTAGTTTAAACTGGCTGTCAATCAGCTATAACTGTAAAGGCCCTCGTGTCATGTATGAATGAAATCTGAGCCGAAAACGCTTTGATGTTAACATAGGTTGTGAAGACATTAACCTTTAAAGTGCCAAGCAAAATTTGTGGTGTTTATTTTTTCTGTTTTCAGAGAAAACAAGTCTTGTCATATCATGTGAATTGTCTACCAATATTGTCTACCTAGTAGACAATTCACATGAAATGTCAGGGCTTAATTTCTCTGACAAATAAGAAAAAGTAAAAAATGTTGTTTGCTGCAGTTGTGACTGGCGGTTTAAGGGTTAACGGAGATACAGATAAGTTGCTGAATTAGAAATGCAAGAGCGTGTAAAGGGTATTACTTCATTTAACCCTTAGTGCGCCAATCAGAACTGCAGCAGAAAACAGTTTTACTTTTAAGTTTTTCAGAGAACCAAGCCTTGAGATTTCTTGTGAATCATCAGTCAAGCAGATGCTTCACATGAAATGTCAAAACTTTTTTCACTGATAAAAAAATAATGATGGCTAAAAAATCAAAATTTTGTCAGCTACAAATTTTGCTTGGCTCTTAAAGGATTATGCGATAATTATAAAGCGCTAATACACCGATGCTAAAACACTGATTGCCGGCTTTTCAGTGCATTTTGGTCTCCCGCTCTTCTCTGCGGGTCTTTTCATTTCAGCGGACAGAAATTTATTTACTCTAAAACGAACTGGGCTTCTTGGGTGTAAAAGAAGAACTAAGGCCATCATTAAACTTTTGTAAGTTTGCTGTGCTCTGACCGACCCGCAAAAATCGCAGGGACTCATTTTTTTTTTTTTTTCCCGCAGTTTCCGATTTATTTTTTTTCCTCGGGGATCAACCTGGTTCTGTCCATTGCGGTTACTATATTAATCCACCTATAAGACTGTGATTTTTCCACAAAAAAAAAAAAAAAGAAAAAATGCCCCCAAAAACCAGACCCGTCTATATTATCAAGATCTTCGGCCATATCGGTATTTTCGGCAAGTCCGGTGGTGCCACGTGGTCACGGAAAGTGCCGATCATCGAAGCCGGGTTTACCTTCGTCCACTGACAGAAATTTACTAATCCAGACTAATTAAAATCACATTTTGTTCCAAAATGTTTTCCATCCCCGAGGAACACTAAAACCAATTCGTTTCTTCCTTACAATGAACACGGGAAATAATTGCACAGACTTTTCGGATTGGTCCATTAGGTAAAACGGGTAAGGAAATTAGATGTAAAAAAAAAAAAAAAAAAGACTGAACTCTTAGCACTCTGGGCAAAATTACTTCAGAAATATTTTTTCTGATGCATATATGTCCCAAAAACAGGTTTGACATTTCATGCAAGTTACCTCCAATGAAGACATTTTGCATGAAATGTCAAATTCAGTTTTCTTGGAAAAATGTGATCAATTTGTCGTCTGCTGAATTAGCCCACAGAGCTGTAAAGGTTAATCATATACATTTCAATGACACATTCACCAACTAGCCACGATTGACGGGCGAACAAACCTAAATTGCCATCAAAGGAATCGGCCACTTTTATAATCCCTTTGATGTTACTAGAAATTTGAACTGTGATAAACAGACCTTATTTTGTTCATACAAATTAATCGCAACCAGATCGGCTGCGCAGGCTACTCAGAATAATAAAACCGCTAAAATTATACATAAAGAATGTCAGGCCTTGTAAGCATGCACAATAAATAAAATAGACTTATCGGACTGCGCATATGAGCACATTAATCTGGATCTTCCTTTTTCATATTTGCGATAAGGTACTTTTTTTTGACTTGTCGGAACAGAAATATTGTAAGCCTGTCAGTAGGCCGCTGCATGGGATTCATGCAGAGGTAGACTCATGATCCGCAAAATAGTAACTTACTTTTTGGGCAAGATACAATGACCTGGACCAGCCTGCGCATTGACTGTTTGAAACGACACTCTCTTTCTAGGCCCTGCAAACTCTGTCAAGCTAACAGAGTAGGTCCTGATTGGAATAAGCCGATGTGACACCCTGCCCTATTTTTTTTTTTTTTTTTTTTACAATCGGTAAGATACCTTTTTTGGTTTCAGTATTTAATGACCACCTGCAGAATAGCAACGAGGAAAATTGTACCTTATAACCATTGTAAAATACCCAGATGAGTCTGTGCTTTAAAAAAATGAATTCTGATTTGTTTTTAGGCTCTTCAGAATCAGCTTTACAAATTACATAAATTTTCAACTGCCTGCGAGAATGCGTTGACCCGAGTGCTTCGGTCACTATTTTGATCAGTCACATAAGCGGCGAGGTACTTTTGTTGGTGACTGCTTTCTTTGTTAAATTAAGTTGTTGTTTTTTTCGTGTAACAATTCATGTGTATCATTTTTTTTCATCGGATTGCACATGCAAATTCGAGGTACGTAATGTTCATCAACGAACTATACATATACAGTTTGTGAATCGCACTTCACGTGTTCGAACTATTTAAAAATGAGTTTGACAAAAATACGTGACTGTTCGGACTAAAAGAGCAATTTTCGGGAGACGATTTCAAAACAGTAAGGGGTGTTCGAATTATTCGTGTGTTCGAACTAATAGGAAATCTACCGTACTTACACTAGCAGTTCCTGTTACATGGAAATTACAATACTGTGAGATGTTCTTACTCAAGCTACTTACACTGGCAGTTCCTGTTACATGGAAATTACAATACTGTGAGATGTTCTTACTCAAGGTACTTACACTGGCAGTTCCTGTTACATGGAAATTACAATACTGTGAGATGTTCTTACTCAAGGTACTTACACTGGCAGTTCCTGATATGTAGAAATTACAATACTGTGAGATGTTCTTACTCAAGGTACTTACACTGGCAGTTCCTGTTACATGGAAATTACAATACTGTGAGATGTTCTTACTCAAGGTACTTACACTGGCAGATCCTGTTACGTGGAAATTACAATACTGTGAGATGTTCTTACTCAAGGTACTTACACTGGCAGTTCCTGATATGGAGAAATTATACTGTGAGATGTTCTCATTCAAGCTTTTTACACTGGCAATTCCTGATATATAGGAATTATACTGTGAGATGTTCTCACTCAAGTTATTTATACTGGCAGTTCCTGATATGGAAAAATTATATTGTGAGATTTTCTCATTCCATTTACTTACACTGGCAGTTCCTGATACGTAGATTTTATGATACTGCGAAATGTTCTTACTCAAGATACTAACACTGGCAGTTCCTGATATGGAGAAATTATACTGTGAGATGTTCTTACTCAAGGGACTTACAATGGCAGTTCCTGATACGCAGAAATTACCATACTGTGAGATGTTCTTACTCAAGGCACTTACACTGGCAGTTCCTGATATGCAGATATTATGATACTGTGAGATGTTCTCACTCAAGTTACTAATACTGGCAGTTCCTGATATGTAGAAATTACAATACAGCCAGATGTTCTTACTCAAGATACTTACACTGGCAGTTCCTGATATGTAGAAATTACGATACTGAAAGATGTTCTTACTCAAAGGACACACTAGCAGTTCATGATACGTAGAAATTACTATACTGTGAGATGTTCTTACTTAAGGTACTTACACTGACAGTTCCTGATATGTAGATATGTACGATACTGCGAGATGCTCTTACTCAAGGTACTTACACTGGCAGTTCCTGTTATGTAGACATTACGATACTGTAAGATGTTCTTACTCAAGGTACTTACACTGGCAGTTCCTGATATGTAGAAATTATGATGCTGTGAGATGTTCTTATTCAAGGTACTTACACTGGCAGTTCCTGATATAGCGAAATTACGATACTGTAAGATGTTCTTGCTCAAGGTACTTACACTTGAAGTTCCTGATATGTAGAAATTACGATACTGTGAGATGTTCTTACTTAAGGTACTTACACTGGCTGTTCCTGATATGGAGAAATTATACTGTGAGATGTTCTCACTCAAGTTACATACAATGGCAGTTCCTGATATGGAATTATACTGTGAGATGTCCCCCACTAAAGATACATTGGCAGTTCCTGATATGGTGAAATTATACTATGAGACATCCTCAGTCTAGCTACTTACATTGGTAGTTCCTGATATGAAGAAATTACACTGTGAGATGTTCTCACTCAAGCTACTTATACTGGCAGTTCCTGACATGGAGAAATTATACTGTGAGACGTCCTCACTTAAGCTACTTACCCTGGCAGGTCCTGATATGGAGAGATTATACTGTGATATGTCATCACTCAAGCTACTTAAGCTGGCAGTTCCTGATATGGAGAAATCAAACTGTGAGATGTCCTCAATCAAGCTACTTACACTGGCAGTTCCTGGCATAGAGAAATTATACTGTGAGATGTCCTTACAATCTACTTACACTGGCAGTTCCTGATATGGAGAAATTATACTGCGAAATGTCCTCACTTAAGCTACTGTCAGCAAGGTACTGGGAAGCTAGATGAATTGAAGGTGTCATGTCATCATAACTGTCGTCATCCTCATTCCGTCGTCTCTCTTTAACCTCCTGATGAATTGACACAAATTTTTTCTTCCGCTCCAAGGGAGACTGCAGATAATACAAGATATGGATGTTATAACCCATTCCTGTGAATAAGGAGTTTATAGAAATGAAAACCTAATTTAGACTTAGCGGATGCACAAGCCAATAAGGGCATACATGTAGATCCTACAGTAGTCAATAATATTGTAGATAACGAATTGGGGGACAAAATTTTTGGAAAAAAATTTGCTGTGGCATGAATTCTGGAGGCCAACTGCTGTTGTCTTGATGACCTGATAAATTTTGGCAGCCTATTCCTCATTAACTCTCGATATGGACACAGCCGTTTGTTGTAAACATGCATGAGGTTGATGATGATGGTGGTATCAATGCATTGGTTGATTGGATTTTTCTGAGCAGGAGCAGGCTTACTGCTAATACAAGTATTATAATTGGAAATAATCACAAGTGTTGTAGTGTGTATTGTATAATGAAAATGAGCGTCACCTGTTCACTCTCAGTCTAATAAATTGTATGTGCTACATCGTTTGGCCGAAGGTGATATTCAGGGCTTAATGCCTGAGTTTAAGCAAAGTGGCATGTCTGATGTGATTTTGCTGTTATGCTGGTGACAGCACATTAAGTATTGCGTATAGGGCAAAAGTAAGCCCAAGTTAACCGTGAAGTATTGGATATTTTTTTAGTTATTACAATGTCATAGGACATCGGCTTTTTACCGCTGGAAGTCCAGCTGGCTGCCACATCACTTCCACAGAATGATGAGATTAATATGTTGTTCTCTTCGTTTTATTGCATATGTATGCTATAATTTTACATGTGTCTCTAGTCAGTGGATAAATCATTTTATAGAGTTATGTGTTGTTTTGAATCAGTGCCTCATAAAACAAGAATTCCGCGGAAGGCGTCATCGCACCTGCTGGGGCAGAAGTCACAGGAGCCACAATCAGAACGTGGTTATTAAATAAGTTTATTTCATTCATAGCAGTGCTTACTTGGAAAACTGGGTTGAAAAAAATGTAGACAAAGTGCCTAGTGGGGCACATATATTCAGGGCCAGTCCCATTCCCTCTAATGGCTATATCTTCAGAACTGACTTTTCATATCATACAGCCCAATGATAATGGAACATTGACGTAAAATGTGTAAAAGTCACTGGAGCATGAAATATAGGTCAAGGTCACGGGTCAAGGTACCTGCTAATTCAGTACATCAAGGAGAAGCACAATGCAAGGTATGGTGGTTGTAGGCCTTGTAGTTGAGGAGTTATCAAACATCAATGTAAAATGTGTCAAATACAGGTCAAGGTCACTGGGTCAAGGTACCTGCCGAGCCAGTGCAATGAGGTGAAGCACTATGCAAGGTTTAGTGGTTGTAGGTCTTATATTTGATGAGATACCGAACATCAGCATAAAATGTGTCAAAGTCACTGGAGTGCACAATATAGGTCAAGGTCACCAGGTCAAGGTACCTTCCGAGTCAGTACATCGAGAAGAAGTACTATATAAGGTTTGGTGGTTGAAGGCCTTACAGCTGAGGACATATGGAAGGGTGACGTAAAAAGTGTAAAAGTCAATGGAGCGTGAAATATAGGTCAAGGTCACCCAGTGAAGGTACCTGTGGAGTCCGTACATTGAGGAGAAGCACTATGCAAGGTTTGATGGCTGTAGGCCTTACAGTTGAGGAGATATTGAACGTTGACGTAAAATGTGTAATAGGCACTGGAGCGCAAAATATAGGTCAAGGTCACCGGGTCAAGATACCTGCCGAGTCAGTACATCTAGGAGAAGCACTATGCAAGGTTTGGTGGCTAGAGGTCTTACACTTGAGGAGATCTGGAACATTGACGTAAATTATGTCAAAGTCACTGCAGCCAAAATATAGGTCAAGGTCACCAGGTCAAGGTATCTGCCAAGTCAGTACATTGAGAAGAAGCACTTTGCAAGGTTTGATGGTTGTAGGCCTTATAGTCGAGGAGATATCGAACGTCGACGCAAAATATGTCAAAGTCACTGGAGCGCAAAATATAGGTCAAGGTCACCAGGTCAAGGTACCTGCCAAGTCAGTACATCTAGGAGAAGCACTATGCAAGGTTTGGTAGTTGTACGCCTTATAGTTGAGAAGATCTGGAACGTCGACGTAAATTGTGTCAAAGTCAATGGAGCGCAAAATATAGGTCAAGGTCACTGGGTCAACATACCTGCCAAGTCAGGAGGTCAGGGAGATGTGTCATGCAAGGTATGATGGTTGTCGTAGAATTGTAGTTGATTAGAATACTAACTTCGACATAAATGTCGAACTTCGACATAACAGAACTGTTAACAGACAGACGGACAGATGAACGGACAGACGAATGGAAAAGCGGGCACCTATGTCGCAAAGTCGGGAGGTCAGGGAGATGTTTCATACAAGGTTTGATGGTTGTTTAGTTTTGTAGTTGATTAGAATACTAACTTTGACATAAATGTCGAACTTCGACATAACAGAACTGTTAACAGACGGACAGACAGACGGACAGACGAACAGACAGACGAATGGAAAAGTGGGCACCTATGTCGCAGAGTCAGGAGGTCAGGGATATGTTTCATGCAAGGTTTGATGGTTGTTTAGTCTTGTAGTTGATTAAAATACTAACTTTGACATAAATGTCGAACGTCGACATAGATGTTGACAGACGGACGGACGAATGGACAGACATACGGAAAAGCGGACGCCTATGTCACAAAGTCAGGAGGTCAGGGAGATGTTTCATGCAAGGTTTGATAGTTGTTTAGTCTTGTAGTTGATTAGAATACTAACTTTGACATAAATGTCGAACGTCGACATAAATGTTGACAGACGGACGGACGGACGTCCGGACTCACGAATGGGTACATACGTGGCTATGCACTTTGTGGCAAAAATCATTAAGTGGCTACTGATTTTAAGTGCCTATTACTGTCCATCATTATGTGTCTACAAATTACATTTAGCCACATTAGGTATGGATTACCTGTCCATAGCTATTATTCTCTTGTGTGGGTAGCCATTTAACCACATTAGGTATGGATTACCTGTCAGTAGCTACCATTCTCTTATGTGGCTAGCCATTTAGCCAAGTTAGATATAGATTAACTGTCCATAAGGGGCTACTGATTTTAAGTGGCTTTGGATTACCTGTCCATAGCTATTATTCTCTTGTGTGGGTAGCCATTTAACCACATTAGGTATGGATTACCTGTCAGTAGCTACCATTCTCTTATGTGGCTAGCCATTTAGCCACGTTAGGTATAGATTAACTGTTCATAAGGGGCTACTGATTTTAAGTGGCTTTCAAAAGATGTATTACTGCGCAGGCGCATAAAAAAAGATGGTACCCGAGGGTACTTGGACGTCCTTAGGAATGGATGGATTTCTGACCATTATTATGTGCCTACAAATTAAAATAACTTTATTTAGCCAGATTAAGTATGGATTACCTGTCCATAGCTCTCTCTAATGTGGCTAGCCTGGTATGACCATTTTGCCACTTAAGTATCTAAAATGCTGATGGTAAGCCACGCAAGTACCCGCTCGTGGGAACGGGCGGACGGACGGACGGACGGACGGAAAATCGGACGCCTATATCGCACCCTGCTACAAGCAGGTGCGATAATAAAAGTAAAGTCCCTGACCAAACTTTTCAGATGTGCAAGGTGATCTGAACCTTTGTTATTTGCAAATACATTAACTCTTTCAACGCGAGTTTATGAAGTGGATGATACCATCTTTGACTCAAAATATCCATTACTGCAAAAACAGAATGACAAATCATGGAATGGTGTAGATCCCGATGTGAAGGCCCATTACTAGCCATCTCATATGACCTATAATGTTTGCATAGATATTCGTTTTGGAATGCAGGACTAAAAGAACTTTAATTCTTGTCCTGCTGAACCGGGATATATCCTGCCTTTGCAAACAGTGTAGATCCAGATCAGTGAAGAAGCCAACTGATCTGGATCTGCACTGTTTGTCATTAAGTATGTGAATTTATATCAACAACCTGGATCAAGTAATCTGAATGGCTGAAAATTGGAAGTGGGTGTGGCATCTTAATTTATTCAGCGTGACAAGGGTTAAACTCTTTGTACTCTGAAAGAAAATTCAGCATACAACAAATGACTGATACTTTTCTTATTTTTCCCAGCCAATAGGCCTAACTTTTAAAGCAACAACCACACCAGCAGTGAACAACAATTCACATGAAATGTCAAAATCTATTTTCTGGGAAACTTAGGAAAAATATTTCAAGTTGTTATCTGCTGAAACTTTTACCCAGCATGCTTAGGGTTAAAAATGATCTCAAGATTATTTCTCCAGTTGGTCACAGCAAGTATTTCTCCAGTTGGTCACAGCAAATAACTAAAGCAAGTGCCCAGAGGGTCACGAATACCCCCGGCTGGAGCCATTTCTTAATTAGGAAATATTTCAAAGTTAATGACAATGATATAAGGCAAGATATAGTTTACAATGTCAGTCTCTGAGTGACAATGATCTATCATCCCAAGTACAACTTTCCTGGAGTAAAACGTCTTCAAGACATGAAGCAAATTTGCTGGGCCATAAAATATAGGTCACTGACCTACATATACTTGAGATATTAATCTGATGGTTACACTGATGCATTATACCAACTAAGATGTTAATCCATTACATAATCTAAAAAATATTAAGCAAATCACTTGACCATGAAATATAGGTCATACTGATTTTTATTTTATTGTTAGCGGTGAGTTCAGTGTATATCTGGTGAAAATAAAAGTGGTATCAATCACTAGTGAAATGATATCGTATCATTTCACTAGTGACTGATACGATTTATATTTTCACTCCTCGCTTTGGACAACTTCAGTTTTCATTGTTTCATAAGTGGATCTTACCTCCACTTCAGATTTTTTAATGCCTCTAAATTGTTTGTTTCTGAACTAAACCATCAAGTGTTGGTATCCATTTTCTTAGTAAGAATGTAAGGAAAATGTTGGTATCAAAATTATTTTTATTTGCCAAAACTTTTTTTTTTTTTTCTTCAGGGTTTTACATGTTAAGCATTGAGCCTCGATGCCATGACGTTCATGTTTTGTTTGGTGACGTTAGTCATGACGTCAGAAATGCGCATTGGCGTGTAAACGATTAAATAAAAAGAAAATTTACTCTTTTTCAGTGAATACCATAAAATTTTCATCTCGTGTAATGAAAACATTCAAATTTTCACTCGTGCTTCGCACTCGTGAAAATACTCATGTTTTCATTTCACTCGATGACAATATTTATGGTATTCACAGCCAAAGAGTAAATATCCTCTATATATTTACTTTGAGATGAAAGTTTGGGTCACACTGTGTCATTATATGTAAATATGACATTTAGGTATCAAATAGTTGGAGATATAAGACAAAATCACAGGGCTATGAAATATAGGTCACATAATCCCAAAATATAATAGTAATAATACATCAAATTGTCTTCAACATGTCACATAAAATGACTGGACTATGAAATATAGGTCACAGTGACCTACATTTACTTTATGGTCAACTGTTGGATCATACTAATTCATACTCCCAAATAATGATGTTCATACATCAATTAACATTCAAGATATGCAAAATTACTGGACCATGAAATAAAGATCAAGGTGACCTACATTTGTTATGCTGTCAATTGTGGTGTCACACAGAACCAATATTCCAAGTATCACATTAATCCAAAAAATAGTCTTCAAGATATAAGGCAAAATTGCTGGAGCATGAAAATATGATCACAATGATTTGTTTGTTTGTGTTGAGGTTTTACAGCCCAGTCAACCCAATGGGGTCATGTTGAGCGCGGTCAGTTTACCTAACCACACGTTTACTGGGCAGGCTTAGTCCTCTAAGTGGTTAACCAGTATTGTGCACATTCTTTCGCCAGAATGACCTTGACCTTATTACACTGAATGTTGATGTGATAAACATGTTTGATGCCCATCCTTCTTTTAATAAGAGGTTGTTTGTATAAACAAAACTGCAACATACTACTTTATTGAGGCATAAATCCATGAAATAGGCTTCAAAATATGTCAAAATCACTGAAGCATGAAAATAAGGTCACAATTACCTTGACCTTATTACACTGAATGTTGATGTGATAAACATGTCTGATGCCCATCCTTCTTTTAATAAGAGGTTGTTTGTATAAACAAACTGCAATATACTACTTTATTGGGGTGTCCTAGATTTTGACCTCTAGCCCCACCCTGGGGTATGACCCAGGGGTCCATAGATATAGAATGGATGAGAACCCTCCCAGGTACCCCCATACCAAATATGAAAAGTTTTGATCGGTGGCTGCAGAGTTATAAGTAATCAAAAAACTTCGAAGTTAAACTTGGTTATAGAAAGAGTTAATGGATGGAATCACACCCGGACAGACGGAAGGACGGATGCACGGACAGACAAACAGACTAACGGAACAGACGAAAACTATATACCCCTTCGGCATACTTCGTATGCTGTGTGTATAATAAACATAATGAATAGACTGTCAACTTCAAAGTCTGATAAAAAGATGTAAATTATGACTAAAAAAAAGCCACCAATTTTTTTCCAAGTTCAGGATATAAAATGCATTGTTGCCTGCAGATATTACCAAAACATACTACATGTAATTGGGCTGTGTCATGTGAAAACATGCCTTTAAATATGCACAAAATGTGCTGATTCACATCATCCTGCACACGTGCAAAGTATTATCCTGGCCTTATCTCTCCATTCACACATTCTGTAGTATCTAATGATTCTCTTAGTGGACAGCGAAGGCCCTGATCAGACTGCGCATCTGCGCAGTCTGATCTGGGCCTTCGCTGTCTGCATATGTTCAAAGACAGATTTTTGCATTGCGTGGCCCAACTGTACAGATGAAAATGATGAACCTACCATCAGTTCTATAGGAAACTCATACTGTTTGTTCTTGTCAATGAAATTATCCAGCAAAAACTGTCCCTGAAAGAAAAACGATGGACAAGATCAGACCAGGTGTAGCTGTCACCAAATGAATAACAGGATTCCTAAGCTAAAGTTTCCAGGGAAAAGATTAGAAGCAAAACATCTTTATGAATGAACACTGCCTTGTATTTTGATGACAAAATATTTAAAATGTATAAAGAGGCTCTCTAATACTGTTAGAACATTCGATCACCATGCTGAAGGTTCTGGGCTCATGCCTGGCTCAGACCACTTCTGAAACAAGAGCTCCGCCAAGCGGGGCATTATACGCCCGTGGCAAGTTATAAGATGTAGTACATAAACTGGCTCCTGTATAATTCAGTGCTCCGGATATAAACTGTAAGTGGAATTACAAAAAAAAAAAATTAAAAAATTTTCATTGGGGCAAAGCTCTGCTGATATTTGGTGAACTGTAACCTAAGGGTCCAAGCTTGGCCAGAAATTAAGGGAGAAGTGTCTTCTCCCATCTGGGAAAATAGGGAGAAGTTTGCTGCATCTAGGAAGAAATGCTTTTGGACAGAGGACACACAACAGAAGCATGGCTATATCATAAGCTCATATGAGCCTTTGGCTGATTTGTTTTTCCTACACTTCAATATTGGACCAAAAAATAACAAAACAAAAATAAACAACCAAACAAATAAAAAAAAAAAATGCTGCAAGAAATTTTTTTGTAAACCTTTAACTTGTTTTATACTGATTCCTCAAGGGAGCCAAATCAGAAGAGTATTAAAAAAAAAAAAAAAAAAATCCCCCAAAAAATTATGTTTATAAGTTTTGATATAAGTCAAGCTTCTTAATTCAGTATCATTTAATAAATGTATTTATAAAGATTTAATAATGGCAACATTTCCTTGCAAATCTAATAAAAGAAAACAAAAAAAAAAAAAAAAAAAAAAAAAAAAAAAAAGATAAAAAAACTGCAAATATTTGGTGCACTGTAACCTCCAAATAATATGTACTGCTCCACATCATCATGTAACTATTTATGAGGTTTCAGCTTGATCGGATGTAAACTGCAGGAGATTTTAGCAGGAAACAAAATATTAATAGAAATTTTCAAAGGCATTTAACTCTGCTAATATTTGGTGGACTGTAACCTTGAAACAATATACGCTGCTCCACATCATGGTCTAACTACAAATCAAGTTTCAGCTTGATCAGATGTAAACTGTAGGAGAAGTAAGCTGGAAACCAAAAGTTAGCTGAAATTTTCAAAGGGGCATAACTCTGCCAATATTTGGTGCACTGTAACCTTGAAACAATATGCGCTGCTCTACAACATCGTGTAACTATTTATGAAGTTTCAGCTTGATCAGATGTAAACTGTAGAAGGATTTAGCCGGAAATGAAAAATTAATAGAAATTTTCAAAGCCTTAAGGGGTATAACTCTGCTAATATTTGGTGGACTGTAACCTTGAAGCAATATGCGCTGCTCCAAATCCTGGTCTAACTACAAATCAGGTTTCAGCTTGAACGGATGTCAACTGTAGGAGGATGTAGCTGGAAAAGAAAAGTTTACAGAAATTTCAAAGGGTGCACTGTAACCTCGAAATAATACGCACTGCTCCACATCATCGTGTATCTATTTATAAAGTTTCAGCTTGATTGGATGTAAACTGTAGGAGGATTTAGCCAGAAACGAAAAATTAAAAGAAATTTTCAAAGGGGTATAATTCTGCTAATATTTGGTGGACTGTAACCTTGAAACAATATGCGCTGCTCCACATCATGGTCTCACTACAAATCAAGTTTCAGCTTGATCGAATGTAAACTATTGCAGGAGCTAGCCGGAAATGAAAAGTTTACAGAAATTTTCAAAGGGGTATAACTCTGCTAATATTTGGTGGACTGTAACCTCAACATAGTATGCACTGCTCCACATCATGATCTAACTATAAATGAAGTTTCAGCTTGATCAGATGTAAAATGTAGGAGGAGTTAACCGGAAATGAAAAGTTTACAGAAATTTTCAAAGGGGCATAACTCTGCAAACATTTGGTGGACTGTAACCCTGAAAAAATATGCGCTGCTCCACATCATGGTCTAACTATATACCAAGTTTCAGCTTGATTGGATGTAAACTGTAGGAGGAGTTAGCCAGAAACAAAAAAGTTTACGGACGGACAGATGGACGCCATACCCCGTAACATTATACGTCCCATTTTTCAAACAGGCGTATAAAAACTCAGCCAGGAAAGAATGTGTTCCCTTCCAAGTATGGTTAAAGGCTTGGAAAGGAGAGAATTTGACCCTGCTCAAAACACAATGTGCTCTAATTCCAACTAACCCAAAGGCCACCATAGTTCTACATATGAACTGCAACATGAGAAAACATACCTTCTAACATGTGCACCCAACCAAGTACAAGTGAATGCGTTGGCTGTTCTGAATCTTTGCTGGGTGCACAAATCTGAAGATACCTTTTCTAATGTTGTGGCTCATATTAATTTTGTTTTGTTTATCACTGTTGTCTTACAGAAAGCAGTCAGAAATAAATCAATGTCAGCTCCCTTCCAAGTTTAATCAATTAACATGCCAGATATGAACAGAAAACCTTTTAAATCTTAAAGCACTAGTCACAATAGTAGGATAATACATTCTAAAACAATTTTGAAGGGTATTTTAAGCGTTAAATAGTCTGCATATAAGAAATAAGAAATATTCTTTTTTCACACACACACACAAAAAGAGTTTGGTATTTCACTCAAATTGTCTGAATGACATACCAGACTATTTCTGGAGAGAACTAACAGCTGCACGCTATTAAAAACATTAAAAACCTTGGAGAGATTTTTATCCACAAAAAGCCAACCTTACATCATTACATTAACAAGTCTACATGTATTTAATGCACACCCACCCACATGTTATTGTATGAAATATAGAGAAAACTGAGGTATGCAGTGGTACACATTAGGTGATAATTCACAACTGGGTTTGGTTTCAAACCAAATTTCTAATTTGTTTGTACATAATTTCTATTGGCATTTGATATAGCAAAAAAAAATATTTTATAAAGCTTAATAACCATCATTCTGTCTTTTTTTTACATTTTCTATTCTAAAAAAAGTGCAAGGCTTATAAAAGAATACTTCATATTAGTGTTTTAACCTTGCTTAGCCCGGATATGCCCTGCCTTTGCAAACAGATAGATCCAGATCAGTTGGCTTCTGAAAAAACTAACTGATCTGGATCGACAGTGTTTGTCATTGAGTATGTGAATTTGTATCAACAAAGTGATCAAGTGATCTGACTGGCTGAAAGTTAGAAGTGGGCATGGCATCTCGATTTATTCAGCATGGCAAGGGTTAATGTAAGATGCACATACCTTTGACTGTTTTTCCTCAAACAGAAATGAGGTATAGAACTTGAGCTCACTTTGTGTCCTTGATATAAATGCTACCATGAGATTGTAGGCAGCACAGTGGTACTGTCGGCGGAGGTCCAACAGAATTGTCTCGTCCCTCACGTCTTCACTCTTTGCTTCTTGTGCCAGCCTGGGGTAACAAACAACCAACTTAATCTTGAACCAGCTGCAGACTATAATTAGCTGATGACATACTGACATTTAATTATTCATTTATACCATATACAGTATTTGACCTAATTACTACACTGTGCGCTTAGGTTTTTCAAAATTACTGGGAAAACTTGTGGTAAAATATGTATCTATCTACTAAGTGCACAATTAAAAAAAAAAAAGAAAAAAAAAAAAAGATGTTTGTGCAATTTTTTTTTCTGATTTACATAATAACTGCGTATGTTGTGGGTACTCATTTGAACTGCATCAACAAGTCTATGCAATTCAAATGGGTACCCACATCATAAAAATGTATGTTGTGGGTACTCATTTGAATTGCATGGACGTCGATGGAATTCAAATGGGTACCCACAAAATATACCTTTACAAAGAAGACAAAAGATACAAAGGCTGTAATCTGAAATTTACAATATTGCTTGACTGTGCACTTATAGTGGTATGTGCTGTAATTAGGTTGAATACCGTATACCCTAAACTGTTTAACACTTTAACACCTTACCCAAATTACCCTAAAATTTCAACAATTCCTGTTGATAAGACTAAAATATGCTGAATGAGTATCAGCAGTGTCAGCCCTGACCAGATGCGGCAAAATGAAGCATCTGATCTGAGCCTATACTGTCTGCATGGAGCTGTCTGTCATAAGAATGGTATATACATGTAGGGTAAATACATGTACAGTCAAACCTCAATGGCTCGAACATCTTTGGGACCATGGAAATTTGTTCTTGATATAGTAGTTCAAGCCACTAAGGGTTAACCATAGCACCAGGTTAGGAGACAAATGGGAATAATATATGGTTGTTTTTTCAATCTATAAAATAACAGTATGCTGAGTGTACTCATTAGAATTGCCTCAATGAGGCAATTCTAATGAGTGCACACAACATACATTTCCGTGATAAAATAGGAAAAAATCCTAAAATATCCCTAAATATTTGTTTTCTTGAGCTTTCGGAAGACTTTCCTCTAGACTAAAAAACGAGTTCGAATTAGCCGTGGTAAACAAGTCATGGGTGTTCGAGTCACTGATGTTTTATTGTATATACCAGGCTTATGAGTTTGGATGTACAAGGAATCAAAACTGCAGCAAAATAAAAAGTTTATGAATAATATTCAGTCATGACAAAACTGTATTGGCACTACTTCTGCCCATATTTCAAGATAAAGCCCCTTTTTTTATCAAACAAAAAGCACAGATCTTTTTTTTTTCCTCCATGAAAACATATGCTGGCAGTACTCATCAGAAATGCCAATGTGGTGCTTCTAATTAATATCCATAACCAAGCATCAAGAAGATTTAACCAATCTTCTACATGCATATATACTCTTACTTGGAAATGAACACAGTCAATTCTTTTCCTGTATCCACCTTTCCACCAGCAAATGTTCTGACAATAGTAGCCCCAGTCCCCACAACTTCATCTTTCGAGCAGCGGGAATAGAGCACTTCCAAGAGTTGGAAACAACACAGTCTTGTCACCAGCTGCCCCTCCAGTATGGCCTCGGAACTCTATGATAAAGTTATAAAGAAAAATTATAAAATACCTCAAGAAAATCTAGCAAAAACAGTCTTACCATATTTATCCAAAATATTCGCACAGTACGACATGGTCCAAAGGTTATAAAACTTTTTTCATGCTGAACTCAGCTGAGCATGAAATTTTCTCTGCTAATAAATATGAAAATGCCAACAACAGTTGGCATTTTCATATTTATCAGCAGAGAAATTTTCATGCTCAGCTATGTTTAGAAAGAAAGAATTTGCAATTGTTAGTAATTTGAGATTTATTAGCAGGGCAATTTCATGTTAAGCTGAACATGAAAAAAAGTTTTATAACTCTGGGCCTGAGCAAACTGTGTAGATGATGACTTGGTATTCTACCTCTCTTTAAGTTATATTGAGATGATGAGCCATTCACTTAACCTACTCATACTTTTCCTTGGCAAGCTTAGTCCATAGTGATTAACCCTTATTTGTCCACATACTTTCACCAGCAACTGAAAGCTGTGCTTTTTTAATCAGCAAAAGTGAGAAAGAATGTCCACAGAAATGACCTTGCAATCCCTGGATTTGCATTTTGCTTGTTTGTGTTGAGGTTTTACGGTCCAGTCAACCCATTAGGTCACATCAAACACAGTTGTTTACCTAAGCACACTTTTTCTGGGCAGGCTTAGTCCTCTAAGCCGTTAACCAGAAATTGTGCATATTCTTTCGCCAGCTGGACCTGCAGTGGGACAAGCTTTGTTTGTTTGATTTGGGCTTAACGTCGCTTTCAACCTTTTTCAGTCATATCGCGACGGTGTCTGGATGTGGCAGGGAGCTCAATGCTCACTTTTAGAGTGCTGCCTCACTGAAATATCACGCCCCAGACACTTTGACATGATATTCCACCCAGTCACATTATACTGACACTGAGCTGACCAGTTCTAGCTCTACTTTCTTAATGCTGAGCGCCAAGCGAAAGAGCAGCTAGTACCATTTTTAAAGTCTTTGGTATGACCCGGCCGGGGATCGAACCCGCAACCTCCCGGTCACAAAGTGGACGCTCTACCACTGAGCCACTGTGCCGGTGTGGGACAAGCTACTGGCTGCGTTATGGAGCCCAGCCATGAAGCAGTCAGGGCTCAGTTGTTCAAAGCTTGTTAGGATCAAAATGTTAAATGTTCTAGTAAGTACAATATCTAATTCACAGGTATTTTTACTGAAAAATGTGAGTAGTTTTTGCATATTTAATGATCAAAGTTTTAACAATACGTT
The DNA here is from genome assembly GCA_964016985.1 of Anodontia alba. NCBI lineage: Eukaryota > Metazoa > Mollusca > Bivalvia > Lucinida > Lucinidae > Anodontia > Anodontia alba. The sequence continues at coordinate 86,863,401 of OZ024822.1, forward strand.
AACTAATGATTTCATTAGTTTTGAACAACTGGGCCCTGATCAAGTCTCCATTTTTCTGTAGAAAATATAATGTCTAAAGCAGCCAAGGCACTAATGCGAATGGATATGCAGACAGATCTGTGTCTTCACTGCAATTATACACATATAAATGCTTTGCACCCTGTATTAAAATAGTATAAGATGATATTTTTAAACCTTCTGTTTATTTTTCTTTGACGACAATTCCATAAAATTGACATTTCATATCGTTTGGGAAGAATTTTGAGGTTAGGTTTAATTTCATTGTTAATCTTTTGGTGATGCCTTGACAGTGACTGGATGTAACGGAGGAAACAGGTGGAAACTACAGTAAAATCTCAATGACTCAAACACTGATGACTTGTTTACCGTGGCTCATTCGAACTTGCTTTTGAGTCCCTAGTAAATTCTTCTGATAGCTCAAGAAAAACAATAAGGAATGCTTTAGGAAGTTTTCCTATTTTTCATTAAAATGTATGCTGTGTGTACTTATTAGAATTGCCTCACTGAGGCAATTCTAATGAGTAACAGCATTATTTTATAGAAGATTGAAAAGACATTCCTATATTCTCATTTGTCATCTAACTTGGAGCTATAATTAACCCTCAGTTGCTCGAACTTCCCATATCTGGAATAAATTTCTTTGGTCCCAAAGATGTTCAAGCCATTGAGGTTTGACTGTTTCCCTTTTATAGTGCTGACTGATGGTACCATCAGCTCCATACACACTGACTTGATTCTACTACCAGTCACCTTGTACTGGCACTAGTGGGATCAGTCCTTGCTCTGCTTCCTAATGTGAAGTCCTATGCAAATGAGCAGCTAGCAGTAATTTTAGGAAGTATTAGGTATGACTCAGCTAGGGATCAACCCACAACCTCCTGATCAAAAGATATGCACTAATTTGTCACCTTTGGCAATCACAGAGATACATTTACCTTGGATAGTTTAGCCTCTAACAGCTCCTTAATTTGTACAATATGATCGAGAAAGAACTCCAATAAAGCAGATTTACTACAGATTCTTAGCATGGACAGGCAGACACGTTCAATCGTTGCCCTCCTGATCTCAGCTGGGAAGCCTCCAGTTTTAACAAAGATTTTGTACGGTACATCCATGGCTGCTTTCTGTTTGTCTCTACCTAATCTGAAATATTAAAAGCAATGGATACCATCTCAAGGGAGTCAACTTTTTCATCAAAACTTTCTTTTTTTTTTTTTTTTTTTTTTTTTTTTTTTTATTTGCGTTTTACGGCCCTTTCAAGAACATTTCACTTATATCGGGCCAATGGTTCATCAAAGGTGGGCAAAAACCGGAGAACCCGGGGAAAAAACCACCTGATCATCCCTAAGCAGAACTTGGCTCTCCCACATGTGTCCCCTAGCGAGGCTCAAACCATAGCAGTAAGAAACCTAATTGATTAAGAGTTAACTCTCTTATCCACTAGGCTACAGGGGGCCCAAACTGTTTTATCTCTCTTCTGAAAGGGGCCTACTCTAAAAGAAAGAAATGGGTCCCATAGGGTAGGGAGCCAATTCTTCCATTTTTGAGTAGATCCTTTTCAGATGGGGTTTGGTCTGCAGGGTTGCAAACAGGATTTTTTGTTTGAGTTTGAGTTGAGGTCAATATTGTTAAGGTCATGTTAAACTCAGTCATTTGATCTACTCACACAGTTCCTGGGCAGGCCTAGTCCTTTGAGAGGTTAACCAGTACTGGTGTACATACTTTCATCAGTAACTGACAACTGCCTTTCTTGAATAAGCAGAAGGCTAGAGACCAAAGAAAGCAAGGCGCTTCTAATGTGGACCCACAACATATGTTTTCTCCATGTCTGAAGAAAACATGTTGTGTGTTATCATTAGAAGAGATTGAACTAGGCACTTCAAATGAGTATCTACATTTTTTTGCTTTGGAGCTTTGTAGCTCAGCCAAAACTGTTAAGGTCAAGTCAAGCCGATCAATTAACCTATTCACACTTCTTCCAAGGAATGCTTAGTCCTGTAAGCAGTCAATCAGTACTTTGTGCACATACTTTTGCCACTAACAGACAACTGCCCTTCTTGAACAATGGAAGGGAAAGGATGTTTGTAGAAATTACTTTCTGATCAATCTCCATGAATATTAAGTGGGTGAGCCAGGATTCAAAACACAAATACGCTTCCCGACTGTGCTATAGACCCCTGCTTCTAAGAGTACCCACAACGTATGTTTGTGTTGAGAAATAAGATACAGTCGAACCTCGTTATCTCGAACTCGCTTATTTCAAATTACCGCTTATCTCGAAGTGAAAATCTGGTCCCTGTTTTAACATGAAACTATGACAACAGGTAATAAAATAATGTGGAAAAGAGGAGAAATTGCTCCTAAGGAGCAATTTCTCCTCTTTTCCACTTTTTTCATATATATATTTTTTACTTCAGGAGTCATTGATTGTGTTGAGGTTTAACGACACTTCAACCCTTGTGGGTCATTTTGTGTCGTCTCCCAGAGAAAGGGAGAAAAGAGAAAGAAGAGATAGTAGAAGAGATGAAAGAGAGGAACAGGGAAGAAAGAGGAACAGGAATGAAAGGGAAGAAACAGAAGAAATAAAAACATTCCCCCTCTACCTTTACCTACGACAAGGATAGCAGGCCTTGCCCAACTGTAAGCCAATATCAGTTGGACGCCCCGGTGACACAAGATACATGACACCTAGTCAAATTACATATTCATTTGTTAAATGTGGTTGTTCAATTTATTGTTTTCCTCACTCTCTCAACTCTGATATGTCGAAGTACGGATATCTCGAAGTGTTTCAGTGAGTCCCTTGGAATTCGAGATAACAGGAGTCGACTGTATGTACTTTTTTATCATAAAATTTTATAAAGTCCATTTGACTATTTGGTGATGTTTCTAAAAATGCTGGCTGAAAGACAAACAGATTTAACCCCTATCAAACTCCTGATGGAATACTCTGATCAGAATCCACACTGTTTGCTCTGACATGTCTCTGCTATGATATTTCGAGTAATTTTTTTTTTTTTTTATTTTCACTAAATTGTACAGACAAGATGGTAAGAAAAAACATTTTTTCCTCATCTTCTTTTAATTAGTCAATAGCATTTGGTATCTCACCCTCATCAATGTCCGTCTTAATATTTAAGTTAATAGTTAAGTTAACACTTAGCACTCTGGGTGAAAATTTCAGCAAAGGACATACAGAAATGTTTTTCTTATTTTTCCTAGAAAACAGGTTTAGACAGTTCATACAAATTGTCTCCAGAGGAGACAATTTGCATGAAATGTTAAATCCTGTTTTCTGGGAAAAATATGAAAACTATCTTCAATTTGTCGTCTGCTGAATTAGCCAGACAATGGTAAAGGTTAAATAGATTTTTTTCTAAAATGTATAGATAAGCCTGTAATAAAAACATTAAGACATTCTGATCTCACCTTCTTGTAAATTTGTCAATAGCATTTTGTATCTCATCCTCATGTACATGTTGAGTTTCTCGACAGAAGATACTGATGAGGAATTCTAGCAACATCAGACTTCCTGACAGCTGCAGTGCACTCAGAATCTGAAAAATTGTGACTCACACCATGTCATAGCTCTAGATAAGAGATGTATCCATACAGACAAAAATTTTTTTTATTTTTTTTTTTTTTTTTATTTTGCCATCAATATGCATGTGGTGAGTATTCCTTAGACACTATTCCAATATGTAGCCACGTTTGATTTTGTGGTTTCTGATTTGCTTTTGAGCCCACTTAACACTTTTAAGGTAATGCTGAGCCAGTCAGTTAACCTACTCATACGTTTCCTGGGCAGATTAACCCTTAAAATGCCAAGAAAACCTGCATCTGAAAATGTCGTCTGTTTATGTCGTCTGCAGAATATTCTTGCAAAATTTTCGAACCCATTTTTGCATGAAGACAAACAGTGTGGACCCTGATCAGACTGCTCCTAGAGGGTCCACACTGTTTGCAAAAATGTCTTTTAAAATCACAAGCAGATGACAAAGCAGACGACAATTGTTGTGATTGGCAGTGTAAGGGTTAAGTCCTCTAAGTTGTAAACCAGTACTTTGTGCAAATACTTTTGTATATTGCACTTCTTTTAAATATCAGTAGAAGAATGACTGTGCAAATTATTTCATGATCAATCTCCGTAGAAGTTATGTGGCTGAACTGGGAAACAAACTTATGACTCCTAGACCTGAAGTCTGATGTGCTAATTGATTTTGCAGAGAAATATGCTAGAACCCTGCCATTATCGTGTCGCGGGCAGATAACTTCGTAAAAATTTGACGAAATTTGCCCATTAGCAATCCCAAACAGAGCTCCTTAATGTCAATGCATACAGGAAGTTTGGTGAAAATCCCTTGTTATTTACTCAAGTTATAGTCCGGAAACGAAAATATGGGCGTGTCTTGGGCAGATAACTCTATCAAAAATTGACGAAATTTGCCCATTAGCAATCCCAAACCAGATCTCCACAATATCAATGCACATACCAAGTTTGGTGAAAATCCCTTGTTATTTACTCAAGGTAAAGTCCGAAAACGAAAATATAGGCGTGTCTCGGGCAGATAACTCTGTCAAAAATTGACGAAATTTGCCCATTAGCAATCCCAAACCAGATCTCCACAATATCAATGCACATACCAAGTTTGGCGAAAATCCATTAATGTTTACTCAAGTTATCATCCGGAAACGAAAAACTGACGGACAGACATACATACGACGGACGGACAGACTCACAGACGACCAACGTGAAACCATAATACCCCCCCACTATTGTGTGGCGGGGTATAAAAAGTAGCAAATGCAAAAACTCACATTTTTTTCAGAAAAATTATTAGCATATATGCCATTTTTAATGATCAAAAGTTTTAAAGAAACGTTAACGACATTATTAGTTTTGAACAACTGGGCCAAGATGTTTTACAGCCCTTTCAACATTATTTAAGTCATACTGAGACATAGGTGATAATGAAACTGTGCAATGAAGCCTTGTACAGTCATGCTGAATTCTACCTCCAGCGAGCTTTGAATCTGGGACCTTGCTGGAGTTTTACAGCCCAGTCCACACTGTTAAGGTCATATTGAGCCAATCAGTTAACCTACTCGCGCCTTTCCCAGGCAGGTTTAGTCCTCTACATGGTTAACAAGTATTTGTTCACATCCTTTTGCCAATAACTGACAACTGCCCTTCTGTGGAAGGGGAAGAATGACAGCAGTCAGATGATTTGTTTGTTTGAGTTGAGGTTTTACGGCCCAGTCAACCAAGTGGGGTCATGTCGAGCGCGGTCAGTTTACCAAACCACACGTTTACTGGGCAGGCTTAGTCCTCTAAGAGGTTAGCCAGTATTGTGCACATTCTTTCGCCAGAACAGTCAGATGAGCTACAGTGCTATGGAGCCCAGCTACATGGTACCTTATGCTCTGAAGTGGGAAAACTAACCACCTCACTCTGACAGATGAAACATACCCTATCTATTGCTGTAATGTAGTCCTGATATTTGGGGCTTCCCTTGGGGAATTCAGAACTTCTCAATGGGAAGTTATCAGCAACAAGCCTGTCCAAGCTGGATCTTAAGAAACAAAAAAAAAATGTGAACTGTCAGTGGTTGCCTAGGATGTGAAATGCCATCTTATTATCTAAAACAAATACAAGAAAAATGCCTAACGGCATTATGGACAGGTTTTTAAAATGGTTAACCAAAAGGTAAACCTGGGACGACACCCGACGCCAGACGCCCACCTGTCCATTGCTATTTTAAAGGACGGATTTTTTCAAAAACCCGTCCAAAAATCCAATGAAACTTTAAAATGTCATCTGCTGTTGCGACTGGCACTTAAGGTTATATTTATCACTCTGAAAACAAGCAGAAGCCCATACTTATAGATTTCTTAACTCTTTCACTGCCATTGGCGATAATAAAAGGCTTTTGCAAACAGTGTAGATCCAGATGAGACAGCTTATAATGAACTGTCTCATCAGGATCTAGGCTGTTTGACATTCAGTCTTTCAGTTTTACATATGAACTTCTTTCCAAGCAATACATATACAATATGTCAGTTTGGTTTAATAACCATCCTATCAACTGATAAAAGATGCATCTAAAAACTTATTTGTCCAGACAAGGATATCTTGTGCATACTTATTCCAATAATCTCAGCATCATGATTTTAATGAATCAGATTTGCACCATAAATTTATGTGAAAGTCAATGTTTTTTGGAAACAAAGGAGCATATCTGGAGTTCCTGGAATCACACTATGTTTTAATCTTCCCCAGTAGTTGAATATACACAATAACTCTTGGCATGGTGTTTTTGCCAAAAACAATATACGGACAGTTTTCTCATTTCTCCATAAAAATGTTCCACGTATCCATCAGAGATACTTCTTATCAGTATCCACAATATCAATTTCTGAGGAAAAATAGGAAAAACACTTCAATAACACTCTTTTATATAGCTATGTTAGTAATCTTACCTAGAATTATGTTACTACACAACCTCTTAAACTATTCCTGGGATCCAATGCAAAAATGTGTTAATGGCTAAACAAATGTGTTGTATCCAAACAAAAGTGCACAGATTATATTGAAAAATGGTCATTTTTCTATATAAAAAAGCTAAACTATAAAACCCCGTTATTATCGTGTCACGGGCAGATAACTCTGTAAAAAATTGATGAAATTTGCCCATTAGCAATCCCAAACCAGATCTCCACAATATCAATGCACATATCAAATTTGGTGAAAATCCATTGATGTTTACTTAAATTATCATCTGGAAACAAAAAATGGATTGATAGACACGGATATCCAACGTGAAACCATAATATCCTGCCACAATCGAGTGGCAGGGTATAATAATCTATGCACTTTTGTCTTGTTTTTAAACAAAACTGTATACACTATATAGAAAAATGACAATAAATGGTCATTTTTCTATATAATCTATACAGTTTAGTTTGAATATGAGTTCTGAGGCCCATCTTTAAACCATTTTATATCCGAAACATCTTATAACTAGAAATGTGTTTGTAAAACACTATGCCCCCAACTGTATGCTTGTTGATACACAATGCCAAAGCTGAAAAGGAACATAACTCCTACCAAAATTTGATCAGGTCGTCTACACCTTGGTTTCAAACTGTTTGCAAAATTTCTAACTCAAGTTGGTCCTTAGATATTTTGTTTACAAGATTTTCATTGGCCTAAGTTTGAAAAGGGTTATTACTCCACCATAAGGACTCTGACAGTAAGAAAAAAAAAACAAATTGACAATGGGCCATAACTCAACAAGTAGCTGGCAGCATTTATTCAAATGTTAATAAGGTCATCTACTTCTCACACTAAGTTTCAAGGCTCTAGCTTCAATAGTTTTTGAGATATTGTGCTGACAAGATTTCATCCATATACTTTCTATGGGCCATAACTCAGGAGAGACACATAGACTTGACAAGAAAAAAAAAGCATGTGTCAGCTATTTTTTCATGAGGAATCCATAGATGAAATTTTAAAACCCTAGCATGCACAGTTCAAAAGTTAGGCTATGCATCAAAGTGTGCAATGTAAAAAATGTCCAGAATGACATAGGGACATAACTCAAGAAGTACTTTCCAGAATTTTATTCAAAAGTTAATCAGTTCATCTACTCATCGCAACCAATCTATTCCTCAAATTTCAAGGCTCCACAATAGTTTTTGAGATAATTTGCTAACAAGACTTCGTCCATATTTTTTTCAAAAGGCCATAACTCAGGAAAGGGGCATAATCCTGATAAGAAAAAAATAAATGTCAAATATTTTTTCATGCGGCGTCCAAATACAAAATTTCAAAACCCTAGCATGCATAGTTCAAAGGTTAGGCTATGCATCAACTTGATTTCATCCATTTTTTTATCAAAGGGCCATAACTCAGAAAAGGGGCATAATCTGAACGAGAGAAGAAAAATACATCCAGCTATTTTTGTATGAGAAATCCATCCATGAAATTTCAAAACCCTAGCATGCACAAGTCAAAAGTTATATTATGCATCAGGTGAGCAACGTAAAATGCCCAAAGTTACAAAGGGCCATAACCCATGAAGTACTTTTCAGATTTTATTCAAAAGTTAATCAGGTCATCTACTCATCACTTCCAATCTATTCACCAGGTTTGAAGGCTCTAGCTTTAATGGCTTTTAAGATAATTTTCTGACAAGATTTTATCCATATTCTTTCAAAGGGCCATAACTCAGGAAAGAGGCATAATCTTGATGAGAAAAAAACATACATAACAGCTATTTTTTCATAAAGAATCCATACATGAAATTTCAAAACACTAGTGTGCATGGTTCAAAAGTTATACTATACATCAAAAAGCAGGCTATGTAAAATGCCCAAAGTTACAAAGGGTCACAACTCATCAAGTATTTTTCAGAATTTATTCAAAACTTAATCGGGTCATCTACTCATCACAACCAATCTATTCACCATGTTTCAAAGCTCTAGCTGACAAGATTTCATCCTTATTTTTTTTCAAAGGGCCATAACTCAGGAAAGGTAAATAATCCTGAGGAAAAAAAAAAAAAATATTTGTCAGCCATATTTTCATGAGGAACCCATATATGAAATTTCGAGACACTATCGTGCAAGGTTCAAAAGTTATGTTATGCATCAAAAAGCATGCAACAGTAAAAATGCCCAAAGTTACAAAGGGCCATAACTCATAAAGTTTTTTCAGAATTTATTCAAAAGTTAATCAGTTCAACTAATCATCACTAACAATGTGTTCACCATGTTTCAAAGCCAGATGCAACATACCCTTCCAACTTCGAAGTTGGCGGCATAATGAACCATCTTTTAAAGAAGTGTGTGTAAATATAAACTTACTTATGTACTTACTTAAGTTTTCCAGGATACACATCGGGAGCATTTGCAAAAAAGGGGAGCAACTCCAACACTCGGCACTATAATCAGAAATAAAAGCAAATTTCAAGAAAATAAGATCAGCATATAAACATAGTGAAAATAAATAAATGCAGGTTTTCTAATTATTTTTATTTATAGTGTGTTTCAAATCTCTGAAATAATTATTAAGTAAAGATTATTTGTTAATCAACCACTTATTCTAAAACAGCACACTTATACAGGCAACAGAAATGAATTGTGTTTTATTCTGCAACAAATGAAAGGGCAGAAGAGTGTGATGCAAAGAGCTGCTGTTTCTGATGTTTTTAAGAATTTTTCTGAGGTCATTTGCCGTTTCCTGGATGTTAGACTGTAACATCATTTTTTCTCATAGATATGTAACAGATGTAAATGCATGAGTTACAGCCAAGAAAGCTGGCAGGATTTCATCCAACAATCACAGAAGGTTGGGAGAATCTGAAGGAATCAACAACAATTTTGTCGATTTTTAGTGTGTTAGAATTGAAACAGACCAATTCTATTGCATGAATTTGTTTTGCAACAAATCACAGTTTGTCTTTCAGTTGTAAATAGTTAAATCACTCATGCTATGCGCTTGTGATTTCTATCTACATTACAACTGACCTCCAACCTGTGATTTATTACGCAACAATTCAGGCTAGAGCTGTTCTATTTCTTCCAGAAAAAGGGGGTATAGCCTAATTTAGTGCTTGTAAATCAGAGAGTAACTGACGACCTTACTACAACTCTACCACATCATGGAAAACCTGTATAATATGCACGCAGCAAAAATCTAGAATAACTTGTGCAGCTTTGCAGTATGTTAGTCTTCACTGTCAGCTGTGAGAAAAGAACCTACCTTAAATGACAAACTGGTTTTTGTGTCTGTTAACAAAGACTGGTACATGGAAAACACATCCTGAAAGGCTGAATGACTGGGAGTACAGGCAAACTGAAACAAGAAATAGTAATGCATTCAATGCTATAGGCTTTCTAGCCCTTGAGCAGATGTCAAAATACAAGAATCTGTTATTAAGGGGAAATACTAGACTTTCAAGAGAGACAATTCTGTCAAAATGTTTTACTCCCTCTGGGGGCAAATTCTTTCCTTTTTTGAGTAGACCCCTTTTCAGAAGGCACCCTCTTGGAGCTAATTCTTTCCTTTTAGTGTAGACCTCCTTTCAGACCAAATTCTTTCCTTTTTGAGTAGATCCCTTTTCAGAAGGGACTGAATTCTTTCATTTTAGAGAAGACCCCATTTAGAATGGACTTGATATGCAGGAAAGCTAACAAGAATCCACAGAAGTAGTTTCCCTTGTCAAAAATGGTAGAAAATCTACCAAATCCATGTCCATTCACCTTAAATTTGATTAAGTTGAGGTTTTACAGCCCAGTCAACCCATTATGGTAATGTCGAGCCAGTCAGTTTACCTAACTAGTCTTTTCCTGGGCAAGCTTAGTCCTCTAAGAAGTAAACCAGTACTTTGCACATGTATACGTTTGCCATAACTGTCAACTGCCCTTTTTGAATCAGCAGAAGAAGAGAATGACTGTAGAAATAATTTCATGATCAACATTCTCAACAAAAATAGTTATATAAGCTGGGATTCAAACATGCCACCCCTTGATCTCCAGTCATATGCATTACTGACTGTGCTATTGAGCCTGTCATTACAGTAATTCAGAGCCTCCTTTATATGACAATGACTTTTTATACACCGACACCAAATGACATTCATTCATGAAAGCTTTTGTGGCACTTCAAGAAAATTTTGAAACAATGTTGCGATAAAAAAAGAAAAGGCATTTTTATTGTGGTTGTTCATTAATACACTGAAACATAAACATGCTGGCCTTCATATTTTCACAGTGAAGTGTACCTAGGATACATCAATGGCTTGTATATTCAAAATTCTTAAAAAATCCTGGGCCCAGTTGTTCAAAACTAACAATGTCGTTAGTTAACGTATCGTTAAAACTTTGATCATTAATTATCGCATACAAGCTAATATTTTTGCTGAAAAAATGTGAGTAGCTTTTGCAATTGCTAAAGCTACTCACATTTTTCCAGCAAAAATACCTGTGAATTAGATATTGTACTTCCTAGAACAGTTAACATTTTGACCACTAACGAGCTCGTTAAGGTTAATGCTTTGAACAACTGGGCCCAGGAAATTTCTCTGGAGTATAACAAATGAGCCACAATATGACAGAACCAACAAAGTGACTGTGCACCCAGTGAAGACTCAGGTCAGCCTGGGCATCAGCCCAGTCTAATCAGAGTCTTCGCTTAGCACTCAATGGGTAGCTAAGCTTTCTTCATGCAGTCAGTGAACTCTGATCAGACTGGGCGGATGCCCAGGCTGATGTCTTCCCTGGGTGCAGAGTCACTTTGATGGTTTTGTCATGTCGCGGCTCAAATGTGTTTGTTGAGAAACAAGACGATATCTATTTTTTTTTTTGCCTGAAATAAGCACCTTACCTTGAGCTATGTCTATATCAAATAGAGATCTTTTACAATATACATAGCAAATACACTGAAGCAAAGATCCAGACTACCAGACTTAATGGGTGTGCAGGTTGATGTCACCCTCTGGGCCTTTTCTGCTATAAAATTGATTTAAGCAAGTTTTCTCATGAATCAGCTTTCCCGATATCTCGATGAAACTCTATGTTACTGGTACTTATAAAAGCACCTCTGTGAGGCGCTTCTAATAAGTACCCACAAGAAGATTTTATCTAGATACTCTTCCAACCTTTGGCTCTGAAAAAAGTATACGAAGCTATGCACCTTTTTCATTAATCTGCATTTATGTAACACATACCGCTAGACAAAGTACCTTTTTTTTACCAAACAGTTATGATCTTTTTCTGATTTCTCCATGAAAACATATGCTATGGGTATTCATAAGAAGCGCCTCAACAAGGCACTTCTAATGAGTACCCACAGCATATGTTTTTGCCTTGCTGTTTTTTTGTTTTTTTTATGTGTGTGTGTTTTTTTTTTATTTTGTTTTTTTGTTTCACCAAAAAAGGTGATATTTTTCTGATTTCTCCATGAAAACTTATGTTTTCAGTACTCATTAGAAGTGCCTCAGTGAGGCACTGCTAATGAGTACCAACAATGTTTCTGCAGAGAAATAAGGAAGATATTTATCTAGATACCCCTCCAATCTTGAGCTCTGAAAGAAGCTGTGTTAAACCTGTTTTAAGCAAAAACCTAAGGAAAGGCCAAAAAGTGGTTGCTTAAGACAGGTGCTTGCTTAATACAGGTAAATTTACACTTATTTAACCTTTAAGGGATTCAAAAATATGGTCTATTAACAGAGGTGATTACTTAATACAAGTGGCCTTTAAGGCAGGTTTGACAGAATAAGAAACTATGTACCTTGCTGTCGATCAGCAGCAGCTTGGTTAACAGTAGCAGAGCCATTCCTTGTAGATCACTAGAGGCTTTCTTCTCCCACCAACATGACAGGGATTTCCACTGAGACAAGATACATTCCAGAACTGTACTGCCATCCCTGTGAATACAAAAAGCTACCATAATACCCTAAGTATTCTGACAGACAGGGCTGAGCAAACAATGTAGACCCAGATCACATGCCACATCGGATCAGTCTTCACCATTTGCCAGTCATCCAACAGTTTTGGGACATCCTAACAGGTGGTAGAACAGATTTGTGCAAAATTTTGGACAAGCATGGAAAAGAGTTAATGTGTTCGAATATTTAGCTAAGTTATGGATATTACATCCAGTAAGAGCCCTTCCATGAGAAACCCCTATATTGCATGCCCAAAACAGACTAAAAACTATGCAACATGACCACCTACGGCACCATTCACTTTTAAAATCTAACTTAACACAAGACCGCTCAACTACAAGCTAGTCACTGAAAGATTGATGACGAGAAAAGAATTTCAAAATCATTTGTTTCAAAAGTTGAAAATATGTTGGTCGAACAAGGCGTATAATCTGGTCAAAAACTGATGGTTTTACCCAAAAATGTATGCAGGTTATCATCATGTTAGCCCTGAATAGTACACTAAATCTCAAAATCCTAGTTCAAATACTTTTTTTTTTTCCAAAGTCATGTGAACAAGATTGTGATTTTTTTTTTTTTTTTTTTTTTTTGGGGGGGGGGGGGGGGGGGGGGGGGGGGGGGGTGTTGAGGGGAAGGGGAGGAGGAGGAGGGGGGAATTACTTGTATACTTTTTTAGTACATATCGGACAGAAAACAAAATAGAGTGTCTGACAGAAAACAAAATAGAGGTCTAGACATGTCTATTAATTTTTTATGCTCACATATGAAATTTCACAACCAAAACAGTATTAATTCTTTATTCTCAGTAAGCAACAAAAGTATAAATTATATTAGTTAACAAGACCTGCTGCAGGACAGGGTAGAATGACTGAATGTTCACCTGCCCATCATATGAAAATTTCTAAGTCACTACAGGCCAATGTCAGTGTGTTGAGCTTACACTGTACACAGAAATCTATAACCTTTGCAACAGCAATTAACATCTTTTCAGATATAACCTAAATTCATCCAGGATTTCAGAAGACACAGATCTTTAAAAAAAATCATAAAAAAAAGGCCCATATTTGACACTGTAGATTTTGTTCATTTCTACACTTACTTTTTCCTGAGCTCTCTATCCTTGCTTAATAAATCAACAGTTGATGTTAGAATGGTGCACACTCTATGCGAGTCTGACTCCGCCCTCTTCACCAACAATGGCACCACCTCTTTGACACATGTGACACAGTATTGACAGATAGATGATCTGAACATGGAGAAGAACATATCACCATAGGCCTGCTCTGAAGCCTGGCTAGCACTTCCAATCTTTGCTTTGTCTAAGACAGCTTCTACAAGTCTCTTAGCCTGCAATGTCATCAATGTTATACTGTAACAAGAGGGCCGAGATGGCCCTGTATCGCTCACCTGATTACCAGATAAATTTGCCTTTTCCTTCAGGAGAAGTGCAAAATAGATTTCCAAGATAGCTACCATGGTGGCCATCTTGGATTTCTGATCGGGACGACTTTAGCTCTTTTTTTATCTACAAGTCACCCTGATGCTTCCTACCAAGTTTGGAGTCAGTTGACGATGGACGACTGACACTGACTGATCAAAATAACTCACCTTTGAACACTTTGTGCTCAGGTGAGCTAATTAAGGAAACTGGATATACCATCTGGCTACCGCTTGATGTGTCTATAAACCTGCTGGATGAGTGACAAACAGTATAGACCCTAATCAGACACTGTGGAATGTGGTATCTGACCTGGGTCTCCACTGTTTAACCAGGCCTATCTGTCCACTAAAGGTAGGGTTAACCCTAGTTCTGCTGAACCCAGATATGTCCTGCCTTTGCAAACAGTGCAGATCCAGATCAGTTGGCTTCTGAAGAAGCCACTGATCTGGATCTGCACTGTTTGCCATTAAGTTAATCTGGATCAAGTCATCTGATTGACTGAAAATTGCAAATGGGTGTGGCTTCTTAATTTATTCAGCATGACAAGTGTAAATAGAGTATATAAACATAAACATGAGCTCAAGATGAAATATGTTGGTTTTTTGGTGATGGTGGTTTGTGAGGGGAGGGCAGCGAGATATTTTTATTTCTCCAAGATACTTTCTGTTATGGACACAAATTAGTCACAGTAGACACCCATTTTGGTGGGTAGTCATTTTGTCACTGCATAACCATTCTGAAAGAGTCCCTACAAATGCTGCTTTCATGGAGAAACAAGACAAACTTTTCAATGGAACAAATGTTGGTAATCATCTGTGTTTTGGAAGCATGTTGTTCCACCTACATATATTATTTACACAAAGACCATGATATGTAAACTGCCCCAAAAACGCAAATAAGTAGGAATGTGTAAAAACATACTTTCAGATGTGTGCCCAGCAAATCTCTGATCAGCCTATACATCTGCAGGCTGATGGATTTCTTTGCTATTTGCCTACGGAAAACTTGGACCCTTGGCTATCTACAGAGCACAGAGCACAGAGCAAAGCCTCTGATAAGACTGTGTGAATGTACAGGCTAATCCAAGTCTATACTGGGTGCACAAGTCCCAAGGTACGTTTTCGAATTGCAGATCATCTAAAAGACTCCTGGATTAGAGGCAAATAATCTGATCCTGATCACAGGATCAGCTGCTGCATGACTCTGATGTTCTGTGGCATCTGATCTAGGTCTACACTATTTGCTTAGGTTTGTCTGTCTGAATACTTATGGTAACTAAGGTAGGTACAAAGGTACAATTGAGTAAGTAACCACACTACAGTCCAGAGGTACAGACAACTTTTATTTTTATGAAGACATCTGTTTACTGCATGAAAGACCTTTTGAGTTTTCAGATCCAAGAATCAACTTTTCTTGTGTGGAAATAATTCTTCCACATAAAAATCTCTGATTTAAGCTCTGTTAAATTAAGGTTAAACATGTTTACTTACAGGTAATCCTAGTGCAAAGGATAACTTTAGCATCTCCTTGGCAACTACCAGTGCTGTTGGGGTCAAGGTTACTGATGTTATATTACCTGAAGTTTTACAAGATATTCCCTGCAAAAGAAAATGAACAATTCTGAATAACAATATTTGGGAAAAGGCCCTTAAAACAGACTGCATTTACCCTAAATATTGATATATATAAAATTCCTTACCATAGTTGTCCTAAAATTTGAACAAGTACATTTCAATACAGACAACAATCTTTATATCGACATTGGATACAACAAAATTTGTTACAAAGACAATTTGACTATCACAAACCTTCGCTTAAAAGGTAATAATTAGTCAAAAATTATGCAAGAATATTGTATTTAATACTTTATAGAAACATATGTTTTGCATATTTGTTAGAATCACCTCAGCAAGGCGATTCTAACAAATATCCAAAACATATGTTCTATGAGAAAATAAGATCAAAACAAGACCTTTTTTACATATCAATCTGCTCGTTAAGTATTCTGTACAAAAGCAAATTTATTTTAATGGCAAAGTCTTTGGGAACAAATACTGTCATTGTAACGAGGGTTCACTGTGCCTATCAATGTGTCCAAAAACCGCTGGATGAGTAGCAGTGTACACATTGATCAGACCTCATGCTCTGTGATATATGTTTGTTTATGTTGCAGTTTTACAGCCCAGACAACCAATTAGGGTCATGTTGAGCATGGTCAGTTTACCTAACCACACTTTTCCTGGGCAGGCTTTGTCCTCTAAGCGGTTAACCAGTATTTGTGCGCATTCTTTTGCCAGAAACTGTGGCATCTGATCTTGGTCCATACTGTTAATTCAGGCCTGTCTGTCCCTCAATACTAAATAGAGTATGGACAATGTCATGAACAAGTTATTCAAGGGAAGCAATACCTATCATCCATTGATCAGTTTTTCTTTGAGCAGTTGAAGATATGGAATGGTTGCACACAGTCATGTTGCTTCGACATCATGACAATGTAAACAAGCCTCATTTGCGAGGATAGTATGCAGATCTGGGAAAATCCAGACTCTCATATAGTTCATATAGCTCTATAATCATATAGTTCCATTACCTGGGCCCAGTTATTCAAAACTAACGATGTCATTAGTTAACGTATCGTTAAAACTTTGATCACTAAATATGGCATATACGCTAATATTTTTGCTAAAAAAATGTGAGTAGCTTTTGCATTTGCAAAAGCTACTCACAATTTTTTTAGCAAAAATACCGGTAAATTAGATATTGTACTTCCTAGAACTGTTAACATTTTGTCCACTAAGGAGCTCATCGTTAAGCTAACGATGCTTTGAACAACTGGGCCCTGGTAAATAGCCCTTGATAAGGTGCTCTTTTCAACCAAAAAAGTATCTATATTCTCTTATTTCTCGACAAAAACGTATGTTGGGGGTACTCATTAGAAGCATCTCGGCATATGTTTTCCCAATAATTTTGAAAAATCTAAGCGCACAGTGTGGCAATTAGGTTGAATATGGTAACTCTATAATCATACAGTCTATACCTGGTAGGACCACATACAGTTCTATACACAAATGTTATTATATGGTTCTGTACATGCCAAACTTTATCGTAAAGTTCCATAATTATGAGATGTTTGTTTGAGGTTTAGCGGCCTGAGCAACAATATTTCACCATGTTGGGCCCTCTTCCAGAGAGAAAGAAAAGAAAGACAGAAGGAAACAATAATAAACAACCCCCATCCAATACCTACCTTAAGCCAAATCAGTAGCACAACCCATTGCAAAAGATTTATGGCACCTTGGCAGCATCTAACCATACACCCCTGGGAGATATTATATGATTTCATACCTGATAGACATTATCAAACAGCTGCTGGCAGAAGACATCTTTTTTAGTCTTTGGTAGGCAGGGTAATAACAGATCAACACTGTGTAGCAGACCATAGCCTGATAGTAACTGTTGCAAACGTATATGATCCATGGACGGGTCATCAAGAGAAAGTGGCAGGATAGTAACTAAATTCCTGTAAATTGTAAAATAAATGATCCCTTCAATGTTTAGCATGCTGGCTAAAAATTTCTGGCAAAAGTTATTTTGAAATGAGTTTTTTTTTTTATTTTCCCCATAAAAATGACTTTGACACTGCATGCAAATTTACAGGACATGCCAAAATCTATTTTCTGAGAAAAAATAAGACCAATATCTTCATCTGGAATAAAATACTGTTAAACTAAATATCATCAATATGTTGTCTGCTGAATTTGCTCAGAGACTGCTAATGATGCAATGCAATGTTAACCCTTGTCAAGCTGAATAAATTAAGATGCCACGCCCACTTCTAATTATTAGCCAGCTATCAGATTACTTGATACAAATTCACATACTGAATGACAAACTGTGCAGGTCCAGATCAGTTGGCTTCTCAAGAGGCCACCTGATCTGGAGCTACACTGTTTGCAAAGGTAGGGCATATCCCGGACAAGCAGAACAAGGGTTAAAAAATAGGTAATATTGTTTGACGATCAAAAATAAGTCATGGTCATAAAATGATATCACATTGTTTGAGTCCTTGTTAGGGAGAAAGTGTATGTCAGGTAAAATTTACCAAATTTGTACGAAATTTCCCATGAAACTGAAACTCTGAGTTAAAGTAGCGTCCAACTGAAGCTATTCCTGAAGGTCCAGATCAGGCTGAACATTCAGTCTGATTAACACCTTCATTGTCTGCTTACAGAATCCTGGGATTCTTTTGTTTGTATTGAGGTTTTATGGTCCAATCAACCCAATGGGGTCATTTCGAGCGTGGTCAATTTACCTAACCACACTTTTACTGGGCAGGCTTAGTCCTTTAAGTGGTTAACCAGTATTGTGCATATTCTTTCGCCAGAAACTGACAACTGCCCTTCTTGAATCAGTGGAAGGGAGAGAATAACCGTAGACCGAGGTGGAACCTGCAACCTCCTGATCTTCAGTCAGACGCACATCCAACTGAGCCACCGACGCAGGCATGAGAACAGCTCAGGGTAAGCAGATGAAAAAAGAAAAAAAAAAAGTTATTTTCTTATTTCTCCATAAAAACATATGTTGCTACCTACAAAATATGCTTTTATGGAGAAATAGTAAGAAAAATATGTGGATACCCCTCTTAACTGTAGCTATGACATATTAAAAGAGAAGGTCCTGATCAAATTGCAAAGATGCTGAAGCAAATATGGCATAATGTCCCTTTTCCTGCACTGTGTATCACAAAGCAAACTTTGAAAATAGTACTATCACACCCACCTGTCTCCAGATAGAGATGTTCTGAAATTGTTGGCCATCTCAGTTTTAAAGGTTTTACAGAAAACTGTTAAAGTCTGAGCCATCTGAAATATAAATGAGCTATACATATATTATAAGAAATGCAAAACTATGGCACACATACAAAAAAAAAAGTCTGTCAGAATGAATAACAATGAGTGAACTGTATCTCTGGACGTGTTCCTAGTGATAAGCCCTGTACATTAATAATGGCCCTGAGGTTATAAAACTTTTTCATGTTCAACTCAGCTGATCATGAACTTTCTCTGCTAATAAATTTGAAAATGCCTACAATAAATGGCATTTTCATGTTTATTAGCAAAGAAATTTTCATGCTCAGCTATGTTTAGCAAGCAAGATTTTGCAATTGTTAGTAATTTGAGATTTATTAGAAGGACAAATTTCATGCTGAATTGAGTATTGAGTTGAGCACAAAAAAAGTTTTATAAACTTGGGCCTGGTTTTGAAAGGTGTCAGATACTAGTGTGGAAACTTCCTGTTAACAAAAGTTCTCTCTATTATAGTTTATATTTTCTTGCATGCCGGATAAGGATTTCCGCAAATTACACCAGTGCTAGCAAATCTTATCTCACACACCATTATCAGTCCTATGGGAAAGATAAAAATCGAGAATTTTCATGTGTTTTATATACACTGGTTGTATAGGATGTCTTGGTACGTCATCGTTAAGCCTGACATCACTGAATGTAATGACATCACTGAACATCATGGTATTGTCATCACAATATGGCCGACGTCTGCAATCGAAGTGACTGCATTATCAAAAACCCACTTTTAGAAATGAAAAGCATGCAAGAAAAAGAATCTATCATGGGTGTGAGGGACAGATAGAAAAAGCTGTCCCTCAGGATCACAGTCTGACATCACTCAGCAAGCCTCGTGATGCCAGACAGTACCCTCAGGATGGACTTTTCTATCTACCCCTCACCCCCATGATAGATTCTTATATTCTTGCACACCAGATAAAGGAAATGCCGAGTTTTACCCTGGGATAGAAATTCTTATCCTCCCCAGGTTATCCTTCCCAGGTTAAGATAAAAATTAAGAATTTTCACATTTTGATAAACACTGGTTGTATAGGACATCGTTAAGGTTGCGGTCAGTGAACCTAATGACGTCACTAAACGTCAAGTAATATTATCACAATATGGCAGATGTCTGCAATCAAGAAGCTACTGCATTATTAAAAATCCACATTCACAAATGAAAGGTATGCAAAAAAAGGAATCCATCAAGGATGTGAGAGGTAGATAGAAAAATCCGTCCCTCGAGGATCACAGTCTGGCATCACTCAGCAAGCCTTGTGATGCCTGACAGTGATCCTCGGGACCGATTCTTCTATCTAACCCTCACATCAATGATAGATCCTTATATTCAGATTCTTTGTGATCACTGAGCTCATTCCAGGACTTTTGAAAATTCATAGGAGAGTAGCTGATAAGACCTAACTAGCTGAAACTAGTTAGTCTAGCCCAGAAAACTTGACACTTCAGATGTTTTCAGCTTTGTGAGTATGGTAAATATCCTAAAATTTCAAACTCTTTACTCCATATTCGTTTGGCTTCAATTTTGCATTTTATGCATGTTCTTTAATTCTTTCCCTGCTAGAGGTGACTTTTGTCATCTGCTGATAACCTTTGCGAACAGTTTGGATCCAGATCAGACCCTACAAAACATTGGGCCTGATCTAAATCCACACTGTTTGACACGCTGATGATATTTCTGGAAGATTTTCTGAAAAAACTAATTTAAAAAAAAAAAAATCAACAAACGACAAAAAAGCATGCAAACTTACCCAGCAAGCAAAGAGTTAAAATGCATAGTGAAATGGCAAACAGTGTAGACCCTGATCAGACTGCTCCTTCAGGAGCAGTCTGATCTGAGTCTGCTCTGTTTGCATGTGCCATTTTGTCAGAAATTTTGAGGTATGAAATTTTAGGATATTTACAGTAAGTTCATTCTCTCAAGGGCCATTCCTTTCAGAATCTATCACTAGCTAGTGTTAGTGCTATGTGGTAGCCGTAAAACATCTCCTTGTACTTCAGTATAGTGTAGTTTATATTTTCTATTTCTCAGTGATCACGGAGTCCATTCAAGAATTTTTTAAAATTTATATGTTGGTCACTGATGAAGCCTAATTGAACGAATATAGACAGTCTGGCCCAGAAAGCTTTGACACTCCAGTTTTATGAGGGTTCATTGCTCTCCAAGGTCATTTCTTTTATAATCTATTCTATTTTCTGGTATGGGAAAAAATGTTGCTTTTTCTTCCGGGCAGCATTCCTCATTTACCTCCTGTGGTAAGTTTTTCATGATTTCTACATCTCCCATATTGAATCCCACAGCAGACGGCTCAACAACACAAGCACAGATGAGCTGCCAGAGATCTGATGTCCAAATACGTTTTGGTACAACCTATAAATCAAAGGGAAATACAGGTAATTTTTTTTAAATACAGTACATGTATTTTTTTTTATCATGTGATCACCATAGCTACTGCTTTTTTTTTAAGCTGAGAATTTCCAATATTTTTCTTATTTCTTCATGAAAACATGTTGTGGGTACTCATTAGAAGCACCTCACTGAGGTGCTTCTAATGAGTACCCACACGTTTTCATGGAGAAATAAAAAAAAAATATTTTCTGGATACCCACTCTTATCTGGATCACCTACAAGGCTTACATATATAGTTGTTGTGTGTTTTGTAATAGAGCAAACTTGACATACCTGCCTTACCAACATTAATTCAGAGATACGATGAAAAAACATTTCATTTTTTATCCAGTTTAAGAACGAGAGACAAACTAAAATTTTACAGGCTGTCAGATGCCACATTTTATGACCCCATTAATACCATATATCAATTTATTAAACCTCTCTTGGATAATAAAATGTCTATTTTTGAGGATTTGATTGTGTTGGGGTTTAACGACACGTCAACCCTTGAGGGTCATTTTGTGTCGTCTCCCAGAGAAAGGGAGAAAAGAGACAGAAGAGAGAGTAGAGGAGATGAAAGAGAGGGACAGGGAAGAAAGAAGAACAGGAATGAAAGTGAAGAAACAGAAGAAATAAAAACATTCCCCCTCTACCCTTACCCACTACAAGGATAGCAGGCCTTGCCCAACTGTAAGCCAATATCAGTTGGACGCCCCGGTGATGTAAGATACACAGCACCTTCGCACCACCCGACCACCTCTATTTTTGAGGAATATGGTGTCTTTACTCTACATGTTCCTATAATATCGTGTTTGCAAAAGAATAAGCCCTGACTGAACTCTGCAGATTATCATAATGCATTCATGACATAACGTAGATTTACTGACATTTGCCTCAAAATATAATAGTTGAAGAGTTACGCACTGACAGTGTTTCCTTCTTGTATTTGGCGAGCATTATGGTTAGAAATCCTAGCAGTCTCACTATAACTGTGCACTTGCCCCTGCAAATAGATTTGAGAGATCAGAGAGATATATATCAGCAAATGTATGTCATGCAAAATGTGGTCTTAATACATGTGAGCAGTGATGACGGAGCTCAGCCATGAAGATTGGGATTTGTAAAGCCCAGGGCCCAGTTGTTCAAAGCGTCGTTAGCTTAACAAGCTCGTTAAGGGTCATTTTGTTAACTGTTTTAGCGGATTCAATATACAATATTCTGATATTTTTTGCACAGCAAAAGCTACATTTTTCAGCAAAAAATTTCAACATACTTGCGTGCTGAAAAAACTTCAACATATTTGCGTATCACTCAATGTAAATTTTAACGACATCGTTAGCTTTGAACAACTGGGCCCAGATATTAAATATCTGCTGATTCTGCTCATATGCTCATATACTTACAAGCCCAGTTTCAGCTTGCTCACTGAGCCAGCACCCCAACCCCACATCCCAAAGCTCTGAAAACATTTCTGAACTAGTAGCAGTGTTTTCAGAGAAAACAGATGTCCCCCCACCAAATTTTCAGTTTTTCTATTACTGTGACCTTGAGAATTAGGTCAAGGTCACCTAAATCTAAACACTTCTTTGATGTGTCCGAATTATATATCCATGAAGAATCCAGCCACTGGTTCACAAGAGAATGTGCAGAAAAGAAAATGTCACACCAACACAAACGTCGCTGTGGATGCCAACAGGATCCGCACCAAAAACAATATGTCCCCCTCCCCGTAGGAGGGGGGACATAATCATTGACAAGATGAACATTCATAGAAGTAGTTTTCTTATTTCTCCATGAAAGCCTTTATTGTGTGTTTCCATTAAAACTGAAACAAGAGTGTCAAGATGGCCCTTTATCACTCACCTGATTACCAGACAAGTTTTGAGTCAGTTGGTCTTTTGGTTCAGGAGAAGAAGTTCAAAATAGATTTTCAAGATGGCGGCCGTTGCAGCCATCTTTTATTTACTATCAAACAATTTTACCTACTTTTGATTTACAAGACAGCCCTATACTTCCTACAAATGTTCCAGTCAATTGGCCTTTTGTTCCAGGAGAAGATGCTCTTGAGTCAGTTGGCCTTTTTGTTCAGAAGGAATACAAAATGAATTTGCAAGATGGCGGCCATCCTGGATTTCCAATTTTGTCTATTTCTGATCTATAGGTCGACCCAAAAGTTCCTACCAAGTTTTGAGTCAACTGGCCAATTGGTTCAGGAGAAAAAGTTCGATATAGTTTTTCAAAAGGGTGGCCATTTTGGATTTACGATCTAAAGTACTTTAGCTTTTTTTTACCGACAAGTCACCTCAATACTTCCAATGAAATTTCAAGTCACTTGGCCTTTCAGTCAAGGGGAAGAATTTCAAAATAGATTTTTCAAGATGGCAGCTGTGGCCGCCATCTTGGATTTCCAACCATAATGATTTAAGCTTCAACTCGCCCTGATATCTCCTATAAAGTTTCCAGCCAATTGGCCTTTCGGTTAAGGAGAAAAATTTTGAGATTTTTTTAAGATAGCAGCCATCTTGGACTTCTGATCGGAATGATTTTAGCATTTTAGCTATTTTTTTTATCTATAAATCATCCTAATACTTCCTACCAAGTTTCAAATCAATTGGCCTTTCGGTTCAGGGGAAGTTCAAAATAGATTTTCAAGATGGTGGCCATTGCGGCCATCTTGAATTTCCCATCTGAATTATATTAGCTAATTTGATCTACTAGTCACCCCGATACTTCTGATGAAGTTTTAAGTCAACTGGCCTTTCGGTTAAGGAGAATTTTGAAACAGATTTTCATTGCAACCTTGGTGGCCATCTTGGATTTCCAAATGGAAAATCTTTTAACTATTTTTGATCTACAAGTCATCCCGATACTTCCTGTCACGTTTCAAGTCAACTGGCCTTTCAGTTCAGAAGAAGTTCAAAATAGCTTTTCAAAATGGCAACCATGACAGCCATTTTTGATTTCCAATCCGGTCAATTCTAACTATTTTTTTATCTACAAGTTACCCCGATACTTCCCACTAAGTTTCGAGTCAACTGGTCTTTCAGTTCAGAAGAAGAAGTTCAAAATAGATTTTCAAAATGGGGGATGTGGGGGCCATCTTGGATTTCCTATCGGAACGATTTTAGCTATTTTTTATCTACATGTCTCCTTGATACCTTCTCTCAAGTTTCCAGTCAAATGGCCTTTCTGTTCAGGAGGTTCAAAATAGATTTTCAAAATGGCGGCCATGGGGGCCATTGTGAACTTCTGATCAGAACAATTTTAGCTATTTTTTGATCTACAAGTCACCCTAATACTTCCTACCAAATTTCGTGTCAACTGGCCTTTTGGTTCTGGAGTGAAGTTCAAAATAGATTTTCAAGATGGCCACCATTGCAGCCATCTTGAGTTTTTGATCGGAACAATTTTAGTATTTTTGATACACGTCACCCTGATATTTCCTACTAAGTTTTGAGTCAATTGGCCTTTCTGTCCAGAAGAAGCTCAAAAAAGATTTTTTTCTTTTTTTTTTAGCTCTGGTGGCTATCTTGTTCATTGAAGTGGAACCATTTTAGCTATTTTGGTGTCACCTAGGCAACAATCCTGTGAAGTTTGACTGAAATTAGCCCAGGGGAGTAGGAGGAGTTGTCATTTAAAGCAAACTGTTGCGCTGCATGACGGACGACGTACACTGACCGATCACAATAGCTCACCATGAGGACTTCATGCTCAGGTGTTCAAAACACTACTGAAATTTGGTCCCTTTGAGCCGAAACTTGCTCTGTAGCAACAGGATGACTTCTGGATCGAAACAAGCTAAAATTGTGTCGATTGGAAATCCAAGATGGCCGCAATGGTTCTGCTCCATTGAACAAGATGGCCACCAGAGCTAAAAATAGAAATTATTCAAACGAGATTTTGTCCTTGGCCAATGACCCGATTTCAATATATTTGCACAGAAGTGTTCCTCTTATGGCACTTTACCAAAATTGCTAAAATAGTTCCACTCGGACAAAATGGCCACAAGAGCTTAAAATAGAAAAAAAAAACTTTTAAACGTCATCTCCTCCTTGGCCAGTGGCCTGATTTCAAAATGATTTCACAGAAATGTTCCTCTTATTCCCCTTTATCAAAATTGCCAAAATGGTTCTGCTCTGCTGAACAAAATGATCACCAGAGCTAAAAGTAGAAAAATCTTTAAACAACATCAGTCTATGTAAAAGAGATGTCGAAAATTGATTTTCAAGATGGCGGCAGTGGCAGCCATCTCGGATTTTTTATCAGGTCATGTAGCTATTTTGTGCCCTAATGCTCATCATCAAGTTTGGATTCAACTGGATTATAGAGATGTCCAAAATACGAATTCTCAACATTTTTCCCATATAAATGTATAGGGCCCATACAAATGCATGGGGAAGCAAAGTCATTTGAAACTATCAACATTTTTTCCATACAAATGTATGGGCCCATACTGAAGCAAATTTGACCTCGCCGTAAAAAGGTCAAACATCAATGTACGACCATCATTTTAGCAACTTTGGTAGACCTCCCATCCCTGATAGTTAGTGCAAAGATTCGGCCCCAAGGCATCCTCTGTTCTAGAGAAGAAGATTTTTAAAGGTTTTTATCATATATGGGCAGGGCGGCCATCTTGGTCAATGGACCGCAACTATTTTAGCAATCTTTCATTCCCCTGTCCCAAGGAGGCCACACATGAAATTTGAGCAACATTGGCCCAGAGGCTTCAGAGGAGAAGTCATTTGAAATTCTCAACATTTTTCCCATACAAATGTATGGTGCCCATACAAATGCATAGGAAAGCAAACTTGACCTCGCCGTAAAACGGTCAAACGTCAATGTACAACCATTATTTTAACAACTTTGGTAGACCTCCCGTCCCCGATGATTTTATACAAAGATTCAGCCCCAAGGCATCCTCGGTTCTGAAGAAGAAGATTTTTAAAGGTTTTTACGATATATGGGCATGGCGGCCATCTTGGTCAATGAACCGCAACCATTTTAGCAATCTTTCATTCCCCCAACCTAAGGAGGCTTCATATCAAATTTGAGCAAAATTGGCTCAGCAGTTTCAGAGGAGAAATGGTTTGAAAATGTTAACGGACGGATGCATGGATGACGGACAAAAAGTGATCACTATAGCTCATCCTGAGCATAGCTCAGGTGAGTTAACTAGTGAGCCCTCGGGCAGGGCACCATTTTTACCCCAGGGCTATAATTTGAACAATCTTAGAAGAAGCCCATCAGATGAAGTTACACACCATATATCAGAGGCCTGGGCCGTCTAGTTTCAGACAAGAAGATTTTTAAAGTTTTTCCCTATACAAGTCTATATTTAAAACATGTGACCCTGAGGCATGGCCATTTTTGACCCCAGAGCTATAATTTGATCAATCTTGGTTGAGGTCCACAAAATAAAGCTACATACCAAATATCAAAGGCCTGGGTCTTCTAGTTTCAGTTGAGGTCCACAAAATAAAGCTACATACCAAATATCAAAGGCCTGGGTCTTCTAGTTTCAGACAAGAAGATTTTTGTTTTGCCTACATGAGTCTATGGAAAAGATTTGATCTTTTTGTAAAAAAGGTCAAGGTCAACCCAAAGTTACCATTATTTTTTCAAACTTTATTGGGCCCATGTTCCCAATGCTGCATACCAAGCCCCAAGGTCATGTGACTCAGATGCGGTGAACAAACTTTCACTCCCCCTGTCCATTCAGGCTTAATATGAAATTTCAACTTGAACAGCCCAGTAGTTTCTGAGGAGAACATGTTTTGAAGCGTGTGGATGATGACGGACAGACGACTGAGCCTGGCTATACTATAAGCTCACCTATGTATGAGAAAAAAATACTTTGAAAAGTTGTCTGCTGATATTTTTAACCAGTATGCATAATAAGCATTAAATTCTGAGCAATTTCTTTTTTAAAGTTTATTAACAAATACACTTGGAAAGACCAGGATAGAACAGTACATCAATGAACTGGGTACAGTGCATCAATCCTTCCACCCCTGTTTTTGAAGTGGACTTTTCTATCACTGAATTCGGACATGTTCATTGTTGAAAATAGGGGTAATCTCAACAGGATCTAAACTGTTTGCATAAGGTCTGTGTTGGTTTGTAGGGATCAAAGGTTTATGAGCCATCCCATCTGGATCTACACTGTTTCCAAATGAGTCTGTTTTGCTCTGCAAGAATGAAATCACTGAAAGAAGGGTAAATATTTGACAAAAGTGACCTTAAACAAACCTGTTGAAGTCATCTTTTTCTTTTGGAGTGAAGAACTCAGTAGATGCTTTCTTTGAGAGTAACTCAGCAACTGCCTCTATGTCAGCCATTGCTATGTTTGCCAGGAAATACTGGACAGAATCAAAGACATGGTGTCTGCTGCCATCCTTTGTTTTAGCTACAAAAAGTACAATTTTGATATTTAATGGGCAGGAAAGGTGTTTCATAATATAAAAAACAGACAAGCTCAAGACATAAAATGCCATTTGCTTTATTGTCTACATACGATACCTTATAGTATGATCATTTTGTACACATTAGACTAAGCAATGAGTAATAAATTCTATTTTAAAAGGAAAGAATTTGCTCCAATGGTGAGCAAATTCTTTCCTAATAGGGTACAAGCCTTTTCAGAAGGGAAGCAAAACAATTTTGACAGTTACTTCCCCTTAAAGTGTATTGATTCCATTTAAGGTTTACACTAAATTACAGTGTGCCATGTTTACACACATTTACAGCTGAGGTCTGCATTGCAAAGTATTTACACACAAATCAAATTAGACAACATACATACACTGCAATGCGTTTGTAAAAATTAACTTAAAGGTTCCTTCCCCCTTTCGAATCTTTAGTAAGGCTTTTCCATATGGCACACAGAAATCATCACAGTCCCATCAGTCTTTAATCAAATTTAAACCTAGTCCTGCTGAACCCGGATATACCCTGCCTTTGCAAACAGTGTAGATCCAGATCAGTTGGCTTCTCAAGAAGCCAGCTGATCTGAATCTGCACTGTTTGCCATTAAGTACGTGAATTTCACAATCAACAATCTGGATCAAGTAATCTGATTGGCTGAAAATTAGAGGTTGGCATGGCATCTTAATTTATTCAGCATGACAAGGATTAATCTGGCTATACTCATTATACTGATTTCTATGTACAATACAAGCTTATTATCTGCAACGTCACATCGGTGATCCTATGTAAAATTATTAGAAAGCTTCTCGAGCCATTTCCTAAAGAGACTGGATATGCTTGGTAGATTTTTTGCCATTTTTGACAAGGGACACAACTTTTGTGACTTCCTGATTGCTTTCCTGCAAACCAAGCCCCTTCTGAGAAGGGGTCTACTTTAAAAGGAAAGAATCCGTTCCCAAGTGGACAGACCCCTTTTCTAAGGGAAGCAAAATGATTTTGACAGAGTTGCCTCCCCTGAAAATTTATCCATTCCCATTAACCCATTGTAGTCTAAATCTCACAGCTGGATGTACCTAAAATTGAAAGTGGACCCTTCCAATATATTGTGTGGGAGATTCTTTTCAGTCTACAACAGGTTAAATAAACAATTATAAGGGGAGACTTACCGCCAAACAAGTCAGCTGGTGTTAGTAAATTCTCTCCAAATACCCAGGTGTAACAGTCTAAAGCAGCAAGAACCATGTCAAACCATGACAATGAATTCTCCAGTGAGAACATACTTGATACTCGGTCAAGAGTTGGAAATCCTTCTATTCCTTGTTTGACACTTCCTGTGTGTCCACCACCTTCAAATCTATGGTAAATGTTAAAGAGCTTGTAAACATGGTTTCCATACATTTTACCTCCATATTTAAAATCTGAAAGGTTCATAGTTCTAGGTAAGAGGGCTGTGTTGAATTGTAGATTAATGACCCACTCAACACTATTAAGGTTATGTTGAGTCAGTCAGTTTACCTAACCACATTTTTCCTGGACAGGCTTAGTCTTCTAACCAGCACTTGTGCACATTCTTTTGCCAGAAACTGACAACTATCCTTCTTGAATCGGCAGAAGGGAGAGAATGACTGGAGAAAATATTTCATGATCTAACTCAACTAAAGAATGCTGCCAGACCCAGCAGGGGTCCAACCCGTGACCTCATCACCAATGGGACCCCATCAGACCGAGCCACCGAAGCCAGCTAGATAAGAGGGTATCCAGGTTCTTTCTTATTTTCTACGAAAACATTTTACTTATGATAAGATTTGACAATGAGCTCCTCTGCAGAACAAACTTAATCATCCACACACAGATAATGGTTAATTTTTCCTTTGACAAACATTACAAATTTTCTGTCCCCCAAATAGAAGTTCATGAAGTCAGTAACATGTAATATTTTTCTTATTTTCTCTGGACTTGGCATCAATTATGGCTATGTTTTCTACTCATTCAGCAATGTTTAGACATGACCTAGACCACAGAAAGACTAAAATGTGGCATGAGAAGTGAAAACATATTGAAGACTGATGTATATCATATTTATACCAAATAATGGGACACACTTGACTCCTTACGTACTTGTCCTAAAATTTTAACAATTCGATTTCACAACCTGTTGATGTGTCTAAAAATTGCATTCTGTGGTATCTGATCTGGGTCAACACTGTTTGCTCAGGCTTGCCTGTCCCAATACTTGGTGTAAATACAGTATTCTTAACCCTTAAAGCGCCAATCACAACTGCAGCTGACGACATTTTGAAATATTTTTTTTTATTTTTCAAAGAAAACAAGTCATGATATTTCATGTGAATCGTCTGCTTGGCAGACGATTCACATGAAATATCAAGACTTGTTTTCTTTGAAAAATAAAAAAAAATAAAATAAATGTCGTCTGCTACAAATTTTGCTTGGCGCTTTAAGGGTTAATGCAGAAGATGGCCTATGAATAATGTAAGATTCTCATCTACTTCTCAAGTCAACAGTCTTGATCTTAGCCACCAACCTTGACCTTAGCATGATTTTGTGTGTGTTCAGGTTTTATGGCCCAGTCAACCCATTAGGATCATTTCGAGCATGGTCAGTTCCACACTTTTTCCTGGACAGGCTACCTAACCACACTTTTTCCTGGGCAGGCTTAGTCCTCTAAGCACTTAACCAGTAATTGTGCACATTCTTTTGGCAGACACTGACAACTGCCCTTCTTGAATCAGCAGAAGGGAGAGAATGACCATAGAAAATATTTCATGATCAAAACATTAGCATGATAAAAGCATCCTAATATCAGGTCAAATGCCATAGATGTACATATATTTACCTCTGAATGAAGTATTCTGGTCCTTTGTCTTTACAAAAATGTTGGAAGAATTTTACTTGTGTCTTTATACCTGAAAATACATGGCAATCACAGTTTATTGCAATCACAGTTTATATATGTATTTCTTGACCAGAGGACCAACAGTCCTGAAGCTCATGTGGGACAATTTGATCTTAACAAGCTTATGGTAACATTTTTTGAAGAATGAAGCATAAGGGTATTATAGTCAGTACAGTTTAAAACATTTTTGGTCCCTGTATTCTTCACAAACTTGGTATAAAATTTAGATTTTATTAATTTAGTGAAAAAGACATAAAATTTGGCTTTTACTTTGTTTAGTGACATCTGAGATGTTTGAAGAGATGGCAAGGATGACAATGGAAGACAGACTGACTATATTATTCTGAGATTTCCTTGTAGAGGCTTCAACACTATCACTTATTATTTTTGTTGCACATGATTCCTTTCTTCATTTCTCTACAAAAGAATAAGGGATCTAAGTATCTTGTCTGTTGTCAACTATGCAAAAACTGGTGTAAATCAAATTGAACTGGCAAAAAAGGGAGATGTAGAAATGGCATCTTTAATTCTCAAAAAACAAATGCAACCTAACCTTGGTAAAAAGCAGGTGAAAAAGAAACAAGACATTTATCAATTTCTATCATTTTTATTGAAAACTAGGATTGGGGTCTATAAAACACTATGCCCCCAACATATACATGCTCCTAAAGATCATCAAATTAGTAGTTCCATTGTACATGTACAAATCTTTTCACTTAATGAAAGTTAATTAGGTGTATTAGTTAATTATCACATGACAAGCTTCAATCCTTTAGATCAAATACTTTTAGAGATAGTTTGAGGACAAGTTTAGAATTTTTGAAGGGCCTTAACAATTTTAGTAGAATTCCACCAAAATATAATCAGGATGTCCACTTATTGATCCTTATCAACTGGCCATGTTTCAAGCCTTCTGATCAAATTAGTGCAAGACATTTTGCCGACAAGTTTAAAGTTTCCAATTTTTCAAAGGACCAAAATAGTGAAAATATGATGGAATATATTCAAAAGTTAAGGTGGCATTCTATTTACAATTCTTTACCAGGTAAGTTTTTAAGTTCCTATATAAAATACATCTTGATCAGTTCTACTGACAAGTTTGAAATGGCAAATTTTGCAAAAGGCTATAATGATGAAAATACTGGACAGAATTTTATTAAATGTTAACAGGTAATCTGCTCATTTTCTATCAGTTGATTAAGTTTCAAGTTTAAAGCCCGAAGAGTTTTTGAAAAATCTTGGTGTCAAGTTTCAAATGCCCAATTTTTGAAAGGATCATGATGGTAGAAAACATTGATGGAATTTGTTTCATAGTTAATCTGGTGAACTATTTATCATTACTATCAGCTGACAAAGTCTTTAAGGTCTAAGCTCACCTGCTTTTTGAGACATTTTGGTGACAAGATTTTATTGCGACTTTTTTCAATGGGTATTCAAGAACAGCTTATCACTTCTTGCTGAATAAGAGTTAAATTAAACTCTGTCTCAATGTGCACATGGTAAATTGTATATTGTGTGAAAACTGGAAGACCATCCCAAAATTTTTAAATGGTGCAATTTTTTTGTGTGTGAAAAATGTAACCCTGCAGATTTTAAATGCACCGTTAAATTATCTTTGCTTTTTGTATTGTTAAAATGGAGTGAAATCCGACAAAAAATTAGCATTGCACCATATAGGGAAAATTTTTATCAATTAACTTATAAGGCTTTTTGTTTTGTTTTTTTGTTTGAGTTTTTTCAACATAAAAAGATTTAGCATTGGGCTTCCCATTTATCAAGCCGAGTTATCGAAAATAAATGCTACTGAACTTGGGTGCATAACTACAACAGAAAACTATGAAAAAATGATGAACATTAAGACTAATTCTTTCCTGATTCCCTGCTGTATCTCAATTTTGACCCATTTCAGGGGCTCTAGGATACCTGGCCCATGATAAGGTTCATCTTTTGATTCCTTCCTGTTTCTCAAATGAGCTTGTCATAAGAAAACCTGCTTTTGCAATATGCAAATAACAACCTTTTGTTTTCTTTTTTTTTTTTTTTTTTTGTTAGCTGCATAGTTAATATAAAACCTCTTGTTTCTCCCAGCTAATATTTTTTTTCTCTTTTTTTTTTTTTTTTTTTTTTTTTTTTGTTAGCTGCATAGTTAGTATAAAACCTCTTGTTTCTCCCAGCTAATATTTGAATAGCCTCTGTTGCTAAGCAAGTTGGTTCTAGGCATACCTGGTTGCAAACTTTCTAGACAGATTTTCTATTGACGGGGCTCAAATAAGAACAAAGCACACAAGTAAATAAAATAACGTAATTCAAAAACAAAAGAACAAAGCATACACATGTAAAATAGTAACATAACAAACTCAAAAACAACAAGTTTTTAAATAATAATGCAATGTTTTTTCTAAAGAGCTACCATAGCAACAGATAAGGCACTTTTTCATCTGAAAAATGCCGATATCTTTCTTATTTCTCCACAAAAATATATGTTGTGGGTACTCATTAGAAGTGCCTCGGTGAGGCGCTTCTAATAAGTACCAACAACGTATGTTTTTGTGGAGAAATAAGAAAAATATTATGTGGATACCCCCTCTTATCTGTGGCTATGGCTACATTATGCGAAAACCTGATGTTGTTATATGCCAACAAAGATAGAAATCAGCATGCTCAATGCACAATCTCGTCAGAGCATATTTCCTATTTGCTGCCTAAATGTAAAATTATCAATATATCTACGTTCTAAATCAGAAACTCAAGACTCTAGAGTTTCTCTACAACTGAGCAGATCAGTTTGAATCATACCATGTTGCAAACTTTTTAAGACAGGATTTTTTCCTGGCATGGTTCAAAAAATGTGTTTCTTGCACAGAAGAGCAAAACTTTGTTAACTTAAGCTAATTTAGGAAAAAAAAACAAACTCTAACACGGGGTGGTGTATGATGACTTTTGTGCATAACATCAGGCTGACCATTTTGATGTCCTATTTTCAGTGAAATGTTTTGATGTGAATATCTTAGATCTTAAAGGAACAATTTAAGTTGTTTAAAGCTAAAATTGATAACATAACAAATATTCAAGCCAACTTGAGTCAGCAACCACAACCTTTATCAATACTTATGGCTTGGTATGGCTCTTCATCTAGAAGTAGAAAAACAATAAAATGCATCCTTATATATATTAAGGTATCCATAAACACAATGATTTTGGTGGAAAAATACAAGAATAAACAATGTCCACCCATAACCTTATACAACTGAGTGACCTTGGACAAAATTCAAACAATGAAGTTGACCTCTAGTACTCATATCTAATAATATTTATTTGACCTTGCCAGATAACATGTCAAAGCGTCATGTTAACAAATTTTATAGGGCCTGAGTCTGTAAAGCTTCATACCAAGTTGGAAATTGTTTGGCCTGTTGATTTGAAAGAATAAGATATTTAAGAGGTTTTTATCATTTTATCATATATACGCACAGCAGCTATCTTCGTCATATGGAAGGACCATTTGAAAAAAGAAATAAATAAATTAAAACTAAAGCTGGCGTTTGTAAAACACTATGCCCCCAACTGCCTGACTCTAACACTGCTGGACTCCAACACTGCTTAGCCATGACGGTAACAACAGTACAAATATATGAGATTCAATGTTATTTTATCAAAGGGAAATAACTCTAAAATAGGAGATGATTGGGATAAGAAAAAAATATGGGTCACCTTTTTTTTTCATGAGGAATCAAAACATGAAATTTCAAAACATTAGCATACATGGTTCTAAACTTATGCTATACACAATAAAGCAACGACATTAAATGGCCCGAAATTGCGAAGGGCCATAACTCCAACATTTCATTTAATTGATTCAAAATTTATTCAGGTGGTCTCCTCCTCAATCCCAATCAGTATACCAAATATCAAGGCTCTGGCTTAAATACTTTTTGAGATATCTTGCTGAAAAGGTCAAAATGCCTAGAACTACAAAGGGCCATAACACACATCAATTTTTCATGGAATTCCCTAAAAAAACAAATCAGGTAATCTCCACATCATCCCCAATCAGCATATAATATTTCAAGACCCTAGCTTAAGTACTTTTCGAGAAATCTTGCTGACAAGGTCAAAATGAGAAGAACTGCAAAGGGCCGTAACTTTATCAATATTTTCATGGAATTCTCTCAAAATATAATCGGGTAATTTACACATCATTTCCACTCACTGTATCGAATTTCAAGAACCCAGCTTAAATACTTTTCAAGATATCTTGCTCACAAGATTTAATTCTGATTTTTTTCAAAGGGGCATAACTTTAAATAAACATGCTAGACAACAAACAAAATATGGGTCAGCTATTTTTTCATTGGGAACCCAAATATAAAATTTCAAAACACTAGCGTGCAGGGTTCTTAAGATATGGCATGCACAAAAAAAGCTTGATGAATGAACAAACAGTCGGATGGACAAATGAAGGCAAAATAATATGACCCATCAATTTCATTCAAAACTGGGGGCATAATCAGGTCATCTACTCATCTCTACCAATCTATTCATCAAGTTTCAAGGCTCCAGCTTCATTAGTTTTTGAGATATTTTCTTCACAAGGGAAATATGCCCAAATTTACAAAGGGCCATTACTTACGAAATATTTTTCAGAATTTAAAAAAAAAATTAATCAGGTCATCTACTCATCATTACCAATCAATTCACCAAGTTTCAAGTCTCTATCTCTAACGGTTTTTGAGATATTTTGCTGACAAGATAAAAATGCCCAAAATAACAAAGGGCCATAACTCAATAAGTATTTTTCAAAATTTATTCAAAAGTTAATCAGGTCATCTACTCATCACTACAAATCCATTTACTAAGTTTCAAGGCTCTAGCTCTAACAGTTTTTGAGATATTTTGCTGACATGGTAAAAAATGCCCAAAATTACAAAGGGCCATAACTCAAAAAGTATTTTTCAAAATTTCTTCAAAAGTTAATCAGGTTACAAGGCTCTAGCTCTTACAGTTTTTGAGATATTTTGCTGACAAGATAAAAATGCCTTGTCAGCAAAATATCTCAAAAACTGTTAGAGCTTGAGCCTTGAAACTTAGTAAATGGATTTGTAGTGATGTGTAGATGACCTGATTAACTTTTGAAGAAATTCTGAAACACACTTCATGAGTTATGGCCCTTTGTAATTTGGGGAGTTTTTAACTTGTCAGCAAAATATCTCAAAAACTATTGAAGCTAGAGCCTTGAAACTTGATGAATAGACTTGTAGTGATGAGTAGACAACCTGATTAACTTTTGAAGAAATTTTGAAATACACTTCTTGAGTTATGCCCCTTTGTAATTTTTCCTGACGGACTGTTTGTTTTCACATATAAAAGCATAAGGAAGCAAATTAGACCTTGCTGCGAAAAAGGTCAAGGTCAACCTAAGGTCATCATTTCAACAAACTTTGATGCACCCAAGGCCCCAGTGTCACATACTATGCCCAAACGTCATTGGCCTTTTAGTTCTGAAGATTTTTAAAAGCTTTTTACCATATATATGTATGGCAGCCATCTTGGTCATGTGACCCAGACATGGCGAAAAAACTTTTGTTCCCCCAGCCCATGGAGGCTTCATATGAAATTTGGCTTTGATTGGCCCAGTGGTTTCTGAGATGTTTGAATAGGGTAGATGAAGGAAGACGGATGGACGACAATGGACAGACCCAGGACTGAGCCTGCCTATAAGCTCACTTATAAGCCTAAAGGTGAGCTAAAAGAGGACAATACGACCATCAGTACAGGCATATAAAATTGGTAGCAAGAAGAAAACTACATTTACCCTGAATAAGAGTACAGAGCTGATAAAACAGCTTCATACAGACATGGCGACACTCTGTCTGGGGACGTCCGCACTGTCTTATAAGCCACCGTACAGCTACATCTAAAGTCTGACAAGACCAGGCTCTGTCAAGATAAAATAAAGGAAGCTTACTGCATATAGTTTATGACCTAACAATCACATTGTGTGCTTAGGTTTTTCAATGTTACTGAAACAAGCTTGTAGTATTTGAGTTTGAGTTGGAATTTTACAGCCCAGTCAACACTGTTATGGTCATGTTGAGCCAGTCAGTTAACCTACCGACACATTTCATGGGCAGGCAGTCCTCTAAGCAGTTCGTCAGTACTTGCACACATCCTTTTGCCAGTAACTCACGACTGCCCTCCTTGAATCAACAGAAGGGGAAGAATGACTGTAGAAATGATTTCATGATCAATCTCAGTTAAGTGGCCAACCTGGGATTTGGACTTGCAGACCCCTGGATCTGCGCTCAGATGTGCCACCAACACCAGTATGTTGCTTGGCCAAACTTGTAGCAAAATATCCACCTAATCAATGGTCACTTGAAAGACAGATCAGTAGAAGACTTCATGCGGGGAATATTTTGTGATGCTTATGTGATGTTGATTTTTATCCAAAAACATATACTGTGGTAAAATGTTGGTACTCATTAAAATTGTATATGATTACCCACAACAAACTATCCTTTTTTTATAAAGAGCGACTGAGTTGGGGTTTAAGAACAAGTCAACCCTAGTGGGACATTTTGTGTCATTTTTTTTTTTAAAGAACTGGATAAAAGTACAGAGACAGTAATATGAATACTCGTAAAGCTCTTGACTGTGCACTTAAAGGGGCATGTGCGGTAATTATGCCAAATATTGTATTTAGTAGCTTAATAAGGTATCTTTTTGTGTGTGTGTATTTTTTCCCCATCAGAAAGTATTTATAGATTTGTTATATCTACAGGAAATTATTTGTTGTGGGCACTCATTAAAGGTCATTGGCTAGGCACTTCTAACGATTACCCGTAACATGTTTTGTGTGAGGCACTTCTGGTTAGCAACCAGGACATGTTTTCATGGGAAATAATGGAACTACAGTCGACTCTTGTTATCTCAACTTTGCTTATCTTGAATAACCGCTTCTCGGAGTGAAAATCTGGTCCCTGTTTTCAATATGAAAATCTAACAAGAGGTAACAAAATATTGTGGAAAAGAGGAGAAATTGCTCCTAAGGAGCAATTTCTCCTCTTTTCCACAATATTTTCAATATATATCTAACTTAAGGAGTCAATTTACATATTCATTTGTGAAATGTGGTTGTATGTTTTATTCTTTCTTCAATTCTGCAAATCTGATATGTTGAGGTACGGATATCTAGAAGTATTTCAGAGAGTCCCTTGAACTTCTAGATAATGAGAGTCAACTGTATCTAGATACCATTTTATCTAGAGCTACATGAGTATGCATATGAGTTGTTGAGGCAGTGAATCCAGGATGATGAAGGTCTTCACTTTTTGCTAGTTTTGTTTGTGTTGAGGTTTTACATCCCAGTCAACCCAATGGGGTCATGACGAGCGCCGTCAGCTTACCTGACCACATTTTTACTGGGCAGGCTTAGTGCTCTAAGTGGTTAATCAGTATTGTGCACATTCTTTCGCTAGAAACTAACAACTGCCCTTCTTGCATCAGCAGAAGGGAATGACCGTAGAAAATATTTCATGATCAAATCTCCATGAAAGAATGTTGCCGACTGGGTGGAGGTCAAACTCGCAACCTTCTGATCCCCAGTCAGACGTGAATCCAACTGTGCTATCCAGGCTTTTTTTTTCTTCTTTTTTTGCTAGAAGCTGCTCCTACAGAATTTGGTCTTCCTCCTGGGAAAGAGGCAAGGACCTGATTACACTGAACAGGCAGACCCCTGATCTGTGCATATCACACATGCAACAGTTTTTGACATAAAGGGATATCTTTTACACAATTAGTTTCACCTACCTAGCTCAGTTGTGACTTTATAAGAAAACTAAGATATAGCAAAATATTAAAACCTTGTCTACTAATAATTCCGGTGAATGCATTTGCAGACAGAAGTTCAGACAGGAAGTTGTCTCCTGAGTATCTTAAACTGTTCAAAAATGGGGGAAAACATGAGCAAATTCTTTCCTTTGAGTCCCTAAGGAAAAGGGAAACAAAAATCCCATATCAGATTTATTTCCCTTGAAGTCATTGAAATTCCCCTTAAATT
The DNA here is from genome assembly GCA_964016985.1 of Anodontia alba. Taxonomy (NCBI): domain Eukaryota; kingdom Metazoa; phylum Mollusca; class Bivalvia; order Lucinida; family Lucinidae; genus Anodontia; species Anodontia alba. Next base: position 86,901,968 of record OZ024822.1, read on the forward strand.
CAGAACATTATTATTATTTATTTATTTTTTAAGAAGTTGTTCTTGCATTTTTAACTGGCCATAAATTCAGTGATCAGCTGAAATTTAAGACTTTATCACATGCCTTTTTCTCAGATGCAGTAACAATACTACTAATTTTAACCAATCACAACTACAGAATATGACATTTTTATTTATTATTTATTTTTCAAAGAAAAAAAGTTGTCATTTCATGTGAATCATCTGCAAAGCAGACAATTCACATGACTTGTCAAGACAGATTTTCTCTGAAAAATAAAAATGTTGTCTGCAACAAATTCTGCTTGCCGCTTAAGGGTTAAGAAATTTTTAAGAAATGAACTCCACCTTGGTTCCTTCCTTAGTTTGTTTGCAGTTCTCAAGAGAGGTGCCTTATGTCGGATTATCTTCTCCAAGTGTTCAAGTGACTTACAACATTGTTCCTGTGTTCCTGCAATATCAAAGTAATCAGTAAATATACTGTAAAACATACACATACAGTAATTCATACACACACATCATAGTAATCCATACACATACATAAAGCATATAAAACAAGCAAATTCCATGGGGAATTTATGTCCCCCGCCTAATTTTTATTTGAGGTGTTAAAAATGGTAAAGTTAACCAGAGGACCACTGGTCCTGTATCAAATACCTAAGTATTGAAGCAGGAAACCAGTGATAAAAAATAATTTCAAGATTCTGAAAAAAAACACATGCATATCTTCAGACCATCCTTAAAGCACCTGTACAGTTTCAAAAGGATCGGCCAAAAACTGTGGGAGGAGTTAAGGGGACAAGGTACCTGCTCCCTATATACTCCTGTAGTATTAGAACTCAAAAAATGTCTAAGTTAAAAATGCAGAAAAAGTGGTAAAAAATTATTTCAGGATTCTGAAAAAACCACATGCATATCTTCAGGCCATCCTAAAAGCCCTTGTAAAGTTTCAAAAGGATCGGACAAAAACTGTGGGAGGAGTTAAGGGGACAAGGTGCCTGCACCCTATATACTTCTGCAATATTAGAACTCAAAAAATGTCTAAGTTAAAAATGCAGAAAAAGTAATAAAAAAATATTTCAGGATTCTGAAAAATCCACCTGCATATTTTCAGGCCATCCTAAAAGCCCACGTAAAGTTTCAAAAGGATCGGCCAAAAACTGTGGGAGGAGTTAAGGGGACAAGGTACCTACTCCCTATAGACTTCTGTAAAATTAGAACTCAAAAAATGTCTAAGTTCAAAACGTGTAAAAAGTGATAAAAAATAATTTCAGGATTCTGAATAAACCACATGCATATCTTCAGACCATCCTTAAAGCACCTGTACAGTTTCAAAAGGATCGGACAAAAACTGTGGGAGGAGTTAAGGGGACAATGTACCTGCTCCCTATATACTCCTGTAGTATTAGAACTCAAAAAATGTCTAAGTTAAAAATGCGGAAAAAGTAATAAAAAATTATTTCAGGATTCTGAAAAAAACCACATGCATATCTTCAGGCCATCCTGAAAGCCCATGTAAAGTTTCAAAAGGATCGGCCAAAAACTGTGGGAGGAGTTAAGGGGACAAGGTACCTACTCCCTATACACTTCTGTAGTACTAGAAATCGAAAAATGACTAAGTTAAAAATGCGGAAAAAGTGATAAAAAATTATTTCAGGATTCTGAAAAAAACCACATGCATATCTTCAGGCCATCCTTAAAACACCTGTAAAGTTTCAAAAGAATCGGCCAAAAACTGTGGGAGGAGTTAAGGGGACAAGGTACCTGCTTCCTATACACTTCTGTAGTATTAGAACTCAAAAAAAGTCTAAGTTAAAAATGCGGAAAAAGTAATAAAAAATTATTTCAGGATTCTAAAAAAACCACATGCATATCTTCAGGCTATCCTAAAAGCCTATGTAAAGTTTCAAAAGGATCGGCCAAAAACTGTGGGAGGAGTTAAGGGGACAAGGTACCTACTCCCTATACACTTCTGTAGTATTAGAACTCAAAAAATGTCTAAGTTAAAAATGCGGAAAAAGTGATAAAAAATTATTTCAGGATTCTGAAAAAACCACATGCATATCTTCAGGCCATCCTAAAAGCCCATGTAAAGTTTCAAAATGATCGGCCAAAAACTGTGGGAGGAGTTAAGGGGACAAGGTACCTACTCCCTATAGACTTCTGTAATATTAGAACTCAAAAAATGTCTAAGTTAAAAATGCAGAAAAAGTGATAAAAAATTATTTCAGGATTCTGAAAAAACCACATGCATATCTTCAGACCATCCTTAAAACACCTGTAAAGTTTCAAAAGGATCGGACAGAAACTGTGGGAGGAGTTAAGGGGACAAAGTACCCACTAAAAACTCGGAACCACGCACCACGCTCCACGCGCCACGCGCCACGCCCCACGGAAAACCAAAAACAGTGTCCCTCCACTTTTCTTCGAAAAGGCGGGGGACAATAAAAATCTGGTTATCAGAAATGATATACCATATTTACACTAAATATAAGGCCAGACAGGCAAGAGCAAACAGTGCAAAATGCAGCATTTTATCAGGGTCTTACTGTCTGCCAATCATCCAGCATTTTTTAGACACTTCAACAGGCAGTATAAAATAATGCTCTAAAAATGGTAAAATGTCAGCAGAAAAACAGATGTACCTTGATGTATAGTTCAAGTTGGAGTTTTACGACCCAGAAAAACACTGTTAACCATGGTCCTGCTGAACCCAGCCATGCCCTGCCTTTGCAAACAGTACAGATCCAGGTCAGCTGGCTTCTTTAGAAGTCAATTGATCTGGATCTGCACTGTTTGTCATTAAGTATGTTAATTTGTATCAAAAACTTGGATCAAGTAATCTGATTAGCTGATAATCAGAAGTGGGCATGGCATCTTAATTCATTCAGCATGACAAGGGTTAATGTCATGTCAAACTGGTCAGTTAACCTGGGCAAGCTTAATCCTTTAAGTGGTTAACCAGTACTTTGTGCACAAACTTTTGCCAGTAAATGACAACTGCCCTTTTTGAATCAGTGGAAGTGCGAGAATGACTTTAGAAAGTATTTCATGATCAATTTACAGGACAGTTATGTGGTCAAGCTGGGAATTCAAACTTGCAACCCATGAATCTGCAGTCAGGTGATCAATCTACTAGCTGTGTTATGGTGCCTGGCCCATTTCAAAACTCAGGGATGAAAGGGTTAAATGCAGCCATTTGCCTTTTCCTAGACCTGGTAAAATACCTTGATGTAAAATGTCAAAAAAAAACAAGAAAAACGCCTAACGGCATTATGGACGTTTTTTTTTACATAACGAAGAAATTGAGAGTTGTCTCTCTTGCACATGAAATACCTATTGGTCCTCCGCTTCATCCCTACCAAATATGAAAGCAATCCACTGAAGAACAACGGTAACATAAAACTTTGAAAAAAGGTTAATCAAAAGAAAAGAGGTTCAACCTAAGACAACGCCTGGTGCCCGCCTGGACATTGCTAGTTTAAAGGATGGATTTTTTGAAAAACCCGTCCAAAAAGGACACATTTAAACAGAAGTGCTACATAGTTCTAGATAACAGAGGTATCCAGAAAAATATTTTTCTTATTTCTACATGCTAAACATATTTTGTTGTTACCCTTTAGAAGCACCTCGCCAAAGAGAAAAATTCTGATACTTTCAGGCTGAAACTGGATCAAGAGTTATGGGCTGCTATTATAAAAAAAAAACTTCTTACCCAATGACTTCTCATCCCCATGAGCAATAGCCAAACTCTCCACAAAGTGTACCAACAGTTCAAATGTGAACATGTTTACCAAAGGCTCTTCCTCTCTGAAAATAGTTAATTAATTCAGGGGAGGCAGCTCAGTCAAAATGGTTTTGCCTCCCCGCAAAAAAGGGTATACTCTAAAAGGAAAGAATTTGCTCCCTTTGGGAGCAAATTCTTCCCTATTTGAGTAGACCCTTTTTCACAGGGGCAAAATTTACCAAAAAGCAAACAGGAATTCACAAAAGTTATCTCCCTTGTTAAAATGGCAGAAAATGTAGCAAGTGTATCCAGTCCACATACGCAACAGCCAAGTACAGCCAGGACTGCATAACTTGCTTCTTAAGAAAAGATGTCTTTAGGGCATATGTGGACAGACTCAGATCATCCTGCATATCCAAGCAGTCTGATCAGAGCCCACTAATCACTGGATACTGCTGAATATATCAGCATACAGCACCTGGTTGGCTGCACACCTGACCTGAGCCATTCCTGTTTGTGTAAAATCAACAGTGTTTGACTGATAAGAAAAATCTGTCCTAGCGGAGTGTGGTAATTTGGTAAAAAAAAAAAAAGAGTTCCAGAGGAACAAGTTTTAACCAAATTAGCCATGCTCTAGTAATAGACATTTTAATAAAAGTACGAAGCAAACACTGTTCACTATTATATTTATTATAATATTAAGATATATTTAGATATAACATATAGAATGTATCAAACAGATATTCAGTATCAAACTAACACTGTTCATGATTCTATTCAGTAGGATATAAAAATATTACAGATATTAAGTATCAAACAGATACCAAGCATCAAGCTAATGCTGATCACTATTCTATTTTTTACAATATTAAAGGCTCCATATTCCTCAAAAATTATAATTAGAAAGATTTTAATAAATTTATATATAGTATTAATACGATCATAAAATGTGGCATCTGACAGCCTGTAAAATTTCATTTAGTCTATTGTTTTGGAACTGGATCAAAAGTGAAATGAATTAATGTTGGCAACATTAATTCAGAGATACGATAAAAAATTATTTCATTTCAAGGATGAGAGACTATCTGAAATTTTACAGGCTGTCAGGTGCTACATTTTATGATTGTATTAATACTGTATATCAATTTATTAAACATTTCTTGGATAACAAAATGTCTATTTTTGAGGGATATGGAGCCTAAGATATCAAAAAGTTATTAAGTATCTAGCAAACACTGTTAAGATTTTATATATTACAACAATAAAGCAGACAAACCCCTAATAAGCGAAATGTAAATTTTCAAAGTGTCAATTTTCAAGCAAGTAAATCTTGGATGTACAAGTGGATTTTGACCATTTACTTGTCCTTGGACAAGTAACAAAATTTGATTCTAAAACCCTGTTTTAAAGATGGGAAAAATTGTCAGACTGATTACAGAAATTTCATGGTACCTTTTAGTAAATGTAAGTATAAACTTTACCCCGCATTTTTCACTTACCAGTCATGCATGGCGAGTGGCTATTGGAGGAATTTACACCTTTGTAAGAGGATTATGAGGGTAAATATTCTTCCTATTTATCCACTGATGTGCTTCTCAGTATCCACTATGTATGTTTCAGTGGAGAAGAAAAACTATCAACACTTTCTGGGCCCAGTTGTTCAAAGCTAACTACATCATTAGTTAACGATTTGTTCAAAATTACATTGAGAGATATGCAAATATGTTGCATTTTTTGCTGAAAAAATGTGAGTAGCTGCAAGAGCTACTCATGTTTTTTCAGCAACAAATATCAGAATATTGTACATTGAATCCACTAAAACAGTTAATGAAATGACCCTTAACGAGCTTGTTATACTAACGATGCTTTGAACAACTGAGCCCTGGTTTATAAAGAAAATTTGCCCCATCTACAACTATGCTTACCTGCCGGCCTCGGTGACTCAGTTGGATGCGCCCTCCGAATGGAGACCAGGAGGTCGCGGGTTCAACCCCAGCTGAGGTCGGCAACATTCTTTCGTGGAGATTGATCATGAAATATTTTCTACGGTCATTCTCTCCCTTCCACTGATTCAAGAAGGGCAGTTGTCAGTTTCTGGCAAAAGAATGTGCACAATACTGGTTAACCGCTTAGAGGACTAAGCCTGCCCAGTAAACGTGTGGTTAGGTAAACTGACCACGCTCGACATGACCCCATTGGGTTGACTGGGCCGTAAAACCTCAACACAAACAAACTATGTTTACCTGAATACTGTGTAGAAGTTATTAACCCATTTGTAGGCTGAATGAATTCCCCCACACTATATATTGGAAGATTCTAATTTCAATTTTAGGTATATCAGGCTATGTGATTTAGATATTGCTAGAGGAAAATGGTTGAACTATTTGCAAACAGTGGAGACCCTGATCAGATGCTGCATTCTGCGGCATCTGATCTGGGTCTGCACTGTTTGCCAATTACCCTTTTTGGGGTCTCCAGACTACAGGCAAGATCAGCACCCCACCCAGTCTTTTGAATGGATTCTGATGCAGAGAGTAAATGAGCAGGTTTTATAATGGGATCCTACATAATCATTACCCATAACCCTAGATAAGGAGTCTATAAATAAATATTTTTCTTATTTTTTCATGTAAACATATGTTGTGGGTACTCATTAGAAGTACCTCATTATTTTCGTATTGTTAAGAAATAATGAAAAATATACTGACTGAGCCTTGTCTCCAAGTTTTCTTACCTGAATACTGTGTATATGTTATTAAAGGCAAGAGCAGCACCCAGTCTTTTGAAGGGATTCGGATGTAGACTGTAGCTGTATAGTCTTTTTAACACTGATTTTGCATTGGATGGATTAGTTTCTAGAGCCTGCAAAAAAAATATACAATATACTATGCTAACACAGGGCATAGCTCCAGATAAGGCAATATTTTTCTTATTTCTCCAACAAAACATATGATGTTGGTACATCAGAAGAGCTTCAATGAGGCACTTCTAATGAGTATCATCAATGTATGTTTTGGTCGTGAAAACAGAGGCACTTCTAATGAGTACCCACAACACATACTTTCTTGGAGAGATATGGAAAATGTTATGTGAATACCCCTTTTATTTATAGCTATGTACAGGATTCATACAACCAGGGCTGAGCAAAATTCAAGCACTTTTCTTAGACTTTTCAAGGACTCCTGAAAAAAATCACTATTTTGTCCACAAATTCTTACCAAATGGTGTACACTTTGGAGTGAGAGTGGTAAATCAACTATTGAAGCTATTATCTCAGACCCTTACTTAGCAATTTTGATTTCCCCACCCATGAATGCCCACTTTGTAATGGATACACCAAACAAGGACAAGCTCATCTCTGACATTGACTTTATTTTTTCATGTCTGGAACATACTGTGTGATTTTAGGATGCTTTCTCTAGTCCTCAAGTCTCTCACTTCATGCACAATATGCACCATTTTAATGGAAGTTCTCTGACTCATCCGTAGCCACACAAACAACTGATTTTTGCTTGTTTCGGTTGAAGTTAAACATCATTACTCATAATCTCTTCAGTCCTGTTAATATGATGCTGTGTGATGGTGACTGGATGCAAACTTGAGAAATGCCCTTTTGTAGTGCCATCTCACTGCAGTACAACCACCCCACACCTCCACAGATACACACTGACACAATACTAACACCAGTCACTTCATACTGTCACCGGTGTGACCAGCCCAAGCTCTTCTTTCTAATGCTGAAAGACAAGCAAGAGCAGCTAGCACTAATTTTAGAAACTGACCCAGCTCCCAATCTGAGTGGATGTTCTACCAACTGAGCCACTCAGACCTATCCATGCTGCCTAATTTTTCCACTAGACCTCCAGATAACAAGCAATATCTGAAAAATACTTTTCTCATTTTTTCATGAAAACATATGATGTGGGTACTCATTAGAAGTGCATCACTGAGATGCTTCTAATGAGTAACAACAAAATATGTTTTCGTGGAGAAATAAGAAAAATATCAATACTTTTTGGTTCAAAAAAAGTGCCTTATCTGGAGCTATGTTCCACCATCAGCAATACTGTCCTGGGGACTGTAGTGAAATCGCCATTGAGCATTATGACTGTCACATGACATGACAATCATCAACTGTCATTTTACCAAAAATAGATGAAGTCATGTAACTGCCACATGCAGAGGCAACATGGTTAAATGATGATGATTTGGTATTTTACATCTCTTACAACATTATCTTAGACATATCGAGACAATAAAGGGGTCATAATGAAAGGCTCTACGCAATGAAACCCTGTACAGTCACGAGATAAACTCAATCTCTAGTGGGATTTGAACCTGGGACCTTGTAAATAACATGGTCAACCAGTGTTCACTGAAGATTATTTTGAAGAAAAAAAAAAAAGGATTGCAAGAAAACAGGCTCAAACTTGATCAGTTCAAGGATGATTTTATAACTTGCTTCCTAAAAATGAGTCAGTTTCCTGTCAGGAAAAATTATAGCAAAAAAGATATTGGTTGAAGTTGTCCATTATTACTTCAGCCACATCAAGCAAAAAGTGCCTTCAAACAAGCGCAATATGTGCATTCAGATCATCCTGCACATGTGCAAAGTATCATCTGGGCCTTTGCTCTCCATTCATACATTCTGTAGTATCCAATGATTCTACTAGTGGACAGGGAAGGCCCATGATCAGACTGCGCAGATGCGCAGGCTGATCTGGGCCTTCATTGTCTGCATAAGCCAAAAGACACATTTTTGCATGGCGCGGCCCATTTGTGCATGGTAAGTTAAATAAACATTTAATATATACAGATGACTCTCGTTATCTCGAACTCACTTATCTCGAATAACCACTTATCTCAAAGTGAAAATCTGGTCCCTGCCTAAACTTGAAAACCTAACAAAAGGTAAAAAATATTGTGGAAAAGAGGAGACTAAGGAGCAATTTCTTCTCTTTTCCACAATATTTTCAATATATCTCTAACTTCAAGAATCTAATTACATATATATTTGTTAAATGTGGTTAATCAAATTATTTTTTCCTCAATTCTGCAAATCTGATATGTAGCGGTACCGATATCTCGAAGTATTTCAGAGAGTCTCTTGGAATTTGAGATAACGAGAGCCGACTGTTTATAGTACCTTGGTTGTAGTTTGTTTAATGGACCACTTGAGGAATTCATGTAAACATCTCGCACTGAAGTCTCTCAGGGCTGTATCTGAGGACTGTATCATACCATCCTGGAATTTATAATTATTAACATTTAGCACTGTGATGCAACAGATGAGAAGACAAACTTATGGTATTTCTTTTTAGAAAACAGTGTTTGAAGTTTAATGCAAATCAAACTGATGGGAAGACAGATTCAAATGGTGGGCAGGTGAATAGCAAAGGGCACTACCAGACCTAGGTAGAACTTGTTCTTTGTTTTAATATGACCAGAGATATCTGGAACATTTTCATCCATTTTTTACAAGGGAGATAACTTTTGTGACTTCCAGATTGCTTTCCTGCATACCAAGCCCCACCTAAATGGGGTTTACTCCTTGAGGAAAGATTGTGTTGGGTTTTAACGACATGTCAAGCCTTGTGGATCATTTTGTGCTGTCTCCCAGAGAAAGGGAGAAAAGGGACAGAACAGGAGGTGATAGAGTAGGACAGGGATATGGAAAAGAGTGATAATGAAAGATTCTGTGCAATGAAGCGCCATACAGTCATGAATTGAATTCCATCTCTAGCAGGATTTGAACCCAGGACTTGAGATCCAAAGTCGGGAATGCTAATCACTCTTAAGCATAAAATGTCAAATCCTATTTTCTGGAAGGACTAGAATTTTATTTTTATTATTTTTTTTTTTTATTTTATTTTTTTTTTTTTTTGAAACTGTCAACTCAACTACTAAATCCTGCTTTCTGGGAAAAAATATTTTAAACTGCCACCAGTTGAACTTTTCAACCACGGCCCAGGTGTTCAAAGCGTTGTTAGCTTAACGAGCTTGTTAAGGGTCATTTTGTTAACTGATTTAGCAGATTCAATATACAGTATTCTGATATTTTTTGCTGAAAAAATGTGGGTAGCTTTTGCACTGCAAAAGCTACTCACATTTTTTTCAGCAAAAAATTTCAGCATATTTGCGTATCACTCAATGTAAATTTTAACGAATCGTTAACTAACGGCGTCATTAGCTTTGAACAAATGGGCCCAGCTTGCTATTAAAGCACTAAGACCTTTACTTCCTAACAAAGCTCAAATAATTTTACTCACATATACAGCATCAATAAGGGCAGCCTTCTCTTCATTTTCTTCTTGCTTACTGCTGGTGAACCAATGAATCAACTGCATTGTTAGTGGCTCAAACAACTGCTTTGCTACCTAGAAAACAAAAAATACTTATTCATAACTCTACATAGCTCAAGATAAGGCACGTCTTTCAGAACCATAAAGTACTGGATCCAGTTTTTCAAAGCTTTGTTAGCTTACCAAGCTCATTAATGACAAACTTATTAACTGTTGTAGCTAAGGTATTTTCAAATATATTGATATTTTTGCTGCTACTCACAATTTTTCAGCAAAAGATATCAATGTACTTGCCATATTTCAAGATAGAAATTTTAAAATAACTTTAGCTAACAACTATGTTAAATTTTGAACAACTGGGCCCCGATATTTTTTTCTTATTATTATTTTTTTTTTTGTGTGTGTAAACAGATGTTGTGGGAACTCATTAGAAGTGCCTCGGTAAAGTGCTTCTAATGAGTACCCACAACAAATTTTTTTATGGAGAAATAAGGAAAATATTTATCTAGATACCCTTCATCTCAGGTTAAGAAAGGCATCCAGAAGAAGGTTTCTGAAGAAAGTGTCTTATCTAGAGCTATTGATGTGATGCTGTCTTAATGTGAGATACATGTACAACAATGCTCAGACACAATGATGTCTGGATGCAAGATATGACTGGATAAAGTTAAGACCTATGATGTATCTAGATGTGAGGTACAATAATTTCTGGATGAGTGATACAGTGGTGTCTGGATGTGAGGTTCAATGGTGTCTGGATGTGATTTTTAATAGTGTCTGGACGAGTGTGATGCAACAATGTCTGAATGTGAGGTTCAATGGTTTCTGGATGTGAGGTTCAATGGTGTCTGGATATGAGGTTTAATGATGTCTGGATGAGTATGATACAATGGTATCTAGATGTGAGGTACAATGATATCTGGATGAGTGTGATACAATGGTATCTAGATGTGAGGTACAATGATGTCTGGATGAGTGTGATACAATGGTGTCTGGATGTGAGGTACAATGATGTCTGGATGACTGTGATATAATGGTGTCTGGATATGAGGTTCAATAATGTCTGGATGAGTGTGATAGAATGGTGTTTGGATGTGAGGTTTAATGATGTCTGGATGAGTGTGATACAAAGGTGTCTGGATATGAGATTCAATAGTGTTTGGATGTGTGTGATACAATGGTGTCTGGATATGATGCCTGGATGAGTGCGATACAATGGTGTCTGGATATGAAGTTTATTGATGTCTGGATAAGTGTGATACAATGGTGTCTGGATATGAGGTTTATTGATGTCTGGATGAGTGTGATACAATGGTGTCTGGCTATGAGGTTCAATTAAGTCTGGATGAGTGTGATACAATGGTGTCTGGATATGAGGTTTAATGATGTATGGACAAGTGTGATACAATGGTGACTGGATAGGAGGTTTAATGATGCCAAGATGAATGCGACACAATGGTGTATGGATGTGAGGTACAATGATGACTGGATGACTGTGATACAATGGTGTCTGGATATGAGGTTCAATAATGTCTGAATGAGTGTGATACAATGGTGTCTGGATGTGAGGTACAATGTGTCTGGATGTGAGGTACAATGGTGTCTGGATGTTTTCTATACTGGTGTCTGTGTGAGACATGAATGTGATATTATGTTCTCTGGATGTGAGATACAGTGGTGTCTAGCAGATGTCCCAGCAAAGTACAGTTGAACTTCAATGGCTGGAACACCATTGGAACCATGGAAATTATAGTGCCAGGTCAGAGGGCAAATTGGGATAATTGGATGTCTTTAGACTTTCTATAAAGTAATGGTATGTTGAGTGCACTCATTAGAATCATGCCGATAAGAGTACACACAAAATACATTTTCATGAAAGAGTAAGAAAATTTCCCTTAATTTCCCTAAAATATCCCTAAGAATTTCCTTGGGACTTAAAAATGACTTCGAATCAGCCACGCTAAACAAACCCACTGAACTTTTACTGTAACAATACAAAATGAAGATTCAACCTTTCAGCCGCCCACACATTAAATCATGTTGTAATTCAGCATATTCAGAAGATGCAGTGTGCTAGAAACATTCAGATGGCTAGCCAGTATGCATGTTTTGGTATTTTGTTGTTTTTTTTTTGTATGTATTAGATACTGAGGCTACCCAAATTTTGAGTCAAAATCATTGCACTTACCTGTTCAACATCACAAGCCAATTTCAACATGGCTGGAAAGAGTTTTATATAGAGACCAGCCATGGATGCCCTTTCTACTCTTGCCCCTGGCTGCTGTGCACTCCGCCCTAGACAGTATATGATCAGTGAATGTAGCAACTCACATGCAGCTACTTTAGTCTGGCGGTCACTAGACTTGGTAGCCAATTCAACAATGTGTGGTAGGAATGCATCTGTAATTTCAAAAGCGAACAGTGAAAACTTGCGTTACTTACCAAAAAAATTCAGACAGACTTGGCTGAGCAAACAGTGTAGACCCAGATCAAACTACAAAAGAACTAGTCTACACTGTCCATAGTTCCAGATGAGGCACTTTTTTTCAACTGAAAAGTACTGAGAGTCTGGAAATTACTGCGTTTTCAAATTTCTCCATGAAAATATGTCGTGGGAACTCATTAGAAGCCCCTCACTGAAGTGCTTCTAATAAATACAGTAAACCCTCGTTATAACCACAGCATTTGTTCCCAAAAACATTGCCATTAAAATGAATTTGCTGTTGTACAGAATACTTAATGAGCAGATTGATTTGTAAGAAAGGTCTTTTGTTCTCATTTCCTCATAGAACATATGTTTTGGATATTTGTTAGAACTGCCTCACCAAGGCCATTCTAACAAATATCCAGATCATATGTGTCTTTAAAGTATTAAGTACTCTTGCATAATTTGTGACTACATTGTAATTATTATCTCCTTAGCAAAGGTTTCGTGACAATCAAATTGCCAGTATAAGGATTTTTTTGTTGTATTAAGTGTTGGTATAAAGAGGGTTGTCTGTACATAAAGCATATTTTCGTGGAGAAAAAAGAAAAAAATATTAAGTGGATACCCCCTCTTATCTGAAGTTAAGACTGTCTGCCAAACATCCAGCAGTTTTATACAATAGACAAGTACTAAATAGATTTGTTCCAAGTTGAGAACAAGTATGGTAGGAAGTCAAGGTGTCAGAACACTTAGGGTATTTTTAATGTATTGAAAGCATCTTTTATGGATTTTATCAATGTGTAAATGCTGGCATATCTCTCAGAAAATAACTCCAGTCTGAGGGTGATTCAGAATAATTTACTTATATTAATAAAATCCACAAACACAACATTTTTTCTTCATAATTCCAACTCAGGGCCATGTAAATAATGAGCATGTGAATTAAATACCAACCATATTCGACCTAATAACTGCACATACCCTTATAAGCGCACAGTCAAGCAATTTCAGTCTTCAAATTACAGCTCATTTACTTTTATCTGCTTCTTTAGTAAAGCATATGTTGTTAGCAATCATGCTTTTATAAAGAAAATCAGAAAAAAAAAAAAAAAAAAAAAAAAAACATCACATAAGTATCATTAAATAATCATCTATACAAGGCGTTTCCAGTAATTTTGAAAATCATAAGCGCACAGTGTGGTAATTAGGTCAAATAAGGTAATTTTGGAAATCTATACAAAGAATAATCAAAGAATATTAGTGATAATAGTCTCCTGAAAAACAAATACAGATACAGAAAACAGTTCCAGGATTCCTGCTCAGTGGATTTAGCAATGTGTAAAAGTTGTTCAGAATTTGATCGGGACCATTAGAAATACACTAAATTCGTGTAATCTTGTTGAGTTGGAATTATTGTAAAAGTGCAGGGACTTGCTAAGGAGGAGTATTTGATGATAATTATGTGATAATATTCTCCTATTCTCCATAAAACAAGAGGACCATGATGGTCCTATATCGCTCACCTGACCAAACAGATTTGCATATTTACTGTTGAAGTTTCAGCCAAGTTCACTGCGCTAGGATTTTTGTATAAACTTTATAGCACTAACCACCCCCACCCCCCTCCACCACACCCCTGGCCATGTTTTTTTTACAAATCTTGACGACCTGAACTGAATCTTAAAAGAGGGTCACCAAAGGAACATTTCTGCCAATTTATATTGAAATTGGTCCAGTGGTTTAAAAAGTTTTATATAGCTATAAAGCCCTACGCCCTAATGGCCATGTTTTTTGACGAATCATGACAGCTTGAACAAACTTGGTAGAGGGTCACCAAAGGAACATTCCTACCAAGTTATATTGAAATCTGTTCAGTGGTTTCTGACAAGAAGATTTTTATAGTTTTCTATTTAGATATATAGGGAACACAAGCCCCACCCCATGGCAGCCATGTTTTTTGACGAATCATGATTGCTTGTACAATCTTGATAGAGGTTCACCAAAGCAACATTCCAGCCAAGTAATATTGAAATCAGTCATGGGGTATGTGACAAGAAGAATTTTAAAATTTTCTATGCAGATATATATGAAAAATAAGCCCCACCCCCCTGTGGGCCATGGTTTTTGACGTATCATGAAGGCTTGAACAATCTTGGTAGAAGGTCACCAAAGCAACATTCCTGCCAAGTTACATTGAACTCGGTCCAACTGTTTCTTACGAGAAGATTTTTAAAGTTTTCTATATAGATATATAGGGAAAATAAGCCCCGCCCCCTAGCGGCCATGATTTTTGATGAATCATGACGGCCTGAACAATCTTTGTAGAGGGTCACCAAAGAAACATTCCTGCCAAGTTGTATTGAAATCGGTCCATTGGTTTCTGAAAAGAAGATTTTTAAAGTTTTATATATAGATATATAGGGAAAATAAGCCCTGCCCCAGGCAGCCATATTTTTTGACGAATCATGATTACTTGAACAATCTTAGTAGAGGGTCACCAAGGAAAAATTTCTGCAGTTATAATGAAATCGGTTCAGTGGTTTCTAACAAGAAGAGTTTTAAAGTTTTCTATATAGATATATAAGGAAAATAAGCCATGACTCCTGGCGGCCATGTTTTTTGACGAATCATGACGGCTTAAACAATCTTGATAGAGGGTTACATAAGAAACATTCCTGCAAAGTTACATTGAAATCGGTCAAGTGCTTTCTGAAAAGACTATTAAAATTTTCTATATAGATAAATTATATAGGAAAATAAGCCCCGCCCCCTAGCGGCCATGTTTTTTGACAAATCATAACGGCTTGAACAATCTTGGTAAAGGGTCACCAAGGAAACATTTCTGCGAAGTTATATTGAAATCAGTCCTGTGGTTTCTGACGACAAGATTTTTTCAAGTTTTCTATATAGAATTATATCGAAAATAAGCCCCGCACCCCCTAGCGGCCATGTTTTTTGACAAATCATGTCGGCTTGAACAATCTTGATAGAGGGTCACTAAGGAAACATTTCCGCCAAGTTATATTGAAATCGGTCCAGCCGTTTATGACAAGAAGATTATTAAAGTTTTCTATATAGATATATAGGGAAAATTAACCCCGCCCCCTAGCGGCCATGTTTTTTAACTAATCATGGCGGCTTGAACAATCTTGCAACAGGATCATCAAAGGAACATATCTGCAAAATCATATGGAAATCGGTCCAGTGGTTTCTGACAAGAAGATTGTTAAAGTTTTCCATAAAGATATATAAGGAAAATAAGCCCCGCCCCCCTGGCAGCCATGTTTTTTGACAAATCCAAATGGCTTGAACAATCTTGCAACAGGATCACCAAAGGAACATTTCTGCAAAATCATATGGAAATCGGTCCAGTGGTTTCTGACAAGAAGATTTTTAAAGTTTTCTATACAGATATACAGTGAAAATAAGCCCCGCCCCCTGGCGGCCATGTTTTTTGACAAATCCAAATGGCTTGAACAATCTTGGTACAGGATCACCAAAGGAACATTTCTGCAAAATTATATGGAAATCGGTCCAGTGGTTTCGGAAAAGAAGATTTTTAAAGTTTTCTATATAGATATATAGGGAAAATAAGCCCCGCCCCCTGGTGGCCATGTTTTTTGACGAATCCAAATGGCTTGAATAATCTTGGTAGAGGATCACCAAACGAACATTTCTGCAAAATTATATTGAAATCGGTCCAGTGGTTTCGGACAAGAAGATTTTTAAAAGTTTTCTTCATAGATTATATAGGGAAAATAAGCCCGCCCCCTGGCGGCCATGTTTTTTGACGAATCCAAATGTCTTGAATAATCTTGGTAGAGGATCACCAAAGGAACATTTCTGCAAAATTATATTGAAATCGGTCCAGTGGTTTCAGACAAGAAGATTTTTAAAGTTTTCTATATAGATATATAGGGAAAATAAGCCCCGCCCCCTGGCGGCCATGTTTTTTGACGAATCCAAATGGCTTGAACAATCTTGCAACAGGATCAGCAAAGGAACATTTCTGCAAAATTATATTGAAATCGGTCCAGTGGTTTCGGACAAGAAGATTTTTAAAGTTTTCTATATAGATATATGGGGAAAATAAGCCCCGCCCCCTGGCGGCCATGTTTTTTGACAAATCCAAATGGCTTGAACAATCTTGGTAGAGGATCACCAAAGGAACATTTCTGCAAAATTATATTGAAATCTGTCCAGTGGTTTCTGACAAGAAGATTTTTAAAGTTTTCTATATAGATATATAGGGAAAATAAGCCCCGCCCCCTGGCGGCCATGTTTTTTGACGAATCCGAATGGCTTGAACAATCTTGGTAGAGGATCACCAAAGGAACATTTCTGCAAAATTATATTGAAATCGGTCCAGTGGTTTCTGACAAGAAGATTTTTAAGTTTTTAGTTAAAAAATCTATTTTTAGCTCCTGTGACCTAGATATGCAACCGACCGGAACCATTTGAACAACTTTGAAAGAGGACCAACCAAGGATCATTCCTGTGAAGTTTGGTCAAAATCCAATCAGTGGTTTAGGAGGAGATGTTGTTTAAAGATTGTGGACGGACGGACGGACTGACGGACGGACATACGGACGACGACGACGACGGACGGTGAGTGATCACAAAAGCTCACCTTGAGCTTTCAGCTCAGGTGAGCTAAAAACATATGCTATGGGTACTCATAACAAACCTATTCTATTTGCTTCCATACTTTTGATGCATATTAGCTGTGGTTGAGTCTATTTCTTTATAAATTAAAATATTTCATTCACTAGACAATCCAATAAAAGTGTAAAATAAGCATTTTATGTGTTTCGGGCTCTACACTCCTATTTCTGTGGACATTTTCAGACCTCCGGGACGACACCTGATGCAAGCATACATGTGAATTGATCTGGGAACATTCACTCAACTGAGCATCAAATAATTTTACTGTAGTAATAAAACTGCAAGCCATGCACCATGCCCCGCCACAGCGACATATTCCCTATGCACTTCTGTAGTATAAGGGTTGAAAACAATCTAAGTTAAACATGAAGAGAAGCAATAAACAGTTATTTCATAACAAAAAAAAAGAAAGAAAACACACAAAAAAAAGTCTAAGTTAAAAATGCAATAAAAAGTGATAAAAAGTAATTTCAGGATCCTGAAAAAAACAATATGCATATCTTCAGACCATCCTAAAAGCTTGTATAAAGTTTCAAAAAGATTGGCCTGAAAATGTAGGAGGAGTCGCGTGTACAAGGTACATACTCCTATACATTTCTGTAGTATTAGGGCTCGAAAAAAGTCTAAGTTAAAAATGCAAAAAATGTAATAAAAAATAATTTCAGGATTCTGAAAAAAAAAATATTCATATCTTCAGATCATCCTAAAAGTGCATGTAAAGTTTGAAAAGGATTGGCCTAAAACTGTAGGAGGAGTTGCGGGCAGAAAGTACATACTCCCTATACAGTTCTTAGTATTAGGGTTCGAAAAAAGTCTAATTTAAAAATGCAAAAAATGTGATAAAAAATAAATTCAGGATTCTGAAAAAACAATATGCATATCTTCAGACCATCCTAAAAGCGCCTGTAAAGTTTGAAAAGGATTGGCCTAAAACTGTAGGAGGAGTTGCGGGCAGAAGGTACATACTCCCTATACATTTCTGTAGTATTAGGGCTCGAAAACAGTCTGTTAAAAAAGCAAAAAAATGTGATAAAAAATTATTTCAGGATTCTGATAAAACAATATGCATATCTTCAGACCATCCTAAAAGCGCATGTAAAGTTTGAAAAGGATTGGCCTAAAACTGTAGGAGGAGTTGCGGGCAGAAGGTACATACTCCCTATACATTTCTGTAGTATTAGGGCTCGAAAAAAGTCTAAGTTAAAAATGCAAAAAATGTGATAAAAAATAATTTCAGGATTCTGAAAAAACAATATGCATATCTTCAGACCATCCTAAAAATGCCTGTAAAGTTTGAAAAGGATTGGCCTAAAACTGTAGGAGGAGTTGCGGGCAGAAGAATGCTGGGGGCGCTGACGGACGGACACTCAAAATTTCAGAGGGTATAACATAATACCCCGCCACTTTTTTAGTGGTGGGGCATAATAATGTGTTCATGCTTTCATGACAATACAGGAATTTGACCAATGAAAAATAAGTCTACCTAGATAAATGGTGGGTTTCATGTCCTCAAATGGCACATCAAACTTCAAATGTTGTTGTGAGTCCCAGGCTATTGCCTTCTGTGATATCTCTTCATCAGCATTAGCAAGCAATCCCATGTTCACACTACCACCCAGGTGACCGAGGTATTTCATAATCCTTTTCTTCATTGTTGATAACTGGGACTGATAGCTCTGAAATATGTGGCAAAATCAGAGCTCTACAAAAGGTGAAGATTTTGCTGATAATATATTAGATTTTATTTAGATTCACAAAAGGTGAAGATTTTGTTGATAATATATTAGATTTTGTTTAATTTTTCAAGCGAAAAACATCAGGGCCCGGTTGTTCAAAGCGTCGTTAGCTTTACCAGCTCGTTAAGGGTCATTTCGTTAACTGTTTTAGCAGATCCAATACACAATATTCTGATATTTTTTGCTGAAAAAATGTGAGTAGCTTTTGCACTGCAAAAGCTACTCACATTTTTTCAGCAAAAAATTTCAGCATATTTGCCTATCACTTGATTTAAATTTTAACGAATCGTTAACTAATGACGTCGTTAGCTTTGAACAACTGGGCCCAGATTAAGGATAATGCCAGAACCAAATACACATCTACAGACCATGATAAATGAGCCAGCAAAGTTTCAAATTGATCGGTATAAAACTATATGAGGAGTTGCTCACAAAAAGTACCCAACATCTGTCATCAAATGCTTAAGCTGAATAAAAATGTTAAACTATAATACCCTGCCATTATCGTGTCATGGACAGATAACTCTGTCAAACATTGACAAAACTTGCCCATAAGCAATCCCAAACTAGATTTCCTTCATATCAATGCATGTACTAAGTTTGGTTAAAATCCCTTAACATTTACTCAAGTTATCGTCCAGAAAAGGAAAATATGGCTTGTCTTGGGCAGATAACTCCGTCAAAATTTGACAAAATTTGCCCATTAGCTATACCAAACCAGATCTCCACAATATCAATGCACATACCAAGTTTGGTGAAAATCCATTGATGTTTACTCAAGCTATCATCCGGAAACGAAAATAATGGCTTGTCTCGGGCAGATAACTCCATAAAAATTTGACGAAATTTGCCCATTAGCAATCCCAAACCAGATCTCCATAATATCAATGCACACACCAAGTTTGGTGAAAATCCATTGATGTTTACTCAAGTTATCATCCAGAAACGAAAATATGGGCCTGTCTGGCAGATAACTCCGTTAAAATTTGACGAATTTTGCCCATTAGCAATCCCAAACCAGATCTCCACAATATCAATGCACATACCAAGTTTGGTGAAAATCCATTTATGTTTACTCAAGTTATCATGCGCAAACAAAAAACGGGTGGACGGACTTACGACTGACAGACAGACAGATGGACAGACACATGGACGTCCAATGTGAAACCATAATACCCCACCACTATCGTGTGGCGGGGTATAAAAAGGGGAATAAACCCTGCAAAATCCCAATGGAAAAAACAGGTTCACTTATTTTTCATGCTGATGTTATATATAAAATTTCAGGATCCTAGCTATAACCATTCCTGACTATGCAAAGTATAATGGACAGACTGACAGAAATGGCTAAGTTCAAAAGTCCAAAAAAGTGACAAAAATTAAATTGACAATAATGCAAAAACCACATGCCTATCTACAGACCATGGCAAAAGGGCCTGCAAAGTTTCAACTTTATCAGTATAAAACTGTATGAGGAGTTGCACACACAAGGTACCCACTGTCTGTTGTCAATTGACTATGTTGAAAAAAGGACCATGTTGAAAAAAGGGGAATAACTCCATAAGAATCCTGATGGAAAAACAAAAAAATATGGGCTGGCTTAGATTTCATGCTGATGCTATATATAAAATTTCAGGATCCTAGCGCTAACCATTCCTGACCGTATGCAAGTGTAAAGGACGGACAGATGGGATGGATGGACAGACAGGCCCAAAACAATATGCCCCCTCAACTTCTTAAAGTTGGAGGTCATAGCAGGGGGCATAAAAACTTGTGCATATAACTGGCAGCAGTCTATCATTTTTTTTTTTTTTTTTATGTTTTTTCACCTGCCCATGATATCAAGGTAAAGCCATAGTTTTGCTATTTTTTTAATCCACTATGCAATACCTTAATCATTTTTTACAGGACGCTTCAATATAATATGCCATATGCAAAGGAAAAAAAAAACTAGAAATGTGTCCACAGTACACGGAGGCCCCTGCCCCGACTCCTAGCCCCACCCAGGGGCATGACCCTGGGGCAACAGTTCCATACAATAAACGGTCTTGATGTAGGTAAGTGTCATACAAAGTTTCAACTTTCTAGCCCTGAAGGTATAAAAGTTATTCGCTGCAAAAGAAACGCGGACGTAAATTTGCACCTAAACTTGCAGGTAGACTTGAACCTGGTTACGAACGTGACATAGGCACATACGCACGTAACATCACGGCGAAACGCTATATGCCCCACTCCTGCCAAGGCAGGCGAGGGCATAAGAAAAGAAGCTGCATTTCATTTCAGTTTTGTAAGATGAGAAAACAATCAGTCACTGGTATTCAGTGGAGGAAAGTGATTGCCACAAAGTGGCCAAATTCCCCAACCACGCTAGATTTTGGCAATGCTAGATAACTCAAGAATCAATAGGGCAAGAGTTGTCTTTCTTGATGTGATACATTGTCTCATCAAGCTTAGTATGTGTTTGAAGTTTCATGAAAATATTTCAAAGTTAATGAGTAACAGCCTGAACACAAAGTGTAATGGAACCACAGACAAATGGACAAACAAATGGAATCCTACTATTACCAATGACCCCTGCTTCTCTAGTGGTAGGGGACAAATAAGGAAATCCCAACCCTCATGTCCACCATTCAAGGATGAAATGTGTCAAAGTTTCTCCTTTTTATGGTGGCACATGCTAACTTCCAATGATTACAGATTATTTTCCATACCTGGGAAGACTCTCTTCCCTTTGATGAGCCTCACAGACAGTTTCTTCCTGCCCCTCCCAGATTTACTCTTGATCACATTCACATTTGAACCTATACTAACATCATTTGACAAAGATTATTTTCCATACCTGGGCTGAGACCTCTTTCTTCCCTTTGATGAGTCTCAAAGAGTTTCTTCCTGCCTTTCCCAGATATACTTTTGGTCACATTCAAATTTGAACCTATACTAACATCATCTGCTATTAAAGATTATTTTCCATACCTGTGCAGAGACCTCTTTCTTCCCCTTGATGAGTTTCACAGACAGCTTTTTCCTGCCTCTCCCAGGTTTACTCTTAGTCACATTTACATGTGAACCTATACTAACATCATCGGCACCTGTAAGAAGAATATTCGTTAAGGGGAGGCAACTTTGTCAAAATCGTTCTGCATCCCTTCTGAAAAGAGATTTACTCTAAACAGAAAGCATTTGCTCCCTTTGGATGTACTCGCAAAGGAAGCATTTGCTCCCAACAGGAGCAAATGCTTTCCTTTGCAAGTACATCCACAAATGTCCTTTGGGAGAAAATGCTTTCCTTTGAGAGTAGACTCATTTTCAGAACGGGCTTGGTGTGCAAGAAAACATGCAGGAAATCACATGAGTTGTCTCCATTGTACAAAATGGAATTAGATTATCAGATGAATCCATTAAAGTGTCTAAGTTGAAAGTTATTGCCTCCCTTCACAAAGGGAGATTACTCAAGCAGAAAAGAATTTTTATTTCCTGGTATAAAACTTTCTCAAAATGAGGCTACTCTTTAAGGAAATTTTCTCTATGAAATAAGGGAGGCAAATACTTCCAGGTCAAAGTGATCTTCCTTGGATGTGTATCTATTCAACTAAACATCAATATCTAATGTAAATTTTAACCCAGCATGCTATGCAATAACCATCTATAGTCAACATTTTAAGTCTGAACTACTACCTGAATTCAGGGCATGACATGTCATGTGAACAACCTTCTTATGACTGGCATGAAATGCCATACCCTATTCTCTGTGAAAGGAAATGAATCAGATGAAATGTCAAGCTTAACCCTTTAAGTCTGGACACCACCAAAAGGTTATCTGGCAAACAGTGTAGACCCAGATCAGATGCCACAGAATGTGGCATCTGATCAGGGTCTCCACTGTTTGCAAATACTTTAGCCATTTTTCTTTAAGATTATCTACATTTCATAGCCTGACATGCTTAAAATTGAAACTGGACTCTTCCAAACTATAGTAAGTGGGTTTACTGTGTCTAAAATGGATTAAGCTCCTTGGAAAATATCATTCATCTGTTGTTTGCTTCAGGTCAAGTATATGGTATCATTCCTACCCTGATCTGCTGTCTTCAGGAAACTGTCCAAGCTAGGGAGTATTTTGGGATAAAATGGTAACATCACATGACTCGGTAACGAGCTAGACCAGAATTCCAAAGCATCCATGGCAACCATAGCTAAAGGGAGGTAACTTAATCCAAGACTTAAGGTTACCTGTAGGAAGAAAACGTATGTACATTATGTATACTCAGAGGCAAAAGGAAGTACACTTTTTGAATGCTCATATTTTTCTTATTTTTCAACGCACTGGTTTTAAATAATGCATAATGTGTTTTTAACGAAGGCTAAATAATGTAGTGTAGTGAACTGGTTACAGTCACTATACATGAATATCGATTTTATTCTTGGCAGGTGCATCATATTGGACATTTTAATTTTACTATTAATCAACATTTGAATTCGAAACTAACCGTCTACAATTTTATTAATTGGATTGCAAAGCTCACAGTGGCAAACTGAATTTGCATCATTGTGATGTTACAGGCTGGCCACTCACATTTCCAGTTATCTGGTAATGTTTCCATAGCCAGTCAGTCATGACTAGTGCATTGTATTATGTGAACCACTAACGGCTATGAATGGCCAATCTGTAACATCGCCTTGGCACAATTTTTCTCTGCCATTGAGACCCTTTTCATTATGTAAATGAAATGCAAGGTTAAGGTTTGTTTAGAAAAATAAACCCAGAATTCAAATACTGCTTCACAGTAATATCAGATTTTTACTATGACATATACATGCCATAACAGGGTTCATACATTTAGAACTGACCAAAATTCCCTGACATTTCCCTGACTTTTCCCTGACACAAATTCAAATTTCCATGACAATATCAGAGCCGGAAATTTTATGAATTTAGCAGGAAAAATATATCGGGGACCAAACATTCTAGCTTCATCAGGTATGTAAAATTCCCTGACATTTCCCTGACATTTTTGCAAAATTTCATTTTTCCCTGACACATCACAGAATTCCCTGACAATTCCCTGACCTTGAAAAAAATAAATTTCCCTGACATTTCCCTGACATGTATGAACCCTGCATAAGTGCAATATGGACATGTACATACAGTTAGGCCTTTCACTTAGTAATCTTACTACCCCACATTATTGTACCTTTGGTAAAAAAAAAAAAAAAAAAAAAAAAAAAAGGCATTGTGCATATTTTTTAGCCTTTGCAATGACAAATAAGAAAATAAAGGGTATTCAGAAAATGTAAAATTCCTTTTATCTCGAGTATAATACAGGATAACATCATTAAAACAAAGAAAATGAAACAGAAGTTGGCCCTCACCGGTTTTTACACTAAAAGCAGATTCTCCTTTTGTGTGAAAACAGGGTCTGGTATTTCATGCAAACTTTCTCCTTCAGAAACAATTTGTCAGCAATATCAAAAAATACTTTGAGATACAGTGATTGAAAACTTTAACCAGCATGCTCTTAAGCACTAAAGCATTTTTTTCATAGTGTTTTTTTTTTTTTTTTTTTTTTTTACACAGAAACAGTAAATTTGGAACCAATGGGTGTTATATATAGGGTGTTTGATTATTTTAATTATCATTATTTTCATGTTTACTACAAGTTTCTATATATAAATAGAACTTTCTGGAAAATATGTTTACAAAAACAAGTTATGTTCTTTTTGGAATCTTCCAGAAGGAATGTTCTGGATTGAGCTATTTTTGGTATGTCATAGAACATTAAGAAGATTCTTTGCCAAAACTAGAAAATAAGTGATGCCTCTAGTAAATTCTTTTTCTAGAACGTTCTTTGATATTATATAAGGACAAAAGATTTTCATCAGAAATTATTCTATACTGAATTACTATATAATATTTTATTCATTCTGGAATTAAACTATGAATTCAGGGGCTTTAAATTGTGGGATCAGAAACTGTTATTCAAAAGATTTGTTTTAGATATTCTTCTGGAATATTTCTGAGGGACTTTGTGACATAAACTTGAAAAGTACTGTTTACTTTTAATTTTCTGTTTTAAATTGTGGGATCAGAAACTGTTATTCAAAAGATTTGTTTTAGAAATTCTTCTGGAATATTTCTGAGGGACTTTGAGACATAAACTTGAAAAGTACTGTTTACTTTTATTTTTCTGTTTTGTCTTATTATTATTTTTTTTTTTATTTTATTTTTTTTTTTTTTTTTGTTGTTGTAAATTGTGAATAATTTTAAAGCTTGTTGCTGGTTTCACTTTCATTTCTTTTCTCGTTACGCCTGGCTCATAACATGGGCTTAGTATAATTTGACCTGGAATCTAATGGCTTCTTAACCTGTGAAATGCAGTACAAAATTCTTGCAGAGGATATTCTCATTTTTTTTTTTTTTTCAGAGAAAATATTGCTTGATATTTCATGTGAATTGTCTGTGTTACAGTTTGATCAGTCTTTGTTGCCTGCATGAAGAAACTTTGCATCCTTGGCTATCAAAATGCATCCAGTGAAGAGTTTGATCAGACTGCACAAACAAGCAGGCTGATCTGAATCTTTGCTGTGTTCAAAGCCAAAGATACATTTTCTGATGTTGCTGCTCAAAGTGTGGAATGTCACATTTACAGAATACTAAAAATAAGTAAGACCAAGAAAAAAGACTAATGGATGGGTTTTTTAAAAAGTTAACCAAAAGGTAAACCTGGGATGATGCCCAATGCCCAAAGAAAAAAGACTAATGGATGGGTTTTTTAAAAAGTTAACCAAAAGGTAAACCTGGGATGATGCCCAATGCCCGTCCGCCCGACACCCACCTGCCAGGACATCGCTATATTAAAGCATTACAAAAACAGGCCTATTCAAATATATTGAAAATTTCACCACCAAAAACATATAAAAGTTTTCAGACAAAAATTCTGATAGTTTTCATATTTCTGCTCAAAACATAGATAGTGGGTACTCATTAGAACTGCCTCTCTGAGGCAGTTCTAACAAGTACCCACAATCTATGTTTTTGAGCAGAAATAAGAAAAATAATGTATACCCCTGTAAACCCCAGTTTTACTATATAAAAGTGGGGTTTAAGGGGATCAAAACTATGTAGGTGTGTTTTCATGATGAGGACGGATTTTGAAAAACCCATCCAAGAAACACAAAATAACTTTAATACCTGAATAGCTGGCACAACCTCTAACATTTGTTCAGAGATTACTTCTTTTGGCAGGGATAAGATGAAGGTCAAACATGAGGCTAGCAGGTCATCTCTATATTGCTTCATACGGACAAGAACCTTGATGAACAGAAAACATATATGTACATCTAAATTGACGCTGACAAAGTTTCTATATGATTTTATATTAACTCTTTGCATGCTGGGTAATTTTGCATGCTTTTTTTTGTCGTCCGTGTTTCTTTGTTTTTGGGGTGGTTTTTTTTCAAATTAATTTTTAAAAAAAAATCTTTCTGGAATACCATCAGAGTATTAAACAGTTTGGATCCAGATCAGGCCTGACATTTTGTCAGGCCTGATCTGGATGCAAACTGTTTGCAATAGTTATCAGCAGACGACAAAAGTCATCATTAGCGGGGAAGAGTTAAAACATAGGTCTACTGTAAAAGGTAAGAATTTGCTCCCATAAGGAGTAATTTTTTCCTTTTTAAGAGTAGACTCTTTTCAGGAGAGGTTTAGTAAGCAGGAAACCAAACAGGTAGTCACCAAGTTTGTCTCCTTTGTAAATATGGAAGAAATTCTAGTAATTCAACATGTTCGTGTGGAAAAATAAGAAAAATGTCACGTGGACACTCCCTCTTATCTGGAGATATGGATAATGACAAACAAAAACAGCTTGGTGACAGTGATTACAGACTGATACTCTACATTAGGTAGGACAGTTTATTAACAGTTCTACACACTTTCACACTACACAAATTTGTCAAGACAAGGATTTTATATAAAAAAAAAAAAAAAAAAAAAAAAAAAAAACTCTAACAATGGTTAGAAAGTACATTTAAAATCAAAGAAACTGGAAGTTATGAAATAACGAAAAATGGAACTCTGTGATATATTGGAGGTGGCCACACATTTTTAGCAATCAAATTCCCTGATTTTTCCCTGATTTGATTTGATTTTCCCTGATTAAAAACCTTAATATTATCGCAACGGCCCCTACTTTTAGAAGTCATATACTGATTCAAATGCATGTCAAGTGACATGTTTATACACAATGCTGTCACAATATTCTTAATTAAATGAAAATTTATCTAAAATATGATGTACATGTGCTAATTTACTTTCATGGTAGTCAAAATCAAAACTAGTAAAATATATGGCCTCCAACCTCCCCTTGTAGCCACACCTTCACCTCCAATTTATTAAAACAGTAGGGGTTTTTTGTTTTTTGTTTTTTTTTGACCTTACAAAGATTTTTTTTTTGAAATTCCCTGATTTTTCCCTGATTTTCAGCAAAATTTCAAATTCCCTGATTTTTCCCTGCAGGGAATTTTTTTCACCATTTTCCCTGTTTTCCAGAGTGTGTGGCCACCCTGCATATTTAATATTTTAGGTTTTCTGTCACTTTTTCTTATTTTGATGTATTGGTTCTGATAGATAGCATGAAATACTGTAAATCTCACCTCTTTAGAAAACTTTTTGACAAGCATGTAACATGTCTGTTTCTGCTGGTTCCCCTCCTGTCCTTCAGTATCTATTTCCATAGGTTCAACTTTCACCTTGGATGGTACTGGCACTATATTCTGATTCTGTAACAACCAATATACTGTATTTACTCTAACTATTTAGACAACTAAATGTTTTACCATAATTTTCCTAAAACATGAAGAAGTCCATTTCACAACCTGTTTACTTGTCTAAAAACTACTGGATGAGTGGCTAATAATGTAGACCCCAATCAGATGTGTTCTATAGTGTCTGTCCTTAGGAAAGAAGTATAGAGTATTTCTTGTTGTTTCTTCAATGTATTTTCAACCAATTTGTAGCACATTTATTTTTTTTAAGAAAAAAAAAAAAAAAACATTGTTGCACACTTAATGTTTACCACCATTTTTTTTTTCTTTTGAAGGTTTATTGTCGGGCAAATCTACAATATCAAAGCAAATACCAAGCTTGGTGAAAATCCACTGATATTTACTCAAGTTATTGCCTGAAACGAAAATACCAAACCAGATCTTCACAATATCAATGCATATACCAAGTTTGGTAAAAAGCCATTCACATTTACTCAAGTTATCCTCCAGAAACGAAAATATGTATGGATGGACGACAGACGGGCAGATAGACAGACAAACTTCCAACATGACACCATAATACCCTGCCACTATTGTGTGGTGGGGTATAAATAGTCTGTGTTGTAGTTTTATGGCTCAGTTAACCCATTAGGGTCATGTTGAGTGCAGTCAGTTTACCTAACCACACTTGTCCTGGACATGCTTAGTCCTCTTCGCAGTAAATCAGTACTTAACCAGCGCATTCTTTTGCCAGAAACTGACAACTGCCCTTCTTGAATTAGCAGACAGGTAGAAAATATTCTGCAATCAACCTCCACAAAAGAATGTTGCTTGTGTACCGGTTTATCTTGAGACCTGGGCAAATCAAACCCGCAACCTCCTGATCACCAGTTGAATGCGCATCCGTCTGAGCCATGAGGCCGGCCGGTGGGGTATAAAAATGAGTACTATCAGTTGTGTTCGTTTGTATGTTTGTATTGAAGTTTTACGGCCCAGTCAACCCAATGGGGTCATGTCGAGCGCGGTCAGTTTACCTAACCACACGTTTACTGGGCAGGCTTAGTCCTCTAAGCGGTTAACCAGTATTGTGCACATTCTTTCGCCAGAAACTGAAAACTGCCCTTCTTGAATCAGCGGAAGGGAGAGAATGACCGTAGAAAATATTTCATGATCAATCTCCACGAAAGAATGTTTATCAGTTGTGTTTAAATCTGACTTAATCCATGATCTTAACCCTTAATGAGACAATCACAGATTATACAGAAGATAACTTTTTATTATTTCTCAGAAAAAATAAGGCTTGACATTTCATGTGAATGTTTTTTTTGTGAATAGTATGCCTGGCAGGTGATTTACATGAAATGTCAAGAAGACTTCTTATTATTTCTCTAAAAAAAATAAGGCTTGACATTTCATGTGAATTGTCTTGTTGTGACTAGTATGCCTAGCAGATGATTTACATGAAATGTCAATTCTTATTATCTCAATGGAAAAATAATCAGAATGTCATCCGCTACAATTTTGCTTTGCATTTTAAGTTTGTCTGTTTGCGTTGAGTTTTACCGCCCAGTCAACCTGATGGGGTCACATGAGCCTGGTCAGTTTACCTAACCACACTTTTACTGGGCAGGCTTAGTCCTCTAATTAACCAATATTGTGCACATTCTTTCTCCAATGTAAGGCAGTGAATTTTACTGAAACAAGAGTGCTAACTAAGGCAAAAAGTTAAGTGTTAAATTATGATGATGCAAACATAAGAAATTGTATGAATATTTTACTTATCCAAAGTCCTCTAAAATATCTTAAAAAACCTCCAGATAAGGGGCTTTTATTTTTATAAACAAAATGTACTTATAGTCTTCTAATTTCTTCACAAAACATGTTGTGGGCAATCATTAGAAGTGCCTCACCGTATGTACCCACCTGTTATTGTAGAGATATAAGAAAAAATTTCTCTTGGCACCCCTGTTATCTACTACAGCTATATATCAGAATACCTGGAAATAATTGAGCTTGTTGGCAATCTTCATGCTGACAGACAGCAGCTTATAGAAACCACTGGCTAGAGGATTTCTGAAATAAAGAACAAAGGCAAAATCTAAAACCAACTAATGTTATTGATGAGGAGTTCAGGTTTAATGATGCATAAACCTCTAAGGGTCATTTGCATTAAAATAGTATATGAATTTTGGTTGGTACTGAAAAGGTGATCTGCGATGTCTCATTTGGATCTACACTGTTTGCACAGGCCTGTCTGTCTGTATACTTATGGTAAATAGGGTACTTCTTGTTTGCACGCCTCTTAACTGGCATGAAAAACCGACCTTAACATTCTGTCTGGTTCAGCAGGGAGTATGTCTCTATCCAACTTCTATGAAACTGTTCTACATAGTAATATAATATGAATTTTTTTTTTTTTTTTTTTTTTTTGTGTTAAGGTTTTACGGCCCAGTCAACCCAATGGGGTCATGTCGAGCATGGTCAGTTTACCTAACCACACATTTACTGGGTAGGCTTAGTCCTCTAAGCGGTTAACCAGTATTGTGCACATTCTTTCGCCAGAAACTGACAACTGCCCTTCTTGAATCAGCGGAAGGGAGAGAATGACCGTAGAAAATATTTCATGATCAATCTCCACGAAAGAATGTTCTAATATGAATTTAATAGGTGCTACCTATATCTGTGTGCCCAAATCATCATCACATGCTTCATAGGTGAGTTGGTCAGATCTAACTGAATTTGATTTCAGACCACGCTTGACTTGTAATCCATTGCATGAATTGCGATATAACGTCCAAGTCAACAATATTTCAGTAGTTCAGAGACATTACCTCCAAATTTGTGGGACTTTTACCCGACCCTATCATATGAATTCAGGTCCTGCTTAGTTACTAGCAGCTCTGCCATGGAGGCTTTAGGCAGCCCATCTATTTCTCGAGCCCTGATGGGTGGGGGCCATGCTTTCTGAATACCAAAAACTAGTGTATGCCGATGACAGGTACAACGACAATATACTATCGTTCTCTTACCTGTGTCAAAGTTTTTTTAAGATTATCGCATGAAAAGAGCGTAAAGTCTATGTGTTATCTAAAAATCTACATCAAAGTGTACCTCATGCACAAAATGAAAATGCTTAGTTTATAAATAGATGGAGAAGGGATAAAAATAAAATTCGAAATGGAGACAAAATTCAAAATGGCAGCGATCGCAAATTTTGTAAGCAGATGTCGTAAGTCTCGTGATTCAAACCCTTGCAACTGGAAAACTTGGTGTTGTTGGCTGTTTTGTTGCTATTATCAGCACGGCTGCCATGTCAATAGTCTCTGCCAAATCACAGAATGCTAATTGTTTTTCAGGATAAGCACTGAACCACCCAAGCGTTTGTTGGACCAAAACATTTTTGGTCACACACATCACTGGTCACATTGGTAGTCTATAGTAGTGCATCTGCACGCCGAACCGCTCCACGGTTTGGGAAGCAGTTTCCATTGGACGCACTTATAATTCAAATCTTTGAGAAACACAAAAAGCATGTTCCTGCTTGCTATTAACTATCAACATTCCACATTATGAATTATTAATTCCAAGAATAGGAGAATTACATATAGGAGCTTTACATGCATGTACCTATACCCAGCTTTTAGATTTATTAATTCCAAGTTTCGAGAAACACAAAAATTATAATGGGTCTGTCTGCTTGAAAAAGAAATTGCATACTAAAATACAGAAATTGTTCATGCCAGGATAAGCACACCATTTAACCCTTGAAGTGCCAAGAAAAACTGCATCTGAAAATGTTGTCTGTTTATGTCGTCTGCTGAATATTCTTGCAGACTTTTCAAACCTATTTTTGCATACAGGCAAACAGTGTGGACCCTGATCAGACTGCTCCTAAAGGAGCAGTCTGATCTGGGTCCACACTGTTTGCAAAAATGACTTTTAAAATCACAAGCAGATGACAAAGCAGACGACAACAGTTGTGACTGGCGCTTTAAGGGTTAAGTAGGAATCATGGCCACACTCTATCAGTTCGAAGGATAGCTCCATTCTATTTATAGGATTATCCCTTTGTAAACTTAATTTGTTTTACTATTGTGTACAAAGATTAATTATGACACTATTTGTCTAGGCATTGTTTCCTTTTTCTGGGAATTAGCTTTATATTAGATACTATCTGGTTATAATGAGTGTGTGTGTGTGTTTGTGTGTGTGTGTGTGTGGGGGGGTGGGGGGGGGGGGGTCATGTTCCTTGATTGTGGATGGTTATATTCATATGTATTATGTTTAATGCCAAATAAATTTATGTTATGTTATAATAATAACAAGTCAGTTATGCATGAAAGTATAAAACAGGACGAATCCTACTAATGTTTGATAAGAGTTAAAATATGAAAGGTATTAACTGATCTTGTTTAGTGGTTTTGAGTTTTTACGGCCCAAACAACCCATTAGGTTCATGTCGAGCACAACCAGTTTACCTAACCACACTTTTAACTGGCAGGCTTAGTCCTCTAAGCAATTAACCAGTTAAAAGTGTGGTTAGGTAAATGGGGGGGGGGGGGGGGGGGGGATCACGTTCCTTGTTTGTGGATGGCTATATTCATATGTATTATGTTTAATGCCAAATAAATTTATGTTATGTTATAATAATAATAAGTCAGTTATGCATGAAAGTATGAAACAGGACGAATCCTACTAATGTTTGATAAAAGTTAAAATATGAAAGGTATTAATTGATCTTCGTTAGTGGTTTTGTGTTTGTTTTGAGTTTATATGGCCCAAACAACCCATTAAGGTCATGTCGAGCGCGACCACTTTACCTACCACACTTTTAACTGGCAGGCTTAGTCCTCTAAGCAATTAACCAGTACTTGTGCACATTTTTTCACCAGAAACTGACAACTGCCCTTCTTGAATCAGCAGAAGGGAAAGAACGACTGTAGAAAATATTTCATGATTAATCTCCACAAAAGAATGTTGCTGGACCCGCAGGATCAAACCCGCAACCTCCTGATCACCAGTCTGGTGCACATCCGACTAAACCACCGAGGCCAACTTGTTCAGTGGTGTCTGTGTTGTTAATACTATATCTGAATATTCACAGATCTTTTATTCTGGGTATTTTGAAAAATTTATAGAGGTTCAGAATTGAGGTCTAATTGGCTGAAACTAGCTAATCTGGCCCGGAAACTTGACTGAAGCCGTTTTAAGTTTAGTGAGTGTGTTTATTGCTCTCAAGAATCATTCCCTTTACATAAGCCTAGATAAGAGTGGGTATCAGGTTAATATTTTTCTTATTTCTCCATGAACACATATGTTGTGGGTACTTATTAGAAGCGCCTCGATGAGGCGCTTCTAATGAGTACCACAACATATGTTTTTGTGGAGAATTAAGAAAAATATTAATACTTTTCAATTGAAAAAAAAAAAGCGCCTGAACTGGAGCTATGCCTTCAGAATCTATTCCTCTTCACTACAGCTGGTGTAAGTGCCATGTGGCAGCCATAAAATGTCTCCCTGTACTTCACTATAGCGTAGTTTATATTTTCTGGCCCTTTTTGATCATTGAGCTCATTCCAGAAAGTTTGAAAACTTATAAGAGGGTCACTGATGAGGCCTTATTGGCAAAAACTAGCTAGTTTAGCCCAGAAAACTGGATACGTCAGGCATTTTCAGTTTTGTGGGTGTGGTCATTGCTGTCAGGGATCATTCTCTTTAGAATCTATTTATTTTCACTACAGCTGGTGTTAGTAACGTGCCAGCTGTAAAAGGTCTCCCCATACTAATATAAGTTTATATTTTCTGGTCCTTTCTGATCTCTGAACCCATTCCAGGGCCCAGTTGTTCAAAGCATCCTTAGCTTAACAAGCTTGTTAATGACAAATTCATTAACTGTTGTAGTGAAAGTATTATAAAATAAATTGAATTTTTTGCTGCAAAAATGTGAGTAGCTTTTGCAATGCAAAAGCTACTCACATTTTTTCAGCAAAAAATATCAATGTATTTGGCATATTTCAAGACAGAAATTTTAACAAGGGAATGACTCTTGAGAGCAATGAACACACTAACAAAACTGAAAACACCTGAAGTGTCAGGTTTTCTTGGTCAGACTAGAAAATTTCTGCCATTTTCAGCCTCATCAGTGACCTTTGTATAAGTTTTCAAAACTCCTGGGCCCGGTTGTTCAAAACTTAACAGGTCATCTCTTATGGCCCCTGCTTGTGGTTGGGGGTCATGGCTTGGTGTGGATGAGACCCATTTGTCATCTATTGTTCAAGTTATCTTCCAAAACCTTTGATTTGATCAAAACATGGTAGGTGGAGGCCGAATCGTAATGGCCTCTTTTTTGGGCAGATGTAGGTGCTGAATGTGGATAAGACCCTTTTAGATCATGTACTATTTAAGTTATGACTAAGACCTTTGATTTGAGACCAAACATAGCTATGTTTGGAAGTTGAACCTTAATGACCACTTATTTCATAATGAAATAAGAAAAATATCAATACTTTTCCGTCAACTGATTTAAAGATCTGTTAAGACCCCTTCTCTCATGACACAGCCATTCTTTTACTTACTCAGTAGACATTAGAATCACCCTGTGTGTAAATGTGAACACCCAGCAATCAAATTTCTGGTAGTGTTTTACAGGCAGCAGGTCTCTGAAACAGGAAACAGAAAATGATTATCACAGTATAAAGAACTGTTTCCTATGCAAACAAAAAAGAAGTTAAAATATTTTCAGAGTGACTTTAAAAAAAATTCTCAGTAGCAAATGGCTTATAGCTGATATAATATACAAACTTAATCATCCAAACCTTTTTTTTTCAAGGCAATGATTCATGAACAGATTCAATGGTTCATGAACACTCGATAAAACCAGGTCTACTATTCTAGTTTATTGAACAGGTTTCTTGCTTCCAAAGAATCCCTCTTATCAAATGGCAAAATCTTCACATGTATCCAGTTTCCAAGTGAACAGAGTACAATTCTGTCCTGACTGCACAGATGAGCAGGCTGGATAATATATGCCACAAATCTTAGCATGCTTCAGATACAATCAGCAGGTAAAGCTGTTGCTTTGTTTCATGTATTTTTCCAACAAAAGGGGAGTGGCTTGATATTTCATTCTAATTGTTTTCATAGCCCCCCTTTTCTGAAGACAAATAATTTCTTTAAAATATTCTTTAATGAATGGCTTAGTAGTCATACAATTAATTCAATACAAACTGTACAATCTAATAGATTAAATTCTGAAGACGACAAAATTAAGCTTACTTGCAGAAGTCTACTAGGTTAATAAAAATCTGAAAATCTTTGGGTTTTTTAGCTTGTACACCCAGCAATGGGTCTGCACTGGACAGACCAGACTCATCATGATCCTCTGACCCTGCTGGCTCCTCTTCACCCTGAAATAGAGAAGTCTAAGACTGCAGATATCGACAGACACCCAGCAAATAGTCAAAAGGGAGGCTATTCCATAGTGTTTAGAAAGTGCAGGTGATTTTGTATAAAATTTTTTTGCAAATGTTCACATATAGCAGGGCAACAGGCAAATAACAGTTACTTGAAATCTGTTTGCAGAGAAAACACACACACCTCCCACATTCTTAATAACATGCTAACCTTGAAAATGCGGCCAAGGTTACCAAATCTATGAACTCTGTGTACTGTCCCAGTGATGTATCTGCAAGTCTGACCTAAATCCATCCATCAGTTCAGCAGATAATACACAAGCATTTTAGGGTTAAAAGTTGATCGTCTTTGGAATACTGTGGCCTTTAAAATAAGGTCATTGTCTCTGGAATAATGTGGCCTTGAAAATGAGGTCAAGATCACCAAAATCCAATTAGCTTTTAAGTATGTCCCAATGATATATGCCTGCAAGTTTGATGAAAATCTGCAAACTGGTTCATGAGGTATCATGCACACAAGAAAATGTCACACCAATGCCAATGCTAACGTGATCCAGAAAGAAAAAATGTCCCCCACTCCCCATCTCCACCTTTTGTAGGGGACATAATAATCCATGTGTAATTCATAGCTCTAAATGATATAGCTTGGGATAAGAGGTGGTATCCATGTAATTTTCTTTCTTAGTTCTCAACGAAAACATATGCTGTGGTACTTTTTAGAAGAACCTTGCTGATCTGGACCTTGGCTGTTCCCATATGCCTGAAGACACGTTTTCGTAGGTCGAGACCCACATGTAAATCATTTTAAAATTACCTCTTTAGGAGCTGTGGAACTAAGATCAAGCTTATCAAGAATTTTCAAGATGGCTACCATCAACTCATTATACAAAGCTTCTGTAAGCTGATTTCTTGTCTCGATACTGATGTCTGCTGCTGAAAAATCCTGGAAAGATAAAACACCAAAACATATCATCCTGTTAGATTTTTGCCATACTTGCCTAAATTCTTTGGATAACTTATCTATCACATGACCAATAATCTGTTGGCAGTAAACAAGGACACTCACTAGTTGTTTATTTTTCCCATCTTCCCAGCTCAGATCAGCCATTGCTTACAAACGTTTTAGTTCCTCCAAGACAGAGGATGGAACTGTACATTATCACCACCGTTTGTATACGATTGCAAATGCAGTTAGATGATACAATGCTGACATTTTATCAGTTTGTATTCCCCATTCATCCACAGTTCCTTGGGTGCTGCCATCTTAATTTTTGCCAGCATCTGATTTGTTGATCTGTCATCTGTATTTCTAGGTGATAACTTGAGTCATTATTCAATGGATTTTCACCAAACTTGGTCTGTGCATTGATATTGTGAAGATCTGGTGTAAAATTGCTTACAGGCAAATTTCATCCATTTTTGAAAGAGTTATCTGCCTGTCACACAATAGTGGCGGGTATTATCATTTCACGTTTTTATTTTCCTTTAACCCTTAAACTGCCAATCACAACAATTGTCGTCTGCTTTGTCATCTGCTTGTGATTTTAAAAGTCATTTTTGCAAACAGTGTGGACCCAGATCAGACTGCTCCTCTAGGAGCAGTCTGATCAGGGTCCACTGTTTGCCTGTATGTCAAAAATAGGTTTGAAAAGTTTGCAAGAATATTCAGCAGACGACATAACCAGACGACATTTTCAGATGCAGGTTTGCTTGGCGCTTTAAGGGTTAAGAGATACTTAATTCTGATGCTGGAAGTTAAGTACTACTGTACTTTCAACATCTTTCAGAAAGTAGTTTTTGCTTGGCATTTTACAGGTAAGTAAATTTGCAAACTTTTGTCATGATTTAATGCAAAACCATTTGTCATAATCTATGCACAAGTTTTTTTTCTAGTCATTGGTTTTTTAAAAATCAAATATTTTCACTTTTTTCCCATTGTAAAAATGAATGCAAATAATGCAGAAATCATCAGGGTAGGTAACTTGGAGGCAGATTTTCAACAAGTTCCTCTTTTTTCAATTTTTCTGAAGGTTTCACAATATTGCTGTGAAACATCAATTTTTTCAAAGTAAAAAATATTTTCTTAGACAAAAATTTAAAAAAAAATCACTTTTCTATAGAAGGTGCATAGTTCTGTCAGACCAATTTTTGGCAGTAAATGTAATTTTAAGGTAAATATTTGAGAACAAAACAAAGAAACAGAAAAGACAAATGGTTTCTGATCAGATATGGTCAACGAGAACAAAATATTTTCATTTAAAATAAAATGCCAAGCAAAAAAAGTCTTTCCGAGAGATGTCGAAAGGACACTAGTGTCTCACATAAAACAGTGTATTAGATTATAACATGCATTAATGAGTTC
The DNA here is from genome assembly GCA_964016985.1 of Anodontia alba. Taxonomy (NCBI): domain Eukaryota; kingdom Metazoa; phylum Mollusca; class Bivalvia; order Lucinida; family Lucinidae; genus Anodontia; species Anodontia alba. The sequence goes on from OZ024822.1 coordinate 86,939,357, forward strand.
TACTTAATTATTGTTCAATTTTATAAAGTACAGTACAAAGGATTGGGAAGGCTAAATATTGCTTGTTGTAGGGAGGTGACTGTTTTAGAGAAATTAAACACATAATAAAACAACACCATCGAAACTGGAAAACTCGCTGTTACAGGGAGGTGGCTGCTGTAGGGTATTTGAAAGTAGCCATCATTTGGAGGTAATCGTTAGTGGCAGTTTCACTGTACCTTTATTTTAGCAGCATCCAATAGTCCAGACCAGGTTTCCATAAAATCTTTGTATGTTACTTTCTTTGTTTTGAAATCTTCTTGTGCAACTTCTGTCTCATTCTCTGTATCCACCACGGGGGCATAGGAACATGTCCGAATAAGGCCTTGAAAAACTAGAGAGAAAAAAAAACAACACAACAATGGCATCAGTTCAGAGAAAAACTTCCATAATGGACAAAATACTGTTCTTGCAAGATCACTGATATACCTCCAGAGAGACAACTCAGTCAAAATTGTTTTTCTGTCTCCCTTCAGAAAAGAGGACTACTCTACAGGGTAGAGTTTGATCCTTTTGGGAGAAAATTCATACCTTGTAGGTTAGACCCCCTTTTTGGAAGGGGACTGGTGTGCAGTTGTTTTTCTTATACAAAATAGCAGGAAATCTACCAAAATGTATCTAGGCCCCTTAACCCTTAAAATGCCAAGAAAACCTGCATCTGAAAATGTTGTCTGTTTATGTCACCTGCTGAATATTCTTGCAAACGTTTCAAACCTATTTTTGCATACAGGCAAACAGTGTGGACCCTGATCAGACTGCTCCTGGAGGAGCAGTCTGATCTGGGTCCACACTGTTTGCAAAAATGACTTAAAATCACAAGCAGATGACAAAGCAGACAACAATTGTTTGATTGGCAGTTTAAGGGTTAATATTAAACAGTGTCGACCCTGATCAGACTGCTCCTAAAGGATCTGATCTGGGTCCACACTGTTTGTGTTGCTGTGTTGAGGTTTTACGGCCCAGTCAACCCAATGGGGTCATGTCGAGCGCGGTCAATTTACCTAGCCACACGTTTACTGGGCAGGCTTAGTCCTCTAAGCAGTTAACCAGTATTGTGCACATTCTTTCGCCAGAAACTGACAACTGCCCTTCTTGAATCAGCGGAAGGGAGAGAATGACCGTAGAAAATATTTCATGATCACACTGTTTGCAAAAATGACTTAAAATCACAAGCAGATGACAAAGCAGACAACAATTGTTTGATTGGCAGTTTAAGGGTTAATATTAAACAGTGTGGATCCCGATCAGACTGCTCCTAAAGGATCTGATCTGGGTCCACACTGTTTGCAAAAATGGCTTTCAAAATCACAAGTAGATGACGAAGCAGATGACAATTGTTGTGATTGGCAGTTTAAGGGTAAATAATCCATAAAGAGGTAATCAGTACTAACACAACTAATAGCTGGATACCAGCAAATTATGCTATTTGAAAATGTGTAGAGATCTGAGTTGAGTTGAAGTTTCATTGCCCAGTCAACACAGTTAAGGTCATACATTTTCCTGGCAGACTTAAGTCCTCTAAGCAGTTTACCAGTACTTGTGCTCATAGCTTTGTCAGTAACTGATAAAGGTCCTTCTTGAATCAGTTGAAGACGGAGAATGACCATAGAAAGGATTTCATAATCAACCTCAATAGCTCCAGATAAGAGGGGATATCCACATAATGTTTTTTTTTTATTTCTCAATAAAAACATATGTTGTGGTACTCATTAGAAGTGCCTCAGTGAGGCGCTTCTAATGAGTACCCACAACATATGTTTTTGTCAAGAAATAAGAAAAATATTGATACTTTTCTGTCGACAAAAGTGCCTTATCTGGTGCTATGAATCTCCACAAAAGTTATGCGACCCAGCTGGGATTCAAACTTAGGACCTCAGGATTTACTGTCAGATGCACTACCAAATGCATTATAGAGCCTGCAAAAGTGTGGTGTACTGTTGGAGATACTCCTGTCACTAGGCTTCAGATAAGACACTAATTTTTCCAAGCAAAAACTATTGATAGTTTGCTCATTTCTCCATGAAAACTTAATCCTTAAACTGTCAATCCCAACAATTGTCGCCTGCTTTGTTATCTGCTTGTGATTTTAAAAATTATTTTTGCAAACAGTGTGGACCCAGATCAGACTGCTCCTTTAGGCAGTCTGATCAGGGTCCACATTGTTTGCCTGTGTGCAAAAGTAGGTTTAAAAAGTTTGCAAGAATATTCAGCAGACGACATAAACAGACGACATTTTCAGATGCAGGTTTTCTTGGCATTTTAAGGATTAAGTTCTGGTACTCATTAGAAACATTTCACCAAGGCACTTCTAAAGTGTATCCACAACATATTTTTTGTGTGTGGATAAAAAAATATTTATCTAAATGCTCCTCTTATCTAGTTAAATAAAACCACACATTTTGGTACTCATTAGAAGTGTCCGCTAAAGCACATATAATGAGTACCCACAACATACAGTGTAACCTGTATAGGAGAGCCACCTCCGAGAAAGACTTTAAACAGTGAGGGTTGATGTGGAAAGGTGGCTGTCTTATAAAGACACATGTCATGTAATTTTGCTGGCAAAATTACATGACATGTACCTTTATAAGACAGCCACCTTTCCACATCAACCACAAAAGTCAGTTTCAAAGGTGGCTTTCTTACACAGGTTTCACTGTAATTATGTTTTTTATGAAGAAATAAGAAAAATATTTACTTGGAACACTCCTCTTATCTTGAGCTTTGTGTCATGTGCTACCAACAAAATAAGACAATTTACCAACTATTGCAATAGGCATTTTTGCTTATAGTATTTAAATTTATCAGAACCTACCAAAGCCAGATAGAATCTGTTTAAAAGCAGTTCCTTTGGGCATAACTGCCAGCAACACCCACAGCATAGCTCTCATGCAGATGAAATGTTTCGTGGAATGGATGTTTGGAATATTTTCCAGCAGCAAGACAAGGAGATGCTCCAGGGACAGGGCGTGTGCATCACTAACTTCAGCCATGTGGCGGATAATGCTGGCTAAGGATTCGAGGTAGCTGGCTAAATTGAAGAGACGATTCTCAAAATCCTCAGCTTGTCTGAAACAAAATGAAGATACCAGCCTCAACATGAGAAAAATGTATCTTTATTTTTGTGTTGAATTCTTACTGCCCAGTCAACACATTAGGGTCATTTCAAGCTGGTTAGTTCTCTAAGTGGTTAACCAGTACTTGTGCAAATTATTTTGCCAGAAATTGACAACTGCCCTTCTTGAATCAGTAGAAGGGAGAGAATGACAGTAGAAAATATTTCATGACTGATCGATTGTGTTAAAGTTTAATGACACGTCACCCCTTGTGGGTCATTTTGTTTCGTCTGCCAGAGAAAGGGAGAAGAAAGATAGAAGACATAGTAGAGGAAATGAAAGAGAAGGATAGGGGAGAAAGAGGAAAATGAATGAAAATGAGGAAACAGAAGAAATAAAAACATTCCCCCTCTAATTTTACCTGCTGCAAGGATAGCAGGCCATGCCCAACTGTACGCCAATATCAGTTGGACGCCAACATCAGTTGGACGCAAGATAAACAACACCTTTGGCTCACCCAACCACCCCCATTTCATGATCAATCTCCACAAAAGAATGTTGCCAGAACCAGCAGGGATCAAACCAGCGACCTCCTGATCACCAGATGGACACGCATCCTACTGAGCCACAGAGGCCAGAACATGAGAAAATGTACCTTATAATATGCACAGTTCCAGAAAAAGGGAGTAACCAGACAATTTTTTTCTTATTTCTCCATGAAAGCATATGTTGTAGGTACTCATTAGAAGTGCCTCATTGAGGCGCTTCTAATGAGTACCACAACATATGTTTTCCTGGAGAAATAAGAAAAACATCACTACTTTTTGACTAAAGAAAGTGCTTTATCTGGAACAATATATGTGCCTTGTGAAGACTCCGAAAAGCCTATGCAGCCATAGTGTGTTCAGTCTCCACTGTTTGCATGAAGACGACTTAGATATGTGACTATCCACAAAGCACTTAGTGATGACTGATCAGACAGCAAGAATGTGCAGCCTTATCAGTCTTCATTGGAGTTATAATATTAATTCCTCATATAATGCATTTGTAGTATAAGTAATATTCTTTAACCCATTAAAGAAGGAATAAACTCTCCCACACTATATATTGGAAGAGTCCATTTCCGATTTTATGTATGTCAGGCTATATGATGTAGATATTCCTAATGTCAGGCTATATGATAAGAAAAATGGTTATTTGCAAGTAGTGGAGACCCTGATCAGATGCCGCGTTCTGCGGCATCTGATCTGGGTGTGCACTGTTTGCCAGTTACCCGTTAAGGGGTCATGAGTCTTCAATGGGTTAAACAAACAAGTCTAGTATTTTAGGACACATAAAATCTTGTCTCCTACTTCTGTGCACAAACTTAACTTGTTTTGCTTTGTTTTGATTTATTTATATTGACTGATGTGTCTATTGAAACATTTCTCAGGGAAAAAAAAAAAACATTTTAAAACTTACATCTTATACATTTCAGCAATATACAGTCATCCAGTTGATGTAGACATTTTGGTTTGATGAAAATCATGTTTTCTGGATTATTTAACCCTTAAAACATCAGTCAAAACAACGGCTGACAACATTCTATTGTTTTTTCTTTTTTTATTTTTCTGAGAAAATAACACCTACACAGACCATTCACAAAAAATATGAAGCCGAACTTGTGACCCCTGGATTGATTTTGTTGGGGTTTAACAACATGTCAACCATTGTGGGTCATTTTGTGTCATCTCACAGAGAAAGGGAGAAAAGAGATAGCAGAGGAGATGAAAGAGGGACAGGGAAGAAAGAAGAACTGGAATGAAAGTGAAGAAACAGAAGAAATAAAAACATTCCCCTTCTACCACTACCTGCTACAAGGATAGCAGGCCTTGCCCAACTATAAGCCAATATCAGTTGGACGCCCTGGTGACACAAGATACATGACACCTTCACCACACCCAACCTCCCTTATCTCCAGTCAGACACACTACTGACTGCTTATGGAGCCTGGCTCTTTGCTCATCACAGAAAGCAATTTCTCATAATGCTACTCATACTGGCTAGGCATATATAGTTAAGATGAGCTAAAGCTGCAGTTTACCCTAGTAGTATCAATACTTACCCAAGAAACTGCTGTTCTGTTTTGTTCAGCATTTCAACAAACATAAACTGTACATCTTCTTCTTTCATATAACTCTTGCAAGGCTACAAAGAACATTACTGTATTTACCCAAAGTATTCTGACATGTCTGAGCAAACAGTGGAGACCTAGATCAGATGCCGCAAAATTTTAAGACATGTAGGGTAAAGAGTGAAGGCATATGAATACTTAGGATAAATGTGGAATACATCCACACAAGAAAAAAGGTGCCATCAGTTTGGAAGCACCAACATAATTGGCGAGCTGACCAAAAACTCTCGATAAGCTTTTGTTTTTCAAACAAAAAGAACTTTTAATAAGTTAGAGTTCTACATAGCTCTTGATAAGATGCTTTTTTTTTTTTTCAATCCAAAAGTATTGATTTTTTTCTTATTTCTCAACGAAAACATATGTTGTGGCTACTTATCAGAAGTGCCTCACCAAGGTGCTTCTAATAAGTACCCATAACATATGTTTTCATGGAGATATAAGAAAAATATTTACCTGATACCCATTCTTATCTAGACCTATGGTTCTAATATATAATACTCTATTAAGTTAAGATTCTAACAGTCCGTCTGGCCCAGAAAACTTGACACTTAGTTGTTAATAGTTTTGTAAATGTTCACTTAACAAGGCACATTCCTCTTAGAATCTATTTATCTTCACTACAGCTGATGTTCGTGCCCTAAAGTGGCTGCAAAATGTCTCCATACTTCACTATAGTGTATATTTTCTGGTACTTTATGATCATTGAACCCATCCCAGGATTTTTGAAAAATTTTATGAAGGTTACTAATGAGGCCTAACTGGCCAAAACTAGTCCTTTTGACATCACTCGGAAAGATGTTTTTTGCTTGGAGTTTTATTTTACATGAAAATATTTTGTTCTGTTTGTAAAATGTCTCCCTACTTCACTATAGTGTATATTTTCTGGTACTTTATGATCACTGAACGCATTCCAGGATTTTTGAAAAATTTTATGAAGGTCACTACATGTAATGCGGCCTAACTGGCAAACACTACTGTCCTTTCGACATCACTCAGAAAGATGTTTTTTGCATGGAGTTTTATTTCACATGAAAATATTTTGTTCTGATTGAGAAATGTTATCAGAAAACATTTGTCTTTTCTGTTTCTGTGTTTTTTTTTATCTCATATATTTACCCAAAAACTAAATGTAAGGCCAAAAATTTATCTGACCTGTGCAATTTCTATTGTAAAATGATTTTTTTTTTTAATTTTTGTCTAAGAAACTAGTTTTACTTTTCTTTGCTTAATTTGAATTAATATTTCAGAACATTATTGTGATTGTTTCAGAAAAACTGAACCAGCAGAACTTGTTGAAAATCTGCATCCAAGTTACTTACCCTACAGATCTCTGCGTAATTTGCATTCATTTTTACTATCGGAAAAAGTGAAAATATTTGATTTTTTAAAAACTAATGACTAGAATAAAAATTTTTGTATATAGGAGTTACGACAAATGGTTTTGTATTAATCATGACAAAAGATTGCAAGTTTACTTCTGTGTAATGCGCCAAGCAAATAACGACTTTCAGAAAGATGTCGAAAGTACAGTAAATATTCTGGATCAGAATGCTTGACCCTTAGCTGTTTTCAGTTTTGTGTGTGTGTTCGATGCTCTTAAGGATAATTCCTTTTAGAATCTATTTATGGTGAAGAAAGAATATAAGAATCTATCATGGGTTTGAGGGGTAGATAGAAAATTCTGTCCTGAGGGTTACTGTTTGGCATCACAAGGCAGATTTTTCTATCTGTCCCTCACACCCATGATAGATTCTTTTTCTTGCATACCTTTCATTTCTGAAAATGTTTTTTTTTTTTGATAATGCAGTCACTTCGATTGCAGACATCCACCATATTGTGATGGCAATGAGGTGATGTTTAGTGATGTCATTACATTCAGTGATGTCAACCTTCACGATGGCGTACCGTGATGTCCTATGCAACCAGCGTATATCAAACACGTGAAAATTCTTGATTTCTATCTTTCCCATGGGATGGGGATGGATAAGGGTGTTTAAGATAAGATTTGCTAGCACCAGTGTAATCTGCGGAAATCCTTATACGGTATGCAAGAACAAAAAATACTGTACCCTCCATAGCTCTAGATGTTTTTTTTTTTTTTTTGTTTTGTTTTTTTCAACAAAAAGCCCTGCCAGGGCGATTCTGCTCATAAAAAATCTGATCAGGGTCTGCACTGTTTTCCATTCAGCCAGCACTTTTAACCCATTAAAGACTGAATAAACTCTCCCACACTATATACTTGAAGACTTCATTTTTGATTTTAGGTATGTCAGGCTATATGACGTAGATATTCCTAAAGAAAAAGATTGAACTATTTGCAAACAGTGGAGGCCCTGATCAGACGCTGAAGAATGATCTGGGTCTGCACTGTTTGCCAGTTACCCATTTAGGAGTCTCTAGTCTTCTATGGGTTAACACACATCACCATGTAGCCAAATGGACCTGCTTATTTCTTTACAAAACCAGGTCATAGGTAGTCACGGAACTACCTTTAACAGCAAGTACCCATAATCCATATTTTCAAGAAAAAATATGCTTCATATCTGGCCTATGATAGGTATTATCTGTTTGAGTTGTACAGCTACATGCACACTATAAACCCTTGTCCTGCTGTGCCCGGATATACCCTTCCTTTGCAAACCCCTGTACGACAAAACAGAGAAAGACAAAAGAGAGAAGCGACACTTAATAGATAAGTCAAAACATAGACGCGACATTTAATAGATCGACGAATAATAGAACGACCAATAATAGAACAATAAGTGTGAAAAACGATAATGACTTGGCCGCTCGGCAATTGCTACGCGTCATTGAACATTCGCTCACTCGATAATGGCTATCGATCAACAATCATTACAGTTAAGCACCCGATTAGAGAAAATTTTGATGTCTGTTCACGACCATTGTTGTATTTCTTTTGTATTTCTTTGGACATTTTTCCATTAACCCTGTCCTGCATTTTTTCCCCTTCCTTTCATTTTATAGGCCAAAAAAGTCCTTTGTGGGGTGAAAGCAGCTGCAAAGTCTCATGCCACAACGTCTGGTATCATCAATAGAGAAGTATCGCAGACATTACATACAACAGGCTAACTGGCGCAAAATTTCTGAACTTGGCCTTCGAACTAAGTACGTTGACGACCTTGATTTCAGCTTAAAGGTACGCATGCATTGCGCCCTTTGCGTCTGACTTGGAGAGAACCTCCATTTCCTCCATCTATTTGGTCAGTGTATGAGAGAACTCTAGGGAGCGAGCCTAGGACTACAAACTTTCTGGAAGGTTGGCACCGACGTATTAGTTCGATTCTGGGACAAGCACATCCAAATATTTGGAAATTTTTAGAATTTCTTAAAGGGGAGCAGTCAAATACCGAGTTGAGGAAGCAAGCTCTCCTCCGTGGGGAATCTTTGTCAAAAAAATCTAGCAAAGCCGTAAGTCGCGAGAAAAGACTCCAGAAAATTGTGTCCGAGTTCCAGATGAGAACAAATAACGGACATACATGTATGGACTACCTGGAGGGGTTGGCACACAATGTAACATATTGACTGAATCAAATACTATATGGAACTGTATTGTCACTGATCGAAAAAGCAGTACTACTGTGCGTTAAACTTTATTGGTCGCTAATCAATTGTTCGCTACCTCAAAATTCCTGAAATATGTTTACGATATCGAAAAAGTATTGTTGTCGTAAAATGGATGGAAATAAAATTTTCGATGTTTCTGAACTTTTTCGATGTTATTTCGATCTTTTTTCGATGTTTCTTTTCTATGTTTAGTCTTTCTATGTTTTGTCTTTTCCGTGTTTTTGCTTTTCTATGTTTTGTCGTTCTATGTTTCGTCATAGACCCTTGCAAACAGTGCAGATCCAGATCAGGTGGCTTCTGAAGAAGCCAACTGATCTGGATCTGCACTGTTTGTCATTAAGTATGTGAATTTGTATCAACAACCTGGATCAAGTAATCTGATTGGCTGAATATTAGAAGTGGGCATGGCATCTTAATTTATTCAGAATGACAAGGGTTAAGGTCATGTTCAGCCTGTCAGTTAACTACTCACTTTTCCTAGACAGGCTTAGTCCTCTAAGCAGTTAAGTAATACACATACTTAAGCCAATAACTGAAAACTACTCTTCTTAAATCCGTGGAATGGGGACAATGACTGGAGAAATGACTTCATTATCAATCTCCACCTAAGTTATGTAGCCAAGCTGGAATTCCAACTTGCAGTGAGACATGCTATCAACTGCCCTATGGAGCCCAGCAGTCACTGACGAATGTTTACTGACTTATCATAGCATACATGTAGCATGTAATGTTTACCAATAAAATAATTTATATTTTTGTCTCCTTTGTGATCACTGAGATACTGGGTCAATGAGAATTTATACCTAATTGGCTGAAACTATCGTAGTCTGTCCCAGGAAACTTTGACACAATAGTGATTTCATTTGTACATGTGTGACCATTGCTCACAAAGGTCATTCCTTTTAGAATCTATGTACATCTCTTTCAACATTATTAAAGATCGAATGGATAAAGGGGTGCTCATGAAAGGCTCTGTGGAAAGGGCCATATAGTCACATAACTCTAGATAAGGTGCTCTTTCAGCCAAAACAACACTGATTTCCTGATTTCTCCACAAAAATATGTTGTGGTACACATTAGAAGTGTCTCTGTGAGGCACTTCTAATGTGTATCCACAAAATATAATTTTAAGGAGAAGTATGGGATCTTACAGTTCGAAGTCAGGAGCACTAGCCACTCGGACGCTTCTATCCATGTGAGGTGATAGTAAATACCGTATTTCCCTGTGTATTACTCGCACCCACGTATAACATGCACCGAATTTTTGCTAAAGATTTTGTGAAAAAAAAAATGTTCCTCTGTATAACACGCAGAAATTATTATTGACTAAGTTCCCAGGTGTAAAGTGTATCATATTTCACTAGCATCGAGTTGAAAATAACTGAACTCGGATGGTTATGAGCAGAAACAGGCCGAATTTACAATAGTGCTAACTGAATTCCCGTCATGCAGCTCTGTTACCATGGGCCTTGGGGAACTTGATGTACTGTAGGCAGTTCTTTGCTTTCCAACTGCAGACGTGATGATAATAAAATGTATTATTTCTTTTGTATGTCTCATAATTAACACCTTCTCAGTGTCACTTTCTTAACTGAGACGTGAAATTATCAACTCAATGCCTCAGGCGCAATGCAAACAACAATTAAAGTTGACCAGTTGTCACTCTGACTGCCAATTACCCAATTAAGTGCACAGATCTATGCTGGTACTTTTTTGTTTTTTGTTTTTTTATCATAAACTTGTTTATTTTAAACACTTTGTTGATAAGTCCAAAGAAAAGAAGAAAATTTAAAAAAAAATAAATAAAAAATAAATAAATAAATAAAATAAAGATAAATATATGGTAAGAAAATATAAAGATAAAAATGTTAATGACCGATCTACACACCTCAAAACCCCATTTGGTTTTATTTATTATCAATATTTTTTAATAATTGCATAAACTTAAATACATTTTTTTTATATTTTTTTCAATTCATGATCGTTCATGCCGATATTTATGTCGTACCAAATTTATTTCTGCAGCTGATTTACTCAGTTACAGTGGGTGATGCGAGTCACGTGAAAGTCCGTTAATCAATACAGATTCAAATGTATATGCCTGTTAGAGTAGTTTCCCTTTGACTAGATCACGTGATCAACAAAATAAAAAAAAACGTAAACAAAAAGAGCATGGACATGAAAAGCATATCAAATTACTGCAAATCAGATCAAGTAGTTTGTTTTGAGCTGCCAGAACCACGCTATGGGTGAGATAGTTATCAAACATCATGGACATCTCACAGCAAATGATCTATGTTGCTTTTTTAACGGGCGATTGTGTATGTCATGAGTTTTCGTGACCGATTATCTCGGCGATTTCTGTCCCGATTTTGGAGTTCCTATATATAACACGCATCAGATTTTTAAAAAAGCTTTTTGGGTAAAAAAAGTGCGTATTATACACAGATAAATACGGTATTTATGTGTTTGTATTTTACATACTTACAGCTGCAAGAAGGCCATATCCTCTGATAGCCAGGGAAAGTTCCTTAGCACTAGCACTGTCATTGCGCATAATGTCTTGAAACTGCTTCACAAAATACTGAAAGAAAAAGTTACACAGTTCATTCTATAGTTGCAGTAAATGTCCTAAAATTCAGTACAACAATGTGTCTGACAAAATGGCATATGCAAATCCAAATCAGACTGCTCCAAGGTCTACATCGTTTGCCATTCTGCTAAGTGTTTTGGAAAAAACTTCATAAAACGTAAAATTCAGGCCAAAAAAGTATGGAATTAAGTGTTTGAAATTTTAGGACATTTACCGTACCTTATATACATGTATGTTCTATTGCCAACTACATGCAAGACACTGGAGACAATCAGAGAGGCGAACAGACAAAGGTCTACACAAATGTATTATAAGTATTTCAAGGGAAGATAACTTCAGCAAAGGAGAATTTGGTTCCCTGGTATATGAATCCACTTCTTTGCTGAACAGGAAAAAAACAATGTCAGCATGCAGAAAACTATTGTCTAGTTGACATAATACCCGTCCAGTCGTCAAAATGAATGATGCTGTATATGCAAAATTTAGCCTACAAGCTAGCCTACTCTGATGTTGTGGTTAATAGCAATTTACACCTTTACCCATTGTATACTGAATGAACTCCCCCCACACTATATATTGGAAGAGACAAATTTCAATTTTAGGTATGTCAGGCTATGTGATTTAGATATTCTTTGAGAAAAATGGATAAACTTTTTGCAAACAGTGGAGACCCTATCAGACGCCATATCTTGCAGCATCTGATTTGGGTCTGCACTGTTTGCCAATTACCTTTTAGGGTCTCCAGACTACAATGGGTTAATGAGATGTAAATTTCTATGTACTATAACATTAAAGAGCTGTACTGACTCAGTGACATGCTCAGGAAAAGACATTTGTGTCACAATATCAGAAACATTTAGATTATATAATATGTGAACAGTGAATAATCAGAACACCCTGCACAACTGCACATTCTTCTGTTTATCAAATACTCTACATATCCAACAATTTTACAGGTGTACAGCATGACCCTGACCCTGAGCAGATTGCTTGGATGCTTAGGTTTCTGTCTGGATATACTGCAAAGGTCCATTCTAATAATGAGGCCCTTTTGATCATTACAACCACAAACTGATGGCTAGTTTTGACAAGGATGTTTCCTTTGAAACCTAAGCTCTCTCCAATTAACCCTTGTCATGCTGGATAAATTAAGATGCCACGCCCACTTCTAATTTCCAGCCAATCAGATTACTTGATCTGAGTTTTTGATAGAAATTCGCATATTTAATGACAAACAGTGCAGATCAAGATCAGTTGGCTTCTTCAGAAGCCAATTGATCTGGATCTACACTGTTTCCTAAGACAGGGCATGTCGTGTTCAGCAAGAGAAGGGTTAACTATCAGAGAATGATGGGTTGCACAGAGTGTGAAATACATTTTTATTCATCAAGAAACATAAACATCTGAAAACAACATGCGAACCAAAGCATGGAATAACTGGAATAGCTCTGTAATGAGAAACCTCAAGCTGTCCTCGCTGTTGAAAAAAAAAAACAACACCCATATCTGCTAACTCCTACAAATAATATACAGGGAATTTTAACGGTTAGTTTCTGGGTAAAAAGTGTGCGTTTAACACGTGTGATAAGGCAGGGTTCATACATTTAGGACTAACCAAAATTCCCTGACAATTCCCTGACATTTCTCTGACACAAATTCAAATTTCCCTGACAGTATTGGAGCCAAAAATTTTATGAATTTAGCAAAAAAGACACATCCGGACCAAACATCCCATCTTCATCAGACTGAAATGTGAAATTCCCTGACAATTCCCTTACATTTTTGCAAAATTTCATTTTTCCCTGACACATCACAGAATTCCCTGACCTTGAAAAAATTTAAATTTCCCTGACATTTCTCTGACATGTATGAACCCTGTAAGGATACACCTCTAAATCAGCCTACGTAGACGTAGGCTGATTTAGAGGTGTATCCTCATCACATGTGTAAAATGCATAGCCCTAGATAGGTGGAGTGCCCAGATAAACATTTAAGCCAGTGCACGGGTGCACAACAAAACCTACAATACAACCTCTGTGACCAGGAAAGAATCAGATCAGCCTGTACATCCACACAGTATGGCAAGGATTATCTTTTTCCCTCTTTGGATAGCCGGGGGTTGTAGAAGGCACGTGATCAGCGAAGACTCTGATCAGCCTGTGCAGGCTAATCTCTGATCAGCCTGCAGGCTGATCTGAGTCTTCACTGGTTGCACAGGTCTTATAGTAGGTTTTGTCATGCACTGGTTCATTTATTTTCTATTTTTCCACAACACCATGTTGCAGGTACTCAATGGTGTTGCTTTGCCCAGGTTATTCCTGTTAGTAACTTCAGTATGTTTTCCGTGAAGAAATCAGATGTGAAGACTCTGATCAGCCTGCACAGGCTGATCTGAGTCTTCGCTGGTCGCACAGGTCTTATAGTAGGTTTTGTATGCACTGGTTCATTTATTTTCTTATTTATCCACACCAAGTTGCAGGTACTCAATGACGTTGCTTTTCCCAGGTTATTCCTGTTAGTAACTACAGTATGTTTTCCGTGAAGAAATCAGATAAGTGTCAACAGTTTTAGGTTTCAAAAATACATCTTATCTACATTGTACATTTATGTTAAGGTTATACATGTAGCACCTGAACTTAAACAGGTTACCTTAAATATACCAGCACCTTCCTGCTTGCCTTCTTTTGCCTTTTCCACCAACATTTCTGATATCTGAAAAGGCAAGATTAATATTTACCATCAAGGCTGCATAATAAATCAATATCAAGATCTCAAGTAACATACAAAAACAAAAAAAGAGTAATAAAACTGAATTTATGCAAATGTTTATCTTTTTTATCCCCCCTGCACCCCCCCCCCCCCCCCACCCCTTTTTTTTATCTAAATCTAAAATTGCCAACTTAAGGTCACCTATACCACATTTTGCAATTCCAAATCGTGTGCATGCATGCATGTTATTTGATTCTTAAAGGGGCTAGATACACTTGGTAGATTTTGCACCCTGTTTTACAAGGGAGACAACCTTTTGTGACCTCCTGTTTCTTTCCCTGCACACCAGGTCCCTTCTGAAAGGTGTCTTCTCTAAAAGGAAAGAATTTTCTCCCACCAGGAACAGATTCTTTCATTTTAGAGTGGATCCCTTTTCAGATAGAAGACAAAAATAATTTTGATAGAGTTGTCTCCCTCCTGAAACTGTATCAAATGCCCTTAACTCTTGTCATGCTGAATAAATTAAGATGTCATGCCCACTTCTAATTTCCAGCCTATCAGATTACTTGATCTAGGTTTTTGATAGAAATTCACATATTTAATGACAAACAGTGCATATCCAGATCAGTTGGCTTCTTCATGCAAAATAAGAACTGTCAATAAGCAGTGCTTATTAGATAGACACCCTCACAATGTAATGACTGCCTTCTGGGTACTGAAAAGCAATGTATTAAAATGTATATTTGCTTCAGGTTTTATGAAAATAATTTTTTCAGCATCAAACATCAGATGGCTTCAAAAATACTTTGAGACCAGCTAATTTCACCATGCATGCACTGTATAGATTCATGCCAAAGCAAAATTTCAAGAATAACAAAGGGAAATAACTCTAAATTAACCTCTAGGCCCTTATTTTTCTCTAACAGCAACATCTCATGAATATCAACATGTATGCAAAATATGAAAGGATTTTTTAAATTATTTAGTAAGATCTGAAGTAGAAACCAAAATGCAACGGAGGGGTGGATGGAAATATGGAAGGTCGGACAATGGAAAATGGTATGCCCCACCCCCTCCCACAAACACAGTTTGTAGGGGGTATAATAAAATCCTATCAGCATACCTGTGTCAGAAATGACTCTATTGCTCTCATACCAAGAGTTACCATCTCATAGTTCTTATGATGACTCCAGTAAGACATCTTGTCATAAAGATTCTGAAACAAATACAATCAATTATTTTGTAAATAAAATGCACAAAACAAATAAAATATAGGCATGACAAACCATATTTTGGAAATTCAGGAGTCTCTGTGAACACCACAGACTATAAACAGGCTGCTCCAATCTAGATTAACTGTTGTGCAAAAATGGCTGTTAAACCGGCCAGATTACCTACTTCCTTGTCATAGTTCAGTTATAAAGACAGAGGCTGTCTCAGGAGTTTATTATCAGGACCCATTTGTTCAAAGCTAACGACATCGTTAGTTAACAATTCGTTATAATTTACATCAAGTGATACACAAATATGCTGAAATTTTTGCTGAAAAAATGTGAGTAGCTTCTGCAGTAGCACTGCACATTTTTTCAGCAAAAAATATGAGAATATTGTATATTGAATCCGCTAAAACAGTTAACAAAATGACCCTTAACGAGCTCGTTAACGACGCTTTGAACAAATGGGCCCAGATGAATAAATCTGCCGGTGTGAGAGAAAAAAAAATGTTTTACAGGTTAAAGACAGCTCCAGATATAAGTTTTCATTTTTCAGCCAAAACATTTTGATATTTTTTCTTATCTCAATAATAGCATACTTTTGGCAGGTCAAGGCAATTCCAATTACATTTTTTTTTTTTTTTTTCAGACAAAATTAGATGACATTTCATGTGAACTGTGCTAGGCAGATGATTCACATGATATGTCAAGCCTTATTTTCTCTAAAAATGTTTTAAGAATATAGACTGCCACTCTTGCAACTGGTGCTTTAACTTTTATCACTCTCTGGGCTAATTCAGCAGATGACAAATATTGATGACATTTTTCTTACTTTTCCCAGAAAACACATATGGACATTTCATGCAAATTGTCTACTGGAGACAATCTGCATGAAATGTTAACTCCTGTATTTGATGAAAGATAAGAAAAACATAAATGTGTCATCTGCTAAATCAGCCTGTTAAGTGGTGAAGGTTAAGGGTTCACCTTCTTACCTGGTAATCTTCTATCAGGAACTGACTAAACTGTGATGCATGCCTGGCAAACAGTCTCAGTCCGGCTCTAGGGACATCAAACCTTGTAAATTCAACCTTGGGATCAATAGCATTCCTGGCATACTTGAAAATCTCATATGAATGTTTGGACCCTAAAAGAAGATGTGGTGACTCACAGCTCCAATAAATATTTTCTTATTCTTCCATGAAAATGTATGCTGTGGGTAATCATTAGATGTGCCTCAGTTTTATTGTTATTGTGTTGGGGTTTAACGACACGTCAACCCTTGAGGGTCATTTTGTGTCGTCTCCCAGAGAAAGGGAGAAAAGAGATAGAAGAGAGTAGAGGAGATGAAAGAGAGGGACAGGGAAGAAAGAGGAACAGGAATGAAAGTGAAGAAACAGAAGAAATAAAAACATTCCCCCTCTACCCTTACCCACTACAAGGATAGCAGGCCTTGCCCAACTGTAAGCCAATATCAGTTGGACGCCCCAGTGATGTAAGATACACAGCACCTTCGCACCACCCGACCACCCCCAGATGTGCCTCAGAGAAGCACTTCTAATGAGTACCTACAACCATATTCTGAGTAATGTGAATAAATCATGCGACAGAGAGAACAGAAAAAGAACCTAGGCCTTAACTCCTTATATACTGTCCATCAATTTTGCAACAAAGCCATTAGAAGTGAACAAGGAAATTTGATGATTAGGAGTTTCGCAGGGATGGATTTCTATTAGGGTCATACTGATCATATGCTGTGATATACGTACAAATAAATGTTACATTATTTTACTTTAACACCATATTATATTAGTCCTTTGGAACTTAAAAATACTGATTTTAAATTTCTATGATGGTTTGAAGATGTTATATGTTTTTGGAACATTGGGTTGGTTTTGTGGAGAAATAATAAAACATTTACTTTGGTTAGAACATTTTATGCATCTGTCTGCCATGTATGAGCAGGCTAAAAACATAACTGTTTTCCAAAGTTGATCTTTTGGAACCACTATTCTTCACCAACTTCAGACATCATGCACAGGTTTACGTAAACTTCACATATGTATTTATTAGAGGGCCACATGGAAGATCAATTTTGTAGCTGAATGTGTTATCTTCTCAAAATGAAGTCAATTATTATTAGTAGTAGTAGTACTAGTAGTAGTAGTAGTAGTAGTATTTTAATGACAAGATAGCTCTCATCAATGAAAGCTAATATAGTGCCAAACATGACATGTTTGGGAGGTACAGTTGCTGAGACACAATAGCTGGAAATACATGATGATAATGAAGACAATTTGGTATTTTACACCCCTTTCAGCATTATTTAAGTCATATTGAGACAATGAAAGGGTGACAATGAAAGGCTCCATCCAGTCATGAGCTGAATTTCACCTCCAGCTGGATCCAAACCGGGGAGTTTGTGATTCAAAGTCAAGAGCGCTAACCACTCGGCCACCCGGATGCTTACTGAAAATACATTTAACATCATTCTACTAGCTTATCATTTCCATCCTACCAAGGAGCATGATCCTGGGGTATTCTCCACAGAATGAAAGCTGATCTTCATATACAATGCATAGCTCCAGATATGGAGCTTTGTTTTTAAAACAAAATGTTCTGATATTTTTTATATTTTCGAATGAAAACATACATTGTAGGGACTCATTAGAAGCACCACACTGAGGTGCCTCTAATGAGTCTCCATAATGTATATTTTTGTGGAAAAATAAGTAAAATATTTACCATTTTATCTGGAGCTATAAAAATGTTGTTCTAATAATAGTTGTTGAGATACAATAATATGAACAACTTAAACCAGAGCTTCAATTCCAAGTTAATGTGACGCCACTGCACATACAGATAGTGTAGAAATGACAATAGCTCCTCCTGAACATTGTTTATGTGAAATAAATAGGAAAATACATGTACATAGATGATGATGATTTAGTGTTTAAAACCCTTGTCATACTGAATAAATTAAGATGCCATGCACATTTCTAATTTTCAACCAATCAGATTCCTTTCTCCAGATAGTTGATAAACATTGACTAAGTAAATGGCAAACAGTGTACATCCAGATCAGTTGGCTTCTGAAGAAGCCAACTGATCTGGATCTACACTATTTGCAAAGGCAGGGTATATCTGGGTTCAGCAGGACAAGGGTTAACATACTTTGCAACATTATTTATATCTCGTTAGTGGTCAAAATATTAACTGTTCTAGTAAGTACAATATCTAATTCACAGGTATTTTTGCGAAAAAATGTGAGTAGCTCACAAATGCAATGCAAATGTAAAAGCTACTCACATTTTTTCAGCAAAAATATTAACATATATGCCATATTTAATTATCAGTTTTAACGATACATTAACTAACGACATCGTTAGTTTTGAACAACTGGGCCCAGAACTTTAATTCCAAGTTAATGTGACGCCACTGCACATACAGATAAAGTAATAATGACAATAGCTCTTCCTGAACATTGTTTATGTGATATAAACAGGAAAATACATGTACATAGATGATGATGATTTGGTATTTAACCCTTGTCATGCTGAATAAATTAAGATGCCATGCACATTTCTAATTTTCAACCAATCAGATTCTTTTCTCCAGATAGTTGATATACATTCACACAGTAAATGGCAAACAGTGTGGATCCAGATCAGTTGGCTTCTTCAGAAACCAACTGATCTGGATCTACACTGTTTGCAAAGGCAGGGTTTATCTGGGTTCAGCAGGACAAAGGGTTAACATACTTTGCAATATTATTTAAATCATAGCATGATGATGGAAGGTCAACAATGAAAAGCTCTGTGCAATGAAGTGCCATACAGTCATTGATAGTGTTGCGGTTTAATGACACGTCAACCCTTGTGGGTCATTTTGTGTCGTCTCTCAGAGAAAGGGAGAGAAGAGATAGAAGAGGAGATGAAAGGGAAGAAAGAGAACAGGCATGAAAGTGACAAAACGGAAATAAAAACATTCCCCTCTACCCTTACCTGCTATAAGGATAGCAGGCCTTTCCCAACTGTAAGCCAATATCAGTTGGATGCCTCAGTGACTTAAGATACACGACACCTTCGCCACACCCAACCACCCCCCATACAGTCATGAGTGTAATTCCAACTGCAGCAGGATTCAAACACAAAACTTTGTGATTTGAAGTCGGGAGTACTAATCACTCTGCCACGCAGATGCTTCAAAAAGATATAGATAGAAAAGACACATTTCTCTTACCTTCATCTGCAGACTCTGTGAAATTGACAAGACTAGAACACAATCCCTCAAGACATCCAGAGATGATAGAAAATTCTGGTTTACGAGTCTTACTGCCAATCTGTCGGGTCAAAAAATCCAAGTATTTAAGTTATAACTAGCAAAATATGCAAGACATATCACTGCAACAAGAAAAAACTACTTTAGAGGACTCTAAGACTGGCTAATCAGAACTGAAAAGGTAATCAATTATCAGTCCTACTATTGTGATTGATAATCGATTAGTAATCACTAAAGATTTGGTCATAATTTTACCTGTCTGTCTGAGCATGACTCTTTACATATGTTGTACTTTACTGTATGTATTTGGTCAGACAGTCCTGAGCAAACAGTGTAGACCCAGATGAGATGCCGCAAGATGCGGCATCTCATCAGGGTCTACACTGTTTGCCACTCATCCAGCGAGGTGTCTGCATACTAAGGGTGAATACAGTAAAGTAACAGACAGAGAAATCAAATGATCGAGCAAATCTGTAACGATAATTATTTTTGTGGAATTTATCGATCAATAAATCAAATGATTAAATGTGCCAGCCTTAGAGGACTCTATACACTTAGTAGATTTTCTGCTATTTTTTATAAGGGAGGCAACTTTTGAGACTTCCAGTTTGCTCTGCTCATCAATCCTCTTCTAAAAAGGTGAGGTGCTTCTAGTACCCATAACCTATGATTATTTTATGAAGAACCAGAGAAAACTATGCCAGGATTATCATCAAATACTCCTTAAAAACTCTGCAAATAATACAGTTTTCTTTTTTTTTCTCCTAACATGGGGTTTAATCATATTTTCTCTGTAGGAAGAAAGTTTAAGCAAAATGTCTAACCAGCTTTATTTTGGGCAAAGTGTTTTACAAAAATATCTCATTTGTAAGGTGCAGATTTCTGAAATCAAAATTTTTTTTGAGTTTGTAAACTTGACTTTAATATACTAAGTCTTCGAGCTATTTCAAACCTGCTCACTGCTGTCGAACAATAAGACCTACCCATTTAAAAAAAGATGGAGACATACCTCAGCTTTAAGGGCACCAAGATATATTCCAGTAAGTCTGTCGGAGTACTGTGTCATATACTCAGGATAAACTTCTGCTATCACTCCCAGTAACATGTAGATCTTCTCACGAACTGAAATATGTATCACATAAACAACACTAACGCCTACGGAAACTAGAAATGTGTCATTATGACATGGATGCCTCATCCACACGCAGGCATTTTGCAAAAAATTAAGATGAAAAAAGGGCCATAACTCTCATAATAATTACCCTAAATCGAACTTGACCTATATTTTATGATAATATACCTGTGTATAAAATATGAATCCAATACACCAATTTTTTTTAAAATAAGCCTGTGACCTTGACCCTTAGGTCATGGGCATGGGCCGGGGTATCACTGAATAGAACTCTGAACCTGTATCCATCATCATACCAAATATGAACCAAATCCATCACATGGTTCAGAAAATACGAGCTTTTAAATGTTTACAATCAAAACTTGTAAGTCTATGACCTTGACCTTGAGGTCATAGGCATGGACGCGGGTATTGCTAAATAAAACCTTTGACCTGTATCTATCATCAAACAAAATATGAAGCAAATCCATTGTATGGTTTGAAAATATGAGCTCTTGAAAACTTTAACATCTAAGTCTGTGACCTTGACCTTGAAGTCAGGGTCAGGGGTATGCCTGAATAAAACTTTGGACCTGTAACTATCATCCTACCAAATAAGAAGCAAATCCATTTTATGGTTTGGAAAATATGAGCTCTAAACGCACTTTAAATTTAAAATTTCTATATGCGTGACCTTGACCTTGAGGCATGGGTGGGGGTATTACTGATATCACTTTGAACCTGTATCTATCGCCCTATCAAATATGGTTTGGAAAATATGAACTCTTAAAAACATTAGTTAAAAATTTCTGTGACCTTGACCTTGAAGTCATAAGCATCGATGGGGGTATTGTCGAATAAACCTTTGGACGTGTATCTATCATCAAAGCAAACATGAAGCAAATCCATCATATGATTTGGAAAATATGATCTCTTTAAAAACTTTAATATTAAAAATTTCCAAGTCTGTGACCTTGACCTTGAGGCCATAGGCATGGACGAGTGTATTGCTGAATATCACTTTGGAGCCTGTATCTATCATCATAACAAATATGAACTAAATAAATCATAAAAGTTCAGGTTCTACCTGGTACAAATACCTTAACCCGAGTCTTTAACATTAAAAATTTCTAAGTCCATGACCTTGACCTTTAGGTCATGGGCATGGGTGGGGGTATTGCTGAATAAAACTTTGGACCTATATCTATCATCAAACCAAATATGAACCAAATGTATCAGATGGTTGGAAAATATGAGCTATTAAAAGTTCAATTTCTCCCTGGTATAAATGCCTTAACCTGAGTCTAACAGGATCACATGCGTATGTATGTATGTACACACGTTCGTACAGACGGATGTACATTCGTACACACGTACCCACATACGCAAAACCTAAAAACTATATGCCCCCAGCATCATCCGATGCATAAAACCATACGAGGGACTATCAAAAAGTTCTCAGCCCCTGTACTTTGGGAATGACCAAGAGCAGAAATTGTGCCATTATTTCTCAATATAATCTCCCTTTGCCTCGATGCACTTTCTCCAATGCTGTTCCAATTTGCTTATCCTTTCAAAATAGAAGCATTCTTCCTGGTCCCCCAAGTACTGATCAACAGCTTCTATGACGCCTTCATTGCTTCCAAAATTACTACCACGAAGGTTAGTGTTCAGATTTGGAAATAGATAGGTTTGAAGGGGTTAAGTCTAAAGAATATGGGGGATAAGGAAGGACCTCGAAGCTGCATTTAGTTGCAGCAGCCACATCCACTTGAGAGGTTGGCATCTTTAGGGCATCCAGACTGTTCATCATTCTCCATGCTCTTCCTCCCTCTCCTAAATTCAGCTGCTCATTTCTTCACCATGCTGTAAGGATACACATCCCCAAGGGTGTTATTGAAGTTGTCAGGAATTTCCTTCGGGGACAATGTCCTTTTTACAGAAGTACTTATGGCTGCTCTAACTTCAACTTTGTCCATTTTCTCACTTTAACACACCCTTTCCCTGTTTGCAGCAAATTCCTATTGAAATCAATAGCTTTGAAATTGTATTCTTTCTACCAAAGATGTTGAATAAGATAAAATTATCAACTGATGTGGGTTTCATTTCAATTTATTCATTCTAAGTATATAAGGCAGAGAACTTCTGGATCGTACCTTGTACTAGTTCAGGTTTAATGACACATCAATACATGAGGGTCATTTACATCAAATATGCTAGTCACAGCACCAGATAAGAGGAGTATACAGATAAATATATTTGTCACTTTTACATGAAAACATGATGCTTGTCACATGAATTCTCTTTTAAGTTTTTAACCCTTGTCATGCTGAATAAATTAAGATGCCAAGCCCACTTCTAATTTTCAGCCATCAGATTACTTGATCCGGATTGTTGATATAAATTCACATACTGAATGGCAAACAGTGCAGCTCCAGATCAGTTGGCTTTTTCAGAAGCCAGCTGATCTGGATCTACTCAGTTTGCAAAGGCAGGACATATCGGGTTCAGCAGGATAAGGGTTAACGCTTAGCATGCTGGTTAAAATATCAGCAGACAACAATCTGTTTGAAATGCCAAAGCCTACTTCCTGGGAAAACGTAAGAAAAATTTCACCAATTTGTCATCTGCTGAACTTGTCCTTGGAGTGGATAAAGTTCAATATGTCATGGTGCAACAATTTGTTCTGAAACAGTTAATCCTTATCCAGCTATTCATGACAACCGTACCTTTGCAAACAGCATAGATCCAGATCAGATGGCTTCTGAAGAAGCCACCTGATCAGGATCTACACTGTTTGTCATTCAGTTTGTGAATTTGAACAAAAACACTATATGATGTAATCTGATTGGCTGATAATCAGAAATGGGTGCGGCTAATTAAATTATTCAGCAGGATAAGGTCAACAAACATGCAAGAAAGTTTTTATACTCGAACTCACTGCGAACAATTTAAATAGAGAATTAAGACAAACCTGTTGGTGTGAGTTTGGAGGTAGTTTTTGTGAGCTCAGTGAAGAACTTGGTGATAAGTTTATCTATCTGTAAGTCCTTTCCTAGAGGTGATCCAACTGTCAGCTCCAGTAACTGGAATGAAAACAAGGAAAATAATATGCATATTAAAGGAATAAAGCAAGATAAGAGGATTTGATTGTGTTGGGGTTTATCAACACATCAACCCTTTGGTCATTTTGTGTTGCCTCCCACAGAAAGGGAGAAAAGAGATAGAAGATATAGTAGAGAAAGTAGAGGAGATGAAAGAGAGGGAAAGGGAAGAAAGAGGAACAGGAATGAAAGTGAAGAAACAGAAGAAATAAAAACATTCCCTCTCTACCCTTAACTGCTACAAGGATAGCAGGCCTTGCCCAACTGTAAGCCAATACCCATTGGATGCCCCGGTGACACAAGACACAATATCAGTTGGACGCCAAGATAAGAGGAGTATCCGGAAAATATTTTTCTAATTTCTCAACAAAAATGTGGGTTTTAATCAGTAGCCTCACACTGAGGTGCTTCTAATGAGAAACCAAATCTGCCTGCCATCTGCAATATCTGCTTGGGGTCCAACATTTGCATAGAAAGCCAGGATACCATAGACTCTACAGGCAAAAATTTAAGGCCCCAATCAGATGCATAGTTCTAGATAAGAGAGATATCCAGATATATAATTTTCTTATTTCTCAATAAAATCAGTAAAGCGAGAAATTCATGAGAACTTTAACTTTTGCAATTATTCTTGATTCAAAGCTCTTTGCACACACAGACCTGCCATGTAGCTGAACAACTCGTCAAACTTCACTGCCAGAGTCAAACACCATGGTTTGCTCGAATAAAGTTGCCAGTCCTGGCAAGTTTCCCTATATAAAATATATAGGGAAAGAACCATACATGGCTTGAATAACAATCTCCCTTACTTGCAAGAAGGTCCCTAGAACCAATTTTTTAATGTACAGTGGCACTGATTGCTCAAAAATTTTTACATCATTTGGCCATAAAATGTACTACATTTGTAATAGTTCAGTTAATTTTAGATTCTGCTACTGACTGCGCTATGGAGCCCAGCTTGAATTATTTAAACTAACAGAAGAACCAATATACATTAAGTTTCTATCACTGTCATTCATATGACTAAAACCAGTTAGTGTATCCATGTATAGGCATGCATATGAGGTCCGAGTTAAATCCTCAGTGACTCAAACTACCCATCACTCCAGCTTATTATACTGGTCCTGATAAGTTTGAGTCATCATGGTTTGACTGCAAGTCATGTTGCAGACAGAATCTAATAAGAAATGTCAATATGCAGCACTTATTAGATACCCCTCCTTTAGAAACCAAAATGTAATGGACTGATGGACCCCCACACACAGATTGCTGGAGGCAGGAGTATAACTAATAATTTGATAATTTGAGGAATTTTATTTACTTACTCTGCTAAGGACAGGCATTGCAGCATTTTTGACCTTGGCAAATCGGTCTCGGCTAAACAAAGATATGCATATGTCCTGTTCAAAAGAAATAAGAACAAATTTAATGAGCCATGTCAGAAAATGTACCTTCACGCATGTGCACCCAGCAGATATTAAGATCAGCTCATGCATTCACACAGTCCAGGGCAAGACATAAGGGAAGTAACCCAGTAAAATACCCATATGTTTTGAGCAAATACTCAATTATTTTCAAAAACTTGGGTATTGATACCCAACTGATTCGACAGAATACCCATTTATTTCAAAATTCAAGGCTGAAAAAATAAAGTTTCAAGGCGAGAAAAGCACATGATTACTATTTTATATTATGATTACCTCACATAATAGGTGTTTTTATTATTATATGACAAATACTATCATAAAATTAATAGGATATAATGAAATACCATGTTTTAAATACCTAAATCAGGCTTTTTCGTACTCTTTCTTTCTGTTTTATAAGTTTACCCAATTAACTTTCACTTTGTGGGGTAGCTTTACTCAAACTGAAAAATGAAAATATGATTTTACCCTAATGATTAAATTTTGATGCGGTTAAATACCCAACTGCCCCCAAAATTATCTGTTGCTCTGACAGTCTGATCAGAATCTGCCCTGGGTGCATTTTGGACAGCCAAGGATGCAAAGTTTCTTCATGTATAAAACAAAGAGTCAAAGACTCAGATCATAGCTACAAATAAGAGGGGGTATCCACATATTATTTTTCTTATTTCTCGACGAAAACATATGTTGTGGGTACTCATTAGAAGTGCCTCAGTGAGGCGCTTCTAATGAGTACACACAGCATATGTTTTCGTCGAGAAATAAGAAAGATACCAGCATTTTTCGGATGAAAAAAGCGCTTTATATGTTGCTATATCAGATCAGACAGTGCAGATGTGAGTCTTCGTTCTGTGCATGTGTCAGAAGGTACATTTTCTCACGTTGTGGCTCAAATTTTAACCCTTGCCCTGCTGAGCACGTATATGCCCTGCCTTTGCAAACAGTACAGATCCAGATCAGTTGGCTTCTTCAGAAGCCAACTGATCTGGATCTGCACTGTTCTGTCATTCATTATGTGAATTTGTATCAACAACTTGGATCAAGTAATCTGATTGGCTGACAATTAGAAGTGGGGGTGGCACCTTATTTTATTCAGCATGACAAAGGTTAATTAAAGAAGACTCAAAATTCTTACATATTCTGCACCAAAAGTGAACAAATGAAACTTTCTTGCCCTGAAATGAATGTTACATATTCCTCAAATACTAGTTCCCAAGGAAATATATTATGTAAATAAAGCTTTCTTAATGGCATAAATGTACTACGTAATGAAGATAATTTCTGGGCTGTAAACGCATAGCTTTGAGAGGTATTTAGATTTTTTTTTTATATTTCTCCATATAAATGTACATAGTATGTACATGTATTCATTACTAGCAGGCTACTTATCTCATTTTAGACTGAATAAACTCTCCCCACACTATATATTGGAAGAGCCCAATTTCAATTTTAGGTATGTCAGACTATGTGACAGATACATTGTATTCCTAAAGAAAAAAAATGGCTAAAACATTTGCAAACAGTGAAGACCCTGATAGGATGCTGCATTCTGCCACATCTGATCTGGGTCTGCACTGTTTGCCAGTCATTATTTTGGGGTCTTCAGACTAAAATGGGTTAAGGAGGAGAATCTGACGATGTCAAGGATATTTTATTCTTATTTCTTCAAATACATACATATAATGGGATTCTGTACAGCTCTGCCCTACCTACTGTACTAAAATATTGTTTACCTTGATATCAACTGCATATGGAAGAATCTTCTTGTCAACCTTCTCAATGAATTCTGAGAGAAGCTCCAATGCCTTAGCCTTGCAGGCTTGTAGCTGTGAAAGAGAATATGTAGAAATAAATTTAACAAACTGTACTAACATAATGCATCTGAATGCTAATAAAATAGTTTGAACATGAAATTGCCATTAATCCTTGTCCTGCTGAGTATATTAAGATGCCATGCCCATTTCTAATTTTCACCCAATCAGATTACTTGATCCAGATTGCTGATATAAATTCACATACTAAATTGCAAACTGCAGATCCAGATCAGTTGGCTTCTTCAGAAGCTGATATGGATCTTCACTGTTTGCAAAGGCAGGGCTAGAGTTAAGTGGCCAAACTGCCGCAGAGATATTAAGAAGCTGTATATTTAGATTTCAGTTCTGATATAGTGCCAGATAAGAGGGGGTATCAGGTAAATATTTATATCTTTTTTCTTCACAAAAACAAATGCTGTGGGTACTGATTAGAAGTGTTTCAAAGAGGTGCTTCTAATGAGTAACCATAGCATATTTTTTGTGGGAAAATAAGAAATATATCAGTAGATATATTTGTAGTTTGGGAAAATAAGAAATATATCAGTAGATCAGTTGTGGGGAAATAAGATATATGTCTGTAGATATATTTGTAGTTTTGGAGGCAGATTTATATAAGTATTTGACTTACATCTGTATCTCATTCAATTCTCCGTCAAATGCATTGAACTGTATTTATAAATCAACTTTTTTTATATGTACAATTTATAAAATAAAATATTGTTACACCAAATATATCAGTACTTTTTGTTCTAAAAAGTAAAAACCCCGACCTTATCTGGAGATATGAGCTCAAGATAATTGCAACATATAGTCTCATCGAGCTTTGTATGTGTGCAAAGTTTTATAAAAATATTCCCTAGCCCGCACACACAGTGGAATCACAGAAACATGGAACCCTGGATGGACAGTAGAATGCTACTATTACCAAAGTCCCTCATTTGCTAACAGCAGGGGACAAGCAGAGGATTTGTTAAGGAGGAGAGTTTTTTTTTCTACATGTTTTTTATGGAGAACTAGAGAAAAATTACCTCAGGATTATCATTAAGCCTTGTCATGCTGAATAAATAAAGATGCCACCCCCATTTCTAATTTTCAGCCAATCAGATTACTTGATCCGGATTGTTGCTATAAATTCACATACTTAATGGCAAACAGTGCAGATCCAGATCAGTTGGCTTCTTAAGAAGCCAAACTGATCTGGACTTACACTGTTTGCAAAGGCAGGGTATATCCGCGTCCAGCAGGACTAGGGTTAGTAACTGCCTCTTAACCTTACTGTCTCAAGTAAAAGTGTAGCAGATGTCATGCTATTATCTTTTTTAATTATTTTTAGAGAAAATAAGGACTGTCATTTAATCTGAATCATCTGCCTTGTAGATGATTCACATGAAATGTCAAGCCTTTTCTCTGAAAAGAAAAAAACATTTGTCTTGTAATCCTCAAGGATTTAAAAATAACTCAGAACAATTTATTTCTTCTCTTTTTTGTTTTTGCAAATGTTTAAGGGTCTACCCTATTCAAGATATTGTTGCAGTTCAGCTTAGCACTTTAAGAACACCTTCAAAGCCTCCCTTAAAGACTTCAACATACCAAAAGAGTCATGGGAACAGATTGTACAAAGTGGTGAGGCCTCATAGAAAGGGGAGCTAGTGAATACGAAGCAAAAAGAATCAGCGAAGCCGAGCAGAAACGTGCACAGCGGAAAGCCAGAGCTAAGGCATCACCAACAGAGCTTTCTTCCTCATGTTCTATCTGCAACAGGCAGTTTAGAGCTAAGATTGGTCTCATCAGCCATCTTAGAACACACAAATAATAACACATCACACAGTTGATTAGGACTGGTCATTGTCAGTAATGACAGATGAACAAGCACTTTAAGAATGAACTCCTTTGTTGAATATTTCAATCCATTTCAGGAACCAGCAGGCTGTGCATATTATTAACCCTGCCTTTTAAACAGTGTAGATCCAGATCAGTTGGCTTCTTCAGAAGAAGAACATTTAATATGTTAATTAGTATTCTGGATTAAGTAATCTGATTGGCTGAAAATAAGAAGTGGGTGTGACATCTTAATTTATTAAGCATGGCAAGAGTTATCCCTTTATTCCAGCCTTAAAAGTAGTACAGGACATTCTAAAACAATGTTTGCGGGAAAATAAGGCTTAGTTTAGTTTCATATGAAGTTTTATGACACAGTCAACACTGTTTTGGTCATGTTGAGCCAGTCAATTAACCTTCACACTTTTTCAAGGACGAACAATCCTTTAAGTGGTTAACCAGTACTTTGTACACATTTTTGCCATTGACAGACAACTGCTTTTCTAGAATCAGCAGAAGGGGGAGAATGACCTTAGAAATTATTTTATGATCAATCTTCAGTTATCTGTGATTTCAATCTGCAACTCCTGGATCTGCAGTTAGATGTGCCATCGAATGTGCTATGGTGTCCGACAAATACTTGTGATCAGCTTTTGGCAACCAGTCTTAGTTTTTTGGGGTTTTTTTTTTTGTTTGTTTTTTTTTATTGTCATTCATGTTTCTATTGAATAATGTCATTCATTTTATAATTTCTCTAGACCACTATAACCAGGCTGAAGGGAACATTAACAGTGTAATAATATTTTAATGTAAAAGTGATGTTTCAACATGTACCTTAAACCTTCTCTTGCTAAACACGACATGGGCTGTCTTAGCAAACTGTGTAGATCCAGATCAGTTGGCTTCTGAAGAAGCCAACTGATCTGAATCTGCACTGTTTGTCATTAAATATGTGAATTTCTATCAAAAACTTGGATCAAGTAATCTGACTGGCTGAAAATTGGAAGTGGGCAGTGGCATCTTAATTTATTCAGCATGACAAGGTTTAATGTATCTAAAATAATCCTAAATACTGCTTCTTCTTATGAGTACCTACAACATACTTTTTGTGAAGAAAAAAGAAAAATATCAACTTTTTTTTTTTGTTTTGAGAAATATTTCTACCAGGCACTTCTGATGAGTACCACACAACCTAAGTTTTTTTGAAAAAAAAAAAACAAGAAAATATAAATACTTTTTATATATAAAAATGATGTCTTATCTACAGTTCTCTTGGGGCAAATTCAGCAGATGAAAACGGACATTTTTCTTATTTTTTCCAGAAAATTGGGTCCAACATTTCATGCATAAACAAGAAAAATATTTCAAAATGTGGTCTGCTGATTATTTTTTTCCAGCATGCTAAACATTTGGCAATAAAAGTACCTCATCAATGGTGATGGCCTTTGAGAGAAATACAACTAGTCCATATTCTTTGTCAAACAGGCATGAACAGCAGAAATCTGAAAGTACAGATTCACAAGCATCTACATTATCAATTACTCAAAAATTAATTTTTAATAGCAGATAAGATAGCTCCCAATAATCCAGGTACATAGATAAACATTTTTCTTATTTCTCCATGAAAACAGAAGTTGTGGGTATTCATGTGCTTCTAATGAGTTCCACAACATGGAGAAATAAGGATTATATCAACTATACATGTTGATTGAAAACACCTTACCTGGAGCTTATTAACTGCAAATATATGTATTTCTAATTTTGTACTGAAAACTATGAGGTCTTACTAGACTCGTCCAACTATTTTTTTTTATTTCTTTTTTTTTTCAACTATAACAAACATTCATATTTTAGTTTTTCATAGCAAACACATTTTTCATAACAAACACACAGTATTTGTTTTACTGTAGATAGGCTGACAAACACACCTAGGCACCCATGTCTTGTGGCAAACTCAAGTTTTATCTCATTCACCATCTTTAATTTAGACAAGAGTTGTAAAGACACACATTTGAGACTGCCACACAAAGCAAGAATTTAATCCCAGTTTCTCATTGCAAGTAGCACTGCAACAGAGTAATTAATAATCAATAAGCCAAAAAAAAAACCATGGATAAACCAATTTGAAAGTGGCTCCAAATAAATTTAAGCTCTGTTGAATTAAAAAAAAAACTACAAAAATGCTAATAAAAAATACAAAACATCATGACTTGTGACCTCATCTGACCCCAGCGAGTGGGACCAAATTTGTTTGTAAATGCACCGCTGTCAAAATCTTATACATGTCAGAAAAAGTACTTTATTCTGATTGTGTTTGCATCAATGGTAGTGCCTTTATTTCATATTAAAAACATACGAGCTGCAACGTCAGCAATGTGTGCCCAGTGAAGATTTAGATCAGTCTCTGCAATCAAGCAGTCTGATCAGAATCTTGACAGGGCACATTTTGAATAGCTAAGGAGACAAAGATTCTTAATTCAGATTATGAAGACTGATCAGACTTGTACTGTCAGATGGTAATCACAGAGTTCTCCGAAACGCCGAATTCTACGTATTTTTACGCCTATTTTTGCTTTTGTACGCGTAAAATTTCCTTCCGAGGATTCTCATTTACGCTCTATTGCCACCGGATGTCCAAACTGAACTTCAAAGACGTACCGCGGACATCCAAAATTTCTTTTGTCCATCGAAATCGATACCCGAGATGTCCAAAAATTGTCAAAAAGCCCGCCCACTTTTAATGAGTTGTATGATGTTTACCCCGCCTACTTATTGGAAATTCGCTACCTGTGTTGACTGAGCTTTAAGACGTCCCACTTTCCGCTTGCGGGAGTTTTATTGACATCGGTGTCAATCGCGGCACCCTTTTGATGGCTGCGTGATCACTGTGTGTATTTGTCACGCGTGCTGAGTTGATTAATTGATGTTTGTGTAATTAAACTTTCTTCTGCGACACCCGAAAATATTCGGTGAAATTATATGAAATCATTATTATTTTTAAATATTCACGTCTTAAAATCTTAAATTA
Organism: Anodontia alba; assembly: GCA_964016985.1. NCBI lineage: Eukaryota > Metazoa > Mollusca > Bivalvia > Lucinida > Lucinidae > Anodontia > Anodontia alba. The sequence goes on from OZ024822.1 coordinate 86,971,309, forward strand.
TTATTTTGCTAAGAACGTGTGTAGTCTGAAAACACCTCAACACTTCTGGGAGTTACCGAATGAAATTTAATAAATAAATGAACGCATATTTAAATCTATTCGAATTTAGAAGCTTATGTTTGTCATGACAACAAAAGCAATTTTTCAAATGAGAAGAAAATATATTTTTCGTCAAAATTTTCGGAAAACCCGTTTCTAAATTCGTAGCCTTGTTCCAGCTGCGCTGTTTACCAGTGCGGAAAAGACGCAAAGTAAGTCTAAATATAGGCGAATTGCGATGGTTTTGCTTGATATTCTCTGTGAACGAACGTATTGCTGTTGGTAACTCATCGAGAGCTGCCTTTTATTTGTTTGTTGTTGCACGAGTCGGCGCCGTTTTCCTGCAATTTTTGTGAAGTAAGCAACTCGCTCGCTCGTGTTGATCAGCTTCAATCCGAGCAAATATTTCATTAAATACATTTCTGCAAAATAATTTCAGCATAGTTTGTTTTTAAGAAAACATGTTTTGGGTGTTTTCTCTCATGTATTTTCTTTTTTTTTTTTTTTCTCTGGGCTTTGAAACGAATGCGAAGTTGGACCAATGTTGATGCTTTCTCTAAGGTCCGACATACAAGTACAGGCTTTCCAAAAAGATGCGATCGAATTTTAATAAGCGATAAGGATATGTTTAAAACACATCTAAGAGAAGTGTATATCAGGATGATTCTGTGTGACACTGAATTAAGAACCTCTGTTCTACTAAAGAAAGGGCAGACCGCCGCAGCAGGGAAAAAAGTGGGACTTCCTAGATTTTCCTGTGGGACTTCCAAATTTGAGGGGTAGGAAGTCTGGGACTTCCTGAGTCTGGAAGTTAATGGAAGTCCTGTCATTATTTCCTAAGCCCCAAAAGCTTTTGGATCCTTACCAGACACTCAGTGGTCAAGGTTAACTATGTTGAAAAATGAAGTTGTCCAGACAATGTCCTTAAATATTAAGTTTTCATATTTAGCCGAAAACTCCGTTTTCTAAGTCAAACTCCTATTTTTCAATTTTAACTCCAACTTTTCTCAGAGATGGATTCTTAAACTCCTGCTTTCAAAATCCCAGTGAGAACTCTAAATCATACCCCTTGTCAGTGTGCTGCATCTGACTGTGCGGATAAGCAGGCTAATTTCCATTATGAGAACATGCCTATTCAAATATACTGAAAATTTTATCACCAAAAAATGAAAGTTTTCAGATGAAAAATTCTGAAGACTGATATTTTTCATATTTCTGCTCAAAACATAGACTGTGGGTACTCGTTAGAACCACCTCAGTGAGGCCGCTCTAACGAGTACCCACACTCTATGTTTTTGAGCAGTAATTAAAGAAAAATAATGTATACCCGTGTAAACCCCAGATTTTACTATATAAAAGTGGGGTTTAAGGGGGTCAAAATTATATAGGTACATTTTCGTGATGCAGCCTTTGTTGAACATATATTAGAAGATATGTTTTCTCATGCTGCATGTTCTAAGAGGTTTCTCTAAACAGATAGGACCAGTATGGACTCTCTGAATTGTGTCTCTGTCTTCTGTTAAAAGATAAAGAAAAAAACAAAACAAAAAAAAAACAAAAACACATTTTTGGGTTTGGTGTGAGGGTTTCACACTGCTACCACTCCTGTCTCATTCTCTTTAACAGGTCTGCTTTTCCAGTCTAACGATGGTTCCAGATCACAGATACTTGGGGTCAGTAGGGCAGTGCAGGCCCAAAAGAATATCTTGTAAATATTTTTTTCTAGTTATTTTTGTATTTTAGTACAACAGAAACACTGCTGATAAAATATAATCATTTTCTGTGACTTCTGAAAAGGTTCTAAAAAACATCATATTTCTCGCAAATGGTAATATATGGACAAGATAACAATCAATGGCCAGCACAGATCTGGGGGGTCCCCGCATGTTTACACTGCTACGCTAACTAAAACAAATGCAACATGCAACTAACTTGCATCCGCTAATTTGGCAATCATTTGTCTTTGCTGCCATATGGGTGTCATAACCATATCTTGTTGCATCGCTTCATTTTTGGCTGCCAAATTAGCGGATGCAAGTTAGTTGCATGTTGCATTTGTTTTAGTTAGCGTAGCAGTGTAAACATGCGGGGACCCCCCAGATCTGTGCTGGCCATTGATTGTTATCTTGCGAGAAATATGATGTTTTTTAGAACCTTTTCAGAAGTCACAGAATATGATTATATTTTATCAGCAGTGTTTCTGTTGTACTAAAATACAAAAATAACTAGAAAAAAAATATTTATAAGATATTTTTTTGGGCCTGCACTGCCCTACTGACCCCCAAGTATCTGTGTTCCAGATCATTTTCTTGAAGAAGAAAAGAAAAAGGCAGCACACTGACAAGGGCTATGGCATTGTGTGATAAGGATCTGACAATACCTATATAGATGACAGGTCTACAGGAATTATCTGATTCTACTACACGCAAGTTACAATATTTACATCGTTTAAGAGTTATTTCCCTTGTTCGGTCTGTCAATTTTGCTGAGTGCACAAAATTAACGGTTAAATACTCATTGTCATTTACCAATATCTTTTTCTGTGAGTTCTTGTACACAGATCTGATTCAGATCAGCAATGATTGCAATACTCTGTTCCTTCTGAGCCGCGTCGCCACCTAAACAATCATGCAAAGATCGCAAATTATCTTCCAGCAAACTTGCCGCCATTGCTGGAAAAATCACGTGAACAAACAATGCTCTGTGCAGTTGGGAGCTTTATTTAGGGTCATACTATTATACGAAATGTAGGGGAATAGAGACTAATTTTCGAAATGGACGAAAAGGAGACACTTTAACGGTGCCTTGGAAAGAAACGGCAGAGCAGGGCAAATACGGTAAAGTAACTATCCAATTGAAAAGGAATTGAAATTACAAGAACTTTTTGGACTGTAGTTAATTAAATTACAATTATATATTATAATTCAAAATGAACACAATTACAAATTCCTGCTAATTACTTTAAAAATGTAATTAATCGCAGCTAATTACAACAATTATATTTCTCAATTACCGCATGTCTGGTAAAGACCGCGGGTTTCTTTTGAAGGTGCTTGAGTGTGATCAGACCGGCTCCATTCGTTTTTGCATGTGTCTTTTTATGTCATCTTTCTCTCACTTCCTGTAGGCTTCTTTGTCTCTTTTGTAATGTATTCTGTGTCTTTTAAAATGCTTACACTTCGGTCTTATCAAATGATCCATTTATGCATTTTTTGTCTCAGTATAAATGAGATAGCTTTATGCAAATATAATAGTCTGTAGTATTCGCCCAGCATATCTCGTCTTGTTGCTGCTTATATAAATATAATCCCCTTTCACTGTTTTACTGCAGAAATGACTCTTTTTTTTTTTTTTTTTTTTTTTTTTAACTAAGGGACACGGCAAAATATCTAGGAGTGACCATCAGCGGGGACCTAAGTTGGAATACTCATATATCTAATATTACAGCCAGTGCTAATAGAACCTTAGGTTTGTAAAAAGAAATATCCACACTAAAAACAGAGATATTAGAATACTGGCATATAATTCTTTGGTGCGCCCTCAGGCTGAATATGGCTCAACAGTCTGGAGCCCTTACACGAAGGAAAATAAAGATAAGATTGAAAAGAGTCAAAGAAGGGCAGCCAGATGGGTGTCAGATGACTACTCAAGATACAGCAGTTTCACGGAGATGATGAGCAACCGTGGATAGCGGTCTCTTGAAAACAGACGCTGTGACGCGCGCCTCGCGATATTTTATAAAATCATTCATGGCCTATAGTTGCCATACCAGTTCCGCCATATTTTGAGCGTCCTGATATTTACACTCGTCACATGCATCCCTTGGCTTATATACAAATCCATGCAACTGTTTGTTATTATCAGTATTCGTTGTGTGTGTGTGTGTGTGTGTGTGTGTGTGTGTGTGTGTGTGTGTGTGTGTGTGTGTGTGTGTGTGTGTGTGTGTGTGTGTGTTTTGTTTTGTTTTTTTTTCCCATGACTGTAGTCCCCTGGAATAATTAGTCACCAGCCGATCTTGTCCTTAATTCCGACCTTAACTCCTTTAAATTAGGAGTCAGTAAGATCAATCCTAAACATAATATACTGTTTTAAACCTGATTTTAACTCCATTTTGAAACACCTAACACTTTCATTTTTCCTCCTTTCACTATCATTCTTTTATTCTATTCTATCATTGCTTTTAACTACTTATACTACTAACATACCATGTGCATGTAACATCCAAATAATACTCGCAAGAGGGTTTTGGATTATGAAAAGATTGATACATTGTAGACATGATTGCTTAGAAGAATTTAAACTATACTAGGTTGTACAATTTGGTCTGATGACAGACTAGTGTGTGATAGACTGGAGCGATAGGAAGGGTGGAAATGATACTTCTGGCCTGTAAAAGGCTTTTGACGTTGTGGATCACGGTATTTTGTGCAATAAATTGAAACTTCGGGGATTTGATCAACTCAATGGTTTGAACAGAAGTCAGTTTGTCATTGTTGGTCAATGAAGGCGAATTCAACTCAACATCTGTAACTTGTGTACCTGACGGGGATATTCTAGGACCATTGTTGCTCTTGAGCTTTGTGAATGACACAAGGGGATAAAACATGACACGTTAAAATAGTGAAGATGGGCTAAAATTAGGTAAAAAATAATAACTTTTGAATCCAGGGCCTAGAATAATGCAGCTCAATGACTGTGGCCTTGAAACTTCTTTAAAAGGTCCCAGCTTCCTACATTTCACAAGTTTTGCTCCACTTAGATGAACATTTTCCAGTTTGCACTGGAGTCGAGCAGTTGTGAGGGTAGATAAAAATGTGCACAGCCTGTTAGCATTCGCCCATGTACTTGTAAAACCGTTGATTTTCATTTATTTATTTATTTATTTATCTGAGACAAGCAAAGAGAAAATGTGCATTCTGAGTTGATAGTTGATTTTCATTTATTTATTTATATATCTGAGACAAACAAAGAGAAAATGTGCTTTCTGAGCATATCTAAATGTAAAGATCCAACTCAGCCAGCGAAACCGTACACTCATATGAGCAACTTTTCCACACACTTCGTTACAGTCTACTTTACTCAATGATACTGAAAGTGGACAGCGAAACCCATGATCAGAATGCGCGAACTGATCTGAGCATTTGCCTCGTTTGTTTGTTTGCTTGAGTTGAGCTTTAATACAACTGTCAACGATTAATAAGTTATGCCATGACGTTGTCTGGGTGTGACGTCGGGAAAAGATGTTATTTTATTTTGTGTCCTCGCACTGCAGCATCATGCCCCAGACACTAATCTTTGAAATGAAACAGACGGGAGTAAATATCCTTTCAGCCCCCATCCCATCTAAAAAAAAAGGTAAGAGAAAAGTCCAGGGAGTGCCACAATCACAAACCGCAGCCCTTCCCAGACCCCAAGAGGAAGAGGAAACCGACAAATCCAAACAAGCACAAATCGAACAGACGTACGAAAAGCACTAAGATTAGCTCTCTCTTCCCCAAGCGAGGTAATCGCAACACTGAAAGGACTGAAAAACACAAGAACAAAATGACACACGGAAAGACATACAACAAATCGCCTCGCAGAATAAACCACAAAGTAACAAAGAGTAAGACTAACACCGGGACCACCGCCTTAGAACGGTCAGTAGAGTAAACCACCGGGGGGTTTAAAGCACTTTTACAGCTAGCCAACTTCACCCTGGGTCCCGATGCCACTCTTAATCACAGCAAGTAAAACAGAAAGCAAAATGGGCAGCTGTTGAAGGTGACCAAAATGCTAGCATCACAAAACAACTAGTAAAACAGAAAGCAAAGTGGGCAGCTGTTGAAGACGGTGACCACAATGCTAGCATCACAACACATACATAAAAAATAAAAAATAAAAAAGAAAGAGCCACAAAGAACAAGAACAACACCAGGACCACCGCCTTAGAACGGTCAGTAGAAAAAAACTACCGGGGGGGGGGGGGGGGGGGGTTAAAGCACTTTTACAGCTAGCTAACTTCACCCTGGGTCCCGATGCTACTCTTAATACAGAAACACATATAAAAATTCGGTTCGCATAAAGGCTCCCAACTCAGTCAGTGCATCAAAGTGAAAACATAAAAATCAAATTAATCACTATAATAAACAAAGACGAGTACTCATGGCTAATTCTACTGTATGCCAGAGTAAATGAAAACCAATAGTTGAACCACGGCGGGCCAAGCCAAAGACATATCGTCAAGCCCCAACCCACTGGTTAAAGTTTTACGAAGAGGCCGTCATTGAGTCTGAGGCCCGAACCGCCGTCGTGCAATTAAAGAGTGCATAGCCATCAACAATGATTGGGTTGACACCAAGGCATGCAGTCTGCAGCATAATATCCAGGCTATAGCCAATTCTTTTATAACGGTTAATAAGTTTTCTAAATTGCTCCGAAAAGTTAGATTTACCTACAATTTTTCTAAAAAAAAAGTAAGAGAAAAGTCCAGGGAGTGCCACAATTATAAACCGCAGCCCTTCCCAGACCCCAAGAAGAAGAGGAAACCGACAAATCTAAACAAGCACAAACCGAACAAACGTATGAAAAGCACCAAGATTAGCTCTCTCTTCCCCAAGCGAGGTAATCGCAATACTAAAAGGACTGAAAAAGACAAGAATAAAATGACACACGGAAAGACATACAAAAAATCGCCTCGTAGAATAAACCACAAAGCAACAAAGAGTGAGACTAACACCGGGACCACCGCCTTAGAACGGTCGGTAAAGCAAACCACCGTGGGGTTTAAAGCACTTTTACAGCTAGCTAACTTCACCCTGGGTCCCGATGCTACTCTTAATACAGAAATACATAAAAAATCGGTTCGCATAAAGGCTCCCAACTCAGTCAATGCATCAAAGCGAAAACATAAAAATCAAATTAATCACTATAATAAACAAAGACGAGTACTCATGGCTAATTCTACTGTATGCCAGAGTAAATGAAAACCAATAGTTGAACCACGGCGGGCCAAGCCAAAGACATATCGTCAAGCCCCAACTCACTGGTTAAAGTTTTACGAAGAGGCCGTCATTGAGTCTGAGGCCCGAACCGCCGTCGTGCAATTAAAGAGTGAAGCATAGCTACCAACAATGATTGGGTTGACTAGGCATGCAGTCTGCCGCAAAATGTCCAGACTATAGCCAATTCTTTTATAACGGTTAATAAGTTTTCTGAATTGCTCCGAAAAGTTAGATTTACCTACAATTTTTCTAAATCTGTACACTAAGTCACCGTAAAATCCGATATACCTTGTTGCAGAAGTGTTTTCAGACTGACCCTAATTTCAACAATCGATGGGGATATCCCTGATGTAAAAAAAAAAAGAAAAGAAAATGCCAGCCTCCTTTTACGAATGCATGGGAAAGACAGTTTGCCCTGTCTGCTTTTTTCGTTTTGGTAATGACTTGCTGAGTATACGCCACAGTGGGCTCGTTGTTGGCACATAACCGCCATTGATCTGTCCACTTTTCATTTGGATGCAAAACCGAACCGATTCAAAATATCGAAAGCAGAAACTTTGCTATTATTGACTGGCGCTGGAATCGCGCCATTCCCGCGCCGGTCTCTTAATATAGCTTTGAATTTTTGTATGGTAGAATATTCGATTATCTCACAAAGGATTTTTTACATTTGCCGGGATCGTCAGTGTGTGACGATCCCGACAAATATAACAAATCTTATAACAAACTGTGTTATAAACAGATTGATATCTATTTTATTTTCAATTCAATCAAGAAATTTCATAAAGCTTAATAAATGCATACATTAAAGAATCATATTGTTGTTCTTTTTTACCTGTTACATAGGAAATTTATTAAACTTTAGTATACCCATTGTTCCATACCTCTAAGTAAACATGAACAAAATTTGCGCCGATACTTAGACGTTTACGTTTAAATATTTTGTCTTGTTTCGTCTTAATAAAGCAAAATATGCAAGACCTTAGTATTATACTTTCATTCTTTCTAACTGAGACTATCAATGTCGGGCCTATCGTGGCTCTATTTGTGGTTTTCTTGTGTTCTGGCTTCAGATCGCCATTGAGCCCTTTATATGTGTTTCACTGTGATGTTTCTTAGATGACGTAGAGAATCCCATATGCAGCCGAACATATATTTGTAACTGGAGCTGCATCAGAATTAAGGATGATGTTTCACGCGAGTAAAACTGGTTTAAACCCCATCCCATTCCACTCTGTTTTTTTTTTTTTTTTTTTTTTTTTTTCCTGCTGACCGTTCCAAGGTAGTTCCTCTACTGTATTTCTTCTTCCTCCAAATACAAGACCACTGACATTGATAATCAGTCGCCAACCATCTGAAGCAGATTGAGGTTGACGTTGGCTGTTATGCTGTCTATGTGTGAGTTCCAGGATAGGCCAATCGAGTTATCAACCTCCAAGTACTTTAAAATTGCATTGTTGACAACCTTTAGGACCTGACCATGTAGAGTATATACTATATTAATTACCTTCCCGGCTATTGGCACCCGTACCATCTGGCTCTCATAGGAGTTAAACTCCATGTCCCAGCGGTCCTCTCACATAGTCTGTCGAGGTCGTTTTGTAGCACCTTTCCATGCACCTTCAGCACGTTTTACGGTCACGTAGACGGCTGCGACATCTGCGAACAGATGTACTTGAGATGACAAACCAACTGACGAGTCATTTATGTAAATAAGAAACGAGATCGACCCCTGAACTGAACCCTGAGGGACCCTACATATAAAGGTTATAGAGGCCGATCCTGACTCATCGCCATCAAGTACCACCGTCCGTAGCCGGTTCCCCAGGTAACCAGGACCGTGAAGTACCTCTGATTCCGCATTGATGGAGAGATTCAACCGTATCCGTTTGCTGACCTGCACTCACATTTCTAGCAAGGTCCTCGACTAACATGGTAAGCGGTGTCTCACATGACCTTTTCTTTTACTTCTCTAAAACCGTGCTGTAAATCGTATAGGTCATGCTTGTGAAGATGTCCAACCAAGTGTGAGGCCATAATATGGTCAAGGGCCTTGCAAAGCATGAACGTCAGGACGCTTTGGTCTGTAATTGGCAGCGGACGACTCATCACCCTTTTTGAAATTTGAGATTTCTTGGGCTCTGCGTCATTTGGCTGGGAATTTATCTGCATTAATTGGTCGTTCAAAGATGACCTGGATGATTGATGCAATATCCTGTTGTAGTTCTTTTAACAAAAGAGGCTTAAGTTGGTCTGTCCAGGATGCCGTTCCACGCATAGACGCTTCAGTATGCCACCAACAAATTACTAAAGTCCTTCGTTGCGGGAGGGGAATTTAGCACTCTTGCTGATACTGCACTAGGTCTTATTGTACCATAGTTGATCATATCCTGAAGCTTCATCGCACAAAGCCGTAAGAGCGAAAGTGGTTCTGTAGCAGTAAATATTTGTTTGAACTGCTGATTTAAGAATATCAGCTTTCTCACGTGTATCTGTGACTAGTTTTTCTTTTCTTGCTAAATAAAACTGCAAGCCATGCACCATGCCCCGCCACTGCAATGTATCAAGCAAGTGACAAAAAAAAAAAAAAAAAAAAAAAAAAAAAAAAAAAATCTAAGTTAAAAATGCAATAAAAAGTGATAAAAAATAATTTCAGGATTCTGAAAAAAAAAAAAAAAAAAACAATATGCATATCTTCATACCATCCTAAAAGCGTGTGTAAAGTTTCAAAAGGATCGGCCTGAAACTGTAGGAGGAGTTGCGCGTACAAGGTACATACTCCCTATACATTTCTGTAGTATTAGAGCTCGAAAAAAGTCTAAGTTAAAAATGCAAAAAATGTAATAAAAAATAATTTCAGGATTCTGAAAAAAAACAATATGCATATCTTCAGGCCATCCTAAAAGCGCCTGTAAAGTTTCAAAAGGATTAGCCTAAAACTGTAGGAGGAGTTCGCGTACAAGGTACATACTCCCTATACATTTCTGTAGTATTAGGGCTCGAAAAAAGTCTTAAAAATGAAAAAAAAAATGTGATAAAAAATAATTTCAGGATTCTGAAAAAACAATATGCATATCTTCAGACCATCCTAAAAACGCCTGTAAAGTTTGAAAAGGATTGGCCTAAAACTGTAGGAGGAGTTCGCGTACAAGGTACATACTCCCTAAACATTTCTGTAGTATTAGGGCTCGAAAAAAGTCTTAAAAATGAAAAAAAAATGTGATAAAAAATAATTTCAGGATTCTGAGAAAACAATATGCATATCTTCAGACCATCCTAAAAGCGCCTGTAAAGTTTGAAAAGGATTGGCCTAAAACTGTAGGAGGAGTTGCGGGCATACGAATGGTGGGGGCGCTGACGGACGGACGGACAGACAAACAGACGGACGGACGGATTGGGACACTCAAAATTTCAGAGGGTATAACATAATACCCCGCCACTTTTTGGTGGCGGGGCATAAAAAGAGATGTGCCAATCAGTTTACGGCACCAGAAAAGAATATAGCTTTTTGTTGTCACAGAGTTTTCAGGTGGTCTATAAAATACCTAACCATACTGAACATTAGCACTAAAATGCTAAACCTAACATATCTAACACACCAAAATACCCAACATAATTTAATGTCCTTCCTTAACAATGACGTTATTTCATTTTACATTAGTTACCTCATCAGTAAGGCTCAGTAGACTTTTACCTAACCTAACCTCAACTAGTTTCTGAGCCTGGCCTAACATAACCTGCAATTCCATGCCTGAACAAACCTACCATCTGGTTTAAACATATCTATTCAGAATTGTCTTTGCATAACATACATTCTAATCAACTAAAGAAAGGATCAGAACGGAAAAATGCAAACATATAATTCCTCTCCATAAAAAAACAACAACAACAACAACAAAAAAAAAACAACTATCATTTATCGGATCAAATGTTTTACTTAATCTAACACTTGTTTGACCTTACCTAAATATGAAACTAACCATTTTATGATTTTAATAAGTTAGCATAACAACTGCCTGACATGTCACATTTACATGTAACCTAAGCATAACATAATGTGATGACCAGCAGTACTGTCGGCCCTGTTAGCTCAAATAGCTTAAATGGCGTCCAACGTGAATAACCAACGGGATCGGTGTTGGTAAGCGCAGGTAGAGGCTAGAATCTGTAGTAAGTTTAAAGAGCGGAGTGTGGTGACTGGCAGGACTGTCAGTCCGGTTAGCTCAGATGAAAGAGCACCTGACTTTCAAGCAGGGGCTCGCGGGTTCGAATCCTGCATCGGGCACATAATTCCCCCCTTAGTTTACTTTGATGCCGGGTTTTAATGGCGCCCAACGTGAATAACCAATGGAATTGGTGTTGGTAAGTGCAGGTAGAGGCTAGAAACTGTAGTAAAGTTTACAGAGGCCTATAGAAGTGTGGTGATTGACAGGACTGTCGGCCCGGTTAACTCATTTGGTAGAGCACCTGACTTGTAAGCAGGGGGTCGGCCCAGGGTATGTGTTGGGGTACTCTGAATTTTGCCTGCTAAATAGGCTAGGACTTTTTTGTGGGGAGGGGTGTGGGGTATGTTTTGAATTTAACTTTTTTTTCGGGGTTGGCCATTGGCAGGATTTTTTGGGGGTCACTTTCAAAATTGACTATTTTTTTTTTTTTTTTTTTTTTTTTTTTTGGGGGGGGGGGGGGGGGGGAGGAGGGGTCAATCAAACTTCTCGGTATTTTTGCGGGTATTGTAAGAATTGGGTTTGGAACCTTCTGTTGAACTGATAGTTGTCTTTATTTAGTTTTAACAACTCTATTTCTGCTGTGCATCAGTTCAGTGCCATTGAGGTAAAAAAAAAAAATGGAACTACTGTTGGAAACTGTTTAAAGCACTAACACAATCATTATACAGGAAAACTAAATGAAAACCACACTTTTATAAAAAGAAAGAAAGGGGATTTTGGGGGGGGGGGGGTGGGGGGGGGAAGGGGAGGGGTATGCTAACATCTGCAGATATTTTTTGTGGGGTATGGCCGATATACCGGGTATTTATTTATTTATTCATTTATTTATTTTTTTTTATTTTATTATTATTATTATTATTATTATTATTTTTTTATTTGTATAGCTGGCATACCGTTGTTTTTTTTATGGGTAAACACTAGATATTGGGGCCAGGGCTATATAGCAGACAAAATTTAGAGTACTCAGGGGGTCGCGGGTTCGAGTCCTGCATCGGGCACACTTTTCCTAGTTTACTTTACAAACATAAGGCCTAGCCTAACGCATAAATAAAAACACTTACTGTCTTTTCGACATCTCTTGGAAAGAGGTTTTTTGCTTGGCGTTTTATTTCAAATGAAAATATTTTGTTCTGATTGACCATATCTTATCAGAAACCATTTGTCTTTTATGTTTCTGTGTTTTGTTCTCAAATATATATATAAAAATTAAAGTTACGGCCAAAAATTGGTCTGACCTATGCAATTTCTATAGTAAAGTGATGTTTTGGGATTTTTGTCTAAGAAAATATTTTTTATTTTTCTTTGCTGAATTAAAATTATTGATGTTTTACAACAATATTGTGAACATTTCAGAAAAGTTGAACAAGTGGAACTTATTGAAAATTTGGCTCCAAGTTACCTACCCTATAGATTTCTGCATGATTTGGCTTCATTTTTACTATGGGAAAAGTGAAAATATTTGATTTTTTTTTAAAAACCAATGACTAGAATAAAAAATATTGTACTTAGGTAGTTACGACAAATGGTTTTGCATTAAAACAAGACAAAAATTTGCAAATTTACTTCTTTTGTGTAAAGCGCCAAGCAAAAAAATGACTTTCTGAAAGATGTCGAAAGCACAGTAACATAAAGGTAGGTTGGATATTTTGAGTTAGGTATTTTTAAGTTCAGTGAATTGTCATCACTTAGCCGGAAAAGACTCCATTATCGCCACCGAATTACTGTTTCGCTGCGGTTCGGGATTTCAAAAATCCATTTCGCTATATTGCGCGTACTATTATTTTCATTTCATAACATTTCGTAAATTAGTGTCTCCATTCGCTACATTTTGCCTATTTCGTATATTAGTATGACCCTAAAGCGTCACTGTGCCTGGAAATGAAAGAGGTTCTAAGGGAAGTAACTCAATAAACAAGATGGCTGGGAAAAGCAGATTTAAAATCCCAACTGGGGATGAAATGGAAAAATCGGCATCTGATTCGCCATCTGTAAGCAAATATAGATAAAAAAATCACAGCTAAGGAACTAATTTCTGTTAAATGTTGTTTAATGGCACTTATCTGTGCCTTCTGAGAGAAAACACCCAGATTTCACAATCTTGCATTTTCTGGTGATTTTGTGCATCAAACAGTCAAAGCAATTATGCATCATTACAATAATATGAAAATAGACTTAGCCTAAATGTGAGCACAGTACAGATCTATCTGTAGTCTCTTCAAAATTCCTTCACAGCTTCATTAAAGAATGAATATCAGTTTAATATGAAAGTAGGCTTAGCCTAAATGCGAGCACAGCACAGACCTATCTGTAGCCTCTTCAAAAGTCCTTCACAGCATGATTAAAAAATGACTATCAGTATATAAAAAATATATTTTAATCAATAATAAAAATACTCAGCAATATGTGTTCATGACACTTATTGACACTTGTTTCTTGTCCCTTCGTGATGCTTATTAACTAGTATCTAGTCCGCTCCAGTCCTGTCAGCTGCTGGTGACAACTTCCAGGAAGAAAACAGGAAGAAAAATTGGTCAGAGCAATTTCAGCTGAAAGTATATGTCGTCGTATGTTACTATTCCTTGATCATATTTGTGACCCGCTTTGCGCGTAGCAAGCTATGCTCGCTATAAAAAATAATGTAAATCGCTATAAAAAATAATGTAAATCAATAATAAATAATAAAAATAATCAGCAAAATATGTTTGGGACACTTATTGGCACTCGCTTGTCACTTCGTGACGCTTATTAGTGAGACCCAAATTTTGTGAAAAGCGGTATAATCAAGTCCGCCCCAGTCAGTTCTGCCAACTTCCGGGAAGAAAAAAGAAGAAAATTGGTCAGAGCGATTCCTGCTGAAAGTATATATTGTTGTATGTTAATTTTTCTTGATCATATTCTCCACTGTAGAGCTCACTTTGTTCGCTTTGGGCGTCGCGAGCTGTGCTAGCTATAAATTAACCATAAAGGATGAATGTTTTTATTTTTGAGCCAAAACATACCTTGTGGGTACTTGTTGGAATCACTTCATTGAGGAGATTCTATCAAATATTCACGTAACATATTTTAGGATTTACAAATTGAGTCATTTTTATCAAAAGGAGCCTTTGATAATTTTCCAGTATAAATTCTTTCATACCCTATAATTCAATAAGCAGACAGCAAAAGCCCTGATCGAACTTCAAGCATGTAGTAAAAGCCGTGATCCAACTTTAAGCATGTGGTATGATCTGGGATAAATTCCAAACCGAGTACAACACAAATATGAACTAAAATAGCATCAGAAGTTAGTTTTAAATTGTTTTGCCAATAAGTGATGTAGATGACAAGTCTACAGGACTATCTGATTCTACTACACCCAAATTTCAAGACTCTTTATCCATATTATGCCCTCTTAAAGGCATTTTTTTTTCTCATGCAAATACATCATATTCACCCTAAGTATTCAGACACCTTAACTCTTCACCATTCTTGTCCTGAGATACTACATACATATTCATTTTACTATCTGTTGATTTGTATGGAAAATGCTGGATGAGTGGCAAATAATGTAGATCCTGTTCAGACAATGCTCTGTGGAGTCTTATCTGGGTCTACAGTTTGTGGATAAGAAGGGTATCCAGATAAATATTTTTCTTATTTATCCATGAAAATAAGTGTTTTTTTTTTAACTATCGAAAACTTGTTATTGAGCCAAAATTCAGTGACATTTGATGGAAGATTTTCACTATTGATTGCTTGAACACAGTTTTCCCAGGAAACCAGTATTTGGGTAACATTCGTTTAATTAGCGGCCTTTCGTCCAATCAAATAATATAATCACAGTATCAAAGTGATGGACAATGCAGTGTCTGACAAAGTCAAACTCTTTCGCTATCCTGGGAAGATCTAATCCCGGGTGTGGGATAATTTTCTGTTACGCAAACAGAAGGAACGTTTCACATCTCAGGACAACCTCGATGTGTCAACAGCCATTTCATTTTTGTATTTTCAAAACTTTGAATAAATGGTAAGGAAGTGCCAATAGCTCCCCACCACCTGAGATTAACAGATGCATGTAGGTAATTTGACTGAACTGTCTTGGGTCAAAATTCTTCAGAATCCCCTTTCATATTTCTGATTATGAACAATAGATAACTTTTGTATATTAAACATTTGAAACTGGAAGAACAGACATGTTAAGTCTTCCGAAAATCATGGGAGATTCATGGAAAAAAATGCTTTTCTTTCGCCTCATGAAATTTAAAAAAAAAATCTCCTGAAGAAACAAAAATCCTGACTTTAAGTCAAAACGTTTTGAAAAGCTATGCATCATGTATATTGGAAAAACTCCCACTCGATCCAAAGTAGTCCGAATATAAATGGGAAGTAGTCCAAATACCGATCAAAAGTACATAAATGCTTGGTTTGAATGGGGGAAACATGAAAAACAAAGTATTTTGATGCTGTTATTGCATTGTGGAATAGCATTGTCCAAAATGGCGAAAAGATCAGCATCTTCAGGGCTTTGCTTAAAAAAAAAAATGTGTTACAATAAACTAAAACACTGTAACCCATCCTCAAGATCCTAGAAAAAGGGAGAAGCAGAAATAAAAGAATCTATTTCTTGTTGACAGGTTAAATCAAAATGGTGATGCGATTGAACCACCAATCAGGATGACCCCAATTTAATAAGCATCTGCGCAACTGTAATAATCACTTTCCGTGAAACTTTCTACAGTGACAAGGAGCTTGCAATTAAAAAAAAAGTGGGGTCTAAATCTCGACAAAACACAAGTTACAGTTTGGAATTCGAGAAAATGTATGACTGGGTGATAAAAAAAAAAGACAGAGGGGCTCTCCAAGCATACTGCACAATATGCAGTTATTTAATTATTGTGAAAGGAAGCGCTAAATAAAAAGAATATAAACAAAGTGCTGTTTTAATTATTACTTTTATTTTTACCTAAGGCATATGACTGTTGCTCCATTATTAACTTTTTCCTAGACATCTCAGACTCCAGGACATAACATCGTATGCATTGATGATGACATCAATAAAGAGATAAAGGAAGAATGACATCAGTAAAGAGATAAATGAAGATTTAATAAATAAATCTCTTTTGTTACTTCTGGAGTATGGAATGCTATAAGTATAATGAAGCCCTGGTCATTGACAGTGATTAACAAGAAAAAGGCTTAATTAGCAGACAGAATCACCTAAGAATGGTGTTTAAAAAATGAGCAAAAGTGTTATGAATAGCTCTCAAGCTGCACCATTTTACACCAATTTCTTATAATTTTCCAGAGGAGCATGCCCCCAAACCCCACCCCCTAGCTTGGCTTCGTGCCTTCAGCACTCACCAACCTGGAATGAACTTGCTGTCTCCCTCATTTTATTTTTCAAAACTTAACATGTCTGGAAGAAGATCTACCAATTTACATTGAGTCAGCATCTGAATCTGACCTTACCATTCATCAAGTTTACAAGTCCATGGGATGTAGACTTCAATAAACCCCACTTCTTTATGTATGAAAATAGATCATAGATTTCGATAGTACTATCAATGAACAATAAGTTGGGGCTGTCTGATAATATAGATAGTGATTTTACTGTCCGATATACAACACAAATGAAAATATATGTTGCAGATACACATAGAGAACATTAACGCTTAGCACTCTGGGTAAAATTTTCAGCAGACGACATTTTGAAATATTTTTCTTATTTTTCCCAGAAAACAGGATTTGACATTTCATGCAAATTGTCTCCTAAGGAGACAATTTGCATGAAATGTCAAATCCTGTTTTCTGGGAAAAATAAGAAAAATAACATCATTTTGTCGTCTGCTGAAAATGCCCAGAGAGTGGTAAAGGTTAAAAGCACCTTGGCAAGGGACTTCTGATGAGTATCCGCAACTTGTGTTTACATAGACAATTAAAAAAAATATCAACATGTTTTTGCTGAAAAAAAAAAGAGCTCCTTAGTTAATTATTACATTTATCTTTTTTCAGTTAAGTACTATGTCACTGTTCCAAAACTACAAACAACAGAAGAAAGACACAAGTAATATACAGCTAAATAGTAAACCCAGTGCCAAAGGAAAATTGGAGCAAAATCGTAGCAAGTCGAGTGTTAATACCATAATGGTCCAGAAACCTGGGACAGTTTCTAATGGAGTTGTTGGTAAACCGTCACTGTTTGCGGGAACAAATTCAGCCTATGAAAAAGCAAATCCGGTCATTTCTTCCTCAAAAGCTATTGGTAAGTGCCATATTATAGTTCCAGATAAAGGTAGTATGCAGATAATAGGTTTTAATTTTGCACCTCAGTGATCACCTTAGCTGGAACTATGTAGATTTATTTAACCTGTACTAGACTCTAGGCAAAATTAACTGGCAATAAATGAGTACTATTTTTATATTTACAGTTGTCATTGATTTTAAAGAGAACAAATTGAGTGAAATGTCAAGGTCTATTTTCTGTAAAAAATATGAGAAAATATTTGAAAATGTTTGCTGCTGTTTAAATCCAACGGGTTAAAATTCCAGTTTTTGTTTGCTGAAGACACTGTTACTAAACAATTCAAGTGCGTGTGCAGTGTGTATGTGGCATAACATGAGATAACAAACATTTGGACATGACTTGTGCTCTTATCACATAAGCATCATTAAATAGGCCCCTGAGGAAGGCCTCTGCTCATATTCCTTTAAAATGTCCCTTTATTAGGAAGATATTTTACTACATTTTTCTCCAGTTATTTTGAAAAACTTAAGTGCACAGTGTGGTAATTAGACCAAATACGGTAATTGTGATTATTATGACACCTTTTAGCCTCAAGAATGCTAATAAAATCCGTCATATAGAGCCATGAATTACTGTAAATAGTTTCAGGAAATAAGCCATTGCCGTCAACAGCAGTAGCATCAACAATTGACAAACCTACCTCAGAAAAGAATGCTGGAAAAGAGTCAGAGTAAGGAAAAATGTCATTTTTCTAACATATTTGTTATGGCTGGCATGATTAATCGGATAATCAATTAATTGACCGATAAATTCCACAAAAATGACTATCATTACAGATTTGCTAATAATCGATCATTTAATTTCTATGTTTGTTACTTTACCGTATTTACCCTTCGTATTCAGACATCACAACTCCTTACCATACTTTATCTAAAATTTGAACAAGTCCAATTTACTACCCACTGTTGTGTTTAAAATAGCTGGGTGAGTGGCAAACAGTGTAGACCTTGATGAGATGCCGTGTTTGTGGCATCTCATCTGGGTCTATACTGTTTGCTCAGGCATGTCTGACAAAATACATACAATAACGTATAACATATGATAGTCATTCTCAAATAGCTAAAATTATGATCAAATCTTCAGAGATTACTAATCGATTGTCAATCACAATGGCAGGACTGATAATCGATTATCTTTTCAGCTCTGATTAGCCAGCCTTAATATTTGTAGCTTTTGTTATGAGGGGACTGTGGAAAATGTTTTTCTTATTGCTCCATAAAAACAAGTTGTGGGTACTTTGACTAGAAGTTCCTCAGTGAAGTGATTCTAATTAGTACTGTCAATATATGTTTTTATGGAGAAGTAAAAATGAACTTTTTTGGTTGAAATCAAGCGCCTTACTGTAGACTAGAGGTATGTAACATATGAAGAAATTGAGGAAAGGGTGGGGGTGGGGTTTGGGGTCCAGTACCATTTTTTTTGCACAGAGTTTGGCAGGTAAATTTGAATGGTTATTCAGTTGACTCTAGTAATCTCGAAGTCCAAAGGACTCTATGAAATAGTTCAAGATATCCGTACTTCGATATATCAGATTTGCAGAATTGAGCAAAAAATAAGTGGAACAACTACATTTTACAAATGAATATGTAATTTGACTTCCCCACAGTTTTTTTTATAAGAAGAAGAGGAATAAATAGAAAGAAAGGCTGATGGTTTGGCTTTGATTTGTCAAATTCCATTTAATAGAGATATTTTGGAGTTGCTATTTGGGGAGTAAGTTGTTTCGTTTGATCTTTTTCTAGGTTGTCATCCACAGGATCAAGTAAAGCACCATCTGTTAATAGCATAGTTGTTAACTTCAGACAGGTATAATCACTTTTATTTGTATATGGAAATTGTCCTAAAATTTTTAATACTTTATTCCATACTTTTTATAACGTGCCACATGATAGTGGTGGGGTATTACCAGTATATCTTCACCTCCGAGTGTCTGTCTGTTCATTTGCCTATACGTCCGCCTGTCCGTCCATTCATCAGCACTTAGTTTCCACTCTCTAACGCAATGGATTTTGTTCAAATTTTGCGTACACATGTATATCGGGTGAGTGGTTTGGGATTGTTAAAAGTCAAAACTTTGTCAATTTTTGACAGTTACGTATATTTGCCTGCCACATGCCTGTATTTTCATTTCTGGATGATAACAAGTAAACATCAATCGATTTTCACCAGACTTGGTATGTGCATTGATATTCAGAAGACATGGTTTGGGATAACTAATGAGCAAATTTCATCAATTTTTTATGCAGTTAACTGCCCGTCACGTGTCCTTATTTTCGTTTCTGGATGATAACTTGAGTAAATATCAGTCCATTTTTACCAAACGTGGTATGTGCATTGATATTATGGAGCTCTGGTTTGGATTGCTAATGGGCAATTTTCGTCAGTTTTTGACTGAGTTATCTGCCTGCCACATGATAGTATTATCATTTCATGTTTTTATTTTGTATGAGAAAATAAGACCTGTCATTTCATGTGAATGGTCTTCTAAGCAGATGATTCACATGGAATGTGAATCATTATTTTCTTGGGAAAATAATAAAAAAAATTTAGAATGTCATCTGCTGCTGTTGTGATTGGCACTTTAACTGTTAACTCTTTCCCCGCTTGTGGCAACTTTTGTCGTCTGCTGATAACCTTTGCAAACAGTTTGGACCTAGATCAGGCCTGACAAAATGTCGGGCCTGATCTGGATCCAAACTGTTTGACACTCTGAGGGTATTCCTGAAAGATTTTTTTGAAAAAGTTAATTTAAAAAAAAATATTCCACAGACGACAATATTACCCAGCAAAGAGTTAATATATACATGTATATTGAATTTGGCTGCATTTTGGTGGACAGTTTGCTTCTTCAGAGAGCCATAAAAAAGATGCATATCTAGTATTATCTACTCTTTAATTTGTTTCAGAGAGGCAATCCAATACTAAAGCATATACGCAATGTACCTTGGGAATACGGCAGTATTATTCCAGATTATGTGATGGGCAAGGCAAACTGTGCATTATTCTTAAGGTCAGTTTATTTAATTTACTTACTATAAAGTGGATAACGGAAGACATGTACATTGTATGTCCAATCCATAATCTGTATACTCTTATCTCAAACTTCAGAACTCACATTCCATTAACCCATTTTAGTCAGGGAAACCCCCAAAAGGGTAATTGGCAAACAATGCAGACCCAGATCAGATGCCGCAGAATACGGCATCTGATCAGGGTCTACACTGTTTGCATTAACTACAGGAATTTCTTTAAATGTTGTAATAATAAAAAATAACCAGACACCCTGCTCTTGGAAATAGACTGGTCCAAAGAGTTGTGGTAGAAGAATCTATTTGATGTAAATGAGTTAATAGTAATTTGATTCATCCGTAATGAAGTCTGAGTCCTGATTAGTTGATGATTACCACAATAGCATGGCTGTTAGAGTGCCTCTTATGTACAAGTTAAAGTCCGAATTGAAGCTGTAAATATGTTACTACTAGAGTATAAAATTCATAATTTCTGTCATATTGGGACAGAAATGCTTATATCTGGGTCTACATTGTTCAGGCCTGTCTCTCCAAATACTTAGGATAAATACCCCGGTATGGTAACATCAGATCTTAAATTTCTTTTCTTGGTTTCTGGGATGGAAGGGTGTGGCAAAGGTGTTGTGTATCTTATGTCACTGGGGCGTCCAACTGATACTGGCTTACAGTTAAGCAAGGCCTGCTATTTTTGTTGCAGGTAAGGGTAGAGGGAGGATGTTTTTATTTCTTCTGTTTCTTCACTTTCATTCTTGTTCTCTCTCTTCCCTGTCCCTCTCTTTCATCTCCTCTACTATCTCTTCTATTTCTTTTCTCCCTTTCTCTGGGAGATGACTCAAAATAACCCACAAGGGTTGATGTGTCGTTAAACCCCAACGCAATCAAATTTTCTTGGTTTCAACAATTTTGAATATAATTTTTTGTGTCACTTTTCTTTTTGTAGAATTTAGGTTACTGTAAGAAAAACTGTCTTGTATTTTTCAGTTTACGTTACCATCAGTTAAATCCCACATACATTCACAATCGACTCAAGGAATTGGGTAAAGGCTATGATCTCAGAGTGCTACTTGTACAAGTTGATGTGGTAAGATGTACTTAAAAATAATTTAGCCTTACACAGACAGTAATCGTACTGTATCTGTCTTTGTCTCTCACTCTGTCTTTCAATGGATTCCCAAACCAGGTCAGGATTACGAAATTTTCAATTTCCCAGACAGGTTGAATCTAACAGCATATAGTAATGTGGATTAAGATTAATCTGTCCAGCAATTAGATGTTTTTACTACTTTGTAAAAAGGTGAAATGTTTGCTTCTTCATTTACACATTATAGTGCTCATATTTTCAATGTTGTATTTGCAAATCTCCCATTTTTATGTATAAATCTAAAAAATGAGAATACTAAATTGTAAAATTATTTCATTCCACATTTCAGACAGATCCACATCATTTATTAAAAGACCTTGCCAAAATTTGTATTTTGGCTGATTGTACACTTATTGTTGCTTTCACGTAAGTAAAAATATTTTACCTTTTTTTTTTGATGCGAGTTGTTAATGGGGCTAGTTAGGCAGCCGTTTCCCATCTGCCAAAAGAAAACACAGAACAGCCTTTCATTCATGCAGTGAAAGGAGGCTACTTTTATAATTTTTTAATTTAGTATAATTTCCAAGTTTAAGTGAGGTTGATAGCATTGTAGAGGTAGTGGGAAAAATATTATTCCCAGATGATAAACAACTGCTACAAACAGTGTTGTTGCTGGCAAAGGGCCTGTTAAGAAGACTTGATACATGATGGATTTCTGCCATTTTTACTAGGGAGATTACTTTTGTGACTTCCTGTTTTACTTTCTGGCACACCAAACCTCTTCTCAGATAAGGTCTACTCTATAAGGAAAGAAACTGCTCCTGTGTTGAGCAAATTCTTTCCTGGTAAAGTAGACCCCTTTTTCAGAAGGGAGGAAAAACAATCTTGAAAAATTTGCCTTCCCATTTACCCTTTGATGATAATCTTGGAATAATATTCTCCAGTTCTCTATAAAAACTCATGTACTTCTAATGAGATTTTATTGAGAAATAAGAAAAACTATCCCAGAATCTATCCTAAGACTGGTAGTGGGCAGATGGCTCAGTTGTAGGCACATCTGACATGTGATCAGGAGGTTGTGGGTTTGATCCCTGCCAGGTCAGGCAACATTCTATTTTCTACAGTCATTTTCCTTCTGCTGATTCAAGAATATGAGTTGTCAGTTTCTGGCAAAAGAATGTGCACTTAACTGCTTACAGGACTAAGCCTGCCAAAGAAAAGTGAGGTTAGATAGACTGACCAGCTCAAAATGACCTTAATAGTGTTGACTGGGTCATTAAACTGTATAGAGAGGCTCATATAATGATCACTGGTATGCTATTCTTTATTATTTGCCTTGTAGTGTAGAAGAAGCTGGTCGATATTTAGAGACATACAAAGTGTATGAGAATAAACCACCTGAAGCTCTGATGGAAAAAACAGATACCGACTATGTATCAAAGGTAAGTAGTGCTTACAGTATTAATAGTAAATGGAAATTTTGGGTGTGAATTTCTTTTCCTTTAATTATTGTTTAAAAAGAAAAAAGTCAGCATTTCTGGTCTCCTTTAATTCCTTACCATACAACTACAATTTGATGACAAGGTCCCAGTTCAAAGCATCGTTAGCTTAACAAGCTCGTAAGTGGTCAAAATGTTAACTGTTCTAGTAAGTACAATATTAAATTCACAGGTATTTTTACTGAAAAAATGTGAGTAGTTTTTGCAAATGCAAAAGCTACTCACATTTTTTCAGCAATAATATTAGCGTATATGCCATATTTAATGATCAAAGTTTTAATGATATGTTAACTAACGACATCGTGAATTTCGAACAACTAAGCAAAGCTGATTTATCTAAAAACAGTCATATGGGTGGCAAAACGTGTATACCCTGAGCATTCTGCATCTGGACTTTTTGCTTAGGCCTATCAGTACAAATTTTTATAGTAAATATAGCATAGCATTAAATACAGTAGTTACATTATTTTGTGCTGAGTATTAACCTTTCTAATCATTAATATTGAAAAAATTGACTTGTCTGTCTCTAAATAGGGACAAAGTTTGCTTATTTCTCCACAAAAAAAATGTATGGTGTAGGCACATATTAGAATCCCTCACCAAGGGCAATTAATATAAGTCCTGCAACATATTTTTTTGTGGAGAAGTAGAAAAATATTAATATTTATGTTAAACTTTTAAGTTAAAGAATCTCTGTCTCCTGAATGTCTGGATGCTTTACCAATAAATAATTCTTGGATTGATGTTAAATCCTTATTGATTTGAGATCAAAACCACATGTTCAGATTTTTTTATAATTTTAAAGTTTAACCTTCAGAGGTCTCTGTTTCCTGATTGCCTGGATGGATTTAGTAATATTATGACTGCTCGTCTAAAGTCTTGTTCAGCAAAAGCACAGCTGCTTCATTGACCTTGAGGTCAATATCATTGGCAAACACAGACAAACACATGGTGGACAACTGATCCTGTCCTACAACAGTCTTGTCATTAATTAATTAATTAATTAATTAATAAGTTTTAGTTTATTAATTAATTTACTTTATTTATTTATTTATTTATTTTCAGTTAACAGATACATTAACAACAGTGAAGTCTGTGAACAAGACAGATTGTATGACTCTTCTCTCAACATTTGGTGTAAGTTATTTTGACTATCATCACAAAAACATGCCCATAATTTTGACCCCCTTAAACCCCACTTTTATGTAGTAAAACTAGGGTTTACAGGGGTATACATTTTTTTCTTATTTCTGCTCAGAAACATAGATTGTGGGTACTTATTAGAACTGCCTCGAATTTTTATCTGAAAACTTTCAGTTTTCGGTGGTGAAATTTTCAATATATATGAATAGGCGTGTTTTCTTAATTGAAAGCATGAAAGGAGTCTCTGATCACATAAATGCACAGACTTGGTCTTTAAATATGCAGATTTTGGTCAGTTTATGCATCAACAATCAAATCAGTCTGTTATTTTTTGCAGCCATATTTTTGCCTTTACTAGATGACAAACAAATGGTGCATATTTGTCTTGATTTTGGCATGACATTTTGTTCAAGTCATCTCAAAAATCAACATTTTCTTCAAATTATATTTTAGGATTTGAATGAAATACCAAACTTTTGTTTTGAATGAAATGTTTTGTTCTTTGATTTGAATGAAATTTCAGGCTCATGCTTTGAATGAAATGTGAAATGCTTTGATTTGATTGAATTGTCAAGCTCATGCTTTAAATGAAATATCAAGTTCTTTGATTTGAATAAAATGTCAAGCACATGCTTTTAATGGAATGTCAAGTGCTTTGATTTGAATGAAAGGTCATGCTCATGTTTTGAATAGCAAGCTCATGCTTGGAGTGAAATGTCAAGCACTTTGATTTGATAAAATGTCAGGCTCTTTTGAAGATGCATTGCATGAAATGTTGAATTCAATTTACTGGAAAAAAGAAAAAAAAATGTTGTTTTTGGCATTTGCTAGAGCATTCTCAAGATTAAATATTTTAGCTGAGGCATTAGAGATTCAGTAATAACCTTAAGTACTGAGACAGAAAGCCCTGAGCAAACAGTGTAGACCCAGATCAGATGCCACAAATGTGGCATCTGACCTGGGTCTACACTGTTTGCTGCTCATCTAGCAATTTTAGGTACAGCATTATGTAGTCAAATGAACATTCAAATTAGAGCACTAAAACAAGTATGATAAGGAATTAAGGTATCTCAATATGTAGGTCTAATACGGTAAATGTCCTAAAATTTTGAACACCAAAGTGTATGACAAAATGACATATGCAAACAGTGCAGGCCCAGATCAGACTGCTCCTGAAGGAGCAGTCTGATCAGGGTGTACACTGTTTGCCGTTGCAATAAGTATTTTAAGAAACAGCTGCATAAAATAGGCCAGAATAGTAGGGAATAAAGTATTCAAAATTTTAGGAAAATTACCTTACAGTACTTATAGAAAGTGGGATTGTGGAATTTTCATATTGTTTGAAGCCTTGGCACAAATTCTGCAGCTGGAGAAAACTTCATTATTTATTGTTATTAGTTTTGAGTTTTATTGACATTTAAAATTATTGAAAACATTATGGAAAGTTGGTTTCTAGCCTAACAACTTCTGGTATTACTTTTCAGAGTTTTGAGGAAATGGTCAAAGCTACTAAGGAAGATTTATCACTGTGTCCAGGATTTGGTCCTCAGAAGGTAAGCATGTTAACTGAGCTGTTCATTATAATAGCTTCAAATGAGGCACTTTTTTTTCAAGAAAAAAGTATTGATATTTTTTCTTATTTCTTCTTGAAACATATGTTGTTAGTACTCATAAGAGAAGCACTTCACTGAGACACTTCTAATGAGTACCCACAACATATGTTTTTTGGGGAAAATACAAAAAAAATATATATTTACATGATACCCACTCTTATCTGGAGGCATGCCTTCATTGTAAGAAACTAGGGGAAATTTGTCTTAAAGCAAACATTAATTCAGAGATACGATAAAAATTCATTTCATTTTTTATCCATTTCAAGAACAAGAGACTAACTGAAATTTTGCAGGATGTCAGATGCCACATTTTATATTTGTATTAATCAGGGCTCGGGAAAACCGGAAAAATAGCCGGTCTGGACCGAAATTAAGAATTCTGGACCGATTTCAAACACCCCAAAACGGTAATAAATCGGTCCAACATTTCCCAAACCAACCAATTTTCACAAATCAATGATGTCTAAAAAATCACAAACAGTCTAGTCTTTCCAAACTGACAACGTCCGCGCACCTTTTAAATGCGATATTATGGTAGTTAAAAGGCTCTAAACGGTCATTTGACATGTATATTGGAGAGACAGCTGAATAACGGCAACCTACCCGCAGCACAAATTAATTACGTCATTATCCAAACATTGTCAAAAAATCAACACTTCACTGACCTTTGTGCGGTAAACAAGCGATTAACACGAATCATCAGTAACGGTAGTCTGATAATTAATCCGTTTGTGTGACACGTGTGAATACACTGAGACTGCAAAACATCCAGGTGCAGTCGGCGTGTCCAAAAGATCAAAGGTCGCTTTACTTAGAGTGATAAAAGAATGCACCGCTTGAACGCATCCGTTTTCTTCCTCTTCTTTTTTGTTTTGATCAACACGGTTTGTCGGTCCCAGATTCGATAAATAAATTCCCAAACCGTGAACGTCCTGATCAGATGTCGCATACAACGGCGTCTGATCTGGATATAATTGATTGCTTCTTTTTTTTTTTTTTCTTTTTTTTTTTGTTGATTGCCGTAAAACGCGAGTATAATTCAAGGTAGATTTCACGGTAAAAATAAGAAATGCACCACTTGCGCTAGGCAAGATTGGTCAGTGCTTAAAATTTAAGCAGTCTGATTAAATTTTTTATCTTTCTTTTTACATATCTGACTGTATTTATTGATGACGCCAGCTTTGATCATGCTCGTTGTACCCGGACTTCCGTCATATAACGGAGTTGAGGTGTATTATTTAAAAGGAGTTATAGGACTGCCAATTGTCATTAGTTTTCGTGACAGGTGATATACACATATTTTTTTTTTTTTTGGAAATGGGCTCATTGATGACGTCATCGTCATCGGCTGGACCGATTCAGATTTCAAAATTTCCAGAGCCCTGGTATTAATACCATATATCAATTTATTAAATCTTTCTTGTATAAAAAATGTCTATTTTTAAGGAATATGGGGCCTTTAACAGAAAACATGTTTCATTTAGTTTTGTGGGACACACAAAAAACAATATAATACTTTACAATAAGATTGGCTTGTTTTTCTGTCAAACTTGTTGTTTTATTTTCGTTGTTATTTTGTTTGACTGGAAACTTAACCTGGGTCCTTACTTTTCCCATTAAAAATGTGGTTTGCAGATGGGAGGTTGGCAATTTTCCACAGCAGAGATTATTTTTGTATACATTTGAACCGCACTAAGGGTATCTTTAGGTTATATGCATACAATAAAGGGGCAGATCAACCATCAATAAGGTATACACTGAAATATTCTGCAGTATCCAGTGTTTCTGTAAGTGGACAGTGAAGACTCTGATAAGACAGTGCAGATTCATAGACTGATCAGGGTCTTTGCTATCCACATACGAACCAAAAAGTGTCTGCACAAACGATGAAGATCCTGATGACCCATGAAATTATCTGGGCACAGTTGTTCAAAGCATCGTTAGCTCATTGAGCTCATTAGTGGTCAAAATCTTAACTATTCTAGTAAGTACAATATCTAATTCACAGATATTGTTGCTAAAAAATGTGAGTAGCTTTTCTATTCTAGTAAGTACAATATCTAATTCACAGGTATTTTTGCTTAAAAAATGTGAGTAGCTTTTGCAAATGCAAAAGCTACTCACATTTTTTTCAGCAAAAATATTAGCATATATGCCATATTTAATGATCAAAGTTTTAACGATTCATTAACTAACCACATTGTTAGTTTTGAACAGCTGGACCCTGATAAGGATTTTCTTTACATCAGCTTATTCTACAGTATCCGCTGAGTTGGTAAACAGACAGTAAAGGCTTCAGTCAGACTATCTGTTTATGTCTCAAAAGGTAAATTTTTTGTATGATACAGCTCGTTTTATTTTAGGCTCAGAGACTATATGATGTGTTTCATGAACCATTTGTGAAAGGAAGAAAAAGACACAAAGAAGAAATTGGTAAGTCACTTGAGAAGATGAAAAAATCTGTCTAAAGAAATCATTAGCTTTTAATATAGTCTTATTCAGAGGCATGATTTGCTAATAGTAGATTTTGATTATGTTTCATAATTTAAATTAAGGCACTTTTCTTTTTTTTTTCAAACAAAAATTATAGATATTTTCTTATTTCTCCATGAGAACATATGTTCTGGTACTCATTAGAAGCACCCCCTTTTATATTCATCTGACCAGTACGCACAGTATGTTTTCATAAAGAAATAAAAAAAAAGATATTCATCTGGATAAGTAGATTCTAGAAGGAATGACCCTTGAGATCAATGAACAAGCAGAGAAAAAAAAATGAGAAAAGCTTGAGTGTCAAAGTTTTCTGGGCCAGACTAGCTGGTTTTGGGCGAGTTAGGCCTCATCAGTGACCCTCAAATAAAATTTTCAAACAACTGGGCCCAGTTGTTCAAAGCGTCGTTAGCTTAACGAGCTTATTAAGGGTCATTTCGTTAACTGTTTTAGTGGATTCAGTATACAATATTCTGATATTTTTGCTGAAAAATGTGAGTAGCTTTTGCACTGCAAAAGCTACTCACATTTTTTCAGCAAAAAATTTCAGCATATTTGTGTATCACTGGATTTAAATTTTAATGAATCGTTAACTAACGACATCGTTAGCTTTGAACAACTGGGCCCAGGAATGGGCTTAATGGTCACTATGGACCAGAAAATATACACTATACCATAATGAAGAATGGGGAAGCGTTTTACAGCTGCCACATGGCACTAACCCCAGCTGTAGTGAAGATAACTTCTGAAAGGAATGACCCTTGAGAGCAATGAATACACACAGAAAAAAAAAGGAGTGTCAAAGTTTTCCTGGCCAAACTAGCTAGTTTCGGCCAGTTAAGCCTCATCAGTGACCCTCATCTAAATCTTCAGGCATCCCAGAATGGGCTCAGTGACCACAAAGGACCAGAAAATAAGGTACTAAGATGTGTGAGTATGGATTACTATTGTAATCATTTTAGAAGACTTAACCTTTCCCTTGCTGAATAAATGAAGATTCCACACCTACTTCTAATTTCCAGCCAATCAGATTACTTGATCAGTGTTTCTGATAGAAATTCACATATTTAATGACAAACAGTTCAGATCCAGATCAGTTGGCTTCTTCAGAAGCCAACTGATTTGGATCTACACTGTTTGCTAAGACAGGGCATGTCATGTTCAGCAAGAGAAGGATTAAGAATTCCTGAACAAGTTGTGAAAATTTGCAAAATGAAATGATCACAGTAAAAGTCAGATTTTTTAATAAAATGTAGAGATGTTAACAGAGCATTTTACTTTCTATTTCAGTATCTAAAGAACCAAAGCCATCAACTTCAGGGCAGCACAGTCCAGCCAAAAAACCAAGCTGACGTCAGCTATTATGTAGACATGAAAATACTTAATTTCACTGTTTCGACATGAAATAACTTACTTGATTTTACTGTATTTACCCTAAGTAATCGGACAGACATGCTAGAGCAGACATTGGCATCTGATCAAGATCTACACTGCCTGCCGCTCATCTGACAGGATTTAGAAACATCATCAAGTATTATTGCATAAAAAGCAGTGCCGCATGTTATTAACAGCTATGCATTAACCGGTGAAAAGCCATGTATTAACAAGGCAATTCACAAGCTGTTAATACAAGGCTACACAACTCAGTATGCTTACCAGGGCCACAGAATTGCTGCCGTCACGAGATGTATACTGCCCAGCCCCAGAACGAGTATAGTCCGTGGAAATTGCGTTCATGAGACATTGGTGAAAAGGCAAAACAAAACAGAGCAAAAAATAATGCGTAATGTAGCAAATGTTTTCCTTTTTTATGCAATAATAGTGATTGAACATGGTTTTTCAATGCATTAACATTCGCCAGGTCCCTTGGGAGGTGTTGAAAACCAAGGCCGGAGGCCTTGGTTTACAACACCTCCCTCGGGACCTGGCGAATGTTAATGCATGAAAAAACATATTTGATCCCTATAATAAAATGGACTTGTTCAAATTTTAGGACAAGTATGGTAAGGCGTTATGGTGTCCAGATATTTAGGGTAAATATTGTGCAACACACAGCTGGACTCTGTGCATGTGTGCATGCATGCATATATAATACACTGCAGGCCAGTGAGTGTGTAAGGAAAAATGAATTTGCAGGGAATAGATTCTTTTTAAAGGAGACAACTCTGTCAAAATGTTTTTTCTCCCTTCTGAAAAGAGGTCTACTCTAAAAGGAAAGAATTTGCTCCCCATGGGAGCAAATTATTTCCTATTAGAGGACCTTTTTTTTTTTTTTTTTTTTTTTTTTTGAAGAGACTGGATATGCCAGAAAGCAAAGAGGAAGTCACTAAAGTTGTCTCCCATGTATGTGTGGCAGCTAAAATACTAAGTGTATCCAGACTCCTTAAAGGCTCCATATTCCTGAAGAAAAAAAAAGACATTTTACTATCCAAGAAAGGTTTAAAAAATATTAATAGAGTCATAAAATGTGGCATCTGACAGCCTGTAAAATTTCAGTTAGTCTCTCATTCTAGAACTGTGTCAAAAATGAAATGATTTTTATTGTATCTCTGAGTTAATATCGGCAACATTAATTCAGATATTGGCAACATTAATTCAATACGATAAAAAAATCATTTCTTTTTTGATCCAGTTCAAAAACGCGAGAATAACTGAATTTTTACAGGCTGTCAGATGCCACATTTTATGATCGTATTAATACCACATATCAATTTATTAAACCTTTCTTGGATAAAAAAATGTCTATTTTTGAGGAATATGGAGCCTTTAAAGAAAGCAATTTTGATACCTATGCATCCTTTATTGACCCCTCAAATGCCAACCGTGATATGTGCTAGCTTGTTTACCAGTGGGTATTGTGCATTTCTAACTTGTTCTTGACTTTGTGCCATAATTGCAAAATATTTATATTAACCCTTGTGCTTATCACAACTGCAGCAGACAGCTTTTTTTTTTTTTTTTTTTTCAGAGAAAATAAGGCTTGACAATTCCTGTTAGTCCTCTACCTAGCAGATGGTTCATATGAAATGCCAGGTCTTATTTTGTCTGAAAAATAATATGAAAAAAATAGAATGTTGTCTGCTACAATTTTGGGTAGCACTTTAAGGATTAACCCATTGTAGTCTGGAGACCCCTAAAAGGGTAATTGACGAGTAGTGCAGACCCAGATCAGATGCCACAAAATGCAGCATCTGATCTGGGTCACCACTGTTTGCAAATAGTTCAGTCTTTTTTCTCACGGAATATCTAAATCACATAGCCTGACAAACCTAAAATCAAAATTAGAACCTTCCAATATATAGTGCGGGGAGTTCATTCAGTCTACAATGGGTTAAATGAAATATTAGACAT
The DNA here is from genome assembly GCA_964016985.1 of Anodontia alba. Taxonomy (NCBI): domain Eukaryota; kingdom Metazoa; phylum Mollusca; class Bivalvia; order Lucinida; family Lucinidae; genus Anodontia; species Anodontia alba. The sequence continues at coordinate 87,003,046 of OZ024822.1, forward strand.
ATCAGACTTTGTCAGTAATTTATTCGTTGAAATGTTTAAATGATCCCAAATGAATTTCAGGGCCCAGTTGTTCAAAACTAACGATGTCGTTAGTTAACGATTCGTTAAAATTTACATCGAGTGATACGCAGATATGCTGAAATATTTTGCTGAAAAAATGTGAGTAGCTTTTGCAGTGCAAAAGCTACTCACATTTTTTCAGCAAAAAATATCAGAATATTGTATATTGAATTTGCTAAAACAGTTAACGAAATGACCCTTAACAAGCTCGTTAAGCTAACGACGCTTTGAACAACTAGGCCCAGAACGCTTCTTTGCAATTCACTGGTCCCACACCAGTGAAAGAGAGAGAGGGACAATGTGAGCCACAAGAAAATGTAGCTTCATACATGTGCACCCAGCATTGACTTAGATAAGTTAGCATATGCAGTCCGACTGGTAGAATCCATGGAGCGTTGCCTATCCCAAAATCACCGTGAAGACTGATCAGACTGTGAGCCACTGCATGGATGTACAGGCTGATCTGAGTTTTCACTGCAGGTCTGAAGGTACATGTGTGGCTCCAGCTAGTAGTCACATTGGAACAATGATCTCTTGGCCGGCTTCAGTGGCTCAGTTGGATGCGTGTCCGACAAGATCAGGAGGTTATGGGTTTGACTCCTGCCGGGTTGGCAACATTCTTTCGTGGAGATTGATCATGAAATATTTTCTAAGGTCATTCACCGGCCTTTGTGGCTCAGTTGGATGCACATCCAACTAGTTCTGGAGGTTGCAGGTGGGTTGGCAACATTCTTTCTTGGAGATTGATCATGAAATAGTTTCTATGGTCATTCTCTCCCTTCTGCTGATTCATGAAGGACAGTTGTCAATTTCTGGCGAAAGAATGTGCACAATACTGGTTAACCACTTAGAGGACAAAAAGTGCTCGACATGACCCGAATGGGTTGACTGGGGTGTAAAACCTCAATGCCAACAATTCTGAGGTCATTCTCTCCAACAATTCTAAGGTCATTGTCTCCCTTCCACTGATTCAAGAAGGGCAGTTGTCAGTTTCTGGCGAAAGAATGTGCACAATACTGGTTAACCACTTAGAGGACTAAGCCTGCCTAGTAAAAGTGTGGTTAGGTAAACTAACTGCACTCGACATGACCCTATTGGATTGACTGGGCCATAACACCTCAACGCAAACAATGATCTCTTGTGTCCATGACAACTATTGCACCACTTGAAATTTTGTCATATTTACATATCTTGAGGTATTGAGTAGGATAAGGGTACATGAGAGGACTTGTTAAGGTGGAGCAGTTGATGATAATTTAGGGATAATTTTAAAGAATTTTCCAGTTTTCTTTAAAAACATATGTTGTGGGTACTCATTAGAAGTGCCTCAATGAGGCACTTCTAATGAGTACCCACAACTTGTTTTTATGGAGAAATTATTCCAGAGTCATCATTTATTCCTCAATAGTCTTTACCACTCTTTGTGAAAATTCAGCAGATGACAAATTGATATTTTTCTTATTTTTTCCCAGAAAATAGGCTGACATATAATGCAAATATTGTTTCCTGAAATTTGCTTGAAATATCAAAGCCTGTTTTCTGGGAAAAATGAGAGAAAAAATATTTCAAAATACTGTCTGCTGAAATTTTTACCCAGCATGCTAAGTGGTAACAAGCCATCTGGTACCTCATTAGATTATGGTGACTTTTATTTTATCGAATTTTATCTAATTTCTAAGCATATTCCATTGGTACTTGTGGTGAGAGGACATTTGTCATTTACGTGTATAGAATTAGCTTCTTTTTTTTGTGTGGCAGCCATTCAAAATGTATGTCTGGAACTAATCTAGGATATTATATTTTCCCCTCCAAATATCCTGTCAGAATGATATTATCATGGCCTATACTTTTCTGGCTCATGTTAGATTAAGTTGATTAGTTTCGTGATAATTTAAGATAAGTTTTGTTAGTTTAGCACCAAAACCTGCTTTATATACACATTAGGACTACCTCACTAGGGCATTGCTTTTAGAGCCTATTTATCGTCACAACAACAGGTGTCAGTTCAGAGTGGCTGCCTTAAAGCATCTCTCCATACTTCACTATAAATGTTGTTATTTTATATTTTCTGGTCCTTTTTGACCAATGAGCCTATTCTGGGATGTTCAAAGCTTACATGAGAGTCACTGAATAGGCAGCTAAGTCTGACCCTGAAAACTTTGCGATTTCAGTTACATGTATTTTTATTTCTGTGTATGGGTTCAGTGATCTAAACAGTCTTTTCTTTTAGACTCTATTGTACTACTCTTAGACACGGGTCCAGAGATTTGTTCAGTGCAAGCCACACAAACCTCAAGTTTGAGGTCATCAACCTGCAGCACTCTGTGGACAAATTCAGCAAATGACAAATTGATATTTTGTTCGTATTTCTTTTCTCAGAAAATAGGGTTTGACATTTTGTGCAAATATTCTTCTTAAGAGATGGTTTGTAAAATCCTGTTTTCTGGAGGAAAAAAAAAATTGAAATGTCTGCTGAAGTTTTACCCAGCCTGCTATATTAGATCTGATAGCTATACATGGATGAATGTGTTTCTTCAATCATTATGTTAAAAATGGAAATTGTCATGGTTTTTATTTGTCTGATTATTTATTTCTGCCATGTTTGTTTAAATATCTTTAATAGTGGATATGAAAAACATATTCTAAAAGTTTACAATCAGTATACTTCAATGAAAAATGACATTATCTGATGAAACTTTTTTTTTATTTTTACCAGTTATCATTTAATACTCCTCCTTAATAAGTTAAGTCCTGGGCCCAGTTGTTCAAAGCGTCGTTAGCTTAACAATCTCGTTAAGGGTCATTTCGTTAACTGTTTTAGCAGATTCAATATACAATATTCTGATATTTTTTGCTGAAAAAATGTGAGTAGCTTTTGCACTGCAAAAGCTACTCACATTTTTTCAGCAAAAAACTTCAGAATATTTGCGTATCACTCGATGTAAATTTTAACGAATCGTTAACTAACGACATCGTTAGCTTTGAACAACTGGGCCCTGATTGTCATTTTAACTTGCCACAAAACTGTTGTTGGTATGGCAAATAGTGTAGACCTTGATCAAACTGCTCCTTTAAAGCAATTTGATAAAAGAGCAGTCTGATCTGGGTCTTCAGTGTTTGCTCAGGGGATCCTGTTCCAGTATCATGTGTTATTACAGTAATTTATCTGTTTTGAATGAATTATTATGTAAAACTAGAACTGTTAGATACTTACATTGTACATAAATAAATAATTTAATAATTTAATGAAATAAAAAAAAAAAAAAAATTCAATTACATTGTTTCTGAAATTGTAGGTTAGAATTGCATTAGAGCACACCAAAAGTTGTCTTCAGAATAGCTGTAGGTCAAGTTTTCTTTATTTGTCATTTTTATTCAGTAATATTAAAATATTTGAAAGCAATAAAACTGCAAGCCATGCACCATGCCCCGCCACAGCGACATATTCCCTATGCACTTCTGTAGTATAAGGGTTGAAAACAATCTAAGTTAAACATGAAGAGAAGCAATAAACAGTTATTTCATAACTAAAAAAAAAAAAAAAGAAAACAAACACAAAAAAAGTCTAAGTTAAAAATGCAATAAAAAGTGATGAAAAATAATTTCAGGATTCTGAAAAAAAAACCAATATGCATATCTTCAGACCATCCTAAAAGCGTGTGTAAAGTTTCAAAAGGATCGGCCTGAGAATGCAGGAGGAGTTGCGTGTACAAGGTACATACTCCCTATACATTTCTGTAGTATTAGGGCTCGAAAAAAGTCTAAGTTAAAAATGCAAAAAATGTAATAAAAAATAATTTCAGGATTCTGAAAAAACAATATGCATATCTTCAGACCATCCTAAAAGTGCCTGTAAAATTTGAAAAGGATTGGCTTAAAACTGTAGGAGGAGTTGCGGGCAGACGGTACATACTCCCTATACATTTCTGTAGTATTAGGGCTCGAAAAAAGTAAGTTAAAAATGCAAAAAATGTGATAAAAATTAAATTCAGGATTCTGAAAAAACAATGTGCATATCTTCAGACCATCCTAAAAGGGCCTGTAAAGTTTGAAAAGGATTGGCCTAAAACTGTAGGAGTAGTTGCGGGCAGAAGGTACATACTCCCTATACATTTCTGTAGTATTAGGGCTCGAAAAAAGTCTAAGTTAAAAATGCAAAAAAAATGTGATAAAAAATAAATTCAGGATTCTGAAAAAACAGTATGCATATCTTCAGACCATCCTAAAAGCGCCTGTAAAGTTTGAAAAGGATTGGCCTAAAACTATAGGAGGAGTTGCGGGCAGAAGGTACATACTCCCTATACATTTCTGTAGTATTAGGGCTCGAAAAAAGTCAGTTAAAAATGCAAAAAATGTGATAAAAAATAATTTCAGGATTCTGAAAAAAGAATATGCATATCTTCAGACCATCCTAAAAGCGCCTGTAAAGTTTGAAAAGGATTGGCCTAAAACTGTAGGAGGAGTTGCAGGCAGAAGGTACATACTCCCTATACATTTCTGTAGTTTTTGGGCTCGAAAAAAGTCTTCAGTTAAAAATGCAAAAAATGTGATAAAAAATAATTTCAGGATTCTGAAAAAACAATATGCATATCTTCAGACCATCATAAAAGCGCCTGTAAAGTTTGAAAAGGATTGGCCTAAAACTGTAGGAGGAGTTGCAGGCAGAAGAATGGTGGGGGCGCTGACGGACGGACGGACACTCAAAATTTCAGAGGGTATAACATAATACCCCGCCACTTTTTTAGTGGCGGGGCATAATAAAAACCTTGACCAGACTTGCAAATTGTCAATATTGTGACCAGACTGCACAAAGGTTTAGGTTGATGTTAGGGCTAGTCTAGGAAAAAGTATATAATTAGGTTTATCACATGACCGTCAAGTTATTCAGTGAAATAACCCACGTCATAAAAATCGTATAACCACACGTGTTATAACACCTGCAAGGCTTCCCATTGGTTAGCCTAATTACCCTAATTAATATTCGTATTACTCCGCTTACTGATAGCAACCAAGATGGTGTCCGTGTTCGCCGATACAACTTTCACTTTTGAAACAGTTCCTGCCCTCAATTTTGAGATGATTTTGAGTTGAACGATAAATGTCAGACCGATGGAAGGGGAAGACACAACACAATCACAATGTGAATAACACAGCTACCAGAAATATTCCTGGTGGTTAAAATTTGATGTTTTCCGGCAACATATTCAGAGGCACTTTCGACATTGATGTCGTCAAACAGTCAATGAAAAGATATTTTCACCTCCTCCAAAAAAGCATTGGAGGATAACATGACTCCGACAGTCAATAAATGTGTCAAAATCCAAACTACAGTTAAAATGTTTATGTTCTTGAAATCTGTCATTTACTTGGGTGTATCAACCACGGTATAAACTGTATTGATCTAGGTCAATGACCTTTAAATACAACAGCTGACTTTGGGGGATTTCCCTACTGATTATCAGTGACCTATTGACTTGCTGAATGATGTTGAAGGGAATATTTATTTTTAAATTCATTTATTCAAATGCAATATATATTAGCTCAAATAAAAATCATCACCAATTCTTACAGTAATGAAGTAATAAATGGCATATTTATCTTGTTTCTAGTTATTTTCGGTACTTATCAAATAATATGCAAACTATTTTTGTTGCTTAGTACTTTTGAATCCTTGGTAGTGAGTTGTTTCTCTTAGGTATGGAAAGCTGTTATCTTAATATATTTTGTGCATTTTTGTCATCAGAACGGCCATGTGATAAACAGAATCTTACATTCGTGGTCATTTTTTGGGAGGTGGATTTATAGGGAAATGGCTGTTTTTCAGAGGCGACAGTCCATGGGGATGGGAACAGGAAGCACAACTTGATCCTATGCCATGCCCAGATATGGATGTCCGAATACAGTAATCCCTTTTTTTCAACAACAGCAACAACAAAAAAAACATCCCTGCATTTCTTTAGAAATGTAATATTGGGGTTAAAAGACAAAATCAGAAATAATTTCAGGCAAGAGTCACCTTTAATATTCCAGTGAACTGAGACATGCATTTATTTACAGATCTTGGAAACTGATACGTAAAAACATATACATGTATATATTGCTGCAGAATAAGTATATACTTCTCATCTAAATTCCCGAGTCACAAGCATTCTTTCGGTGGTATAGTCACATAGTTCCAGATAACACAGGTATCAGGTAAATATTTTTTCGTATTTCTCCATAGAGGCGCTCCTAATAAGTACCCACAACATATGTTTTTGTGGAGACTACAAAAACATGCCTATTCAAATATATAGAAAATTTCACCTCCAAAAACTTAAAATTTTCAGATAAAAAACTCTTGATATTTTTCATATTTCTGCTCAAAACACTGATTGTGGGTACTTGTTAGAACTGCCTCAGTGAGGCAAGGTAGTTCTAAAGAATACCTAAAATCTATGTTTTTGATCAAGGCTTTGTTACAAGCTGGGTGAGCTTAGTCCTGGAAATTCTTTGCCCTGTACTAATACATTAGAATAGTTCTCTCAACCTACAGTCTAACTTCAATGGCTTGAAATCTTTGGGACCATGTAAATTTGTTCGAGACATGGGTAGTTCGAACCACTGAGGGTTAATCACAGCGCAAGATCAGAAGGAAAAGGAAAATAATCTAGGAATGTCTTTTCCATTTTCTATAGAATAATGGTATGTTGAGTGTACTCATTAGAATTGCCTCGATGAGGCAATTCTAATGAGTACACACAACATACATTTTCATGACAATAATTCCGCGGAAGGCGTCATCGCACCTGCTGGCGCAAAAGTCACAGGAGCCTCAATCAGAATGTGGTTATTTAATAAGTTTATTTCATTCTTAGCAGTGCTTACTTGGAAAACTGGGTTGAAAAAAATGTAGACAAAGTGCCTAGTGGGGCACATATATTCCAGGCCAGTCCCATTCCCTCTAATGGCTATATCTTCAGCACTGACTTTTCGTATCATACAGCCCAATGATAATGGAACATTGACGTAAAATGTGTAAAAGTCAATGGAGCATGAAATATAGGTCAAGGTCATGGGTCAAGGTACCTGCTAATTCAGTACATCAAGGAGAAGCACAATGCAAGGTATGGTGGTTGTAGGCCTTATTGTTGAGGAGTTATCAAACATCAACGTAAAATGTGTCAAATATAGGTCAAGGTCACTGGGTCAAGGTACCTGCCAAGCCAGGGCAATGAGGTGAAGCACTATGCAAGGTTTAGTGGTTGTAGGTCTTATATTTGAGGAGATACCGAACATCAATATAAAATGTGTCAAAGTCACTGGAGTGCACAATATAGGTCAAGGTCACCAGGTCAAGGTACCTGTCGAGTCAGTACATCGAGAAGAAGTGCTATATAAGGTTTAGTGGTTGAAGGCCTTACAGTTGAGGACATATGGAAGGGTGACCTAAAAGGTGTAAAAGTCAATGGAGCGTGAAATATAGGTCAAGGTCACCCAGTCAAGGTACCTGCAGAGTCTGTACATTGAGGAGAAGCACTATGCCAGGTTTGATGGTTGTAGGCCTTATAGTTGAGGAGATATTGAACGTTGACGTAAAATGTGTAAAAGGCACTGGAGCTCAAAATATAGGTCAAGGTCACTGGGTCAAGATACCTGCCAAGTCAGTACATATAGGAGAAGCACTATGCAAGGTTTGGTGGCTAGAGGTCTTACACTTGAGGAGATTTGGAACGTTGATGTAAATTATGTCAGTCACTGCAGCCAAAATATAGGTCAAGGTCACCAGTCAAGGTATCTGCTAAGCCAGTACATTGAGGAGAAGCACTTTGCAAGGTTTGATGGTTGTGGGCCTTATAGTTGAGGAGATATCGAACGTCGACGCAAAATATGTCAAAGTCACTGGAGCGCAAAATATAGGTCAAGGTCACCAGGTCAAGGTACCTGCCAAGTCTGTACATCTAGAAGAAGCACTATGCAAGGTTTGGTAGTTGTATGCCTTATAGTTGAGAAGATCTGGAATGTCAACGTAAATTGTGTCAAAGTCAATGGAGCGCAAAATATAGGTCAAGGTCACTGGGTCAACATATCTGCTAAGTCAGGAGGTCAGGGAGATGTGTCATGCAAGGAATGATGGTTGTTGTAGAATTGTAGTTGATTAGAATACTAACTTTGACGTAAATGTCCAACTTCGACATAACAGAACTGTTAAGAGACAGACGGACGGACGAAGGGACAGACGAATGGAAAAGCGGGCACCTATGTCGCAAAGTCAGGAGGTCAGGGAGATATTTCATACAAGGTTTGATGGTTGTTTAGTCTTGTAGTTGATTAGAATTCTAACTTTGACATAAATGTCGAACTTCGACATAACAACTGTTAAGAGACGGACAGATGAACAGACAGACGAATGGAAAAGTGGGCACCTGTGTCGCAAAGTCGGGAGGTCAGGGAGATGTTTCATGCAAGGTTTGATGGTTATTTAGTCTTGTAGTTGATTTAAATACTAACTTTGACATAAATGTCGAACTTCGACATAAATGTTGACAGACGGACGGACGAATGGACAGACATACGGAAAAGCGGACGCCTATGTTGCAAAGTCAGGAGGTCAAGGAGATGTTTCATGCAAGGTTTGATGGTTGTTTAGTCTTGTAGTTGATTTGAATACTAACTCTGACATAAATGTCGAACGTCGACATAAATGTTGACAGACGGACTGACAGACGGACAGAAAATTGGACGCCTATATCGCACCCTGCTACAAGCAGGTGCGATAATAAAATAAGAAAATTTCCATTAAAACCCCAAAATATTTATTTTCTTTAGCTATCTGAAGAATTTCCTAGGGACTCAAAAACACGAGCCATCCGTGTTCGAGCCATTGAGGTTATATTGTATATACTTGACAAATCTGAATAAGTTTACCCTTTCAGCCTTGCACACTAAAATGAATACCTTTGCTAGTAGTGTAGATCTAGATGAGACAGCTCATAATAAGCCATTTCATCAGGATCTACAGTTTACCAGTCCGGGCCCAGTTGTTCAAAACTAACAATATCGTTAGTTAATGTATCGTTAAAACTTTGATTATTAGATATGGCATATACGCCAATATTTTTTACTCACATTTTTTTCAGCAAAAATACCTGTGAATAAGATAATGTAGTTACTAGAACAGTACCACTAACAAGCTCGTTAAGCTATAAATACTTTGAACAACAGGGCCCTGTTTATGATTTTTGATCGACATCCCTATCTGCATCAATGGATGTGTCCAAATTCAAAGACAGAAGGGTTGGGGATGAAAGGGTTAAAATATGTCTGACTCCATTTCCACCAACAGTTTACTAAAATCTGAATTCTTATCATTACTGATTATAGAAAACTATCTGAAACCTGAAGGCCAGCAGATGACACTGATATATATATATATATATATATATATATATATATATATATATATATATATATATATATATATATATATATATATATATATATTTTAGAATGTCACCTGCTACAAATTTGTCAAGCATTTTAAAGGTTAAATCAAGTTTAGCTTGAATCTGTTGATGGATATGGACCCAAAAAGTTTCAATTTCACCTTCATTAAAAAGACATTTTGCATAAAGTTTTGAACTACAAATCCTTCACAGGAAGAATAATTAATTATATCTTTATTGTTCATTCAATTCTTGGAAACATTTCAGCCTCATAGCCTTCATCAACTGATGAAGATTGCCAGGCCAAAGCATTCCAAAGAATCGAGTGAATAATAAAGATATTAAAATTGTGCATATATTTCAAGCAGCAAAAATAAATTATTACCCTAGTGAATTGCATAAGGTAGAGCAGTTCGTTGCTGGATCAGTAAACAAAAGTCTACATAGACAATATAGATCTATCTGTCCCGCATATAAAAAAAAAAAACAACAACAAAAAAAAAAAACCCAAAAAGCATTCAGATACATTATACAGTTATGTATGACCATATTAAAAGTTCCATATAAGTATGATATGATATGATTTTTTTTTGATTTTTTTTTTTAAATAAGGCATTCTAAATTGTACCCTTAACCTTAAGCACTCTCTGGGCAAATTCAGCAGAGAGAAATCAGTATTTTCCCCTAGTACATAAGATCTTACATTTCATGCAAAGTGTCTCTATTGGAGACAATACGCATGAGCTACAAAACCTTTTTTTTTTTTCTTTCAGGAAAAAATACAAATGATATTTCAAAGTTGTCTTCTTAAATTTTTACCTGGCATCCTACACCTTAAAGTGTGGGACTTGAAATTGACAACAACCGGGTGATATTTTTACTATTTTTCTCTTGAAACAGAACTTGACATTTTCTCAAATCATCATGATAAACCTCAAGCCCTATTTTCAGGGAAAATAAGAATACTAAAACTCTGCTAATACTTAAATTCAGTATGTTTACTGTTCAAGAAGAAGAAAGTATATTTAACCCTTGTCATGCTGAATAAATTAAGATGCCACACCCACTTCCAACTGTCTGCCAATCAGATTACTTGATCCAGATTGTTGATTTGAATTCACATACTTAATGGCAAACAGTGCAGATTCAGATCAGTTGGCTTCTTCAGAAGCCAACTGATCTGGATCTACACTGTTTGCAAAGGCAGGACATATCCGGATTCAGCAGGACAAGGGTTAATATTTGCACAACACACATACAAAAACAATATTCATTGCAGTAAGGCTTCAAAACAACCAACAAGCATTTATAAACTCTATAAACTTATTTCAACCCCTTTTATGATAACAATAGCAGGTAACAATCTGAAATATGTGGTTTTTTTTGTGTTTTTTTTTTTACAAGAAAATGGAACTTGGCATTTAATGCAAATCACCTCCTTAGAAAATGATCCATATCAAAAGAAAGGGCCATGATGGCCCTGAACAGCTCACCTAAGTATCTTAGCACTTAAGAAGAACCTGACTTAGAAATCATCAAGACATTCTGACCAAGATTCATGATGATTAAATAAACAACTGCCCTGAAATATAGGTCATGGTCACGTATGGAAGACTGCATTCAAGAGATCATGCTGAGATGTATGCATGTGCCAAGTACCACTACTGAAGGACCAATAGTTACTGAGAAACTGACCGTGATATATAGGTCAAAGTCAAATATGGATGACTGCATTCAAGAGGCCATGCTAAGATGTAAGCATGTACCAAGTATAACTGCTCTTTGAAATATATTTTTTTTTTATTAGGGTTTTATGGCCCTTTCAAGAATATTTCACTTATATTGAGCCGACTGTTCATCAAAGGTGGATGAAAACCAGAGAATCCCGGGAAAAACCACCTGACCATCCGTAAGCAGAACTGAGGCTCGAACCACAGCGGTGAGAAACCTTATGGATTAAGAGTCAGCTTGCTTATCCGCTAGGCTATGGGGGCCCACTTTGAAATATACTACTGACAAAAACTGACCTAAATGCAAGAACTTAACAAAGTCACTGGACTTGTGAAATATAGGTCAAGGTCATATATATGAATGTCTGCATTCAAGAGGTCATTCTAAGATGTATGCATGTGCTATGTATCACTGCTGTAGGACCAATACTAACTGAGAAACTGACCTAAATGTAAAAACTTAGAGTCAATGGACCCTGAAATATAGGTCATGGTCAAATATGGATACTGCATTCAAGTGGGCATGCTAAGATGTATGCAAGTGCAAGGAATCACTGCTATAGGACCAATAGTTACTGAGAAACTGATCTAAACAGAACAACTTAACAAAGTCATTGGACCATAAAATATGGGTCAAAAGTGACCAGTTTCAAACTTGGCCTAGAAATTATCAAAACAATCATTTTGAGCAAGATTTGTGATGAAAATGTGACCTCTAGAGTGGTAACAAGGTTTTACTTTGATTTGGCCTAGTGACCTACTTTCTGACCCCAAGTGTCCGGTTTCAAACTCAACCTAGACTTCATAGAGGCAAACATTATGAGTAGGTTTCATTAAGACTGGGTCAAAACTGTAACCTCTAGTGCATTACAAACTAATTGTTGACGACAGACAACGATGACAGACACAGGATGATCATAATAGCACACCCTGAGCAATGCCCAGGTGAGTTAAAAATAAATTCCAACTTTCTGGGAAAAATATCATGCATTTCTCACCACAAGGTAGTTTTATCACAATAATTCACAAAATAACTAATCACCGGAAATACAAAATAAGAGGCTGTATCTCTAGACCAGTTGCTTCTTTTTTTCTGTTATAAAGTGAAAGGATACACCAGAACGTTTATTTTGAAAAGGGAGAAAACATTTGCAGATAAGAATTTGCCTCCCTGGTATTTGAAATCTTCCAAAACAAAAAAAAAAAAAAAAAAAAAAATGAGGGCTAAATTCTTTTCTTTAAGAGGACTGGATAAACAATAAATGTTCAAAGGAAGCAACTCTTGTTAACCCACTAAAGACTGAATAAACTCTCCTACATTATATATTTGAAGAGAACATTTTCAATTTTAGGTATGTCAGATTATATGATGTAGATATTCCTGAAGAAAAAATGGTTGAACTATTTACAAACAGTGGAGACCCTGATCAGATGCTGCATTCTGTGGCATCTGATCTGGGTCTACACAGTTTGCCAGTTAACCATTTAGGGGTCTCCTGTCTTCAAAAAATCGTTCTGAAAGGGGTCTAAACTAAAAGGAAGCAAATTCTTCCTTTTTTTTCCAGAAGGGGCTTTGTGTTCAGCAGAGCATACAGAAAGTCACAAAAGCTGTCTCCTTTGTACTAAATGGTTGAATGATCCCCGCAAACACAGTTTGCTAGAGGTAAATAAGCACTCGAATGGTATTCCACTGCTCAGGGCCTTATCCTGTTTACATTTAACCATCATCTGAACAAGCCTAAAATGGCTAAATACTGTTGATGGCATGTCCAACAAATTTCAAAAGTAATGTTTAATCTCACAGCATTAATCTCAAATGTGGTAATAATAATTTGTAGATCTTGTCATCCCAGAATAATTTGCAGAATAATTTATAGATCTTATCCCAGAAATATTTATATTTTTCTTATTTCTCTATGTGAATACATGTTGTGGTACTCATTAGAACTGCCTCACAGATGAATTTCTAATGAGTATCCACGACATAAATTATCCCGGGGTAATAAGAAAAACTATTTTTGATATCCTTCTTTTTTAAGACTATGAAGTCTTCCAGATTAATGAAATGCACAAACTCAAATCAGACCATGCGTATAATTACTGGCTTATATAATAGTGCATGTTTTTAGAAGCTGCATTCGACATACACTAGTTGGCCTTCAGCACCCTCTGGTCAAATTATGCATGCAGATAATTTTAAGAAATACAGACATATATATATATATATATATATATATATATATATATATATATATATATATATATATATATATTCATTTTTGCCAAAAAAAAAAAAAAAAAGGTTGACATGTCATGCAAATTTGCATGGAATTCCAAATGATGAACTTTGGGAGCTAATTATTTCGTTTTAGAGTAGACCTATTTTTAGAAGGGATTTGGTGTGCAGGAAAGCAAACAGGAAGTGACAAAAATTGTCTCTCTTGTACAAAATGGCAGAAAATCTACTGTGTGTCACTTCCCAATTATTATTTGGTGTTTAACCCTTCTCATGCTGGACCCAGATAAACCCTGCCTTTGCAAACTGTGTAGATCCAGATCAGAAGCCAACTGATCTGGATCTGCACTGTTTGCCATTAAGTATGTAAATTTATAGCAACAATCCAGATCAAGCGGTCTGATTGGCTGAAAATTAGAAGTGGGTGTGACATCTTAATTTACTCAGAATGACAAGGTTAATGTAACTTTCAACATTAGTTAAGTCATATCGAGATAATAAAAGTGGTGATTATAAAGGCTCTGTGCAATGATACACTGAATTCTGCCTCTAAAAGGAGTAGTCAGACAATTATTTTTTTTTTTTTTTACAATTTTTTCTTTTTCATTATTAATTTTGCAACAAAAGGAAATCATATCTTGTGGGTACTCACTGGCATTGCCTCATTGAGGTGATTCCAATGTTCCCACACGAAATGTTTGGGTGCAATAAAAAATAAAAATTATTCTCAGTTATAATCTTATTTGGTGCTTTGCATGAAAATAAACTCAAATGGTATACACCCTGGAGTAGACCATGCAGGCTGATTTCGGACTCTCTTATTGGAAAGCCCCTATTTTCACTTAATGTAGCCAGTTTTGTGGCATAAAATACTGCAGTGCCAGGTAATATTGCCGCATTGGTCAGAGTTTGCATGGCATGGGTTCAAACCCCAGCGAAAGAAATACACACTGTATACAATAATATAATATTATTAAATGGATGTTTTCATATTGGCCCTGTTATAGGTCAGAGGGCAGTCATATTGGCCTGAGTACTGCTGTATTGGCCCGAGGCTACAGCCATCCAAAGGCCAATACGACAGGCCGAGGACCTATAACAGAGCCAATGCAAAAACATCCATTTCACAAACATTTTTTATTAATCAACTTTGTGCTGTGTTTAAAGTCTTACTGACTGGTTAATTCCGTAAAATATTGGCCTGGTTAATACTGAAAATATTGGCCCTTCTGAACGCCTCAGTTTTTATCCCCTAATCCTTGTAACTTTCAGTATACCTCATATAAAGCCTGGGCCAAAACCATATAGAAATCATGCCATACATTGCATTGGTATGATGCAGGCTGTTTGGTACATATCAGAACAATAATTACTTAGTTGATTAATAATGTAAAGTAGACTGCATAAAACACTCTTTTCATATATGCTGGAAATAATAGCCCAGATCAGATTGTGCAGATGTACAGGCAACTCTGGGCTATCACTGTTCATACATATGAAATAAGGATCCTTTTCTCAGGCTCACCATATGTATTTGACAGACTTAATTTTATAGATGCTAAGATGAAAGTAACAAAATTAAACAACCCTAGTACAATGCAATCCTGATATGTCAAATCTGAAAAAAAAAAAATAATATAAAAATAAAATAATGAGCTACTAAAAGGCCCTTTTTACACTAGCTTCAACCATTAATACAGGGTTTTGCAACAAAAAGCACAGCTCTAGATAAAAGGATTACTGCATTCAACCTAATAACTGCATTGTTAATAACCCCATTGTGTGGCTAGGTTTTTCAAAATAGTCGACTCTCGTTATCTCGAATTCCAAGGGACTCTCTGAAATACTTCGAGATATCCGTACATCGACATATCAGATTTGCAGAATTTAGGAAAAAATGAATCGAAAAGCAACATTTAACAAATGTATATGTAATTTGACTCCTGAAGTTAGAGATATATTGAAAATATTGTGGAAAAGAGGAGAAATTGCTCCTTAGGAGCAATTTCTCCTCTTTTCCACAATATTTTGTTACCAGTTGTAGATTTTCATGTTTAAGCAGGGGCCAGATTATCGCTTCGAGATAAGCGGTTATTCGAGATAAGCGAGTTTGAGATAACGAGAGTCAACTGTAGCTAGAAAAAAAAACTTGTAAAATATCCACCTACTGACACAAAAAAAGATCAGCAGTTGACTTTATGATAGGATTATTTAATGATGCTTAAGTGATGTTTTATTGATTTTCTCTATAGAAGTATTGTAGTGGGTACTCATTTGAATTGCCTCAATAAGTCTATAAAAGCATATGTGGGTACTCATTTGAATTGCCAACTTGTTGAGGCAATACAAATGAGTACCAACAATATATGCCTTTATAAAGAAGCAGATAAAAATATATGGCTGTAATCTGAAGACTATGAAATGCTTGACTGTGTGCTTATAGGGGTATGTGCTGTAATTAGATCGAATACGGTACTGAGATAAATATTTTATTATTTCTCCTCAAAAACATATGTTATGGATACTTATTACATTAATACAAGCACCTTGGCTAGGCAATTTTACTGAGTACCCACAATATCTTTTCATGAAGAAATAACAAAAATCTTTTTTGGATGAAAAAAGCATCTTCTCTACAGCTAAGAAAAAGTTTTCTGGCATATAAGAACTTCCAAAAATCACATCTGCATGTTTATCTGTGCAGCTATAGCAAGGTCTTCGCTGTTTATTACATATACACTTGATACTATAGTATAATGTGATCTAATTCTTCACTGTTCACATTCTATAAACTTTCCTTGTGCACAACTCAGATTTCAATGATGGCTGTCAGAGAATCTGACTATACCCTCATACACTGAACACACGGAGCAAGGTCAGTTAACCCTAGTCCTGCTGAACCTGGATTTACCCTGCACTTGCAAACAGTGTAGATCCAGATCAGTTGGCTTCTGAAGAAGCCAACTGATCTGCATCTGCACTGTTTGCCATTAAGTATGTGAATTTATAGCCAAAATCTGGATCAAGTAATCTGATTGGCTAAAAATCATAAGTGGGCATGGCATCTTATTTTATTCAGCAGGACAAGGGTTAAATTTTTCACAGATACACATACACTTCCAGCAAAGGATTTTCAACCAGAAAGTACTTATATTTTTCTTAACCCATTGAAGACTGGTGACCCCTAAACTGGTAACTGGCAAACAGTGCAGACCCAGATCAGATGCTGCAGAACATGGTGTCTGATCAGCATCTCCACTGTTTGCAAATAGTTCAACCATTTTTCTTTAGGAATATCATATAGCCTATCATACCTAAAACCGAAAATAGATTCTTCCAATATACTGTGTGGGAGACTTTATTCAGTCTTTAATGGGGTTAATTCGCCATGAGAACATACCGTGGAAACTCACTGGAAGCACTAATGACTACTCACAACATAGGTTTTCATTGAGAAATAAGAAACATTTTGATTGTATCTGCTGCTACATGCCAAACTGCTGTATATATTTCCCTGTTATGCTCAAATAAGCCATGTCTTGAGAGAAAGCTCATACCATATGGTGATAATAAAGACTAGATCAGTCTGGGTAACCATGGTGTTATCGTTGCCATACTAAACAGTCATAGCAACAGAGAAGGCGCGTTTTTCATCCGAAAAATGCTGATATCTTTCTTATTTCTCCATGAAAACATATGTTGTGGGTACTCGTTAGAAGCGCCTCGTCGAGGCGCTTCTAATGAGTACCCACAACATATGTTTTCATGGAGAAATATGTGAATACCCCCTCTTATCTGTAGCTATGCACGGTAAACAGTCTGTCAGTGTATTTTATAAGACTCGATGATTCTGTAAATGGACAAAGAAACCCTTGATCAGAATGGACAGATACCCACGCTGACCTGGGCCTTTGCTTATCTAATATGCCATAAAAGCCCTTTTCTCATGACATGACACAAATATATCTGAAATAAGTGCACTTTATTTGTGCTTTGATTAATGCTCATAAAGTGAAATATATAAAACTTGTTCCTGAATATTAAACCTGTTGCACTTTCTGGGTAAAATTTGTAAATAACAAACTTACAGAGGAACTGTTAGGAGGAGTAAATGAGTATATGAAGATATTTCTGGGATAATTTTCTCAATTTATTCATAAAAAACATGTGGGTACTCATTAGAAGTGCCTCAATGAGGCACTTCTAATGAGTACCAACAAGGTTTTTATGGAGAAATAGGTAAAGATATCCCAAAATTATCACCAAATACTCCTTTGGAATTTATGAAATTATTCTTACTTTTCACAGAAAAAGAAGGTTAACATTTCATTCTTAAGAGACAACATGCACAGAACACCAAGATTTATTTTCTGGAGAATTTTTTTATGAAATGTGCTGTGTTGAAATATTTACCCAACAGGCTAAGCATTAGTAAGGCTCACTATGGTAAAAGTAATATTTTCTTGTGATCCTCACCATTAAAGATGGGAAAATAAGAAAAAAAATGAAATTGTTGTCTGCTGAAACTTTTACCTAGCATACTAAATATTAAATTGCTTCTCATTGCAAAAGAGACTCCATCCATTCCATATATTGAAGAAATAGTGTAATTTTACCTGAAGCAATTTCCGGTCAAATTCAGCAGACGACAAATAAGTTATTTTTTTCTGAAAATAGTGTTTGCCATTTCATGTTTTACCCAGCATGCTAAAATATTTACGAGTCATTAACATTTTCAGGGCTCCAAATAAGCAAAAAACAAATTTTTTTTAATAAAAAACCTTGATCTGAGATCCCATCCACATTAGCACATTAACTCCCCATGACCATGTTCTGGGATCATATTAGAAAATGATTCCAAAACATTAACCCTTTCATCCCTTCAGACCAATACAGATACCTTTGCAAACAGTGCAGATCCTGATGAGAGGGCTCATCAGGATCTACACTATTTGCCATTCTTTATTGATTTCTGACTTAAACCCCTATTTACAACAATGGATGTATCCAAATTTAGAGATGGAACAGTCCATGTCAGAAACTTGGGAGTGAAAGGGTTAAGTCTAGTTCTAGAAAAGAAGGGTATCCATATACATATTTTTATTTTTTCTCCACATCAATGTAAGTTGTGATTATCTACTGATATTGAGGAATAAAAGCAGCGAATGATTTGGTGTTTTACGACTCTTCCAACATCATTTAGGTCATAACGAGACAATGAAAGGGTGATAATGAAAGGCTCAATGCAATGAAGCACAGTACAGCCATGAGCTGAATTCCACAGGATTCGAGCCAGTGGCTCGGTGAGGTGCTTCTGATGAGTACCCACAACATATATTTTCATGGAGAAATAAGAAAATATCAACACTTTTTGGTTGGAATAAGTGCGTCTCTGGAGCTGTGGTATGAATATAGCTTTTGATAGACGATTTTTCAATCCAAAACTGTTGATATTTTTCTAATTTCTCAATGAAAACATATGTTGTGGGTACTCATTATAAGCGCCTCAATGAGGCGCTTCTACAGAGTACCCACAACATGTGTTTCTGTGGAGAAATAAGAAAAATATTTACTTGATACCCACTCTTATCTAGACCTATGCATATTGATATTTTTCTTATTTCTCCACAAATGTATATGTTGTGGATACACATTAGAATTGACTTGGCTTGGATAATTAGAGAAAATGGCAATTAGTCATATATTTTGCAACAATAGAAACAATTATCTGAAGCCCTGTAAAAACTGTAGAAACATGATAATTGTAGAACATGATAATAGACATCACATTATGCTTATGTATCGATGATTTTTGTAAATCTAAATGGCACTACGATGAATGACGAGATAATGATAGGATTTCATTATTGGTTTGCATGAAGGCTACAAGGTCGACGGAATTCCTGTCCTCTTTCGTGTACCCATTTATTTGCCACCCATTTATCGCCAACCAGTACTGGACAAGCAGCATGTCTTGTATCATAAATACCATCTCCATTCTTGTATAAATTGTACCAAAACACTGCTTTGCCCTAAAAAAGAAAAAAAAAAAAACAAAAAAAAAAACAACAAAAAAACAATAAAATTAGCTCTGTTAATGCAAGGCATTTTAGAACCAAATAATTTGCTACAATAGCATATTAGCAGAAACACTCTCTAGGCTGATTGAGCTGACAACAAACTGATCATATTTTTCTTGCTTTTCCCAGAAAATAGACTTTGATATAACATGCAAACTGATCACATTTTCTTGCTTTTCCCAGAAAACAGACTTTGATATTTCACTGCAAAAAACATATTTTATGTGAAAAATAAGAAAAAATATTTTGAAATTTAGTCTGCATATCTCTCTCTCTCTCTCTCTCTCTTCCTCTCTGTCTCTTTATCTCTCTCAGGTCATTTCTGAAATGTTTAAATTAAAATACTGGAGGACAACTTGCGGTATGCAAAAGTTGTCTGCCTTAGCAAAAAGGTGTATCCATTTACCTTAAAACAGGGAGTGAGCATTCAACCCTGTGTCAAGCAGCAAACACCTAAGGGAAGTCAAAAAGTAGCTGCTTAAGACAGGTACTTGCTTAATACAGGTAAACACACTTATTTTCTTTTTATGATACCTGATTAACTGGCTTTATATACAGGTCTTTAACCCTAGCCCTGCTGAGCCCAGATATGCCCTGCATTTGCAAACAGTGTAGATCCAGATAAGTTGGCATCTGAAGAAGCCAACTGATCTGGATCTGCACTGTTTGGCATTAAGTATGTGAATTTGTATCAACAATCTGGATCAAGTAATCCGATTGGCTGAAAATTAGAGAAGTGGGCATGGCATCTTAAATTTTTTCAGCAGGTTTGACTGTATATCCCTAGTAAGTGTTACTTTCTAATACAAAATTTCAAGCCTAGTTTTTGATCATAGGTCCACAGAAAACGTCATCAATGTGCCCGTCTTGTACAAACAGTACTAGTCAAAACATGTAACATCTTCCACTCAAAGGTTTTAGAAATGTGAACCCTCCACTGATGGTCACCTCTCAACCTTTCAACAACTGTCATCTCCCTAGAACAATCACTTTGCATTGTATTTCCCAAAGTCCCATTTATATGTTTAACATCTCACAGTTGTTCTTCACTACTACAGCCAACTACATGTATCTGACTGTGATTTTGGAGAATATTTTGTTTTGTATGTGTTGAGGTTTTACGGCCCAGTCAACCAAATGGGGTCATGTTGAGCATGGTCAGTTTACCTAACCACACGTTTACTGGGCAGGCTTAGTCCTCTAAACGGTTAACCAGTATTGTGCACATTCTTTCGCCAGAAACTGATAACTGCCCTTCTTGAATCAGCGGAAGGGGGAGAATATTTTCACTGATCAAACTTGAATGCAGATAAACGAAGTTTTTGTGTTAAAGCACATTCTCTTCCATGTTAAAAAATCCTGAACTAAGTCATAAGCCTTGTTTCTGGAGGTCCCAAGATGCACTCATGTAGGTCTACCAAACAAAAACATTAATATACATAGACAGCAGAATTCAGGTTAATCTGAGACATTTATTTGTCAAACCATCTCACCTTTTCAGGAGAAACTTTAAGCCCCAAATATGGGAAAACTGTGGCACCACCTGCTTCCACATCTGACATCTACACGAAAACAAAAAGATTATAAGCTATGTCACATACAAACAATTTCAACATATAAGCAAACTGAAAGCTCAGAGCAACCTGCACAATCTCGTTCTGACAGATGTGCATACTCATAACTGTCTTTTATATTGATCTGGAGAAAGTCCGTCTAAATGAACCCACTAGCAGAAAACATAAGTTCTTGACCAGACTCTGAATTTGCAAGCAGGGCCCAGTTGTTCAAAGTATCGTTAGCTTAATAAGCTTGTTAAGGGTCATTTCGTTAACCGTTTTAGCGGATTCAATACACAGTATTCTGATATTTTTTGCTGAAAAATGTGAGTAGCTTTTGCACTGCAAAACTGCAAAAGCTACTCACATTTTTTCAGCAAAAAATTTCAGCAAATTTGCATATCACTTGATGTAAATTTTAACGAATCGTTAACTAACGACATCGTTGGTTTTGAACAATTGGGCCCAGATCATGATCTTGAGTCTTGACCATAGCTCTAGATAAGGGGCTTTTTTATCAACCAAAAAAGTGTTTGCATTTCATTTCTCCACAAACAAGAACTCTTCAAGCAGAGCCATACACCGGTGGCAAGTAATAAGATGAAGCACATATACTGACTCTTGTACAATTCAGTGCTTTGGATGTAAACTGTAAGTGGAGTTAGTTGGAAACCAAACAATTACCAAAATTTTTAAAGGGGCATAACTCTGCTTATATTTGGTGGACTGTTACCTCGACACAATATGCGCTGTTCTACATCATGGTGTAACTATATTTACAAAGTTTCAGTTTGACTATAGGAGTTAACCAGAAAATAAAAAGTTTACAGAAATTATCAAAGAGGCATAGCTCTGCTACTATTTGGTGTACTGTAACCTTAAAATAATATGCGCTGCTCCACACCATGGTCTAACAATTTTTTACCTTTCAGCTTGATCGGATGTAAACTGTAGGAATTAGCCAGAAAAGATTTTTTGTTTATTATGTTGGGGTTTAATGACACATCAACCCTTGTGGGTCATTTTGTGTCATCTCCCAGAGAAAGGGAGTAAAGAGACAGAAGAGAAAGTAGAAGGGATGAAAAGAGGAATAGGAATGAAAGTGAAGAAACAGAATAAATAAAAACATTCCCCCTCTACCCTTACAGTACCTGCTACAAGGGTAGCAGGCCTTGCCCAACTGTAAGCCAATATTAGTTGGACGCCCCGGTAATGTAAGATACACGACACCTTCGCACCATCCGACCACACACAGCCAGAAAAGAAAAAAATCATAGGAATTTTCAAAGGGCATAACTCTGCTAATATTTGATGAACTGTAACCTCGAAATAATATGTGCTGCTCCAAATCATAGTGTAAGTGTAATCATTTACAAAGTTTCAGCCTGATCTGATATAAACTGCAGGAGGAGTTAGCTATAAACAAAAAAGTTACAGAAACTTTCAAAGGCGCATAACTCTGCTGATATTTGGTGTACTGTAATCTTGAAACAATATGCCCTGCTCCAAAACATAAACCAAGTTTCAGCTTGATTGGATGTAAACTGTGTAGGAAGGGTTAGCCAGAAATGAAAAGTTTATAGACCTTTTCAAAGGGGCATAACTGTTAATATTTGGTAGACTGTAACCCTGAAACAAAATGCGCTGCTCCCCATCATGGTCTAACTTAAACCAAGTTTCAGTTTGATCGGAAGTAAACTGTAAGAGGAAGTAGCTGGAAACAAAAAAAAATAACGTACAGACTGACTGATGGACCCCAGACCTCCTAACATAATGCGTCTCGTTTTTCAAATGGGCATATAAAAACATATTATGAGGGTAGTCATTAGAAGCACTTTTCTGACATGCTTCTAAT
This sequence comes from Anodontia alba, assembly GCA_964016985.1. Lineage (NCBI taxonomy): Eukaryota > Metazoa > Mollusca > Bivalvia > Lucinida > Lucinidae > Anodontia > Anodontia alba. The sequence continues at coordinate 87,025,988 of OZ024822.1, forward strand.
GACTACTCACAACAAAGGTTTTCATGAAAATTATTTATCTGGATATCCCTCTAATCTAGAGCTATGCTAACATTTCTATGGTGGTCGATTATATCAAAGAAGGGCTAGGATGAGCAATACGATATGATAAGCACCATGATACAGATTCATCAATATGGTATGTACATGTATCACAAAACACCTAAAGTACGAATCAGCTTGACATGTACTGAGACAGACAGGCTTGAGCAAACAGTGTACACCCTGATATGATGACACAGAATCAGGATCTACACTGTTTGCCACCAATCTTGTAGATTTTTCAAGACCTCAAAAGATAGTAAAATGGACTTATTCAGATTTTAGAATAAATGTGAATAAGAACAATGTGGAGTTAACCCCTGTCCTGCTGAATAAATTCAGAGGCCACATCTACTTCTAATTATCAGCCAATCAGATTATTTGATTCCGATTATTGCTATAAATTCACACACTTAATAGCAAACAGTACACACAGATCAGTTGGCTTCTGAAGAAGCCAAATGATATGGAAATGCACTGTTTGCAAAGGAAGGGTATATCCAGGTTCAGCAGGACAAGGGTTAATTAAGGTGTCCCAATAGTTAGGTTATATACAATGTATAATTCCTTTTCTTTATAGAAAATATGTAGAATCTGGATACACTACATGAGGCACCTGCCATTTATCAGATTTCCCTATACCGTATTCGACCTAATTACCGCACATACCCCTATAAGCACACAGTCAAGAAATTCCGTAGTCTTCAGATTACAACCGGTGTACTTTTTTCTTTACTTCTTTACAAAGGCATATGTTGTGGGTACTCATTTGAATTGCATTGACAAGTCGATGCAATTCAAATGAGTACCCACAACATATGCCTTTGTAAAGAAAGTCAGAAAAAATCGCATAGTCATCATTAAATAAGTCCTTTTCTGATCTTTTTTATAGTGTATCCTTAGTAGATAGATACATATTTGACCACAAATGAGTGTGTCCTGTAAGTTTGAAAAACCTAAGCGCACAGTGCGGTAATTAGGTCAAATACGGTATATGTTAAAGAAACTGGGATAACTTTTTGCATACAGAAAATTCTCATAATGAAGAAAATTCCCATAATGGAAAAATTCCTATCATGATATGATTATTTAATCTGAATATATTTACATTTCTAAATCAAATTTAACAGCTTTTTTAAAAAAAACAAAAGGCACTACCAGTATATGCAATTAAAGCAGGAGTTAAGTTTTCAAACAAATATACACCACAGTGGTAACTCCACCCAGGTTACTTTCCTCAAAGAAATACTATATACAAGAGCCTCTTTAGATAGATAATTCATTAATCAATTTTATATTGAATAAACTCACCTCCACACCCCTCTCTCCGCCCCATCTATATACTGGAAGAGTCTAATTTCAATTTTAGGTATGTCAGGCTATGAAATTTGGATATTCCAAGAGAAAAATGGCTAAACTAGTTGCATGGGGGCCCTGATCAGAGGCCACAGAATGCAGCATCTGATCTGGGTCTGCACTGTTTGCCAATTACCCTTTTGGGGGTCTCCAGACTAAAATGGGTCAAAACATAGTTTCAGATATATAATATAGTTTATAGATGGATCTAAAAAATATTGTATCTAAACCAACATGTATAGATAATATAGAAAAAAAGTGAACATTTTATTCTGTCATTCTGGTCAATCAAAATCCCCATTTTGTGCCAAAACATTCAATAGATAACAGAAAAAAATAAACAAACGCTAGATTTAAATTGTTAAAATGAGTCTTAGAACTCTTTACATACCAATACAAAATCAGGATTTTACTGTGTCATATTTGGGTTATTTGAATGCTGTGTACAACATCTTTTGCAGTTATAGTAATAATTAAAAGTTTATAATGAGATCTTGATGATAGTGGAATAAACATAAAACTTCCTTCAAGCAGTTTTATATATAATATGGCTAAATGTTTGTAAAGTGGAGATCAAGAGTATTTATATGTGAGACAGGTTAATTTAAATGGTCATGTCCCTTTCTCCCTTATTTTATCATTTCTGAAAAAAGGACGTTCACATAAAAATTGCACAACTAAATTACATGGTTAGTAGCATAGGATATCAGGAGTATTTTGATGATTGGGATGATTGGGAGAAAGCAATAAAAGTGAGCTAAAACTCACTTTTATTGTTTTCTCCTGTTCACCAAAATACATCCTTTATTCTATGCTACTAACCATGTAATTTTTATATATTGGTAGTGCCCTGTAACAAACAGCCCAAACTTACATAATACATAAAGGTAGCTATTCTGTTTCCTGTGCCGAGTGACTGGAAGGCATTTACCTCTTCTTTCTGAATATTTAATAAGGAAACATGCTGTTTTTAAAATATCATTCAACACTGCAACAGACAACATTCTAAATGTTTTTGGTTTTTTTACTTAATTCTTCTAGAGAAAAAGCCAGGAAGACAATTCACATGAAATATCGAACCTTGTTTTCTCAGAAAAACAAACAAAAATATTTAGAATGCTGTCTGATACTATTTTAACTGGTGCTTTAAGGGTTACTATGATTCTGTTAGACAGTTGCTCTAGATAAGGAATTTCTTTCACCTAAAAATTATTAACATTTTATTTCTCCATGAAAACATACCGGTGCAGCTTCACCCCCGGGGATGGGCAAGCTACCCAGGGTGCAAGATAAACTGGTACACCAATACATTGTGGAACTCATTAGAAGGGCTTCATAGAGGTGCTTTTAATGGTATCCACAATATATGTTTTCATGGAGAATTAAAAAAAAAAAATATCTAAATAACCTTTCTATAGCTATTGTTAGTATAGAATACAAGAACCAGTTTTCAGAGTACTAATGAAGATTAAGTCTTTGCCATTATACAATGTATACAATCTTTATTCTGTTTACAGAACATTTTAAATAATTAAAAAAAAAAATCTTAACCCTTAACCTGCTGTTCATGACAACCCCTACCTTTGCAAACAGTGTAGATCCAGATCAGATGGCCATCTAATCAAGATCTACACTGTTTGTCATTCAATTTATGAATTTGAATGAAAACAGTATATGATGTAATCCGATTGGCTGACAGTCAGAAATGGGTGTGGCTAATTTAATTATTCAGCAGGATAAGGGTTAAGTGGAACTGATACACTCTCAGAGGAGGCAACTCCGTCAAAATATTTTTTCCTTGCTCCTGAAAAAGGATCCACTTTAAAAGGAAGGAATTTGCTCCCAATGGTAGTAAATTCATTCCTTTTAAAGTGGAGGACAAGGGAGCAAATTCAATCCTTTTAAATTGGAGGGAGCTAAAAATTATTTCTCCTGTACAAAACAGTGGAAAATTCAATAAGTGTATCCAGTCCCCTTAACTTCGGAGGCCTGCTGTGGTAGCAGATTGGCAAGGGAAAGAACTCCAGCTCATGTCAGAACAATCTATAGGAACATGTGGTTTTTCCACAGATGATCTCACTTGCTTTGGAAGGACGAGTACAGAACATGATCATGTTCTATTCAGTTTAGGCAGCAATGGTCTTAGCCCTTAAAGCATCAAGCAAAACTGCGGCAGATAACATTTTATTTTTTTTTTTTTTTTTTTTTACAAAAAAATTCAGAGAAAACAAAGTTAGATATTTCATGTGAATCATCTGATTCACTTGAAATGTCAAGTGTTAATCTTTCCAGAAAAAAGTCATCTGCTGCAACTGTGAATGGCGCTTTTACAGGTTAAGTTTGAGAGAATGTAACTAAGGAATGAAGAAGAGAATTTAATTGGGAGGATAAAATACTCTGAAAACTGGTGGTTTATTTATCGTCCACATGTCGAGAACCAATAAACAGATAAAATGAAAGAATTTGGAGCCAAATATAGGAAAATAAAACTTTAGCCCTAAATAGAGAAAACTCCACTTCAATGTGACAACTGCTAGGCAAGTCTGTTGATCAGTTACTGGTGCAATAGTGCAGCCATAAGTGCACCACACTCTAAAATATTTTTTTCTTATTTTTCCCAAAATAGCTTAGTTTTTCCTTTATCTGATTGCACAGTGCTACAGGTCCATTTTCCCACTCAGTGGCCCAATGTCAAATTCAAAGACTTACATAATACATAAAAGTTGCAATTCTATTCCCCATTTCCTTCTCAAATGCTGTTGGTGCACGAGTTGGCTGATAATGCAAATTTCAGTATCAAAATTAAAAAGAAAAAAAAAAAAAATTCTGATGAGGATTTGGTGTTTTACATCCCTTTCAACATTGTTTTAATTCTACACTTCAACCTCTTTATAACATGGTTCATTATAACACAATTTTGGATATAACACGGTTCAAAGATGGATCCCAAAAATGTATAGATTATATTGAAAAATGGCCATGAATGGTCATTTTTCAATATAATCTATACATTTTTGTTTGGCTATAACACGTTTGTTTAACTAACACGGTTTATGCTATGGACCCCAACAATAGTGTTATAAAGAGGTTGTGGTGTATCGAGATGACAGAAGGGTGATAGATAATGAAAGACTCGTGATCCAAAGCTGGGAACGCTAACCAGGGCGGCTTCTTCCTGAGGTGCTGTGAAAATTACCAGAAGCAATTACAGTAAATGCCCTAAAATTTCTAACACTATATGCCAGACATTCTTTTTTGTCTAAATTTTGCTTTGTATGCATTTGTTTCTTAAAATACTTACAGGAATGGCAAACTGTGTAGACTCTGATCAGACTGCTCCTTCAAGAGCAGTCTGAATCTGGGTCTGCACTGTTTGCATATGCCACTTTGTCCATAAGTTTGCTGTACGAAATTTTAGGACATTTACCGTAATACATATATTACAACATATAAAGAACTTTGTTGAGGTTTATGTCACACCTGCATACTAAAATGTGAAAACAAGCACCAGAAGTGTGAGTTGTCATCCTTGTTTAGCTCAGTGAGACAGAACAATCAGTGACATGAAGCTAACTGTAAACGTTTACAGTTTGTAACCTTCATTTACGATGAACGCTAGAGTGGTCACTAGGGTGGTCATAAGCACATGGACGAACAGAGGGATGGATGGACAGATGGACACTTTCACCCCTAAGATTCCCATGCTAATGCAGGTATGACAATTATTGAGATGGAATACAGCAGGTTCAAGACTGTGGGAAGCAGCCATAAATTTTTGTGTATTTCAGCCACAAGAAAACCACAGAATATGTTAACTTAGAGACTGCCTGAAAGTTACAAGATTTCTTGTCTGAATCAAATGTCGACAGAAAGTCTTCCTGTAATGGAACAGTATTCCTCAGCCACATCAAATATTATCTATTATGATCATAGAATTATTGAAATACTATTTATGAGAAGTAAACTAGTATGATATCATCATCATCATCATCATCATCATCGTTTATTAGCTGTAGTAAGTTCAGTGAATATTTAACCTTTACTGCTCTCTGGACAAATTCAGCAGATGAAAATTGATGATATTTTTCTTATTTTTTCCCAGAAAATAGGATTTGACATTTCAAACAAATTGCATCCCGATTCAATTTGCATGAAATGTCAAATCCTTTTTTCTGAGGAAAATATGAAAAATATTATCAATTTGTTGTCTGAGAGCGGTAAAGGTTAAGACTGATGTAAAAAAAATATGACAAAGTCATCAGACAGTGAAATATAGGTCAAAATCATAAAATGATACTGCACTGTTTGAGTCCAATGTCAGGTTTGTCTGTCGTAGTTTGTTTACTTTTCCTCTTAGTACTATTGGTAGGCTATGTTCTGTGATTGAGGTTCTTCCTGGATATCTTTACCATTTTGATGACAGCATGTCTCTTTTTCATCAAAAAAATGAAACGTAACCCTTGTCCTGGTGAATAAATTAAGATGCCATGCCCACCTTTAATTTTCAGCCGATCAGATTACTTGATCCGGATTGTTGCTATAAATTCACATACTTAATGGCAAACAGTGCAGATCCAGATGTTGGCTTCTTCAGAAGCCAACTGATCTGGATCTACACTGTTTGCAAAGGCAGGGTATATCTGGGTTCAGCAGGACAAAGGTTAACACCAGGACTGATGCAAATGTTGATGAAATGACAAACAGACTGCTGGAAAAACCAGATTTCCCTGTGGCTAAAGCAGATGCAACAAATATACCAATACTTTTTTATAAGAAAGATATGTGAGTAGCTTTTGTTGTGAGCTGCATACAGTTTTTCATCAAACAACATCATTTTTTTGTCAGGTAAGACAACTGTAGGTGTGACAGTTATTTAGAAATGGATTTGAACGCTAGGGTTGACGTGAATGTTGATGAATGGGCGAACAAACTGATGGATGGAAAACTGGTACGACAAAAAGGTATCCTGTAGCCTTGTGGTTCTAGGCCTGGTAGCAATGACTCTTGAGCACAACAGACTAATAGAGGGGTATAATCCTCTCTTTTAGTTACCTTCAACCTTTCCCAGAGAGGAACTCATTCTCTGCTCAGTGAACAGTTTTTCAGTCGTTGGCCTGATGTAGGCTCAACTCGCAACCTTCAGCATTGCAATCGAATGTTTTAACCACTTAACTAAGGCACCTCTCTGTATACTCCTCTTATTTCATAGCTCCAGATAAGCGGGGGTATCCACATAATTTTCTTATATCTCCACAAAAACATATCTAGTGAGTACTCATTAGCCCTTGTCATGCTGAATAAATTAAGATGCCGCGCCCATTTCTAATTTTCAGCCAATCAGGTTACTTGATCCAGATTGTTGATATAAATATATATACTAAATGGCAAACAGTGCAGATCCAGATGAGTTGGCTTCTTCAGAAGCCAACTCATCTGGATCTACACTGTTTGCAAAAGCAGGACATATCCTGGGTCAGCAGGACTAGGGTTAGACGTGCCTCAATATAATGAGTACCCATAATACATGTACATATTTTTGTGAAGAAATAAGATACCTATGTAAACTTTTCAGTTGAAAAAAAGCACCTTCTCTGGAGCTTTGCTTATTAACCCTTAAAGCGCCAAGAATAACTGCATCTGAAAATGTTGTCTGTTTATGTCGTCTGCTGAATATTCTTGCAGACTTTTCAAACCTATTTTTGCATACATGCAATCAGTGTGGACCCTGATCAGAGCAGTCTGATCTGGGTCCACACTGTTTGCAAAAATGACTTTTAAAATCACAAGCAGATGACAAAGCAGACGACAATATTTGTGATTGGCGCTTTAAGGGTTAAGAGCTATATTTTATGAATTTTACATGTATATATAAAAATCTTAAGTCCATTTACATAAAAATATTTCATAATTCACTCACCCGTGCAAAATCAAAATGAGGCTCGTAATGACCACCAATACCATAATTAGAAATTTGGAGCTCCTCTGCTGTAGCCATTTGTAGTCCCGTGACAGCTTCTACACGTCTGTTAGCATTTTTGACTATTTGTGAATCACCATCATTTAACCAACAACTGAAAACAGAAACCACCAGAATATGTGGCAATTTAACCATTAACGTTTTCTGGGCAAAACTAGCAGACAACAAATTGATATTTTTTTCTTACTTTCCAAAAAACAGAGAAAACTAGTAACAGTGTTTTCAGAGAAAACAGATGTCCCCCACCAAGTTTTCAGTTTTTCTACTGCTGTGACCTTGAAAATTAGGTCAAGGTCACCAAAATCTGATCAGTTCTTTGTTATGCCCCGATTATATATCCATGAACATTTCGTAAGAATCCAACTACTGGTTCACAAGATATTGTGCAGACAAGAAAGTGCAACACCAACACCAATCAATACCAATGCCGAGGCCCGTTGAATTTTCAGTTTTTCTACTGCTGTGATCTTGAAAACTAGGTCAAGATCTAATCAGTTCTTTGTTATGTTCCAATTATATCCATGAAAATTTGGTATAAATCCAACCACTGGTTCAAAAGATATTGTTCAGACAAGAAAGTGTGATGCGGACGCCAACGCCAAAGGGATTCACACCAAAAACAATATGTCCCCCATCCCCTTAGGTGGGGGAATATAAAGAAGTCTGAATTTTCATGCAAATTTTTTTCCTGAGGAAAAAATTGGCATGAACTGTCAAATGTTGTTTCTGTGAAAATGAAAACGGTTCAAGGTAGTCTGCTGACCATTTTTTACCCAGCAGGCTAAGCATTTAAGGGAAGTAAGAACATATCTTGACTTTGTCTTTTGTGAATTTCACAGAAAAGTGATTTTCACAGTTGTCTTGATCATGATACTGTGGATGCTTGCAATGCAAGGTCAAGGTTACAATCTTCAATGTCAAGGTAAACATCTCCAATATGGCAACACAAACATACTGATTTCAGTTTTGGACCATTCTTTTGCAATTATTATGGAATTTTCAACAATTTTTGTAAACTTCTAACCACAAACCTGACAGTTTCCATGCTCCTGAATAAATCGGTCTATTGCTGAAGTGCAATATCCCCCAATAACATAACAAGTTCAAAAAGAAAAAACCTTACCTATACATTTTCAAGGGATTTGCTTATTTACCTCTCTTCTAAAAAGAGTTCTCCTCTAAAAGCATACTCAACAAAAATTTTGAAATAGTGCAGTATTCAATGAAGCATGATTTGATGAGGTGTCATAGATCCATAACAAAAATATCCCTGCTTTTCAGAAGTGGGGTTATAAAAATTGGTGGAACTTCAAAATAAACATTTGCATCCCAGTCCCAATATCAGAAAACCTACCTTCGGACATGTGCCCCCAACAAAGATTCAGATCAGGCCACGCATTCACACAGTCTGATCAGAAACTTCACTGGTTGCATCTGGATTGTCAAGGATGCATAGTTTCTTCATGCAACAGAGATGATTCTGATCAGATTGCGCAGATGCACAGTCTGATTTTAATATTCGTTACGCGAACATATCAGAACACGTTTTCTCACTTTGCAACTCTTCTCATTCAGATGCATAATGATGACGAGTTCAGGTGTAATGACATTAACCCTTGTCATGCTGAACCCGGATATACCCTGTCTTTGCAAACAGTGTAGATCTGGATCAGTTGGCTTCTGAAGAAGCCAACTGATCTGGATCTACACTGTTTGCCAATAAGTATGTGAATTTGTAGCAACAATCCGGATCAAGCAAGCTGATTGGCTGAAAATTAGAAGTGGTTGTGGCATCTTAATTTATTCAGCATGACAAGGGTTAATTTGTCAAAGTAGTGAAACATATACAGTGAACCCTCGTTCCAATGACAGCATTGTTCCCAAAGACGCTGCCATTAAAATGAATCTGCTGTTGTACAGAATACTTAATTAGCAGATTGATATGTAAGAAAGGTCTTATTTTGTTCTTGAAATTACAACATATGTTTTGGATATTTGTTAGAATTGCCTCACTGAGGCAATACTTACAAATATCCAAAACATGTGTTTCTTTAAAGTATTAAATAAAATATTCTTTCATAATTTGTGAATAACTGTTATCTCTTAAGTGAAGGTTTCATGACAGTCAAATTGTCATTATAAAGAATTTTGTCGTTGTATCGAGTCTTGGTATAAAGAAGAAATAACAAGTCAGTTATGCATACAGAAGCATGCAAATCTTAAAGAATTTTTGCTGTACCGTATCAACCCTAAATATGGGATGCCTTAACTCCTTACAATACATGTCCAAAAATGTGAACAAATAAAATTTGTAAAGGTTGAACACTAAGCAATAAGAACACTTAAGAGAACAAAAATCAGAGCCTTATTTTTATTGGGATTCTTCAAGTCCTTTTTCACTCCCTGATGATGTGTATAAAAACTGCTGGATGAATGGCGAACAGTACAGACCATGATCAGATGCTGCATTCTGCTGTATCTGATCTGGGTCTAGACTGTTTGCTCAGGCATGTCTGTCTTAATTATTAGGTTAAATGAGATATTTCACAAATATTTTAAACTTGCTTGCATGCCAGTACTTTCTCATGCCTGTTATAGAAATTAATGCTTAATTAAAGGCTATAAGGCATGCAAAGATGCATAATAATTTCACCTGTTCTAAAAGTCCTTGTGAAGCCACAACAATAACAGAAGTATTTGCTTTATATCGGATCTATTATTTTTGTGATCAAAATTGAACCAGTGGATTAAAACAGAACAGTATAATTGCCATATCTTCAATCAAATCATGGAAATAACCCACTATACATTACATGAACTACATAAATTTAACCCATTTGAGCCTAGCTTCCCATAAATGGGACACTGGCAAACAGTGTAGACCCAGATCAGAAGCCACAGAATGCAGCATCTGATCAGGGTCTACACTGTTTGCATTAACTACAGGCATTTCAACAAAACATGGTAATAATCAAAACTGACCAGACACCCCTTAAACTGGAAATGGACTGGTCCAAAGAGTTCAGGTAGAAGAGTCTACTCGGCATAAATGGGCTCAGACTACAGTAATATCCTAAGTATTCAGACACCTTAACTTCTTGCCATACATGTCCTAAAATTTGAACAAGTCCATTTGCCTACCTATAGATGTGTCTAAATATTGCTGTATGAGTTGCAAGTAGTGCAGACCCTGATCAGATGCCTCATACTGTGACATCTATTCTGCACTGTTTGCTCAGGCCTCTCTGTCTGAATACTTAACGCGTAGCGCTCTGGGTAAAATTTTCAGCAGACAACATATTGAAATATTTTTCCTATTTTTACTCAGAACAGGACTTGACATTTCATGCAAATTGTCTCCAATGGAGACAATTTGCATGAAATGTCAAATCCTGTTTTGTGGGAAAAATAAGAATAATATTATCAATTTCCCCAGAGAGTGGAAAAGGTCAAGACAAACATGGTAGCTGTTTCTCCATATGACATGCAATGCATGAAAAGGGCCCTTATACTATATTCAGGCAATAGAGGTCAAGGTCAGTCCACATACCAATGCAGGGTCTATTCTGCACACTGCTGAATCAATGGATACAGTAGAATAAACTGACAGAGGTGGCCCTGAACAGCCCTTTTCTTGCATCATGTATGTTTGCAAGGGCTCCATACTGTGCAAATTCGTAAAGGTGAATCATAGCTCTAGACAGAAGGGCACCCAGGTAAACATTTTTCTTATTTGTCCATGATATATATACATTTTGGGTACTCATAAGAAGTGCCTCAAGGCACTAGAAACACCTTGGTGAAGGGCCACTTATTACAAGAACCCATAATGTATGGAAAAACAAGAAAAATATCAATACTTTCTGATTGAAAAATGTTCTTTATCTCAAGCTATGGTGTCAGTAATGTTAATAAAAAGAAAACGATCATGGCCACATTGCATTCTCCAAGGCTGATTGGAATCTTTACTGTTCTTAGATAGGAAAATTGTCTCATATAAAAGTTCACTATAAAAAGCTTAAAAATAATGGGACAAGAAAATCTCTACTTCCATATTTACCCCAAGTATTTGGACAGACTGACCAGAGCAAACAGTGTCATAAAATGTGACATTTGATCTGGGTCTACACTGTTTACCACTCAACCAGAAAGTACTTATATATTTCTTAATCCACTAAAAGGGTAACTGGCAAACAGTGCAGACCCAGATCAGACGCTGCACAATGAGGTGTCTTATCTGGATCTCCACTGTTTACAAATACAACCATTTTTCTTTAGGAATATCTACATCTATATAGCCTGACATACCTAAAACTGAAAATGGACTCTTCCAATATATAGTGTAGGAGAATTTATTCATTTTTTAATGGGTTACAATATATCAACAGATTTTGTGATTACAGTAGCCATCAAATGCTTCTGCGAAGGCCACAAAAAGTTGCCCCTCTTTGATATAGTGCTAATATTATTGCATAAAAAGCAGTGTCGCACGTTATTAAGAGCCGTGCATTAACCGACGAAAAGCCGTGTATTAACAAGGCAATTCACATGCTGTTAATGCACGGCTACGAAACTTTCAATATGCTCGTACCGGGGCCACAGAATTGCTGCCATCACAAGATGTGTACTACCATGCCCTCGAACGAGCATAGTCCGTGGAAATAGCGTTCGCGAGACATTGGTAAAAAGGCGAAACAAAATAGTGCAAGAAATAACGCAAAATGGAGCAAATGTTTTCAGTTTTTATGCAATAATAGTGATTGAACATGGATTTTCAATGCATTAACATTCGCCAGGTCCCTTGGGAGGTGTTGAAAACCCCGGCCTTCGGCCTCGGTTTTCAACACCTCCCACGGGACGTGGCAAATGTTAATGCATGAAAAACCATGTTTGATCTCTATATTATTCCATGTAGTGCTAATATTATTACATTTTCTCGTCCTATACATTGGGCTTATACATTATATGTGAAAACAGAATTCTGCTCAAAGCTGCTGGGGGGCATGAGAAATGTTACATTTTTTAATATTCCTCATTAACAGGCTCACTAAAACCGAGTTAGCTATTTTCTGATTTTGATTTTTTTCTGTATTTCCAAAGGATCCCTATTTCGGAATATTCTAAGCAAATTTTTGGACAAGTACGGTAAGAAGTTAAGGTGTCCAACTATTTTGGGTGAATATGGTACCGTAACATAATCTCAATACGAAATGAAATAAACAGATGAGGGTTATTAGATTGGTATACCTTTTGCTGACTCTGTACGTTGCTGTTTCAAGTTTACCAGTCTTTGCATTATGGACTGTTGCTCTCCCTAACTGTGTAACAGAAGCATGAGAATGTTATAAAGCAAGACATCAAAATCTGGACCCCAAAAAAATAAAAATCCAGGACTTCAGATAAGCCATGAATATACATGAGCAATGACATGAGGTGTCCTTGGGGGAACATGGCAACAGGCACAGTCTAATCAAGGCCTTGGCTAGATACTGCAGATTATTACCCAACCTACTATATGTGGCTCAATGAAATAATTTTTTCTATTTAGACTGTTTATTACTTAACTGGCACAAGCCAGAGCTACGTCAATGAAATCATGCAATGTTGATGTCACCAGCATCCAATAGTTTTGACTATACTATAGCTGATGACATCACCCATTGAAACCCAATGCAAAAGCACTGGGCAATAGTTTTGACTATACCACAGTTGGTGACTTCAACTTTCATGGGAATGACATCAACATGCCGACATCACATGCCAATTAAAACAGCGCTCATTGGCCAAATCAATAATGTTTTAGCATTAGTTTGGTAATAAAACAGTTATTTCACGGCAGTTTTGGTGGAATAGTTAAAACTACTGCCCTCGGTACCATGGACAGCTTGATGTACTACTGCCCGAGGCCTCTGCCAATAGTGCATCGAACTGTCCACGACACCTTGGGCAGTAGTTTGGACTATTCCACAGACAGGCATGAAATAACTGCATAATATAACATTTAGCAAACGTCCTGATCAGGCTGGCTATCCTGAATCTTTTCATTTTGCATAAACCCAGAAGAGATATTTTCTCATGACATGGCTCATATTTATATACCGTATTTGCCCTAATAACTGCACTGTGCATTTAAGGGTTTCCAAAAATCACTAGAAAAACGTAGTAAAATACACTCTTAATACGGGTACACTTTAAAGAAAGATCAGCAGAGAACTTCATAAGGGGTGTGTTTAACAATACTTGCGCAATAATTTTCTGACTTTCATTATAAACTCATATGTTGCTGGTACTCATTTGAATTCCCTCAACCAAATGAGTACCAACAAAACATGTTTTTATAAAAAGTAGACGACATGTTTTGTTGGTACTCATTTGAATTTGTTTGACTTGTTGAGACAAATCAAATGAGTACCAAAAACATGTTTTTATAAAGTAGATAAAAGTACACTGGTTGTAATCTAAAGACTACTAAATTGATTAACTGTGCGCTTATAGGAGCATGTGCAGTACATGTAATTAGGTTGAATATGGTATATGGTTGTACAGACTGGGCAGATGCACAGGCTGACTTGGGACTGTATGTCCATAACAGCCCCTAAGACACACACAGTTTCCCATGGTGTGTCTCATAAATAGATGAATATTTTCTCAAATATGATAAGCTTTTTTTTTTCTTCTTTCTTTTTTTTTAGAAATAAGCAAAATGTATCCAAATTATCTGCAGTCCTGGAAAATTACTACCAAGCTTATCATGCAAAAAACTTTCTCACCATAAAGGCTCATCTATGAGTGCATAATTAAACCCTAAACTGAGCATAACTGATGTGGAGAAGTGTTGGTTTTCTTCTTCTACAATCTACGTCTAAAAAATCTTTCCTTTATTAAAATTAGCACTCTGGATAAAACTTTCAGCTGATGACAAATTTGAATACTTTTCTTATATTTCCCAGAAAACAGGTTTTTGACATATTATGCAAATTGTGTCCAATGGAGACAATTTGCATGAAATGTCAAAACCTGTTATCTGTGAAATATAAGAAAATATCATCAATTTGCCATCTGCTGAATTAGCTCAGAGAATGGTCAAGGTTAAAATGCACTAGAAAATTCTACTTTCAAGCAAACTAAATGAAATTACAGAACCAATGGTTTAAACTGAGACTCATCCTTGACCTAGTTACAAAAGGTCAAGGGCTTGTAGTTTATTTATTTAGTAAAAACTTGGTACTTTATGGTAAGAATGTTTCGTTTGTTAAGATATATATACAAAAGTAGCTGTTTAAGCTACAAAAGGATGCCATGGAAACACATACCTTTTACTGACCCTGTACCAGGCAGTTTCAAGGTTACCAGTTACTGGGTTTTGTATGGTTGCTCTTCGTAACTAATAAACAAAAACCTAGGTAGATTATTTAAGTTAACATTCGGCAATATCCAAACTTCTAACTTTGCAAATGAAGCAATAATGATTAAACCAGAATGATATACGTCTGCATCTAATAATAAGCTTGGAGTAATCTATAGAGGACTTGTTAACCCTTTCATCCCTGAGGTTCTGAAATCGATGCTTCCATCCTTGAATTTCGACATGTCCAGTGATGCAAATAGAGGTTTCAGTCTAAAATCAAAAATGGAATGGCAAACAGTATAATTCTTAATGAGACAGCTCATTATGGGCCATCTCATCAGGATCTACACTGTTTGCAAAAGTATCTGTTTTTGGTCTGCTGGGATGAAAGGTTAAGGAGTAGTTGATAATAATTCTGGGATAATTTTCTTCAGTTCTTCATAAAAACATTCATTGTAGACACTCATTAAAATTGTCTTGGCATATCAATTCTAATGAGTACCAACAATGTATGTTTTATGAAGAAATAACAAAAATTATCCAAGAATTTACATCAAATACGTCTCCTTAATACATTATCTGAATCTTAAAATGTATTTCTATTTCAAATATTCTCAAAACCAGTAATTAATTCTTTAAGATTTAGATTCTAACAGAAACTTTCTGAAGATTTACAAGTAAAATAACAAAAACACACTATAAAGCACTACATACTATCCCAGCACTGATATACAGATACTTTAAATGTAAACTCTGCAAATAAAATAATTCTTTTAGTGTGTGAATTTCTTTTGTTCTGGATAAAAGAAACTCATATTTGCAAAGAAACCAGTTTTAGGTTCTGGCACAGAAACAAAGTTGGGGTAAAAATTTCAACAATAAATACTGTAATATTTTTCTTATTTTTTGCGCAGAGAATAATATCTAAAAAATATCATAAACAATGTTGAAAACAATATTGTTAAAAAAATCAGGGCCCAGTTGTTCAAAGCTAAGGACATCGTTAGTTAATGATTCGTTAAAATTAATGCAAATATGCTGAAAATTTTTGCTGAAAAATGTGAGTAGCTTTTTGCAGTGCAAAAGTTACTCACATTTTTTCAGCAAAAAATATCAGAATATTGTATATTGAATCCGCTAAAACAGTTAACAAAATGACGCTTAATGAGCTCGTTAAGCTAACAACGCTTTGAACAACTGGGCCCAGGTGTATAAGTACATGCATTAGCATTTGAAGGTAAATTGCTGATAATGTTGCTTGCTGATATTGTCTTTTTTTTTTTTTTTTTTTTGTTAACAAAACTTTGCTTATACACACTAACAAACAAAGTATTGCAAGAAAGTAAAGCTCACAATTTCTTTAACCCTTGTTCTGCTGAACCCGGATATACCCTGCCTTTGCAAACAGTGCAGATCCAGATCAGTTGGCTCCTGAAGAAGCCAACTGATCTTGATCTGCACTGTTTGTCATTAAGTATGTGAATTTGTACCAAAATCCAGAATCAAGTAATCTGATTGGCTGAAAATCAGAAGTGGGCATGGCATCTTAATTTATTCAGCAGGACAAGGGTTAAAATAATACTGGACAGAAAAGAGTACAATATATTAGCAGAGAAATGAAGTCAGTGTAAAATGCATTAGAGTAAATATCCTAAAATTTTAAACACTTTGTTCCATACTTTGTTGCCTACATTTTGTGGGTGTGTGTGTGCGCGGGCATGCATGTGTGTGTGTGTGTATGTGGTTGTGTTTAACAAAATACTTGGTGGACTGACAAACAGATTAGACTGCTCCTTCAGTAGTAGTCTAATCTAGGTCTGCACTGTCTGATATGCCATTTTGTCAGAAAAGGTGGTATATGCTGCCATTCAAACATGTTATTTAAGAACATGTTTTAAGTGTAAAATGCATAACTCCAAATAAGGGCTTTTTTCCAACCAAATTATGTTGATATTTATTTATTTCTGTATCTTGCAGAGGCATGTCTAATGAGTATGTCTAATGAGTACCCATGACGTATGTTTTCATGGAAAAATAAGACAACATATTTACCTGGTTACTCCTCTTATATGGTTTGTATTTTTTGGACATTTACTGTACATATGATAAAGAACTTAAGATGGTTTTTTTCAACCGAAGAATATGAATAATTCTAATATCTCAATGAAAATGTATGTTGTTGGTACCCACAAGAAGCACCTCAGTGACATACTTCTAATGAGTAGCCACAACAGATATTTTTACAGAGAAATAAGAAATATAATTCCACAAAGTACTACTCACAACTGCAGCAGATGATATATGTATTTATTTTACACCACCTCTTTATAGCACTATTGTTGGGGTCCATATCATAAACCGTGTTAGTTAAACAACAGTGTTATATCCGAACAAAAATGTATAGATTATATTGAAAAATGACCATTTATGGTCATTTTTCAATATAATCTATACATTTTTGGGATCCATCTTTGAACTGTGTTATATTCAAAACCGTGTTATAACGAACCATGTTATAAAGGGGTTGTAGTGTATTTATTTATTTATTATTATTATTTTTTTTTTTTTTTTTTTCAGAGAAAATAGTACTTTGCACTTCATGTCAGTTGTCTCACATGAAATTTTGTCTTAGCTTCTGTGAAAAATGTATAAAAAAATAAATAAATAAAAAAAATAAAAATGTCTGTTTCTGTTGTTGTTGTTAGATTTGGTGATTTACATCCCCTTAAACATTATTTTTGTCATTTCTAAACAATGAAAGGATAA
Source organism: Anodontia alba (assembly GCA_964016985.1). Classification (NCBI taxonomy): domain Eukaryota; kingdom Metazoa; phylum Mollusca; class Bivalvia; order Lucinida; family Lucinidae; genus Anodontia; species Anodontia alba. Next base: position 87,043,495 of record OZ024822.1, read on the forward strand.
TATTAAAAGCCCATACAGCTGTTCTGACTCCAGGGCTACATGATTGTGATCCACTCTTTCATCTGGAGACTTCTGCTGCAGTTGTGATTAGTATTTTATGATTAACATCAAAAGTGTGCTTACCTTTGGCATGGCAAGTGACTTTATTGTGCTTATTTCATAATCACTAATAATATTGTGGAAGACTGCTAGAAATGGATCAAAATTCAGAATTTCTTCCTTGGCTGGTGACAATATCAAATTAGGGCTATTGTTGGTCAAATAACGACAGTATAATCTGTGCTTGTTCTTAATGGGCTGAAATACAAGAGAGAGTGCTTGTTCTTAATAGGCTAAAATACAAGAGAGTGTGCTTGTTCTTATTGGGCAGAAATACAAGAGATTGTGCTTGTTCTTTATGGGCTGAAATACAAGAGTGTTTGTTCTTAATGGGCTGAAATAGAAGAAAGTGCTTGTTCTTTATAAACTGGACTACAAATGAGAATGCTTGTTTTATTAGGCTGAAATACATGAAAGGGTGCTTGCTCTTAATGGACTGAAATACAAGAGAGAGTGCTTGTTCTTAATGGACTGGAGTCAGCCTCGGTGGCTCAGTTGGATGCGCCGTCCAACTGGAGACCAGGAGGTTGCGGGTTCAACCCCAACAAGGTCGGCAACATTCTTTTGTGGAGATTGATCATGAAATATTTTCTACTGTCATTCTCTCCCTTCCACTGATTCAAGAAGGGCAGTTGTCAGTTTCTGGCAAAAGAATGTGCACAATACTGGTTAACCGCTTAGAGGACTAAGCCTGCCCAGTAAACGTGTGGTTAGGTAAAACTGACCACACTCGACATGACCCCATTGGGTTGACTGGGCTGTAAAACCTCAAGACAAATAATGGACTGGAATGCATGAGTGCTTGTTCTTAATGGACTGAAATAGAAAAGAATGCTTGGTCCCCCCACCCCCACCCAACCCCACTTATCTTCTCACTGATTTTACATGGAAATATTATATCATTATTGGCTGGTGACAATATCAAATAAGGGCTATTGTTGGTCAAATAACGGCAGTATAATCTGTGCTTGTTCTTAAATACATGAAAGAGTCAAGCTGAAATACATGAAAGAGTCAATACTAGAATTAACTGCTTACAACAAAATGACGATTCTTTTCTTATTTTCCCCAGAAAACAAGCTTTTATATTTCATGCAAATTGTCTCTAATTAGGACAATTTACATAAAATGTCAAAGCCTATTTTCTAGGAAAACAAAATGTCCATTGCAAGAACATGGGTTGTTGTTGGTAAAACAATGGCAGTACAATTGTACTTGTTTTTTAATTAGCTAAAATATACTAGGAAGTCAAGACTAGGATAAGCTACTTTAACCTTTACCAAATTCAAACATTGGTCAAATTCAACAGACAATAAATTTGATAAGATGTTTCATTTTTCCAAGAAAACTGGCTTTTGCAAAACAAATATAAAAGTTAACAAAAACACTGGCAGCTTTACCATTTACATTTCTTTTTTTGTTTGAGTTTAAGTTTTACAGCCCAGTCAACCTTATTAAAGATATGTCACATCAGTCAGTTTACCTATTCACACTTTTCCTGGGCAGGCTTAGTCCTCTAAGATGTTAACCAGTACTTCTTGTAGATACTTTCACCAGTCACTGACAAATGCCATTCTTGAATCAGCCCAAGGGAGAAAATGACCATAGAAATTACATCACGGTCAATCTTTACAGAAGTTATGTGGCTGAGCTGGGGTTTGAACTTGCCATCACTGGGTCTGCAAGTGCACTACCGACTGCTATGCAGCCCAGCTTTACCATTTACATTTGTCTTGAGTCAATGTAAGAGGTAATAAGAATCCCAGTAGAAAAAAAATATCAATAAAACCAGAACTTACCATAAGTTCTTCCCCACGGCACAATGCTTCATAGTCGGAAAATTCTTTGCTTGTTCTATATTCATCCAATGGTCTTTTATTACTAAATGGGGCAGGACTGTCATCACCCCGTTTCTTAGAGTTTTTGTCTTCATCTTCAATAATTTTTTCATAAAAGTATTTGTTTGACACAGCCCTAGAATGGTCTGGCTCTGCAAAACAATTTTGATATAACATACCAGATATAACAGGTCTAGAAATCATGAATGTTCGGATGATGATTTTTGCACCAAATCATGTCTAGTGACCGTTTCAAGGCAGTTCCTCTGCTGCAGTTCTTTTTTGTGTGTCTTTCATTTCATATGTAGAGTTTGTGGTGTCCTTACCTGTTCCTCATCTCTCCTTCCTTTGTGCCTCATGTGGGCTGTGCTTCATGACTGGCATTTCCTGGGTATCTTCACTTCTATTTTTGTGAGTACTAACTGGAATCACTTCACTGAGATTATTTCAATTAGTACCTACAAGTAGGCTCGTAGTTTTAGTACAAGAATAAAACAATATCCTAAATTATCAACATTATCTTACAATATAGACTATTTTCTTATATACTGAATAAATCTCAGACAAAAGGGGTTAGGAAAGTTTGTTCACTATAAAAAGGTATGTGCAAAAAAAAAAAAAAAAAAAGGTGGAACAATAAGGTCAATTATCTGGAATTTTAATTGTCACAATAGCACAGTAAACATTTATGTGAAGCTTAGAAATACAACAGCAGTGAAATACATGTATGCACATGAAGTCATTACAGGAATGAATCTTATTTTTGTGGTTTTTATCATTGTGTAAATGCCAGCAAATCAACCACAAACTGAATATTCAGCCTTTACGAAAGTCTGTGAGTGATTTGCTGGGCCCAGTTGTTCAAAGCATCATTAGCATAATGAGCTCCTTAGTGGTCAAAATGTTAACTGTTCTAGTAAGTACAATATCTAATTCAAAGGTATTTTTGCTGAAAAAATGTGAGTAGCTTTTGCAAATGCTACTCACATTTTTTCAGCAAAAAATCTTAGCGTATATGCCATATTTAATGATCAATGTTTTAAGGATATGTTAACTAACGACATCGATAGTTTTGAACAAATGGGCCCATAAAATCCACAAAAATTAAAATCATTTCTTATAATTCCACCTTGGTCATGTTTTCACTAAAACTGTCAGATAACTAGCTTATTTTAGAAATCTGTGCAAAGAAAATAGTTCCAAGATTCTTGCTCTGTGGATTTATCAAACCATAAAAGTTGTGTATTGAACTTGCTATCGACCAATGAAATTGCAGTAAATAAATGTAAACCTGTTGAGTTGGAATTATAATAAAATACTATATCTTACCTAGCTCCAGTAATTCATTTGTCAAAGCCAATGCTCTTCTCACATTTCCTTGCTGCAAAACAAGAATGTTATGTTTGAAGCATACTTCAAGCTAGACACATGTCCAAAGTATACAGATGCCCCAGCTCTTTGGTTTTTGCCCATACAGTAACAACATCTGGAGGCATATATTTCAACAACAATTTTCCAAATGCTCAGTCTGATCTGTTATACATTTTGACCCATAGCCCAAGCCCAGGGCATGACTTGGGGCAAATCAAGCAAAGTGAAGGTTTAGGTTTGGGTAAGTAGCATATCAAATTTCAACATCAGCATAAAATTACCCAAGTTTCACCTGTTATATATTTTTACCCTTAGCCCCACCCCAGGGCATGACACAGGGGCAACTCTAGCACAGTGTTGATGGTTTAGGTCTGGGTAAGTAGCATACCAAATTTCAACTTCGTAGCTACAAGGTACCAAAATATGACCTAGTAAGTAGCATAACCAATTTCAACTTCCTAGCATAAAAGTTGGCCAACTTTGACCTGATACATTTTGACCCCTAGCCCCACCAATGGCATGACCAAGGGTCTACTTACCACAGAGTTGAAGGTTTAGGCCTGGGTAAGTAGCATACCAAGTTTCAACTTCCTAGGGTAAAAGGCAACCATCTCATGACCAGCATGTCACATGCTATCTACATGTATGACCTAAGTAGCAACTTCTTAGCATAAAAGGTACCCAAGTTTGACCATTTATACGTTTTGACCCCCAGCCTACCCATGCTAAGACCCTCGGGCAACTATAGGACACAGTTGAGGATTTACATCTGGGTAAGTAGCATACCAAATTTCAAATAACTAGAATAAAAGGTACCCATGATATAATCTCCAGGAGACCATAGACAAAAATGTCAATGTAAACTTGAATGTAAACATGAATGTTAACTTGTATACAAATTGAACCCTATTCCCTCCCCAGGGCAAGACTCAGGTGCAACTCTAGCACATTGTTGAAGTATTATATATTGGAAATTAGCATACCAAATTTCAACTTCTGGTATAAAATGTACTCAAATTATGACCTTCAAGAGAAACACGGGCATAAATATCGATGTAAACTTCAATATTTGTCAGATTCTGGTTATGAACATGACATACGCATACAGGCCAAACATCACAAAATGCTATATGCCCCACTGCTGCCTTTGGCAGACAGGGCCATAATAAAAAGCAATTTACTTAAGGTACAGTATAACCTCAATGGCTCGAACATGGATGGCTTGTTTACCGTGGATGATTCGAACTCTTTTTTCAGTCCCTACAAAATTCTTCCAATAGCTCAAGATATCAAATATTTAGGGATTTTTTTCTTATTTTATCATGGAATTATATGTTGTGTGTACTCATTAGAATCACTTCATTGAGGCAATTCTAATGAGTACACTTAACATACAATCACTGTAGAAAATCGAAAAGATTTCCCTAAAATTATCGCTATTTGGTTCCTGAACTGGTGCCATGATTAACCCTCAGTGGCTCAAACGAATTTCCATGGTCCCAAAGATGTTTGAGCCATTGAAGTTCAACTGCATTTTCCACCATAATTTCAATGGATACAACTTTTGTGATTTCCTATTGGCTTTTCTGCACACCAAGCCCCTTCTGAAATGTGGATCTACACTAAAAGGGGGAGCAAATTCTTTCCATTTAGAGTAGACTCACTAAGATTTTGAAAATGAGAGTCCCAAAGCCACTTCCTTCAAAAACAAGCTAGGAGTTCCAGAATACAATTTTGCTAACTTTCCCAGAAAAGTAGGAGCCCCTACTAAAAGTCTAGACACCATATCTGCTGTTCGTGAGGACCATGCCCTTTTCAGAAGAAACAAAGCAAATTCTTTCTTTTTAGAGTAAACCCTTTTTCTAATATGCACATAGTATCTATAAAAGCTGCACTGCAAGATGTCAGTCCCACAAATTAAGCATACTAGTTATCTGAAAGCAGACTTTCACATGTCCCTTCTTTCCCTTTTCTTAACTGCAGACACAGAAAAAAGAAATCAGAGATATGTGTGGATACAAAACTGTTACAAAGAATTTCTTAAAGAATATTTTGTGAACATTCTTCTATAATTTTTTATATACTATAATAAGTACAATGTAGTAGTGGTCATGGTACCCAAGCTGTAATGCAAACTCATAAATCCGTAAACGAATGACAAACTAGACAAAGTGCCCAGTGGGGCACGTATACCCCCGACCAGCGCTACCGCCAGTTTTTAACGAGCACAAAATATGTAGCTTTGACTCTGGAGATGGCAGGATGGATGAATTCCATGCTGATAGCTATATCCCCTAAACCTCTCGGTAGGAGGATAACGAAATTCAAGAAAGGGTCTTGATGGTATAGCTATATAAACTTAGATGCAATTTTTTTTACTTTTATATGAACTTTCTAAGTCTGTGACCTTGATCTGAAGGTCATACCCCATATCTACCAACATGTCAAATATAAATGAAATTTCTCAAAGGTTCTTGATGGTATAGCTATATAAACTTAAACACAAAAAACTTTGACTTTTTTATGAAAATTCTAAGTCTATGACCTTGACCCCAAGGTCACCCCTGGGGTGGGGATGGTGCTAATAAAAACTTTAGACCTATATCTACCATCATGCCAAATATGAATGAAATCCATGAAAAATGAACAAAGTATGAACAAATAATGCTTCAAAGGACGGACGGACGGACAGACAAAAAGATTTCTTTCTGATAGCTATATCCGCTCAACCTTTCAGTTAAGGGATAATGAAATTTAATAAAAGGTTTTGATGATATGGCTATATAAACTTAAACGCAAAAATTTTTACTTTTATATGAAAATTCTAAGTTCGTGACCTTGACCTCGGTCACACCTGGGGTGGGGATCATGCGGAGTAAGACACTAGGCCGATATCTACCAACATGTAAAATATAAATGAAATTCCTCAAGGTCTTGATGATATAGCTATCTAAACTTAAACACAAAAAACTTTGACTTTTTTATGAAAATTCTAAGTCTGTGACTTTGACCCCAAGGTCACCCCCGGGGAGGGGATGGTGCTTATAAAAACTTAAGACCTATATATACCATCATGCCAAATATGAATGAAAACCATCAAAGGGTCTTCAAAATATGAGTTCTTATAAACTTTAACGCAAAAACTTTTCCCTAAGACAAAAATAAAGTATGAATGAATAATACTTCAACGGACTGACGGACAGATGAACAGATTCCTTGCTGATAGCTATATCAGCTCAACTTTCAGTTAGGGGATAATGAAATTTAATAAAAGGTCTTGATGATATGGCTATATAAACTTAAACACAAATTTTTTTACTTTTATATGAAAATTCTAAGTTCGTGACCTTGACCTCAGTCACATCCAGGGTGGGGATCATGCGGAGTAAGATGCTAGGCCGATATCTACCAACATGTCAAATATAAATGAAATTCCTCAAGGGTCTTGATGATATAGCTATTTAAACTTAAACACAAAAAACTTTGACTTTTTTAATGAAAATTCTAAGTCTGTGACCTTGACCCAAGGTCACGCCCGGGGTGGGGATGGTGCTGATAAAAACTTAAGACCTATATCTACCATCATGCCAAATATGAACGAAATCCATTAAAGGGTCTTCAAAATATGAGGTCTTATATACTTTAACACAAAAACTTTGACCCTGTGACTTTTTTACAAAACTTCTAAGTCCGTGACCTTGACCCCAAGGTCACCCCCGGAGTGGGGATGGTGCTAATAAAAATTTTAGACCTATATCTTCAATCATGCCCAATATGAACTAAATCCATCAAAGGGTCTTCAAAATATGAGGTCTTATAAACTTTAACACAAAAACTTTGACCCTGTGACTTTTTTACAAAACTTCTAAGTACGTGATCTTGACCCCAAGGCCCACCCCGGGGTGGGGATGGTGCTAATAAAAATTTTAGACCTATATCTACCATCATGCCAAATATGAACTAAATCCATCAAAGGGTCTTCAAAATATGAGGTCTTATAAACTTTAACGCAAACACTTTGACCCTGTGACGGAAAGACGAACGAACGAACATATGAACGAACGAAGGTACGTACGAACGAACGGACGAACGGAAAAGCGAAAACTATATACCCCCACATACTTCGTATGTTGGGGGTATAATCAGAATGTTCAGACCAACAGACAAGGACCCCAGAATAAAGGGTGTAATCAGGTGTCCGCGGATAGTAAGCATTACTTGGTATGCAAGCTTCACCCACCATGCTCATAGGCCTGAAAAAAGGAAATGTAGGTAGAAACGCAAGTCCAGGATTTTGGAAGTCTACTTATGGCTTGTCATTGCCAAAAACATCAGAAACAATTCTGAAAACTGCCACATTGTAGGGATTGACCAGATCATGATGTCTCCCATAGAACGTTTTAAGTGTTGCTACCAGTTTGGTTTTTTGATACCCCTGGCTCAACAACATTGTAGTGAGCACTTTCCCACGCTCCATGAAGTCCTGATAATTTGAACAGGCTCTGGCATAACAGATTAACTGTGAAATGTAAATACCCTATGCTGATGCAGAAGGGATATTACTGCTCAGGACTGGTAAGTTAACAATGGGAAAATTGAAGTCATCCCATTTGTCATAAAGCCTAGTAGTAAGTTTTCCATTGTCAATGTAGGGATAAAAATCCAAGTATGAGGAGGAGTCTGCAGTCTCTGTTGTTTCCTTTATTTCAAGTTCACGTAGATAGATGAATTCCAAATACTCTACAAATTTTGTGCTTTTCTGAGAATATATATTATCTATATATCTGTAGGTAATAACCCTATGTATTGGGTCACATAGGCCTTTGCAAACAATAAAGACCCAGATCAGATGCCGCAGAATGAGGTATAAGATAAGAGGTAGTAGAAGGGACTATTCCAAATTTTAGGACAAGTATGGTAAGTAGATAATGTGTCCCAATATTTAAGCTAAATACGGACCTCATAGCATTAGTTAAGGCGCTTTGTTCAATCCAAAAGTATTGATATTTTTCTTATTTCTCTATGAAAACATATGTTGTGGGTACTCATTAGAAGCGCCTCCATGAGGAGCTTCTAATGAGTACCCACAGCATATGTTTTCGTGGAGAAATAAGAAAAATATTTACCGGATACACTCCCTTATCTAGACCTATGTACGGTACTGCCATAAAATTGTATTGTGTGTACCCCTCTGAAGCAACAAGGGTCTCTAATGATTACACACAATAATTATATGTTTTTACAGTGACTAGAGAAAATTATCCCAGATAACATACTCTTCTACTGAGTTTTCTTCTTATTTCTCCAAAAAACATTTGTTCAGTATTTTTAGGAACTGACAGTCTAATTTTCTTCACTGCTGTCACATACATTGTTGTACTCTGTATACTGAAGTTGAAGCAAGACTTATGACTACACTGATGCAGCTAATCAGAAAAGGTTAAAGAGACCTTAACCCTTAAAATGCCAAGAAAAACTGCATCTGAAAATGCCGTCTGTTTATGTCGTTCTGCTGAATATTCTTGCAAACTTTTAAAACCTATTTTTGCATACCGGCAAACAGTGTGGACCCAGATCAGACTGCTCCTACAGGAGCAGTCTGATCTTGGTCCACACTGTTTGCAAAAATGACTTTTAAAATCACAAGCAGATGACAAAGCAGACGACAATTGTTGTGACTGGCGCTTTAAGGGTTAAGACTATAACTGAACTTCTCCAAATAGAAATTAACTTTTATAACATATATGACCAGAAGGCACATACATGCAGACAAATCAGGCTCTATTTTGTTCACGCAATGATTTTTGCCGTCTAACATTATCTAAGCAGCCAGTGTTGACTGACAGATACTTTGATCTGAATCTATGCCATACGGCCATTTCGAGGAGAAATATTCTCCTGGATAAATGTTCAGCCAGAACCATGTCATACAGACCAGAATAAAACAAGACAAATTAAGAATTCTGATATAAACTAGTCAGCATTGAAAGAAGTTAACCAACCTTGTACATTGCATATGTGAGGAAGTCTAGAACAATAACTGGTGAGACTGTCTTGTTCACCTCCTGAACAGATCTGTCATAGGATTCCTGCATCCACATGATCGTGTGATAGAAATCTGTGTTTAAGTAGGCCTGTCTTCCAACCTCAAAACATTCTCCAGCTACAAGACCAGCAACAAATCAGAAACGGTACCCAACCACCATCTCATGAACAGCATGTCACATGCTATCTACAGCTGTTCTGATTGGATGGTTCTGATCATAAGTTTCATGCAGATGCAATCAGGTAAATTTGTGCACGAGGTTCATGCTTTGGCCAAAACAGCAGTGGGGTGTGTTATTACACTAAGGGATAAGAGTAAAGGAAAGAAGCAAATTGCTAACAACAGGGGGAAGATGCAATTCAAAGAAGCAACAGAATCATGCTAGAATGCAAGTAAAAAGCCTTCTAGGTGGCTTGTACTATCAACAACTATTCTTATATATAACATCTCTAAAACCGCTCCTGTAAAGTCTTCTTGTAAACACTTTAGGAAGAGAAAATCTTTATAGGAGGTTCATCAGATAAAGATAGTTCTCAGAAGATAATCATGATCATTTTTGCACCAAAGCATTATTGGTACTCAATGAAGCAATTCTAATGCATACCATAACAAACATTTTGGTGCAAATGTTTGCAGTAAATTAAGGTATGCATTTTTCAACATCTGCAAAACAGTACAAAGTTATAATAGCACAATTCATTTCAATACAGGAATAATAATAAACTTGTAAAATTGAAAAAATAATTAACCCCATGAACATAAAAAACATGTACAATTAAAGTAAGCATACACTTTACAGTAAGTAAAACAATACTGGTATTTTACAAAGCTTTAGTACACGACTTTTCAACCAATAGTAATGCCGTATGTCATATTTCTCTACAAAAACCTGTATTGTTACCCAAAATATATATTTTCACATTATTATTAATTGGGAAATTCCTCTTCATAGCTCTGTCATGATAAGGCTTTTTTTTTTTCAAATAAAACAAAATTACATGTATATTTTTTTTCTTATTTTTCCATGAAGACATATGATGTGGGTGCATTTTCACCCATAATATGCTTTCATAAAGAAATAAAAAAAATGTGATCTGATATCCCCTTATCAAGAGCTATATCTCAGTTGTTCAAAACTAACGATGTCGTTAGTTAACAATTCGTTAAAATTTGCATCGAGTGATACGCAAATATTCTGAAATTTTTTGCTGAAAAAATGTACTCACATTTTTTCAGCAAAAAATATCAGAATATTGTATATTGAATCTGCTAAAACAGTTAATGAAATGACCCTTAACGAGCTCGTTAAGCTAACGATGCTTTGAACAACTGGGCCCTGTTATTTAGAACCAGTAGTAACATTACCATATAAGATGAGAAGGCAAGATAGTCTAGAATAGAAGCAGTATCTACAACTGGGTCCTCCTCCTCTCTATTCTTTATAAGAGCTTCTTCCATCCACATGATTGTGTGATAGTGATCTTCATCATTGTATGACAGTCTACCAAGTTCAAAACAGTCCTCAGCTAAACATGCAGAACAATGACATGCTGTTAGTAAGTGAAAGTGCTCAAAGATCCACATAAGATGCTTGTTTAAATCAAAAGTATTGTTATTTCTCTTATTCTCCATGGAAATGTATGTTGTGGGTACTCAATTAGAAGCACCTCCTGGAGGCCCTTCTAATGAATACCAACAACATATGTTTTTGAGGAAAAACCAGAGAAATACTATGTGGATCTATGTAGATACAGTAAATGTCCTAAAATTTCAAACACCAAATGGTCTGACAAAATGACATATGCATACAGTGCAGGACAAGATCAGACTGCTCCTGAAGGAGCAGTCTGATCAGGGTCTACACTGTTTGCCATTCCACTGAGTATTTTAAGAAAGAACTACATAAAAAGCAAATTTTAGGCCAAATAAAAGCACCGTAAGCATAATACCCCGCCACAGCAATTATTTGTTTATGTATTAAAGTTATCGTTGCAAAAATGTCTGGAAAGAAAATGACGGAGGGACAGATAACAATCCTAAACCAGATCTTGATAATATCAATGGACAGATAACAATCCTAAACCAGATCTTGATAGTATCAATGCATATAGCAAGTTTGGTTAAAAGGCCTTGTTATTTACTCAAGTTATCATCCAGAAACGAAAATATGGGTGTGTCTCGGGCAGAAATTTGCCCATTAGCAATCCCAAACCAGATGTCCACAATATCAATGCACATACCAAGTTTAGTGAAAATCCATTGCTCAAGTTATCATCTGGAAATGAAAAATGGACTGACAGACGTACGACAGATGGATGGACAGACACACGGACGTCCAATGTAAAACCATAATACCCCACCACTATTGTGTGGCGGGGTATAAAAAGTATAAATAAAGTGTTCGAAATTTTAGTACATTACCGTAAGAGAAACCAACAATTGAATTTTTTCATATTTCTCCATAAAAAATGTGGGTACCCATTAGAAGTGCCCTGGTGAGGTGCTTTCAATGAGTACCCATAAAATAACATGTTTGCAAGGAGAAATACAAAAAACAATTTTCTGGATTTTCTCTTATCATGAGCTATGGAAGGATTCTACAGAGCTACACACAGGCTTTTACATTAGAAAGGCATCCTGTGCAAAGTTCTTCAAAGCACTGTTACCTTAACCCACTTATGCTGAGTGGACTCTTCTACCTTAAATCTCTGGACAGGTCCATTTCCTAAGGGGTGTCTGGTTAGTTTTATTATCATGTTTTGTAGAAGTTTCTGAACTTAATGCAAACAGTGTCGACCCTGATCAGAAGCCACATTCTGCAGCATCTGATCTGGGTCTACACTATTTGCAAATGTCCCTTTTATGGGCTGCTAGGCATAAATGGGTTTACAAACTTGTTCAGCTACATGTAGCTTTGGACAATATATTTTTCTATTTTATTTTTTTTTTTCAAAGTACAGTCGACTCTCGTTATCTCGAATTCCAAGGGACTCTCTGAAATGCTTCGAGATATCCGTAGTTCGACATATCAGGTTTGCAGAATTGAGGAAAAAATAATTTGATTAACCACATTTAACAAACTGATAGGTAATTGGACTTTTGAAGTTAGAGATATATTGAAAATATTGTGGAAAAGAGGAGAAATTGCTCCTTTGGAGCAATTTCTCCTCTTTTCTACAATATTTTCCATCTGTTGTTAGGTTTTCATGTATAGGCAGGGACCAGATTTTCACTTCGAGATAAGCGGTTATTCGAGATAAGCGAGGTCGAGATAACGAGAGTCAACTGTACAGCCATTGGATTTTTTCTTATTTCTGGATTAAAACAACATATGTTGTGAGCAAGAGAAAGTTCTAATGAGCACATTTTTATTGGTGAAATAAGAAAACATTTATCTGGTTATATCTCTTATCTAGAGCTATGATTTCACATGACAACTTTTAAATAAACTAGCATTTTTATAAGAAAATAATAATTTTACTTACATTTGTAACTTAATAAGGAGGAGCACTGGGTGATAATTCTGTGATTTTTTTCCAATTTCTCCTCAGAAACACATGTTGCAGGCACTCATTAGAAGTGCAAACTTGAGTACCAACAGCATATGTTTCCATCCATGGAGAATTTTCTGTATTACAAGCATTACTTTTGCAGGCTCAAAAGTGAAATATTAGGCAGGTTAGATATTAGTATAAAGCAAATTTTTTTCATGCCAACTGACACGTCAAGACCACAGCTCTACGTAAGATGAGTATCAGGTAAACATTTTTATTTCTTCACGAAAATATATTGTGGGTACTCATTAGAGGTGCCTTAACAAGGCACTTTTAATGAGTGTCCACAACATATGTTCTCATGGAGCATTAAGAAAAAATATCAATACTTTTCAGTTGAAAAAAAATACATCTTATCTAGAGCTATGAAGTTAATCTAATTTATGATGATAATCCAAAAATCTTCTAAGATCTCAAAAGTGAGATGTTTTTAATTACATGCAAGTCCTAGAACTGAAACAGATCCAGGGTAGCATGGCCTGTGGGAAAACTAAACTAAAATATTTTTTATCTTAAACATAATTAGACAAACAATTTACATAAAATCTTGCTATTAAAACTACTCTGGTATTAAGAGAAGCTTTAGCCAGTCCAAAATGGGTTCTTTCTTATTATTCTGTACTTACCGTATTAATCCGCCTATAAGACGGGGATTTTTCCAAAAAAAAAGCCCCCAAAAATCCAGACCCGTCTTATAATCGAGGTCTTTAGCCATATCGGTATTTTCGGCAAAGTCCGGTGGTGCCACGTGGTCACGGAAAATGCCGATCTTCGAAACCGGTAGAAGGATATAATGTTTACCTTCGTCCCTTGATAGAAATAGCAGCAAGGTAATTTTTTAGGTGAAGTACCGAATTTTTCTGTGTATTACTCGCACCCGTGTATAACACGCACTGAATATTTGCTAAATAGTTTTGAAATAAAAAAAAAAGATGTTCCTATGTAAAACACAAAGAATTTATCCGTGCATTATTTACTAAGTTACCAGATACTAAGTGTGTCAAATTTCACTAGGATTGAGGTGAAAATGGCCGAATTCGGAAGGTTTAGAGTAGAAACAGGCCGAATTTACGATAATGCTAACTGAATTTTCATTGTGCAGCTCTGTTACCATGGGCCTCAGGCAACTTGATGTAGTGTAGGCAGTTCTTTGCTTCCCCACTGTAGACGCTATGACAATAAAAATGTAGTTATTTCTTTTGTGTTCTCATAATTAACACCTTCTTTGTGTCACTTTGTGTCACTTTCTTAACTGAGACATGAAATTATCAACTCAGTGCCTCAGGGCAATGCAAACAACAACTTAAGTCGTAGTTGTCATTCTGACTGCCAATTAAACAATTAAGTGCACAGATGTATGCTGGTAGTTTTTTTTTCTTTATCATAAACATTGTTTATTTCAAACAATTTTTTTGGTAAGTTGGAAGAAAAGTTTAAAAAAAAAAAAAAAAGATAAACATATGGTAAGAAAATAAAAGATAAAATGCAAATGACCGATCTATCTACCTCAAAAGCCCAGTTGGTTTTGTTTATTATCAATAATTTTAATAATTGAAAAAAATTAAATACTTTTTTATTTTTTCAATGTATGATCGTTTGTGCCAATATTTATGTTCTACCAAATTTATTTCCTATTTTGAACTACAATAAATCAGTTGTGCAGGCTGATTTATTCAAGTTACGGTGTGAGACTTGTCAAAGTTTGGTAATCAATACAGATTCATATGCATATGCCTGTTTGAGTAGTTTCCCTTTGAAGAGATCACATGATCAGCAAAATAAAAAAGCGTAAACAAAAAGAGCATGGACATGAAAAGGATATCAAATTACTGCAAATCAGATGGAGTTGCTTGTTTTGAGCTGACAGAACCATGGTATGGGCGAGATAGGTATAAAAAATCATGAATATCTCATAGCAATCATTCAATTTCGCATTTTTAACGGGCGATCGTGAATGTCATGAGTTTTCGCGACCGATTATCTTGGCGATTTCTGTCCCGATTTTGGTGTTCCTATAAATAATACACATCGGATTTTTATAAACGTTTTCTGGGTAAATAAGGTGCGTGTTATACACAGTTAAATACGGTATGCATGCTTGTTAGTGGTGTTGGAAGTTTTTTTAATTGTACTTTAGGAATTTCTGAGTGGCAGGGAATATCTCCGACAGGCGACTTTTTTAACCCGTCTTATAATTAAGTAAAAGCAAAATCCTGCCTGGGAAGGGCCCAAAAACAGCCCCCGTCTTATAAACAAATCGTCTTATAGGCGGATTAATACGGTAATATTAAGACCACCCCACTAAGGCCACTTTTAGGCAGTTCAAAGATGATCTCAATAACAGAATTTTACGGCACATGTACATAGACTTTTATCTCTTTCCCCACTAGTGGCGACATCTGCTGAAACCTTTGCAAACAGTTTGGACCCAGATCGGGCCCGACAAAATGTCGGGCCTGATCTGGATATAAACCATTTGACACTCTGATGGTATTCCTGAAAGACTTTTTTGATACAGTTAATTTTTTAAAAAAAAATTCATGGACGACAAAAAAAGCATGTAAATTACCCAGCATGCAAAGAGTCAAAGAAGTATTTAAAGGGAATGGATACACTTTCAATGGAGGTAATTCAGTCTAAATTGTTTATGCCACTTCTAACAAGGGACACAACTTTTGTGACATCCTGTTTGCTTTCCTGCAAAACAAGCCCTTTTTGAAAACATTTCTACACTAAAACTGTTTTAGGAAAGAATTTGCTCTTTTCATTTAGAGTATGGTAAATGTCCTAAAAATTTGAACACTAAAGCGTCTGACAAAATGACATATGCAAACAGTGAAGACCCTGATCAGACTGCTCCTGAGGGAGAAGTCTGATCAGGGTCTACATTGTTTGCTATTCCACTAAATATTTAAAGAAACTGCTGCATAAAAAGCAAAATTTAAGCCAAAAGAGTATGGAATAAAGTGTTCGAAATTTTAGGAAATTTACCGTAGCTCCCTTTTCAGAAGGGAAGCTAAACAAGTTTGACTGAGATATATCCCTTGAAAATGTATCTCTATTCCACTTCAATTATCAACATCTGGAGCCAGTATGACCTTAAAGATACCAACCAGCAATAAAATTTAACCAAAAAAAAAAAAAAGCAATAAAAAAAAAAAACAAACAAAAAAAACTCAAAAAAGGTCGGGGCAAATTTCCATTAAAGGAAGATAAGGTTGGGGCAAATTTCCAGTGCCACTATAAAGTTCACAAACTATTATTATCACAATTATGCTCCTGAATATATAATAAATTATCATCTTCAAATGAATAGCATTCTTTTAATGGTTAAAAAACAATTACTATATTTGGTCTTGTGACGAACAAAAAGGATATTCTTTTGACTGGTAAAGCCACTTATGAGCATACCATTTTAGGAGTGTATCTGTAGTGTTCCCCACTCTTGAGAACACACAATCAATATCACGCAAAAATGGGCCTTTGAAATATACAAGCAAAAAGGCCTTTGTCAGTCTGTGCATCCCAAGTCTTTGAATTTGAGTTTTACAGCCCAGTCAACACTGTTATGGTCATGTGGAGCAGGTCGATTAAACTACTCACACATTTCATGGGCATGCTTTGTCCTCTAAATGATTAACCAATATTTGTGCACATACTTTCGCCAGTGATGACAACTGCCCTTCTTGAAACAGCGGAAATAAAGGGAGAAAATGACTGTGATTTCATGATCGATCTTCACGGAAGTTATATGGCCGAGCAAAGATTTGAACTTACAACCCCTGGATCTGCAGTCAGATGTGCTACCAACTGTTTTACAGAGCCCAGTACATCCCAAGTCTCACTCAGCATTCAGTTCAGACTTCAAGATAAGACGGATATACAGATAAATAATTATCTTATTTTTTCAATAACACATATATTTGGGTACTCATTAGAGGCATTTCTAATGAGAAACCACAACATATGTTTTCATGGAAAAAGAAGAGAAACATTTGAGCCAGCGCATGACAAAACCTACAAAATGGCATGTGCGCCCAGCAAAGACTCAGATCAGCCTGGACATCTGCCCAGTCTGATCAGACTCTTCGCTGTCCACATGAAAAAAGCTTGGGTCCTGAGCTACCCACTAAGCGCACAGCAAAGACTCTGATCAGACTGGGCAGATGATTTTGTAAGTGTTGTCATGTGCTGGCTCATTTATTGGATACCGTCTCTTATCTGGAGCTATGTCATGGCATGAGCGATCAGAATCGACCTTCTCCGGGTGTTCTAAGGATAGCCACGGTTCCAAAGACTCCTCAGATGGACAGAGAAGATGAATCAGACAACGCATATTCACCAGAGGATCCCAGTCTTTGCATAGCACATGTCATATGGTACATTTTCTAACCCTGCAGCTCATTTACACACATTTTCTCTTTTAACGCTTAGCATGCTTGGTAAAAATTTCAGCAGAGGACAATTAGAAATACTTGTATTATTTTTCCAAGAAAATAGGATTTAACATATCTTATAATCCCAGAAAATGGATTTGACACTGCATGAAATGTCAAAACATTTTCTGAAGGAAAAAAAAAAAATAAATATGTTGCCTGCTGAATTTGTCAAGGGAGTGGTATAAGTTAGGCAGATTTATTCTGACTTTTTTATTTAGCGTTTTTAAAATGCTTAGTATGCTTATCAAAAAAAAATTAACAGATGACAAGAGTGATATTTTTCTTGGATATTTCATGTGAATTGTCACCATAGGAGACAATCCACAGAAATGGCAAGACCTAGTTTCACTGGGATAAAATACGAAGATATTTTAAAATGGTGTCTGCAGCAACTTTAATTTAGCCCCAGCAGGCAAATAACATCAAAACAAGAATTCCGCGGAAGGCGTCATCGCACCTGCTGGCGCAAAAGACACAGGAGCCACAATCAGAATGTGGTTATTAAATAAGTTTATTTCATTCTTAGCAGTGCTTACTTGGGAAACTGGGTTGAAAAAAATGTAGACAAAGTGCCTAGTGGGGCACATATATTCCAGGCCAGTCCCATTCCTCTAATGGCTATATCTTCAGCACTGACTTTTCGTATCATACAGCCCAATGATAATGGAATGTTGACATAAAATGTGTAAAGTCACTGGAGCATGAAATATATAGGTCAAGGTCACGGGTCAAGGTACCTGCTAATTCAGTACATCAAGGAGAAGCACAATGCAAGGTATGGTGGTTTAGGCCTTATAGTTGAGGAGTTATCAAACATCAACGTAAAATGTGTCAAATATAGGTCAAGGTCACTGGGTCAAGGTACCTGCCAAGCCAGTGCTATGAGGTGAAGCACTATGCAAGGTTTAGTGGTTGTAGGTCTTATATTTGAGAAGATACCGAACATCAATATAAAATGTATCAAAGTCACTGGAGTGCACAATGTAGGTCAAGGTCACCAGGTCAAGGTACCTGTCGAGTCAGTACATCGAGAAGAAGTGCTATATAAGGTTTGGTGGTTGAAGGCCTTACAGTTGAGGACATATGGAAGGGTGACGTAAAAGGTGTAAAAGTCAATGGAGCGTGAAATATAGGTCAAGGTCACCCAGTCAAGGTACCTGCAGAGTCCGTACATTGAGGAGAAGCAATGTGCAAGGTTTGATGGTTGTAGGCCTTATAGTTGAGGAGATATTGAACGTTTACGTAAAATGTGTAAAAGGCACTGGAGCGCAAAATATAGTTCAAGGTCACCGGGTCAAGATACCTGCCAAGTCAGTAGGAGAAGCATTATGCAAGGTTTGGTGGCTAGAGGACTTACACTTGAGGAGATCTGGAACGTTGACGTAAAGTATGTCAAAGTCACTGCAGCCAAAATATAGGTCAAGGTCACCAGGTCAAGGTATCTGCTAAGTCAGTACATTGAGGAGAAGCACTTTGCAAGGTTTGATGGTTGTAAGCCTTATAGTTGAGGAGATATCGAACGTCGACGCAAAATATGTCAAAGTCACTGGAGCGCAAAATATAGGTCAAGGTCACCGGGTCAAAGTACCTGCCAAGTCTGTACATCTAGGAGAAGCACTATGCAAGGTTTGGTAGTTGTACGCCTTATAGTTGAGAAGAACTGGAACGTCAACATAAATTGTGTCAAAGTCAATGGAGCGCAAAATATAGGTCAAAGTCACTGGGTCAACATATCTGCCAAGTCAGGAGGTCAGGGAGATGTGTCATGCAAGGTATGATGGTTGTTGTAGAATTGTAGTTGATTAGAATACTAACTTTGACGTAAATTTCGAACTTTGACATAACAGAACTGTTAAGAGACAGACGGACGGATGAACGGACAGACGAATGGAAAAGCGGGCACCTATGTCGCAAAGTCAGGAGGTCAGGGAAATATTTCATACAAGGTTTGATGGTTGTTTAGTCTTGTAGTTGATTAGAATACTAACTTTGACATAAATGTCGAACTTCGACATAACAGAACTGTTAAGAGACAGACGGACAGACGAACGAACAGACAGACGAATGGAAAAGTGGGCACCTATGTCGCAAAGTCAGGAGGTCAGGGAGATGTTTCATGCAAGGTTTGATGGTTGTTTAGTCTTGTAGTTGATTAAAATACTAACTTTGACATAAATGTCGAACTTCGACATAAATGTTGACAGACGGACGGACGGACGAATGGACAGACATACGGAAAAGCAGACGCCTCTGTTGCAAAGTCAGGAGGTCAGGGAGATGCTTCATGCAAGGTTTGATGGTTGTTTAGTCTTGTAGTTGATTAGAATACTAACTTGACACGACTGTCGAACGTCGACATAAATGTTGACAGACGGACGGACGGACGGACAGAAAATTGGACGCCTATATCGCACCCTGCTACAAGCAGGTGCGATAATGACGTCGTATCAACGTCGATGCGACATGATCATGTCGCAACGACGTTGATACGACGTCATTTTAACGTTGTGTGCCCACTGGGGCATTTTAGGCATTTATTTCAACAATTATTTTGCTAACAATTAAGCCCACTTAATACACAGAAGGTGAATCTAGGTGGAAAAATGTGTGACTGACATATTTATTTTCTATAAAACAAAACCTGTTATTTTATTTCTTTAGACTCAGTAGCCTTTAGGAGATGATTCACATGTTATGTCAAGCTCTGTCATCACAAAAATGTCAGGAAAATGTTCAGAAAATACTGAAATCCAGCATGTTAAGGATATTGAGGACAGAGTACAACCCTTTACCTGTGAGTTCAGAGGAAGTCACCCCACCCACACTTCCAGCAGCAATGTCTGAGGTGTCCAATTTATACACATCTTGTAGACGTAGCAAGGCATTCACTGACCCCTGCAAATCCTCGTATGTTGGTAGATACTTTTTCAGTGTGTCCACTTTTCCTACCAGCTCTGTGAAAGAAAGAAGCATGAGAAAGGAATTAAAACCATCTTATGGTAAATGTCCTAAAATTTCAAACACTTTTTCCGCACTACTTTTGCCTAAATTTTGCTTTTTATGCAGCAGTTTCTTAAAATACAAGTACTTAATGGAATGGCAAGCAGTGTAGACCCTGATCAGACTGCTCCTAGTCTGATCTGGGTCTGCACTGTTTGCATGTCATTTTGTCAAACACTTTGGTGTTCGAAACTTTAGGACATTTACCGTATATTAATATCCAAATAGCTCAAAATGAGATGCATTTATTATAAATATTTACTACATAAAAACTGAGTACTCATCAGAAGTGCCTTGGTGAGGGCCCAAAACATAAGTTTTTGGCTGTAAAATCTGACAATAATTCTAGGGTGAATTTCTTCACTCTCAATAAAGCTGTATGCAGTGAGAACTCATTAGAGAATGACCTCACCAAGGCAATTCTAATGAGTATCCAGAGTATATTATTATCCCTGAATAGCACCAAATACTCTTCAAATAAGAACAAAAATTGGAGCCTCGGTTTCATAATGAGCAAACAGTGCAGACCACCGTAAGACAATGTGGGACATGTCTATACAGTAGGCCATTCATCCAGCAGGTTTCAGACACAACAACATGTGCATTATATCAAAATCATTTTTTTTTCAAATTTAGGACAAGTATGGTAAGGAGTTAAGATGTCTCTATATTCTGAGTAAATACGGCATTAAGTTTCAGGAGTTGTTAAGGAAGAGTATTTGATGATAATTCTGGGATAATTTCCCAGAGTGTTCCATAAAAACATATGGTGTGGGTACCCATTAGAAGTATCTTGCTGAGGTACTTCTAATAAATACCCACAACTTAAGTTTTTTTATGGAGAAATATCACTAAATACAAAGAACAAGACACCTGTAATTGTGGTAACATTGGGGATAACATACCATCTTTGCTGTTGTTCTTTAATACATGATCTATGTCTCTGTCCCAGTCCAGAGTAAAATGCTTCACAAATAAGTAGGCATTCACCGGGTTGCCGAGGTAAACATGGGTGTTCTCCAGGGCTGCGCTGCTGTGGGTCTCAAACTCATTGGCAATGCTGAAAATATACAATGATCTGTAAGAGGTGGCATCCTACTAATATTTTTTCTTATTTCTACACAAAAACATGTTATGGGTACTCATCAGAAGTGCCTCGGTGAGGCACTTCGGATGAGTACCCACAGCATGTTTCCATGGCAAAATAAGAAAAGTATCAGCACTTTTCAGTTGAAAAAAAGAGCCTTTTTTCTGGAGCTATGCATATGTAAACTGTCCTAAAATTCTTTACACCAACTTTTTTCACAAAATGGCACATGCAAAATACAGCAGACACCCTGATGGAGCAGTCTGACCAAGGTCTACTCTGTTTGCCATTCCTCCTAACAAAAGCATTAACTCTTCTGGTGCCAAATTTCAGACAACAGTTGTCGTCTGCTGCTTTTTCTTTTTTTTTTTTTAAAAAAATATCGCTTCAAATGAAATTTATATGTAAAGTTGGAAGAATGAATGTCAAATACACATGTAGCATAGATCCAGATGAGATGGCTCATTATGCGCTGTCTCATCTGGATATATGCTGTTTGCAAAAGCCTATTATTATGCCTGTGGCAGTGAAAGAGTTAAAGAAGTAAGGAATAATGCTTCCAAAATTTTAAGGTACATGTAGTTACGGTAAGTTGACCATCAGAATTCCTCAAGGAAAATAAGATGCGGTGATCATTTAAGTGACAACTTTGCTCAAAATTCAATTTGATGAAAATCTTTATTAAACTGCATTAATTTAGCATTTTTACATTTACATGGGATTTTAACCCTTGTCCTGTTGAACCTGGATATATCCTGCCTTTGCAAACAGTGTAGATCAAGATCAGTTGGCTTGACTGGATCTGCACTGTTTGTCATCTAGTATGTGAATTTGTATGAATATTCTGGATCAAGTAATCTGACTGGCTGAAAATTAGAAGTGGGTGTGGTATCTTAATTTATTTAGCAGGACAAGGATTAATCAATCAGATTGTTCACACTGTCTTCTAGACTTGGCATCCATTGCCGGCAGCTTTAACCCTTAAAACGCCAAGAAAACCTGCACCTGAAAATGTCATCTGTTTATGTCGTCTGCTGAATATTCTTGTAAACTTTTCAAACCTATTTTTGCATACAGGCAAACAGTGTGGACCCAGATCAGACTCAAGGAGCAGTCTGATCTGGGTCCACACTGTTTGCAGAAATGACCTTTAAACTCACAAGCAGATGACAATTGTTGTGATAGGCAGTTTAAGGGTTAACAAAAAAATTCTAAGTCGATTATACCCCATAAAAAAGTTCTCTGGTGTAATAAACATATATAAAAAATCTTCATGCAAACTCAAACACCTCCAAACATCTGCTAGGCACATACATGCAGGGCCTGACAAATCCATTGCCCAGTTGCCCGGGACAAGTCCAAATTTTGGATGGGCAAGTAATTTTTTATTTGGCTTGCCCAGAAAAATGTATAGAATGTAATTCCGAGCCATTTTTAAAATGCTGTGGAATGTCGGGCAAGTAGCTGAAACTTGGATTTGTCAGGCCCTGTACATGTAAAAACTAACTTTTCTAGCTCAGAAGACAAATGGGATATATTTTTCTTCATTCGCCCCTGAAATAAGTTAGGAAATGCCAAGTGCATAGGATTAAATGTAATGGTTGGTAAGGTTGTGTTAAGGGGCTGCTGTACTTGCAGTAGGTGGAAGTGGGGAGGGTATGTTAGCAGTTCTTCTGTTTCTGCACCTTCATTCACTTCTTCCTTATTTCTCTATTTCTTTATTTCATCTCTTTTACTAGATTTTTTATCACTTCTCTGAGAGATGACACAAAACAACCCACAAGGATTGATATGTTATTATCCCTTGTCATGCTGAATAAATTAAGATGCCATGCCCACCTAAGTTTCAGCCAATCAGATTACTTGATCTAGGTTGTTGATACAAATTCACATACTAAATGATAAATAGTGCAGATCCAGATCAGAAGCCAACTGATCTGGATCTACACAGTTTGTAAAGACAGGATATATCTGAGATCAGCAGGACAAGCATTAAACAAGAGCTGTTCTGCTGCAGCCATTCTTTTATAGTTTATTTTAAGTAAACAGATCAGGTTTTATGAATGATGTTAACAGTGTCTTTATACATTAATAAAAAGATAATTAAATCGGAAATTTGCTGTCTAGAAAGGGTAATATATCCGAATTGGAAGACATAAAAGGACATTAAGCTGTGATCAATATTGTCTTGAGAAACGGGCTGGTAGGATCAGAGCGGATTTGTTTCTACAAATGGCTTCTTCATTGTGGAGCTTGGAAATGATAAAACTGCATCTTGGGTGACAAAAAAGAATGATCCATAACAGATAAACAATTTCATAGCACTTTCTTTTTATTTCCCATGTTATATAGCTATAGGGATTGATTGTATTGGGGTATAATGACACATCAACCCTTGTGGGTCTTTTTGTGTCGTCTCCCAGAGAATGGAAGAAAAGAGATAGAAGAGGAGATGAAAGAGAGGGACAGGGAAGAAAGAAGAACAGGAATGAAAGGGAAGAAATAAAAGAAATAAAAACATTCCCCTCTACCATTACCTGCTACAAGGGTAGCAAGCCTTGCCCAACTGTAAGCCAATACCAGTTGGACACCTTGGTGACGTAAGATATACGACACCTTCACCACACCCGACCATTCCACGAAAGCTATAGAGATATCACGATGTGCAGAGCTGGAAAAGTTTGACCAATAAATGTGTGTTGTAAATACACGTTTCTTAGGGGTCTGGTTTCCTGCAGAATTTATACCATATTTCCCTATGCATTTGGACAGACAGATCTGAGCAAACAGTTAAGACCCAGATCAGATGGCACATTCTGTGGTCAGATGGCACATTCTGTGGCATCTGACCTGTGTCTACACTATTTGTAACTCATCCAGCCAGCAAATTTTACACACATCAGCAGGTAGTAAAATGGACGTTCAAAAATTTTACATTATTTTACTATTATATTAACCCTTGCCATGCTGAATAAATTTAGATGCCACGCCCACTTCTAATTTTCAGCCAATCAGATTATTTCATCCAGATTGAAATATATGGTTTAATAGGAGTTAAGGTGTCTGCATGGGTTAAATATGATAGCAATAAAAGATTGAAATGTAATAGTTCATATATGCAAATTTTTATTCAGTTTCAGGTACATACAATTCTACGTACCTGAACATGAACAGAGCAGACTATAAATGGGAGATGTTTCTTAAGGTCTGAAATTTCAAGTGAATTGTCTCCTTGGTATTTAAACTAAATTTAGGTCTTCACTCATTTCCATTCATGTATGTATCATACCCAGAAAACTTGTTAAGGAGGAATCTTTGGTGAAAATTCTTGGGATAATTTTTCTTATTTCTCCATGAAAAAACATATGTTGTACATTTGTGTAGGTGTTTATCAGAAGCACTTCGATGAGGCACTTCTAATGAGTAACTACAGCATATGGTTTTATGGAGAAATTGCGAAAATCATCCCAGTATTAATATCACCAAATACATTTTCTCCTACCATTTGTCTACTATGTGATATGTCTACAAAATACTGGATGAATGGCAAAGTGTTTAGACCCTGATCAGATGCCACATTCTCATAGCTCCAGGTAAGGCACTTTTTTATCCGAAAAGTACCGATATGTTTTTTCATTTCTACACAAAAACATATGTTGTGGGTACTCATTAGAAGTGCCTTGCTGAGGTGCTTATAATGAGTACCCACAACATACGTTTTGTGCAGAAATAAGAAAAATACTATATGGATACCCCTTCTCATCTGGGGCTGTGCATTCTACAGTGTATGATCAGGGTCTACTTTGTATGCTCAGTCTGTCAGCTGCCTGTCTGAATCTTTAGGACAAATTTGGCAAGGATCAATGCCATATTTCCTGCGAGAAAATGAGAAAATATTTTAAAACTTTCTCTGCTATTTTTTTTATTTTTCAAGAGGCAGTGTTCATTAAATCTACAATGAACAAGTTCAAAAAGAAAATCTCTTCTACTTTATTGTTTTAATTAGATTCACATCTGCTTGAAAAAAAAAAAAAAAAATGTGTATACATTTATGATTGGATTGCCTTCTGAATCATTGCTGGTGAACCATAAAAAGCTTGTTGAATTTTGTTTAAGATAAGATCTAACTTCATGAACTCTTTTTATTTTTAACCATGTAAAACATGTAAGGAGCTTTGAAAAGGCAAAAAGAATACTGTGAATATTGTAACACAGGATATAAGCACTTACCGTTTTTATCCTAAATATTTAGACATCTTTACCTTTACCACTCTCTAAGCAAATTCAGCAGACAACATTTTGAAATATTTTTTCTTATTTTTCACAAATTTTCTAAAGAGACAATTTGCATTAAATGTCTAAGCCTATTTTCTATAAAAAATAAGAAAAATATTTCAAAATATCTGCAGAAATTTTTACCCAGCATGGTAAGCAATACCTCCTTGTCATAAGATTTAACCCATTGTATACTGAACAGAACCTCCCACACTATTTATTGGAAGAGTCCAATTTCAATTTTAGTTACACCCGGCTATGAGATTTACATATTCCTAAAGAAAAATGGCTAAACTATTTGCAAACAGTGGTGACCCTATCAGACACCGTGTTCTGTGGCGTCTGATCTCGGTCTGCACTGCTTGCCAATTACCCTTTTAGGGGTCTAAAATGGGTTAAACAAGTCTCGATTTACTACCTGTTAATGCATCTAAAAACTGCTGGATGAGTAACAAACAGTGCAGGGCCTGACAAATCCATTGCCCAGCTGTCCGGGACGTCCAGATTTTGGCTGGGCAAGTGATCTTTTATTTCACTTGTCCAGAAAAATGTATAGAATATATAGGAAATATTGTAATTCCAAGCCATTTTCAAGATGCTGTGGAATGCCGGGCAAGTGGCTGAAACTTGGATTTGTCAGGCCCTGAACACTGTAGACCTTGATCAGGTGCTGTATTCTATGGCATCTGATCTGGGTCTACACTGTTTGCTCAGGTTTTGTTTGTTTGTGTTGGGGTTTTACGGCCCAGTCAACCCAATGGGGTCATGTCGAGCGCGGTCTGTCTGTCTCAATACTTTAAGTAAATATCACTTTTCCTGAAACACAGCTCTAGATTTTGCACTTTTTTTTGTTTTTCAACCAAAACGTGCTGATTTGTTTTTTTTTTAAAGTCTACAAGGAGGCACTTCTAATGAGTACCCACAACATACATATATATGTTGCACACAGAGCCGTTCATTTCCTGGACATAACCAAATCATGCTGAAAGAGCGCATCCACTGAAGATGTGAATAACCAAGGCCCACAAATTGCAGCAGCTGCTGACATCAGCTAAGCGAGGCCTAAGCAGTAGAAGCAAAAGAAACCCCTTCCCCGCCCCCCCTCCCATCCCAACTCAAAATACAAGACAGTGGTAAATATCACAGTGAACATAACAAAAAAAAAAAAAAAAAAAACCACACACACACACACACACAAAAAAAGAAAAAAAAAAGGGGGAAGCAAAACCTGCTAGGACTAATTTCTCCAACAAGAAAACCATTTTACATATACTTTTGAAAACTCATAACCACCAGAATTGTGAGTGAAAGCCTGTCAGTAGCCACAGAATTGAATGGCTCGACCTTACCATAACCCATTGTAGTCTAGAGACCCCTAAAAGGGTAATTGGCAAACAGTGCAGACCCAGATCAGACACTGCAGAACCTGGCATCTGAAACTTGCATTAATATATGCTTGTGACCGGATGAAGAGTTGGGTAGGTTATGGTGACTTTTTTCTAGAATTTTCAATGTCACACAGGGACTAAAACTAAGCTTGTATACATACATGTAGTATCTCATAAACTACTGGAAGGATTCTTACCAATACCAACTTTCATGAAAATATGATTGGGACAGGATAAAGAGCTGATTAGTGTTTGGTGACCTTGGCCTAGTTTTCATGGTCACAGCTACACTAAAGCTGCTGAAGTTAAGTTAAATAGGGCTTGTCTCATGGTACATGTATCTCCTGAGCCGATGGGTGACTTTTAATCAAATTTACATTAGTTTGTCACAAGTAAATGATAAATAGTTGCTTAGTTATTTTGACCTTGACCTTATTTACAAGGTCATTACAGGATTTCATTTATAGCCACATTTGGATATGATGTCTGTTACATGTATCTGTATCTAACTTCCATACTCAGTCAAAGAAATCCAAAAAAAAGAGGTAAAAATCATGTTAATACACGAATGTCTGTACACACCTGTGAATTGGGAAAAGCACATATTATTTGGCCAATGCGAAGGGGGCCGAATTTTGGCCCCAGACTATGGTGACAGAGAGCCCTGCTCATAGATGAGCTTATAGTACTGGCATGTGCCCTTTTGGTCAACATTTTCAGACAACTTCTCCTCTGAAGCTGTGATACAAAGTCCTCCCGTATTTCACCTAAACAAAATTTAACTAGATAAATAAAAGATTTTTGTAATTTGGATATATCTGTGTTATCATAACTGCATTCAAGCACATATTTGGCCTATGTGTCTGTCTGTATTTCATTGTGAATTGAAGTTTTGACTGCTGGAATGGTGCACACTGTATTCTGAAGCCAATAATGCAGTTTATCTCCAAATATTTTGTTGTAAATCACAGTATGTGTCTAAAATATAAAAGTTAACAGCTCAGACATGGAGAGAAGTTGGCATATTCATCTTTATTTATCTTACTATTCATTACTTTGAAGTGTCTATGGACAAGACAAGACAAGTCTATGGACATTGTTGCATTTATATGCTCATATATATTTGTTATTAATTGCTATTCATATACATTATATGTATACTTGGCCCTTACAGCTACATGTATCACACACACAAACATCACTTTTATCTTTTTAAGTTTTATTATATAAAACAAGGGCATCTATGGACTGGACAATTTTTTGCACATTTTACACTGTATGAATTGAATGAAAATTTTTCACAGGTTTGTTTATTGATCGGCTTGACTTACCGTATTCGACCTAATTACCGCACTGTGCGCTTAGGTTTTTCAAAATTACTGGGAACACTCAGATGTGATAAAACGTGTACCTATACCTATTAAGGATACACAATAAAAAGATCAGAAAAGGACTTATTTGATGATGATTATGCGAATTTTCTTTTTCTTATTTTCTTTATAAAGGCATATGTTGTGGGTACTCATTTGAATTGCATCGACAAGTCGATGCAATTCAAATGAGAACCCACAACATATGCCTTTATAAAAAAGTAAATAAAAAGTATACTAGCTGTAATCTGAAGACTACGGAATTTCATGAGTGTGCGCTTATAGGGGTATGTGCAGTAATTAGATTGAATATGGTAATACAATATCATTAACTGGTACATTATACTTCATGACTGACTTACATGTAACCAATATGTTTTGAACACTTCTGTTATGATAAAGGGGATAATTCCAACTTGTCCATTTCAAAATTTGGAAAAAAATATAACATTAGAGACATCTGGCATTTTTGATGTCACTGTGGTTGTATTTGACAAAGACAGTTAATTTAACTTGCAAAAGAAAGCAGACATTCTATGCTACACAGATATTTATATCCTTTTTTTTATGTACATTCAACTAACTATTTATAAATTTAGGTGTCCAAAAAAGCTTTTTTTTTTTTAAATGAAACAATGTAATTTGTGTCCATTTTTGGAACATTTTGCTAGGTACTGTGGCAAACATGAATTCCAAAAAGTATTTAGGGGTTTGGGGCTGCTGAAGGCAGTCTCTCAGACTTTCCTGAAACAAAAAAGAATGTGTGTAAGTCTATTGTTATGCATTATTGAGGCATATAACAAGTCTTAGGTGAAAAAATTGCATCTGTTCTTGGCTGAGCCGTACATGTATATAGCCTTACTGTCTGTGTCAGTTCATTCAGTACAACTCTAAGCATTTTGCCTTGTAATCTTACATTAACTTTTTTCTGTTTACTTTCTGTTTAATATTATTGATATCTTTGTTTATAACACTCACCTATTTAAGATGAAAGATACTGCCTTATATGTTTGGTTTAAATATTCATTTCAATGAAGGGTTTTATTTTGTGAATTTCATCAGTCGTCAGAGTTATGTCTTTGGAGTACATTGGCAATGTATGTGTTGATATAGGGTGATTATGGTCAAGGATGACTTTTATTTTATATTTTTCTCCATTGCTATTATTAATCAAGATTAAGCATGAGAACAGCTGAACAACCAGTTGCAAGATATTGCTGCACAGGTCTCTTACCCTCACTCATTCTGGGTTTGCCATGGTTTTCATAACTTCACACTCTCCCATGACAACAGGTGATTATCGTTGTTTTATCTTAACTGTAAGTCATTGAAATACATGTAGTTATTATTATTAAAAGAATTATGTGCATTTTTTGTAAATAATGTTTCAAAATCAATTCTTAAATAATATTTTACCAGTTGTCAATAGCGAAATCGCTACTGACAATCGGTTGTCAATAGCCACTTCCTAAATATCATATCATCATCATAATAGGATTTTTTGATTAACGTGCAGGTACAGGGACAACATCCACACCAGTGGGACCACTTCCAGGTAGCTGGCTTGCTGCACGCATGGCAGATCTCAAACCAGATCTCCAGGTATGTCTATCATGAGGGTTGATGGCCGAGAGCTTCCATTCTCTGCAATCCCTCTCTGTCAGCTGTTTCCATGTCATCTAGGGCCTCCCAGGCTTATGCTTTCCATCAACCTGTATGTCAAAGGCTGTCTTGACTGCACCATTGGAGCGTTCCACATGTCCATACATGTACCATCGGTATGGTTCAATTTATCTAACCACACTTTTCCTGGGCAGATTTAGTGCCCAGTACTTGTACACATTCTTTTGCCAGAAACTGGCAACAGCCTTTCTAGAATCAGCGGAAGAGACAGAATGACTGTAGAAAATATTTCATGATCAATATCGGTGAAAGAATTTTTCTCTTTGCATGCTGGGTAATTTTGCACACTTTTTTGTTGTATGTGGATTTTTTTAAATGATTTTTTTCAAAAGAAATCTTTCAGGAATACCATCAGTGTCAAACAGTTTGGATCCAGATCAGGCCCGATGGTTTGTTGGGCCTGATCTGGATCCAAAATGTTTGCAAAGGTTATCAGCAGACGACAAAAGTTGCCACTAAGAGGCAAAGAGTTAAGAGGAGTAGATACATTTGGTAGCTTTTCTGTCATTTTTTACAAGGGTGACAATTTTGCGACTACATGTACCTGTCTGCTTTCTTGTACACCAATCCCCTTCTGAAAAAGGTTGTGCTTTAGTTTTAGAGAAGAAATTTTTCAGAAGGGAAGAAAAACAATTGTGATAGAGTTGCATGTTCCCCTCCTCTGAAAAATGTATCCATTTGCATTAAATCAACCTCTGTGCATAGCAACAGATAAGGCACTTTTTTCATCAAAAAAATGCTGATATCTTGCTTATTTCTCCACAAAAACATGTTGTGGGTACTCATCAGAAGCACCTCGGCAAGGCGCTTCTAATGAGTAACCACAACATATGTTTTCATGGAAAAACAAGAAAAACATGTTGATACCCCCTCTTATCTGTAGCTATGTCTGTAGCATGCATTCTACTTTATTTTCATCTGATCAGATTCAGTTACAGACGGAAGTTGTTTTTTTTTTTGTTTTTTTAAACCACTGACTGTTCTCAGGCAGTAATTCTGACACTATTTATTCCTTGTATTATTTATTCCTTGTATTACTTCATGGCCTCAAGCTGGTTACTTTGGTATCTTGTTCTTGTGTTTGTTTTATCTTATCTAGCCTTGTAATCACTTAAACTGGTGAAGAGGAAGCTGGTCTTTTGGCTCCTTGTTTAGTTTATATATTAATATGTATGCATTACGTAACTAATACATGTAATATGTTCTGGCTGTGGCTGTTCCTATTTGTTCTCTATTCTTCTTCGTATCTGAGGTAGACTGTGATCTTTGCTAATGTGGCACTTCCTTAACTTCGTCATTCTGACTCATTCATTTTTTTCTTCTTCTAATACCTAAATACTGGTTTGATGATGACAATTTGGTGATTTAATTTAAAGTCTCTTTCAACAAATCTAAGTCATATTCAGATGATGAAGGGATAATAACGAAAGGCTCTGTGCAATGAAGCACCGTACAGTCTCGAGTGAAATTCCACCTCTCAAGCAGGATTCAAATTCAAGACCTCGTGCTCTGAGGTCAGGAGCACTTTACTGCTTGGCTATGTGGAGGCTTTTAACCCTTGTCCTGCTGAACCCGGATATACCCTGCCTTTGCAAACAGTGTAGATCCAGATCAGTTGGCTTCTGAAGAAGCCAACTGATCTGGATCTGCACTGTTTGCCATTAAGTATGTGAATTTATAGCAACAAAGCTAATCAAGTAATCTGATTGGCTGAAAATTAGACGTAGGTGTGGCATCTAAATTTATTCAGCAGGACAAGGGTTAATAAATCTTAGACAAAAGTCATTTTGAACCTTATTGCTTTGGCTAATGTCAGAATGTTAATAGGATCATAAATACAATTCTACAGATTACTGTAAGTTTCAAACTTAATCGATACATGTACTGCTTACATTCCATACTTATGCTGAATAAAGACAATAAAGATGAGGTCTGTTTGGATACAGCATTTACCTTTGCTGTATGAAATATTACCTAAGACAAATGCTACATGTATTTACAGAGGACTGTCTGGCACTTTATGCAATTATCATTATCACTTGTATTTATTTATGCAGTTTTATGTCTTGTATACTCCCCAGCACAAACTACACACTGGCCATAATAACCTGTCCAGTAGGGATTATTGCACAAGCTGAAAGGTCAATTCCAGCCAGATGCCCTAACTCCGAGTCTAGAAATCCAGCACCATTTGGTTGGGTGCAGGACTAAGTAACCCAGGACACATGATTCATGATGAAGGTGCTGACTGAAGGTGTAAGATGAAGAAAAAGAAGCTAAATAATGACTGGAAAGTTGGCCTAGTGCTCTATTCATACTGTTACCCAAAAGATGGTTTAGAATATGAAGATAGTTAGAATGTGTTGCACTAGCAGTGGCCAATGCTGGAAGCCTGTCGGGATCAGGTCTTGCTGTGATTCTTCCATGGGATTCATAGTGATGCTGTTTCCACTACTGGGTCCCACTACTGAGGCATCCCATGTCTTGCAACACATGGGGAATCTGTCATGTGATGATGCCCTGTGGGACGTGTGTGTGTGAGGGGGAGGGGGGATGGGGAATCTGTCATGTGGTGATGCCCTGGGGTGTCTGTTCTTTTCCCCAGATTGTTCTGCTTTGGAGTCAATCTCCTGGTGTGGCTGCAGCTTAGACTGCAGCAGGTTCAGGCCCTCCTCTGGATTCATAAATGTGAGGTATGCATTACTGCCCTAAGCATGATGTGCTGCTTGTGTGTCAATTTGGTGCCCTGTTGGGTTCTTTTATTTTTTTATTATGTTTATTGTCAGTCTGCTGGGTTCTGAATTTGGCCATTGAAGTACAAATGTAATGATTAAATTAACCCAGTACAGAGAGATTGATAATTCCAAGCTTTTGGGAACCCTTATTCCAAAATCTGTTGGCTGCAGTGACTGAATCTGAAATCACCACTGGTTCCTACTGTTGTTATTTTTTTTAAACTGGGGATACACTTTCTACTTTTTTATTTTATTTTTGTATCCCTAAACGTATGAGCTGGGGCACAGCATTTCATACATAGCATGTTACAGCCAGCAAAGACTCAGATCAGCCTGCATGTTTGCAGTCTGATCAGTCTTTGCAGGGCACTATGGGTAGCCAATGATCCAAAGCATCTTGAGGTGGACAGACTCATCAGCCTGCAGATGCACAGGCTGATAACTGTGTGTCTCTGCTGGGTAATCTTGTAGGAAATGCAGCTAATGCTGTGCCCCATCTCATATCATACAGATATACCCTATGTTTTTGTGGGTACTTGACATTTTTGGGGGTAAAAAACTCAGGAGAAAGAAAATAAAATTGAAGAGTGGTAGCTCAGTGGTGAGCGCGCTGGCCTCCAGAGATAAAGGTACAAGGATCAATCCTAGGCTTAGGCAATGGAATTTTTGCTGTCAGAACATGCTTTTATTCATGTCATTTGCAGGCATGACATGAATACATAGTGCCATCCTTTGGATCAGGGCGTTAACTGAAGGCCACCCATGCAGGGAAAGTCACACCCTATGCAAGTTAAAGAACCCAATGGTAATTCGGAATGTAACTTGTAGGCCTTCATTCTGCATCCGGAGTGTACAATGTACATCTGCCTAGAATGTCCATGAGGGCGAATGGCAGTATATAGAGAAAGAAAGAGAGAAAGAAAGAAAATCTTACCTTTTCAGTTTGTTCAACTTTTCTTCCTCAATTTTGATGTACTCTCTGATTTCCTCAGCAATGTCCTTCTCAACATGCAGGGCTGCCTGCATGTGTCCAATTGATGTAAAAAGCTCCCCGAGCCCAGGGGCTGCCACGCTGGCAAACAGCAAAAACTTCACAAGTCCGTTCATCTTCTTGGAATCTGCACAATGCAGCGTCTGCAAAACTGGTCCCAGACAAGTAAGTTATTTCTAAGCCTCCTCTTCAAAGTTTAGCAAAAAGTGTTTGCGTGCGGACTCGCACGGAGGCTGTAAAACAATAGATCCACGTAGTAGGGTGGTCTACGTGAGCAGAATTCCTAAGCAAATGTCGTAGACCTTTGAGAAATTACCAGACTCGAACCTTCGCTGTATCAAGTTACTTCTTACACATACACAATTTTTGTTTATTGGGCGATTCTATTATCAGAAAATAAGGGATGACACACCTTAGCTATCGCAATAAAAATAACTAAAGACGGGACAGTTTTCAAGGGAAAAGGGAGAGTTTTTTTTTCTAAACAATTTGTTCTTCAATTCGGAAAAAGAATATCAAAATCTTGTCTCCGTATTTTAGGCTGCAACCATTATAAAAATTAGCCGAATCCATTGTGTTACCCTTCAATTAAGGTGTGGGATGGTTTCCTGCTAAATATGCAATATTGCTATCAAATAGAAAGGGAACCAGAATCTACAGATGATAGCCACAAATATTGTTCCATTGTAAATTTTGTAAGCTGATCACTTTCCTATTAGTATTTTTTGTGTGTGTGAGTATGTGTGTGTGTGTGTGTGTGTGTGTGTGTGTGTGTGTGTGTGTGTGGCATATAAGATGCCAAGTTATATAGCCAGTGGGACAAGCAGCATATAAAACTGTAGATTTTCTTTTATTATTTTTCAGAGAAAATAAGATTGACATTTCATGTGAATCATCTGCTAGGTTTTTCATATACTGTTTGTTAGGCAGATGATTTAAATGCAGTTTTAAACTTTATTTTCCCTGAAAAATAAAAATCAAAATCATATTCTTATCATAATGTCATCTGCTGCAGTTGTACTTTATACACTTAGCATGCTGGGTAAAATTTTAGCAAACAACATTTTAAAATATTTTTATTTTTCTCAGAAACAAAGTTCTGCTCACAGATGGTCAGGTGGTTTTCCCCCGGGTTCTCCTGTTGTACCCACCTTTGATGAACGATAGGCTTGATATAAGTGAAATATTCTTGAAAGGGTGGTAAAACCCAAATCAAAAAAAAAAAAAAATCTCAGAAAATATGCTTTGACATTTCCCACGGTATTTGCATGAAATGTCTAAGCTGATAATCTGTACTGTTATCTTGGTTAATCTTACAACCTATTTATTTAGTAATATAGACTCGGGGGAGGGGGTACTTTCCTATCTATGGCATAATATGGATGTGCGTGCCGAATGGCCCCCTTTTTCAGCACTGCCAGGTATATGATTAGCCCCCTTTTTCAACAAAAAGTATATGACTGGCCCAATTTTTCTTGATTTGTATGTGAAAGGCCCCACTTTTCTGACATCCTGGTATATGCGT
Source organism: Anodontia alba (assembly GCA_964016985.1). NCBI lineage: Eukaryota > Metazoa > Mollusca > Bivalvia > Lucinida > Lucinidae > Anodontia > Anodontia alba. Next base: position 87,078,896 of record OZ024822.1, read on the forward strand.
ACATTTTTTCACTCAGAGATTTTTTGAGGCTGCTTGTTCTCCTGGTATTCAATGAATTGACTGCAATATCTGTCAACTACCAGTAATAAATGGATATAAAAAATCAAAGGGCAGTATATGAATAGGTCAACATTTTGGACGACAAGTATATGAATGGGTCCATTTTTTCAAAGGGCAGGTATATGAATAATAATATATAATTCTGGCTCGCACACCCGTACCACAATTACCCCCAAGTTACCCCCCACCCCCAGCCCCCCAGAATGGCAAACAGTGCAGACTGATCAAACTAGTTTGATCTGGGTCTGCACTGTTTGCTTATGTCTGTCCAAATATTAAGGGTAAGAATAGTATTCTCTGAAACAGAGCAATTAAATCAGGGTCTACACTGTTTTCCACTCATCCAGCAGTTTGAAAACACATCAACACTAGAGAGCAGTAGAGTGGATTTATTCAAATTTTAGTATAAGTATGGTAAGGTGTCCGAATATTTAGGGTTCTTATGATAATGTCCATAAGGATTCAGATTCAGCCCTACTCAGTAAGAGTAGTGGTGTCCAGAGCATTCATTTATGTTGTCCCTTTGGCAGCTTGCACCACTCTCTATTTCCTCCAGAAGGCTAACTAGCCCTTGCCAGATTGTCTCCTTAGAGTTAAGATACTCCTGGCTGCATGTACATGTGCCCCTGAGCCACAAGTAGGGTATCTGAGGTAGAAGACATTCACTTTGGGTGTCTTATCTGTCAGCCTTCCCAAGAGAGGAATACGACTAAGTACAATATCATCTCCCTTATTTTTATTTTCTGACAAATAACACAGTCTCTATATCGATATATATATTCTCCCTCCAAATAATGACAGAAACTAGAAATGTATTTGTAAAACACTATGCCACTAACTATATGCTTGTACATACAAAATGCCAAAGTTGGAACTGGGCATAACTCTGACAAAATTAATCTGATTTTTTCAAAAAAGTTAATCAGGTGACCTGATTCTTCAGCCTCAATCAGCTCACCAAGTTTCAAGCTCAAATAATTGTCAAATATCATGCTCATGCACAAGGAAAAGGTGACAAATGGACAGACTGATGAATGGACCAATGGTTTCTCAATATCATATTTTTTTCATTCTACCAGTCCTGTTTTACGTATGCTTTCTGATCCAGTTATGGCAATGGGTTCCTAAAGCCTATTTTTCAATCCTAGTGTTATTATTACCCCTTTTCTTTCTTTCTTGTTGAAAAACCATGGTCTTTTAAATCATCACATATCCCTTTACTCGGCACCACTCTCTTTATGTACCAGTTGTCAATAAAATGCATAGTTTCTGTGCAATGGCAAAAGAATGCAAAATATTTTCTTTTGAACTATACAGTAACATGTTAAACCATCACTGAAACGGTAATATATTTAACCAGAGATTTGTAATCTCTCCAAGAACTGGAGTTTTACATGCCTGTCACCAAAACGGCAAAATCTGACCACCCTTGCATTGGGAGAAAAATTTTTTTTTTTTTTTTTTTTGATTTGGGTTTTACGGCCCTTTCAAGAATATTTCACTTATATCGAGCCGATCGTTCATCGAAGGTGGGCGAAAACCGGAGAACCCGGAGAAAAACCACCTGACCATCCGTAAGCAGAACTTGGCTTTCCCACATATGACCCGAGCCAGGCTCGAACCACAGCGGTGAGAAACCTAATGGATTAAGAGTCAACTCTCTTATCCACTAGGCTACGGGGGCCCGTATAGAAAAATGATTCTTGTTCCATATTCGCTTAAAGGGCTACAATTCTGGTCTGATTATATGGGAGACTAAATAAGAAGTTGAATTACATTGCCCAGTTTTGGATATTGGTGGTCATGCTAAAATTTTAGCCTTATTTCAACTGACACCAACCTTTGACGGTACCTAAACTGACTGTTCACAACCACCTCTAGGATCTCTTATGATTTTCTTTTCACAACACAGTTTTGCCCATGTTAAGATAAGCAGCCATGATCATACTGGAGAGAAGCATGGTTTATGTTGATGTTACTTAATGATCATGTGACATTGCGTGAGTCTGTATATAACATAATGTCCCAATAATTAACTAAATTTTTTTTTCTGTAAATGAACTCAGAATGTAAATATGAAGATATGAAGTGCTAGACAGAGAGACAGATACAGTGTCTGACGGCAAGCAGACAGACAGACAGATAGACAAATAACCATGCAAAAAAAGAATGTCTCCAGGGCACTGGAGGAATACATGAAAGAAAACTTACCATAAATATTCTTAAGTTAACATATGGAATTACTTACAAACATGTATTGAAAATGAAAGCTTGATCTAAATGCAGTAAATGAAGCAATGAAGAGGTGGGGGATGGCAATAAATAAAAAGAACACAAAACATTTTTACTTTTTTCATTCTGTTACATGGTATTCAACTAAATACAAACTGATAATAATAATATATGTATAATGCATACAAGTTAACAGCACCACGAAACCACTCATTACATATCTACATCTTTTTAAGAATACTGAAATTGATAGACAGATGGACAAATAACCATGCAAAGAAAGAATGTCTCCAGGGCACTGGAGGGAGACACTAAAGACAACTTACTGTGGGTATCTTTAAGTTAACATATGGAATTACTTACAAACATGTATTGAAAATGAAAGCTTAATCTAAATGCAGTAAATGAAGCAATGAAGAGGAGGGGGATGGCAACAAATAAAAAGAACACAAAACATTTTTGCTTTTTTCATTCTGTTACATGGTATTCAACTACGGTAAATACGAACCGATAATGATTACATGTATAATACATACAAGTTAACAGCATCATGAAACCACTCATTACATATCTACATCTTTTTAAGAATGCTGAAATTGTTTGTATTCCAATTAACCCTTGTCATGCTGAATAAATTAAGATGCCATGCCCTTTGTTAATTGTCAGCCAATCAGAATTCTTAATTTGGATTGTTGACATAAATTCAAACAGTGCAGATTCAGATCAAGCCAACAGATCTGGATCTTCACTGTTTGCAAAGGCAGTGCATATCCAGATTCAGCAGGACAAGATAGTCCTGCTGAATAAATTAAGATGCAACGCCCACTTTTAATTTTTAGCCAATCAGATTACTTGATCCGGATTGTTGCTATAAATTCACGTACTTAATGGCAAACAGTGCAGATCCAGATCAGCTGAAGAAGCCAACTGATCTGGATCTGCACTGTTTTCAAAGGCAGGGTATATCCGAGTTCAGCAGGACAAGGGTTAAGAAAGTGATACTAAAACAAAGAATACAAAGAAATAGACAATTAAAGTTTGAATTTAAAATCTTAAACTTCTTATGACATACACGTGGAACAGTGCATTGTGGAAAAGAAATCTATAGTAACACTGACTTTATCACATATAACAATTATGGGAACTTCTCTGTGTAAAACATACCCTTTGTTTCCTATACTTTACACAGTAAATTCTTGAAAACAGCAGTGCCTTCTGAATAGGTACAAAAGATCAGCCTAAATAGTTCTACACCACAACCTCATTATATAATAACACTATTGCTGGGATCCAAAGCAAGAACTGTGTTCCCTAAACTATCATGTTTTATCCAAACAAAAATGTATAGATTATATAGAGAAAAAAATGACCACAAATTATCTAAACATTTTTATTTGGATACAATGCTTTAGGGGTCCATTTTTAAATCATCTTATATCCTAAATCATCTTATAATGGACTGTCTTATAAAGAAGTTCCAGTGTACGTATGCGGAGACCAGGATGTCGCGGGTTCAACCCCTGCCGAGGTCAGCAAAATTCTTTTGTGGAGATTGATCATGAAATATTTTCTACGGCCATCCTCTCCCTTCCGCTGATTCAAGAAGGGCAGTTGTCAGTTTCTGGCGAAAGAATGTGCACAATACTGGTTAACCGCTTAGAGGACTAAGCCTGCCCAGTAAACGTGTGGTTAGGTAAACTGACCACGCTCGACATGACCCCACTGGGTTGACTGGGCCGTAAACCTCAACACAAACAAACAAACAAACAAACGTATGCAGAGAAAGTAAACTGAAGTCAGAATTACTAACTGAACCAGCCCACGACAAAACCTACGAAAATACCTGTGTAACCAGCAAAGACTCAGATCAACCTATACATCCACCCAGTATGGCAAGGATTCTCGTTTATCCCTCCTTGGATAGCCTGGAGGCTGTAGAAGGCACATGCTATCAGTGAAGATTCTGATCAGACTGTGAGGATGTGCAGGCTGATCTGAGTCTTCACTGGCCACACAAGACTTAATGTAGGTTAATTTGTAGGTTATGTCATGCACTGGCTCAATTTAATTCTCATTAAATTGGAATCATAATTATTTTGGTCCTGCTTTGGATGATTATGGACATACACACGCACAAACTATTCAAGTAATGACATAGCAAAATTTCCATGATAAAAATTCTGAGATACAATATTCACTTTCTTAGGTTTTATCTGATTTTGTCAGGAATTTGCATCAAAATACATGGTTTGTCAAGCTCTTTCCTTCTTTGCCATGCATTAGTTGCTTTTTCCTTTAAGGGGAATGGATACAATTTCAAGGGAGGCAACTCTGTCAAAATTGTCTTTGCATACCACCCCCTCCCCTCCCCCTTTTTAAAAGATGTCCACTCTAAAGAGGAAAGAACTTGCTCCCTCTAGGAGCAAATTCTTTCCTTTTTGAGTAAAGTACCCTGTAAAAATACCAGAAAAACTTCCAAGACTATCCAGTCCATGACCATGAAGATACTGAGTAACTACCAGAATTATCCTAGATATCTGGACAACATAACTTCTTTCCACACATCCTAACCCTTCTCTTGCTGAACACAACATGCCCTGTCTTAGCAAACAGTGTAGATCCAGATCAGTTGGCTTCTGAAGAAGCCAACTGATCTGGATCTGCATTGTTTGTCATTTAATATGTGAATTCCTATCAAAAACCCGGATCAAGTAATCTGATTGGCTGGAAATTAGAAGTGGGTGTGGCATCTTAATTTATTCAGCATGACAAGGGCTAAAATATGAACAAGTTCATTCAACTGTCTGACAATATATACAAAAGACATCAGCTGCTGATCAAACTACTCCTTTAAAGGAAGTTTATCAACTATGGCAACTGAACCTTTCAAAGGGCCATAACTCAAGAAAAAAAATTCAGATTTTTTTCAAAAGCTAATCAGATCATCTACTCATCATCCCCTATCAAGTTTCAAGGCAAGACCTTCAATAGTTTTTGAGATATTTTGCTTACAAGATTAAAATGCCAGAATTTTCAAAGGGCCATAACTCGTTAAAAATTTGGAATTTTTTGAGACGTTAATCAGCTCATCTACGCAACATTCCCTATCAACTGGTTAAGTTTCAAGGCAAATAGCTTAAACAGTTTTTTAAGATATCTTGCATACAAGGTTAAAATGCCAAAATTTTCAAAGGGCTGTAACTCAAGAAAAAAAATGAAATTTTTTGAGAAGTTATCAGGTCATCTTCTCATGGTTCCTTATCTGCCTGTCAAGTTTCAAGGCAAAAGCTAAAACATTTTTTGAGATATCTTGCTTACAAGGCTAAAATGCCGAAATTGTCAAAGGGCCCTCTCAGGACATAAATTTCCAAATTCTTTCAAAAGTTAATCAGGTCATCTACTCATCATCCCCTATCAGTATAATAAGTTAAATACATTAGCTCAAATAGTTTTTGAGATACCTTGCTCACAAGATTTCATTGTAATTTTTTTCCAATGGGGCATAACTCAAGAAAGGGGCATAGCCATAATAAGAAACAAGAGCTCCGCCAAGCGGGACATAATACGCCCGTGGTAAATAATAAGATGTAGCACATAAACTGGTTCCTGTATAATTCAGTGCTCCGGATATAAACTATAAGTGGAATTACAAAAAAAAAAAAAATTAAAAAATTTTCATTGGGACATAGCTCTGCTGATATTTGGTGAACTGTAACCAAAGGGTCCAAGCTGGCCCAGAAATTAAGGGAAGAAGTGACTTCTCCCTCATGGGAAAATAGGGAGAAGTTTGCTGCTTCTAGGGAGAAGTGCTTTTGGACGGAGGACACACGACAGAAGCATGGCTATATTATAAGGTCATATGAGCTTTTAGCTGATTTGTTTTTCCTATACAATAGTGGACCAAACAATAACAAAAAAAAAAAAAAAAATGCTGCAAGAAATTTTTTTTTTTTGTGTGTTTTATACTGATTTTATTTTTGTTCTTTAAGGGAGCCAACTCAGAAAGTATTAAAAAAAAAATCAAAAAGAATTGTTTATAAGTTTTGATATTAGTCAAGCTTCTTAATTCTGTATCATTTAATGAATGTATTTATAAAGATTTGCAAATCTAATAAATGAAGATGTAAAAAAAAAAAAATAATAATAATTTGCCCATATGACCATAACTTTAGTTAAATGCAAAAAAATACCTATTATAAAATAAAATTTGCACACTATTACCTCTAAACAATTTGCAGCGAAAAGTTTACAAAAACTTTCAAAGGGGCATAACTCTGCCAATATATGGTGCACTGTAACCTTGAAATAATATGCGCTGCGCCACATCATCGTGTAACTATTTATGAAGTTTGAGCTTGATCGGATGTAAACTGTAGGAGGATTTAGCCGGAAATGAAAAATTAATATAAATTTTCAAAAGGGTATAATGCTGCTAATATTTGGTGGACTGTAACCTTGAAACAATATGCGCTGCTCCACATCATGATCTAATTAAAATAAAATTTGCACACTATTACCTCTAAACAATATGCTGCGAAAAGTTTACAAAAACTTTCAAAGGGGCATAACTCTGCCAATATTTGGTGCACTGTAACCTCGAAATTATATGCCCTGCTCCACATCATCGTGTAACTTTTTATGAAGTTTCAGCTTGATCGAATGTAAACTGTAGGAGTTAGCCGGAAATGAAAAAGTTTACAGAAATTTTCAAGGGGGCATAACTCTGCCAATATTCAGTGCACTGTTACCTCGAAATAACATACACTGCTCCACATAATCTTGTACTATTTATGAAGTTTCAGCTTGATCGGATGTAAGCTGTAGGAGGATTTAGCCAGAAATGAAAAATTTATAGAAATATTCAAAGGGGTACAACTCTGCTAATATTTGATGGACTGTAACCTTGAAACAATATGCGCTGCTCCACATCATGGTCTAACTACAAATGAAGTTTCAGCTTGATTGGATGGTAACTGTAGGAGGAGTTAGCCGGAAACGAAAAGTTTACAGAGATTTTCAAAGGGGCAAAACTCTGCTAATATTTGGTGGACTGTAACCTTGAAATAATATGCACTGCTCCACATCATGGTCTAACTATAAATAAAGTTTCAGCTTGATGGGATGTAAAATGTAGGAGGAGTTAACCGGAAATGAAAATTTTAGAGAAATTTTCAAAGGGGCATAACTCTGGTGGACTATAACCCCGAAACAATATGCACTGCTCCATATCATGGTCTATAACTATAAACCAAGTTTCAGCTTGATCGGATGTAAACTGTAGGAGGAGTTAGCCAGAGCCAGAAACAAAAAAAGTTTATGGACGGACGGACGCCATACCCCGTAACATAATACGTCCCGTTTTTCAAGCAGGCGTATAAAAAAAACGGGTCAGCTATTTTTTCATAGGAATCCATATACGAAATTTCAAAAACCTAACATGGACGGTTCAGAAGTTATGCTATGCACAAAAAAGCGTGACTAATGGATGGACCAATGGACAAGTCCAAAGCAATATGCCCTACCAATTTCTTGAAATTGGGGGCATAAAAATGTTAGAAAAGTGCTTTGGGAATAGTAATTTTAGTGAAAGAAAAACTTTTCAATCATTTTTTTTTTTTTTTTTGTTTCTTGTTTGTTTGTTTGCTTTGTTTCCAGACAAGATGACAGGCCAAGTGCTATGGCATATGGTGCCGAACATTTTATTTCACTGAAGATAATCTGAATAAAAAAACCCCAAAAAAACACACCAACAACAACAAAAAAAAAACAAAAAAAAAAACAGGTATTTTAACCCACTGTAGACTGAATGAACTCCCCCACACTATTTATTGGAAGATTCAAATTTCTATTTTAGGTATGCCAGGCTATGTGATTTAGATATTCCTAGAGAAAAATGGTTTAACTATTTGCCAACAGTGGAGACCCTGATCAGATGCCGCATTCCGCAGTGTCTGATCTGGGTCTGCACCGTTTGCCTTATACACTTTCAGGGGTCTCCAGACTACAACAGGTTAAAAGTATTGTCTGTTAACCCTTGTCCTGCTGAACCCGGATATATCCTGTTTTTGCAAACAGTGTAGATCCAGATCAGTTGACTTCTGAAGAAGTCAACTGATCTGGATCTGCACTGTTTGCCATTGAGTATGTGAATCTATATCAAAAATCTGGATTAAGTAATTTGATTGGCTGAAAATTAAAAATGGGTGTGGCATCTTAACTTATTCAGCAGGACAAGGGTTAATTAATATTTAAACAGAGTATCCTGAGAGTTCATTCTTTTAATTTTGTCTTGTATGTTCCACACATCAGTGTCCTCAAATGTCCACTGAGTGTCCATCTAGTCTACACAACATTTTCCTATATGCTTCATATAAGAACCCTCTGTATTGAACACCTGCAGACAATTATAACAGGGAAATTCTTGGTGTACTTCAGTCTCTGTCTGTACTCTAGTAAAAGGAAGTACATAACCTGAACCTGTGCTCTCATTAGAGGAGCATCTACTACCACTGTGTTGATAATCAGATAATGACAATCTTTTCTCTTTCTCCAAGGCGTTCTTTTCCTGTCTCAATTCCTCAAACTGAAATAAACAATAAGAATAAATGTATTCAAGGGAAAGAACTCTGACATACAAGAATCAAAAATGTATTTACCACCCTTCTCATTAGAAGCTATGGTAAATGTCCTAAAATATCATACACCTAAGTTCTTAATCGCATGTGCAAACAGTGCTGAACCAGATCAGACTGCTCCTAAAGGAGCAGTCTGATCAGGGTCTGCACTGTTTGCCATTCCACTAAGTATTTAAGTCTTTAAAGAAACAACTGAAGAAAAAGCAAAATTTAGACCAAAAAAGTATGGAATAGTGTTAAAAATTTTAGCACATTTACCCTACTCTTAAAGCAAATATTTTGCTCCCTCTGCAGGCAAATTCTTTCCCATTTTTGAAAAAATTTAAATACAAGGTAAGCAGGTCCCTGTCTGCAGTTATCTCCCATTTCTGTTAAAAACAGTTAAACAGAACTATAGATAAAATTATTTACTTTTCCGTTTCTTTATGAAAACGCTGGTTGTGGGTACTCATCTTAATCACTTTGCTAAGGCTATTCCAGTAAGTACACTGAGCATGCCTTCAAGGAGAAGAAAGAAAACTATTTATCTGGCTACCCCTCTTCAGTGAGTGCTAGGGACTACTTTCCCATATCACAGATCATGGTGAATGAATGTCATTGGGCGTATCACCAGTGATAATTCTGATTCTGATTCTTAATACCTGCAGTATCAAATATAGGTCAGCAGATTTATGATATATTGAATGTAAATAAATTTGGTAAGTCCCCTAAATTACAAGATATGCATGACAATACATTTCATGTGAAAAACTGTATGTGCCCAAAAGGTTTTGAGATATGTACTGCAATTATTTCAAGTGAACAAACTGCATATCTCTTGGAAGTTATAAGATATTCGTGCACAGCAATATATTCAATGAGAATAAACTGCATGTGTCTGAGAAGTTATGAGATATTCATGCACTGCAGTTATTAAATGCAAACAAACTACATGTATTCTTGAGATTATAAGATATATTCATGCACAGTAATAAATTCCATGTGAACAAAATGCATGTGTCCTACAGGCTATGAGATAAGTATGCAAAGCAATTATTCCATATGAATTTATTAGATATTTGTGCAGAGCAATATATTCCATGCAAATACACTGCATGTGTCTGAGAGGTTACGAGATAATAATGCACTGCAATTATTTCATATGAACAAACTACATGTGTTCTTGAGGTTACATTCATGCATAGCAAATATTTCATGTGAATAAACTATGTGTGTCCTAGAGGTTATGAGATATGCATGACAATATATTTCACGTGGTGTTATGGTCTAACACTCCTGCCTTTAGTTATCTGCCTTGGCAGATAACGCATAGCTTGTAAGTATATATTCAAATTCTGACAACTGCGTCAGGGAGTCGACTCTTTGGCTCAGTGGTTAGAGCATTGGATTTTTATCTGGGCAGACAGAGTTTGAATCGCACGATAGGCGGCAAATGTTTTCAGCTTTGCTTCATTCCTTTGTTACCACTTTCATGTCGTAAGATGGGGGCTTGTCCGGGATCGGACTTTTCTTTGCCCAAAAAATGGCTTTGTGTCAACATACATGATGACTTCCTTGAAGAGGGTGAGTGTTGCAGTCTAACACTCCTACCTTCGATTATCTGCCCTGGCAGATTACGCATAGCTTGTAAATATATATTCAATCTCTGACAACTGTATCAAGGCATCGACTCTTTGGCTCAGTGGTTAGAGCATTGGTTTTTTTATCCGGGCAGACCAGGTTGGAATCCCACGATAGGCGGGAAATGTTTTCAGCTATGCTTCATTCCTTTGTTACGACTTTCATGTTGTAAGAGTGGACAAACTGAATGTATGCTAGAGATCATGAAATATTCATGCACAGCAATCCATTTCATGCAAAAAAGCTGCATGTGTCCAAGAAGCTATTTATGTAGTTTCTAATATGAAATAAAACCTACAGTCAGATATCCAATAGACAACAACCAGCTTTTATATTTTCTATTCCTTTGGGATCACTAGGCCCATTCTAAGAATTTCGAAAATTTATACACCACAACCTCTTTATAACACTATTGTTGGGGTCCATAGCATAAAACTTGTTAGTTAAGGTCACTACAGGTACTAATAACAGCAACTCTTAAATGACAAGGGAGATAATTAGGGTGGTTTTCGATTAAAATAGAGGAGCGATTTTTCTATACCGGAGTATATAATTTCTAGTGTTAATTAAATCTGTTTCCACGTAGTATGACCCGTCAACTATGCATATACTAGTGAAAACAAAACTGATAAATATTTTTCATCTGACCAAATAAAGGGAAAGAAAAAAATATTCTAATGTTGAACTGATTCTAACGACGGATGCTCTGCTCCGAACATTCGGTGTAAACAAACACACAAAATTTATTTATGTTTTTTTTTCGCGGGAAGTGTCACACGATGAACCGAGATCTTTGAATACAGAAAACCAAGGATTGTTTTAGTGATATTTGAACGTGCTTCTCTCGATTTTTTTTATATTTAATTTGATGAATTTTATATTTTTATGACGTGATTTTATCTACTTTTCTACATAGTAATTGGATTACACTCAAAATGTCGGAAAGACTGAGGTAAGGAGGCAGGTTCAAGAGAAAGGGGGGCTCATCAAGTCATCTCGTATGAAAGTAGGGAAATAGAATATTACATGAGCTGTCTGCCTCAGGCTGAGGGGTGAGCTGCATTCTCTTTATCATATACTTATTTGCGTAAAAGTGTTTATGATAAAAAAAAAAAAAATCTTCTTAAATATAATTTAATGTAAGGTCTACATATTATACCCGGATAAAATGCAATGTGCTTTCGCTAGCCTAACCCTTTCTAGACCTTTCAAAAGAGCTTTATTCCCTGACAGTGTCAATTTATTGCAAAAAAACCCCCCAAAAAACTGATACAATAAAAGAGGACAGACAAAATCAGACAGGAAATAAAATGATTTACCTTCAATTTTTCGGTCCAAATTGAAGAGGCTGATCAAGCACTCAAGTATACTTTGATCTATATGGGTAGGTCATTAAATCCTCGGTTTGTCACTTTGCAAGAAATAGACAAATCGAAAGGTTGAAAAGCTTCATTAGAACTCGTTGAAATTCAGCATATTGACATTGTTATCTTTTGTAACACTTCACCGATAACGTCACAGTTACATGTAATGACATAGGCAGGCAGTTTTCCGAGGAGGGCCTCAGCGGGGAAATTAAAATAAACACTTATGAGGCCATTTATTTCAGGGGAACAAGGGAACAAAGGTCTAAAACTGAAGGCAACAGGGGAACAAAGGCAATTTTTGGGAACAAGGAACAGAGATAATCAGGATTTTGATTTGGGGAACAAGGGAAAATGCCAATTTCTCAGGGAAACAAGGGAACAGATACCCCCTCTGGGAGGGCCTTACTTATGAATTTACAGTAAAGTTGAGGCTAAAATGCTTATTGACCCTTTATTTTCCCAAATTTTTATTAATTTTTTGGTTTCAATGACGACAATGAAATGGACGGGTCTTTTTCACACAATTTTTATATTTTATCAAGAACTAGACCTTTATTATGGTAATAAGCCATTATATTTAAGGCATATTCATGTTGCCATGGCAACAGAAGTTTGAAATTAATTTTGGCAAAAAGTAACTTTTCATTTCATACTGCGTATGGATATTGTACATGAGTTTTTGTAAAAATTTGTTTTATATTTTAAAGTTATCTTTAGAAATTAACTCTGTGTATGTAGCAGTTTGACTAACTGCCTATTGTATTTTCCTAAAAAAAACCCCAAAAAAACAAAAAAAAAAAAACAACAAAAAAATCAGGTCACATGTGCCTAATTGTGTACAGGAGTAGTCAAGAAGCTAGCTATGATGTATTTATGTTCCAATGCGAGTGTGTGTTAACCGCAGGAAAAAAAAAAAGCTTCTGAAGATACAGAAAAGCCGTCACTCAAAACATTTGATGATCCTGATCCTTTATTTCCAAATTATTAGTCTTTTGGTTTCCATGACAACAATCAAATGGATGGGTCTTTTGCACAAAATTGTTACATTTTATTGAGAACTACTCATGGAAACTTTTTGGTTAAATTTTGTTGAAACGTATTGAATAGTATGACCAAAAAGTCCTTTTTTTATGGTACTTTTCCATTATGTTTATTTTTTTTTGGTTGCCATGACAACAGAAGTTTAAAATTAATTTGGTCAACAAGAAATCTTTTGATTCATACTGGGTATGGATGTTGTATGTCAAATTTTGTAAAATTTTGCATAATATTTTCATAACTATCTTTAGAAATTACTGAGTATGATGAGGTGGGTGGGGTAACTTCCTATTGTATTATCAGAAATTTTTCAGGTCACATGTTTCTTACTGTGTACAGGAGTAGCCAATATGCTTAATATTGTTAAAGCAATGATTGGTCACAGAATATGCAAATTAAGAGAATCGTTATGAAATTTATATCCATAATAATTATCATTTTCTTTAAAAAAATTGCTTTTTTTATGATTTAGAGGGTAGGGTAAATAAAGTTTAATACTACTCAAACGACATAGTGGCTCACCTTCATACTCTGTCAGAATACAACTTATACATAGTTTGATTTGTTGAAAAAGTTTAAAGGAAATCTATTGTTAGAAAGTATGTTACATATTAGTATCTTCAGTATATGCTTGTTAAAACTGATGTGATTTTGTCTGAATTTTCTTGATTGAAAATGAGAAATAAAAAATATACACTTGTATTCGGTGAAACCTTTGTGTGTTTTGCTCTGGTAATTCCTTTGTGGTAAATCACTTACAGTAATAAAAAAGATTTTACCCTATATTAATGAACTAATAATGAATTTTAGCATGTTAGTAAAATTTGACCAAAATGGCCATAGTAATAAACATAGTGGGGTTCTTTAAAGAGCCATAACTGGTAAACCAGATGGTAACATGGCTATTTTATTGATGTAAAATAGTCAGAATATAACACAAAACTGAATAATAAAATATGAAAAAAATTTATTGTTGGGAAAAAAATTAGAGTCAGGTGTCAGTAGTGACCTTAAACAAACGTGTTATATCCAAATAAAAATGTATAGTTTATATTGAAAAATGACCATCTATGTATTTTTGGGATCCATCTTTACTCTGTGTTAAATCTAAAACAGTGTTATATCCAAAACCATGTTATAACGAACTGTGTTATAAAGAGGTAGTGTATGTGGGTCATTGATGAGGCCTAATTGGCTAAAAACTAGCTAGTCTGGCCCAGAAATAAATTGCTGCTTTTAGTTTTGTGAGTGTGTTCATTGCTCTTAAGGGTCATTCTGTTTAGAATCCATTTATCTTCACAGCTGATGTTAGTGTCATGTGGCAGCAGCACAACATCTCATACTTCACTATAGTAAGTATAATTTCTGCTGACAAACACAAATTGATTTTTCTATAAGATAATGGAGATTTTGACAGTATTATTGATATATATGCAAAATTTTATCAAAATATCCAATATGGTTGAAGACCTACAGCAATTTGCATATTTTCACATTTTTGGCCTTGGCATTGCCTTGGTCAATGAAAAGTGGCATTTGGCAAATCATTTAGGTAGGTCTTTTGATCAATATTAATGTGTATATAAACTTTATCAAAATATCCTATATCGCTGAAACCTACGGTAATTTTCATATTTTCACATTTTCAGTATAGGCATTGCCTTGGTCAAAGAAAAGTGGCATTTTGAGGACAATTGGCTAGATCTTGTCAGTATCAATCTGTGTGCCAAAAAATATCAAAGTATTCCATACAGTTCAAGAGGTATGCCCGTTTTTGCTAGATGACCTTGGATGGATGTTAGGATGGAGTCACAAGTTGTGACAACTCACAGACCTATTTTGTGGATAAAGGGAACACTCCAAAAGTCAACCTCACAGTAAATTGGTCAACTTTTCTGCAGGTTGCGCACTAAATATCCACCTTTAAAAAAATCAATGAACAACTGAGGTTATTCACAATTCATGAAATACTTGGCCATTTTATTGCAAACATAAACACACATCACCATCGGCATCCGAACTTTTTAGCAGTTTACAATATTACGAAAATCTACAAACCTTTTGTCTCATATGAGCCATCATTTCAGATAATTTAGTGTTTTCCACTGTCTTATCCCTGAATCTATCATGTAGCTGCTTATATCTCTCTTTCTCTTCATGTACGCAGGTACTTAGAACTTTTACCTACAAGAAGAAATTTAACAGTTAAAAGTACAGTCGAACTTCAATGGCTCGAACATCTTTGGGACCATGGAAATTTGTTCGAGACATGGATAGTTGAAGCCACTGAGGGTTAATCATAGTGCAAGGTCAGAAGGCAAATAAAAATAATCCAGGAATGTCTTTTCCATCCTCTATAAAATAATGGTATGTTGAGTGTACTCATTAGAATTGCTTCAATGAGGCAATTCTAATGAGCACACACAACATACATTTTCATGATAAAATGAGAAAATTTCCCTTAAAGACCCAAAATATTTGTTTTCTTTAGCTATCGGAAGAATTTCCTAGGGATTCAAAAATGAGTTTGAATCAGCCACGGTAAACGAGCCATCTGTGTTCGGGCCATCAAGGTTATACTGTATTAATAAATGGCAAATTGTGCCAAACAAGATCAAACTGCTCCTAATACACAGGAACCTCTTTATAAGACAGTTCATTATAGGACGATTTCGGATATAATATAGGTATCAAACATAGTTTTTCATGCATTAACATTTGCCAGGTCCCGTGGGAGGTGTTGAAAACAGAGGCCGGAGGCCGGGGTTTTCAACACCTCCCAAGAGATCTGGCGAAAGTTAATGCATTGAAAAACCATGTTCGATCACTATTATTGCATAAAAACTGAAAACATTTGCTACATTTTGCATTATTTCTTGAACTATTTTGTTTTGCTTATTCACCGCTGTCTCGCGAACACAATTTCCATGGACTATGCTTGTTCTAGGGCCGGGCAGTACACATTCTGTAACTGCAGCAAATCTGTGGCCCTGGTACAATCATACTGAAAGTTGTGTAGCCATACACTAACAGCGCATGAATTGCCATGTTAATACAAGGCTTTTTGCCGGTTAATGCACGGCTGTTAATAATGTGCAACACTGCTTTTTATGCAATAAGATGGTTTAAAGGTAGACTTCAACATTGTTGTATCCAAACAAAACAAGAGCAAGGCAAAGCGGGACAATATATGCCCATTTACCAATTTACAAGGGTACTCCATCTATATAGCTTGACAAAGGCAAAACATATGTGGACTTTTACAAATGGACGCTCACTATGTTGCCATATGGTTACCTAGTTATGGCGTGAAGAAGGATAGTCTGAAAAACAAAAATAGTCAAAGGGAAGTAACTCAAAAACCGAGAATGGGAAAACAATTTTTTTGTAGGGTACACACTGTCTTAACTCATACACATTGCTATAAAGTTTCATTAAGTCCATATGGTTACCTATTTATGTCAAGCATAAGGATAGTGTGAAAAAAAAAAAAACTAATCAAGGGAGTAACTCAGAAACTGAAAAAAATGAGAGCATTTTTTTTTTTGTACCCAACACACAGTCTTGACCTCGTAGACACTGCTATGAAGTTTTATCAAGACATTCCATATGGTTACCTAGTTATGGCATGCACAAGGATAGTCTGAAAAAAAAATCTAATTAAAGGGGAAGTAACTCTGAAACTAAGAAAGAGAGAGCAATCTTTTTTGTATATGAAACATCGTCTTAACCTTATACATTTTACTATAAAGTTTCATCAAGATATTCCATCTGGTTACCTACTTATGGTATGCACAAGTTCAGTCAAAAATTAGATCAAAGAGATGTAACTCAGAAACTGAGAAAGGGATAGCAATCCTTTTTGTATGTGACACACTGTCTTAACCTCATACACATTGCTATAAAGTTTCAAGATATTCCATATGGTTACCTAGTTACAGCACACACAAGGATAGTATGAAAACTAATCAAGAGGAAGTAACTCAGAAACTGAGAAAGAAAGAGCGATCTGTTTGTACGCGACACACCATCTTGACCCCGTACACACTGCTGCAAAGTTTCATCAAGATATTCCATATTGTACCTACTTATGGCACACACAAGGATAGTGTAAAAAAAACTAATAAAAGAGAATAATTCAGAAACTAAGAAAGGAAGAGCAATCTTTTTTTCTACGTGACATACTGTCTTAACCTCATACATGTTGCCATAAAGTTTCATCAAGATATTCCATATGGTTACCTAGTTATAGCCCCGCACAAGGATAGTATGAAAAAATCTAATCATTGGGAAGTAACTCAGAAAATAAGAAATGTAGAGCAATCATTTTTGCATGTGACATGCTGTCTTGACCTCATACACACTGCTATAAAGTTTCATCAAGATATTCCATACATACAGTTATCAAGTTACAGTGCACACAACTTGTCTGAAAAAAACTAATCAAAGGGAAGTAACTCAGAAACTAGAGAGGGAGAGCAATCTTTTTTGTATGTGACATGCAGTCTTGGCCTCATACACATTGCTATAAATTTCATAAGGATACTTCACATGTTTATTTTTTTTTTTTTTTTATTTGGGTTTTTGGCCCTTTCAAGAATATGTCACTTATATTGAGCTGATCGTTCATCAAAGCGGGGTGAAAACCGCAGAACCTGGGGAAAAACCACCTGACCATCCGTAAGCAGAACTGGGCTTTCCCACGTGTGACCCGAGCTAGGCTCAAACCACAGCAGTGAGAAACCTAATGGATTAAGAGTCAACTCTCCTATCCACTAGGCTACAGGGGCCCGGTTACTTAGTTATGTGATGCATAAGGATAGTGTGTGAAACTAAATTAATCAATGGGAAGTAACTTGGAAAAAAAGGGAGAGAAACCTTTTGGTATGTGACACGCTATCTTAACCTCATACACATTGCAATAAAGTTTAACCAAGATATTCCATACGGTTTTGGCATGCATAAGTAAATTGTGAAACAAAACTAATCAAAGGGAAGTAACTCAGAAAGTAAGAATTTTTTTTTTTTTTTGATTTGGGTTTTACGGCCCTTTCAAGAATATTTCACTTATATCGAGCTGATCGTTCATCAAAGATGGACGAAAACCGGAGAACCCGGGGAAAAACCACCTGACCATCCGTAAGCAGAACTTGGCTTTCCCACATGTGACCCGAGCTAGGCTCGAACCACAGCGGTGAGAAACCTAATGGATTAAGAGCCAACTCTCCTATCCACTAGGCTATGGGGGCCTGCACAGAAAGTAAGAAAGGGAGAGCAAACTTTTAGTATGTAACATACCATCTTAACCTCATACACATTGCTATAAAGTTTCATCAAGATATATGGTTACCTACTTATGGTATGCACAAGGTCAGTCAAAACTTTAATCAAAGGACAGAAAGTGAGCAAGAGTAAGCTATAGTTTTTGTATGCAACACATTGCTATAAAGTCTCATTAAGATATTCCATATTGTTACCTAGTTAACGTAGTTATAGAGGCATAAGGATAGTATGAAAGAAAATCCAATCAAAGAGAAGAGAAAGTAAGAAAGGGAGAGCAATCATTCTTGCACTCTACATGCGGTCGACCTCATACATATTGTTATGAAGTTTCATTCAGATGTTCAATACGGTTACCGAGTAATGATGCGCACAAGGATAGTCTGAAAAAATCTGATCAAAGGGAAGTAATACAGAAACTTAGAAAGGGAGAGTAATCTTTTTTCATCGAGACATTCCGTGTTGTTACCTAGTTATGGCATGCATAAGAATAGTCTGAAACAAAACTAATCAAAGGGAAGTAAGTTACCTAGTTATGGCATGCATAAGAATAGTCTGAAACAAAACTAATCAAAGGGAAGTAACTGAGAAAATAAGAAAGGGAGAGCAACCTTTTGGTATGTGACACACTGTCTTAACCTCATATACATTGCTATAAGGTTTCATTAAGATATTCCTTATGGTTACCTACTTATGGAACAGAAAGTCAGTCAAAAATTTATCAAAGGGACAAGGAAACTGAGAAAGGGAGAGCAATTTTTCTGTATGCGACACACATTGCTATAAAATCTCATTAAGATATACTATATGGTTACCTAGTTATAGTGCACTCAAGGATAGTATGAAAAAAAAATCTAATCAAAGTGAAGTGACTCAGAAAATAAGAAAGGGAGAGCAATCATTTTTGCATGCGACACAATGTCTTGACCTCTTACACATTGCTATGAAGCTTCCTGCAGATGTTCCATATGGTCTCCAAATTATGATGCGCACAAGGATAGACTATATAAAACTACTTAAAGGGCAGTAACTCAGAAACTTAGAATGGGACAGAAATCTTTTTTTTACGCGACACAGTCTTGACCTCACACACGTTGCTTTAAAGTTGTTTCATGAAGATATTCCATATGGTTACCTAGATATGGCTGCATAAGAATAGTGTCAAACCAACCTAATCAAAGAGAAGTAACTCTAAAACTAAGAAAGGGAGAGCAATATTTTGATACCTTACACCGTCTTTACCTCATATAGATTGCTATAAAGTTTCATCAGATATTCTATAAGGTTACCTACGAACACAAGGTCAGTCAAAAAGTTAATCAACTCAGAAACTGAGAAAGGGAGAGCAATGGTTTTTGTACGTGATACACTGTCTTAATCTCAACACATTGCTATAAAATCTCATCAAGATATTCCATTTGGTTGCCTAGTTATGGTGTGCAAAATGTTAGTATGAGAAAAAAAATCTAATCAAAGGGAAGTAACTCAGAAAGTAAGTAAGGTACTGCAATCATTATCATATGCAACAAGCCGTCTTTACCTCATACACATTGCTATGAAGTTTATCCAGATTTGCAAAACAGTTACTGAGTCATGGTGCGCACTTGGATAGTCTTAATCAAAAACACTAATCAAAGGGAAATAACTCAGACACTAAGAAAGGGAGAGTAATCATTTTTGTACTTGACATACAGTCTTGACTTCATACACATTGCTAAAAAGCATCATCAAAATATTCCTAAAGATTAATTAGTTATGGCATGCACAAGAATTGTTTATGCTGCACCAACTGAGGTATGGTGGGACAACGCCATCCGTTTTTTTTTTTTTTCAAAAAAGGCATATAAAAATGTATAGCTTATACAGAGAAAATGACCAGTTCAGTTATGGTCATTTTTCTATATAATCTATATATTTTTGTTTGGATACAACACAATTGTTTGGCTAATATGGTTTTTGCTTTGGATCCCAGCTATAGTTTTGTAAAGAGGCATATTTACTAAAGAACATACGCAAAATGTCAAATATTTAGATGATGATTTGGTGTTTAAATCCCTTTAAGCCTTGTCCTGCTGAATAAATTAAGATGCCATGCCCATTTCTAATTGTCAGCCAATCAACTTACTTGATCCAGATTTTTAATATAAATTCACATACTTAATGGCAGTGCAGATCCAGATCAGTTGGCTTCTGAAGAAGCCAACTGATCTGGATATACACTGTTTGCAAAGGCAGGACATATCTAGGTTCAGCAGGACTAGGGTTAACATTAATTAAGTCATACTGAGATGATGGCAGAGTAGTTATGAAAGGCTCTATGCACTGTGTTGTACAGTGTGAGCTGTATTCCGTCACCAGCTGGTCTTGGACCTGGGACTCCATGTTGTAATCGCTTTCCACTTGGTCACCCAGATGCTTCCAAATATTGAGCATAAACATGGTCAGCAGTGCTAAGTAAAAAGAGCTTAACACTTATGCAAACAATGAAAGCTGGGATCAGCCAGTACACCTATTATATCTGCAGATATGGTGTAACTGAGATGATAATTTAGGATATTTTTTGTTATTTTTGCACTTAAACATATAGATTATTCAGAAAAATGTTTCAAATAAAACTGATTTTCATATGGTCTAAAAACAGACATTCTCTCATTGGTTAAGAATGTAATCTAGAAGGCCTGACATATCTAGATATCCACTCTTCCATGAGACATTGGTTTCTAAATTAGATTTTCCAGTGGACATTAGTTTCCAAAAATAGATTTCCCATGCCACATCGCCTTCTAAATTTAGACAGTGGTATTACACTACAAATAGCTTGCTGGATCTTGTTCTGTTGTTTGAACATTCAAATATGGGAACCAGTGTTGTAGTTTGACCCAGTTCTAGATCAACAAACCATAGCAGGCGGAAACATTGTGGACATTACAGTTTCAAAGAAAAATTTAAAAGTAAACCTTTCGCATCGTATTTTTAACATGTGACATGTACCTAGAACATCCCATCTGAAATTCAGTCAATGGAGAGGTTATATAATAAATCAATTGTTGACTACTGAGTCACTGGACGTGATGTCGACCAGAGAATAACAATATCGACCTCAGCTCCGCCTCAGTCGATATTGGTACTCTCTAGCCAACATCAAATCAGAAATAAAAGGTTAAAATATTTAATATCCAAATGTTTACTTCTGTTTTACTTACACTTTCCTTGAGCTGATTGTATAATACAGTCGTCTGTTCTAACTGTTTATGTAAACTTTCATTTTCGGTTGAAAGGCGTTGAATTTCTCCAGGTCTTTTCCATGCTTCTTTCTGTTTCAAAAGTTCCTATAAATAATAATGGATAAAAATCAACATAGCTAATTTACTTTGACACATTTTGGAGAATATTCCTACTTCAGACAGTAGAATTTTTTTTAATGTTAACAGGAAATAATTTAACACTTAGCACTCTGGGTAAAAATTTCAGCAGACATTTTATTTTTTTATTTTTCCCAGATAACAAGTATCAGAGACAATTTGCATGAAATTTCAAAACTTGTTTTCTGAGAAAAATAAGAAAAATATCATCCATTTTTCATCTACTGAATTAGCCCAGAGAGTGGTAAAGGTTAAGTATGCCAAAACAATGTTAATGTTAGCAGTTACCATATTTGATCTAATTACCACACATACTCCTATAAGCACACAGTCAAGCAATTTCTTAGTCTTCAGATTACAGTCTGTATACTTTTATCTACTTCTTTATAGAAGCATACATTGTTGGTACTCTTTGAATTGCCCCAACAAGTCAAGGCTATTAAAAATGAGTACCAATAGCATATGCTTTTATAAAGAAAATCAGAAAAACTAGAATTGTGTCCACAGGACATGGGACACAGAAATGAGTGATGTGTGACAGACATACCGGTAATGTGAATACAACATTTTTTACCTCTAAGAGTGACCTTGACCTGGGTAATGCACTCCACTCATTGTCTCATGATGATTAAACAGTGTGCGAGAGCATGCATCCGTCCATCTGCCTGTCAGGCTATCTCCTCCTAAACCACTGGGCAGAATTCAACCATTTTTTTTTTGTGTGTGGCCGTTGTCCGTCCATCTGCCTGTCATGCTATCTCCTCCTAAACCACTGGTTGGAATTCAAATAAACTTGCTACATCACTTCCCCTCATGGTGAGGGTGTGCAAGAGCAACATTATTTTTCCGTGCATTGGTTGTTCATCCATCTGTCCGTCACGCTATCTCCTCCTAAACCACTGGGCGGAATTCAACCAAACTTGCTACATCACTTCCCTTCATGGTAAGAGTGTGCGAGAGCAATATTAATTTTCCGTTCATCCATCTAGCATCTGTCCATCTGTCCGACATGCTACCTCCTCTTAAACCACTGGGTGGAATTTAACCAAACTTGCTACATGACCTCCCCTCATGATAAGGGTGCTGAGAGCGAGTCCATCTGTCTGTCATCTATTAGCAACAAGCATGGGCCATAGGTCTAGATAAGGGAGGGTATCCGGTAAATATTTTTCTTATTTCTCCACGAAAACATATGTTGTGGGTACTCATTAGAAGTGCCTTCTAATGAGTATCACAACATATGTTTTTGTGGAGAAACAAGAAAAATATCAATACTTTTGGATTGAAAAAAGTGCCTTAACTAGTGCTATGCATGGGGATTTGCGATGGCGGGCCATGGCCTGTGCATTCTATATTTTTTTTTTTTTTAAAAAGTGCCTTATCTGGAGCTATGTTTACTCATTAGGTAGTATTGAGTGTTTACAGCCCAGTCTACCCAATGAGGTCATGTCGAGCGCAGTCAGTTTTACCTAACCACACGTTTACTGGGCAGGCTTAGTCCTCTAAGCAGTTAACCAGTATTGTGCACATTCTTTCTTCAGAAACTGACAAATGCCCTTCTTGAATCAGCAGAAGGGAGAGAATGACCGTAGAAAATATTTCATGATCAATCTCCACGAAAGAATTTTGCCGACCTCGGTGGTTTTACTCATTAGAAGGGACTTGGTGAGGTAACATGTTTTCATGGTGAAATAAGAAAATAACAGTATTTTTTTTATGAAAAAAAAATGTAATTATTTACGCCGGGCTGGAGCCCGGCATATCTATTTGAGTTTGTTTTTGTAAAATGTGTATGCATTTGGAGACCATTGGTTTTCTTCCAGTTTTATGGGGTTCTTAGTGGGGTGATATATAACTATTCATCCCCCACTTTTTTTTATTATTATTATTCAAAGTCACACTTTTGCAGCAGAGAACTGTGCTTTGGTAACATAGTGAAATAAAAAATGGGAAGTACTGTGTAGAATGAATGCAGCAATGTGGATTTTGCTCATTTAAAAGAGAAATGAGCAGTTTTCCCATAGAAGCCCCAATTTGATCATTCGACCTGAAATGAGCTTGTTGTTGTCAATATTCGTACACATTTGAATTTTTTCATTTCGTTTTTTTCGTCGTACTACGAAAAAGAAACAAAAGATATTTTTCTTTGTTTACGATTGGAAATATGCATTCTCAAATCGAATGGATTATAAGCTGGTTTAATAATACAATTTAATTTGATATTCAAGCATGGAAAGATCTGGGCCAAAAGAAAATGTTAGGAGTGGAGAAAAGAACGAAACACTGCTACACAGATGATTTCGGATATAGTATGTTCGGCCTAGGCTATGGATGGCGACATGTAATTATGTATGCGGGCTAGAAAACAGACGATCATAGTTGATTTTTTTTTTTACATAGCTCTGATAACATCTATAATGTTTTTATCATTGAGTTTTGCAATAATTTATATAATTACAACCTTTCATAAATTATAACATTTTTTTCACTATACTACGATCTATAGGGAGCTAAGTAATGCATGGCAGATTAGTTTCCCGGCGTATTGATGCTTTGCATCAATGTTTTCTTGTATAGAGATATGTGCATATGTAAGCAAATGTTCAAAGGCAAGCTTTTTCATGTAGGGTTACATATCTTTCTATACTAGTGTACAGTCAAACCTGTGTTAAGCAAGCAGCTATGGTAAAGCAAAAAAGTGGTTTCTTTGCTTAATACAGGTAGATTTCCATTCTTTTGCATTTAACCCTTCTCTTGCTGAACACGACACGCCCTGTCTTAGCAAACAGTGTAGATCCAGACCAGTTGGCTTCTGAAGAAGCCAACTGATCTGGATCTGCACTGTTTGTCATTAACTATGTGAATTTCTATCAAAAACCCAGATCAAGTTATCTGATTGGCTGGAAATTAGAAGTGGGTGTGGCATCTTAATTTATTCAGCATGTCAAGGGTTGATGGGATCTGAAATAGTGGCCTTTAAAGACAGGTCATTGCTTAATTGAGGTGGCCTTCAGGACATGTATGACTGTACTTACATTTCTTTCATTGTTTAACCAAGCAACTTGGGATTGTAATTTCTGCATCTCTGGAGAAATAACCTGTAAAGAGGAAAATCCTCATTTTTAATGACAGATTTCATTTATCATGTTTCGTTACCATCGACTTTTTCAGTTTCAATGGCTTTCATCACCACTGAACATGCCTGTACACAAAAAGTAGTGCAACCTATACTCAAGTTTTACGGCATTTACAAACAGATTTAATCAGAATCATATTTATTTGATGTTTACGAGCATTATCTCTCAAACTTTGAATAGAGTGTTGGATGAATATAAAGAACAAAATCAGGAAGAAAAATGCCTACTTTAAGTGATGAATGCAAATGCATGAGGAAAATGTAAACAAATGGAACTAATTAACATCTTGCAAGGTCTTGAAATCAGTCTTTTCAGAGCCACTGGCATTTAGATTTTATATATAATAAATAAAGTAAAAGAACAAACCTCCAGGATTAATTTATTAAATTAACATGAAAAATAAGTTTTCTTAATGCTTAGTATGCTGGGTAAAATTTTCAGCAGATGACATACTGAAATATTTTTCTTATTATTTTATAAAACAGGATTTGACATTTCATGCAAATTGTCTCTATTGGAGACAATTGGCATGAAATGTCAAATCCTGTTTTCTGGAAAAAAATAAAAACAAGAAATATCAAAAAGCAATTTATATAAAATACCCCCAACCCCCTCACACACACACACACACACACACACACACACACACACACACACACACACACACACACACACACACACACACACACACACACACACACACACACACACACACACACACACAAAACACATCATAGGAACAGGTTTTACATGAAGCGTAATTTCCTGTACAGACAAGATATTGAGCAGGGGAGCAGTTTGATCTGGGTCTCCACTGTTTGCTCAGCCTGATTTAGGACAAATATGGTGACAAAAATATCCTGTTACGTCCACTCACTTGTATATCTTTTGATACCCCATCAGTCTGTGTTAATTTTTCAGCTGTCTGTGGATTCGACTGTTCAATTTCAAAACTGTCATTTTGAGAATTCTTTTTCTTCTTTTCTGTTTCCTGGTTTGGCATTTTGAGGAGAACATTTTCTCTCTGAAACAAACATTAGAATTAAGCCACAGGGGCAATGGTGAACAAGTCAACTTAAGAACTCAAAAGAGTATGGCTTCTTAATTGCTAAATTAACTAATGCTTAGCATGCTGGGCAAAATATTCAGCAGACATTTTGAAATGTTTTTCTCATGCAAATTGTCTCTTGAGACCAAATATGGAAGCAGGATTAATTTATTTATTCATGTAAAATAACCCTGGTTCAAATGGCTTCAGTGATTATGGAGTCATTTAATCATTTTATCATTAAGTATGTGGGATGGATTTGATGCTTAGGTAACCAATCAAAATGGCTGACAGTCATGAAAAACTTAACAGTAAACTTGAAAAAGGCCAACTATAAGGAACAATATTACTAAGTTTAGTTTGTATCACTTTTGCAGTTTCATAGAAGACTAGTTTATCTTAAGTATTTATGAAGATATGAATAGACAATGGACTAACCCTTGTCCTGCTGAATAAATTAAGATGCCACGCCCACTTCTAATTTTCAGCCAATCAGATTACTTGAACTAGATTGTTGATACAATCTCACATTCTTAATGACAAACAGTGCAGATCCTGATCAGTTGGCTTCTTCAGAAGCCAACTGATCTGGATCTACACTGTTTGCAAAGGCAGGGTATATCTGGGTTCAGCAGGACTAGGGTTAAAAGCAATCCTAACACCCAGGGGTGGTGCTTCATGGGGTCTCAAGGCTGTAGATTAGATGGAACATGAAAAATCTTCTTCCCAAATCTCCATGTTGACAGAAAGTTTAGAAATTTCAGTTCCGTGTTCAAAATGTTGTGCCAAAATTATATTCAAGCCCTGCATATTTCTATGGCAAATTCTAATGAAGAACAAAGTTAAATCATATCTACACACGATAGCATTGCTTGATTTTTTCATAAACTGCTAATATAGAAACAAGAGGCTCACGGGCCATGGCTCGCTCACCTGAGTGAAATAGCCACTGCAGATATGTAGATGTTATGCAACATTTTTCTAATCATGTCATTGCAACTAATGACAGGATCATCATTTGAACAGTTCTTAGTTTTGAAGAAGAAGAATGTGTTTTTTTTTTTATTTTACCATATATGGGCCTGACAGTCAGTGGAGCATGACCATTTGAACAAACTCACAATTCCGTTTCAACAGTAGGATCGACATGAAACTTGATGGAAATTGGCCAACTAATTTCTGAAGAGAAAGTGTTTAACAATATCATGATTTTATAAATGTATATAGCATAGGGGCAAGGGAAGATAAACCTCACAGAATAAAATGTTGGTTGTAACTTAAAGCTTTAAATTTGCTATTTCAATCATATACTGTAAGTTTAAGACACTTCAGCTTTTTTTGTCTTTGTGTGTGTGTTCATTGCTCTCAAGAGTCATTCTTTTTATAGTAAAGCTGTTTTCGATCTAGAGGCCATTCTGTTGCTACAGTGTGTTTTAACTCAAATCGCCCAACGGGTTGGGTGGAGAAGTCAAAAATTGGTTTTCAAGATGGCAGCTATGGCAGCCATTTTGGATTACCAATTGGCATGACTTTAGCTATTTTTCATCTACACGTCAACCTGTTGCTATATTGTAAGTTTCAACTTAATTCACCTTGTGGTTTATGAGAAGATGTCCAAAACAGATTTTCTTGCCGCCATCTTGGATTTCCAATCAACATGATTTTAGCTCATTTCAATCCAGAAGTTGTCCTGTTGCTAGAGAGCAAGTTTCGCCTCAAAACGACCAAAGGTTTGGGAAGAGATGTCGAAAATTGATTTTCAAGATGGTGGCTGTGGTGGCCGTCTTGGATTTTCGATCGGCTCATCAATTTTAGCTATTTTGTGTCTACTAGGCGCCCCGATGCTCCTCATCAAGTTTCAACTCAATTGGATCACAGTCTTTAGAGGAGATGTCCAAAATATGAATTCTCGACATTTTTCCAATATAAATGCACAGGGCCCATACAAATGCATAAGAAAGCAAATTTGACCTTGTCATAGAAAGGTCAAATGTCAACATACTAAGGACTATATTCTTAGCAATTTTGGTGGACCTCCCATCCCCGATGATTTGTGCAAAGATTATGCACCAGGGCTTATTTAGTTCTGGAAAAGAAGATTTTTAAAGGTTTTTACCATATACGGGCCTGGCGGCCATCTTGGTAAATGGACCGACTATTTTAACAAGCTTTTGTTCCCCTGCCCCAAGGAGGCTCCACATGAAATGTAAGCAACATTGGCCAAGAGGCTTCAGAGGAAAAGTCTTTGAAATTCTCAACATTTTTCCTATACATATGTATGGACCCATACATATGAATAGGGAAGCAAACTTGACCTCATTGTAAAAAAGGTCAAACATCAATGCACGACCATCATTTAAGCAACTTTGGTAGACCTCCCATCCCGATCATTTGTACAAAGATTCAGCCCCAAGCCATCCTCGGTTCTGGAGAAGAAGATTTTTAAAGGTTTTTACCATATATGGGCATGGCGGCCATCTTAGTCAACGGACCATGACCATTTTAGCAATTTTTTCTTCTCCCAACCTAAGGAGGCTCCATATGAAATTTGGGCAAAATTGGTCCAGCTGCTTCAGAGGAATAGTCGTTTGAAAATGTTAACGGACGACGGACAAGAAGTGACCACTATAGCTGATCCTGCATAGCTCAGGTGAGCTAATAATAAGTGATAAAATTCTTTGAGATATATGATTGTTTACCATTTCCTGTCAAGCAAACTATCTCAAAAGTTCCCGAATATGGGGAGGTAACAAAATTCCTTTGATGCATTTACGAACTAGTTCTCTAGATTACCACCAGTGCAAATGGAAAATATGATAGTAAACTGAGCTAATACAAGCATCATGAGTGTGAACAATTCACACTAACCTGAACTTGTTCATACTTCCGATGCAGTTCTTTGACTTCCTGACGCAAGGCATCTTCACCGTCTGTATTCTCTTTTGGTGCCAGCTGAAGAAAGAAATTAAGGTGACCTGATATACACTTGCTTGATTTCACCATTTTCACAAGGGAGATGACTTTTGTGACTTCCTGTTTGCCTTTCTATGCACAGCTCCCCTTCTAAAAAGGGGGTCTATTCTAAAAGGAAAGAATTTGTTCCCATTAGAAGCAAATTCTTTCCCTTTAGAGTAGACCACTTTTCAGAAGGGAGAAAAAACAATTTTAACAGAGTTGCTCTTCCTCAAAGTGTATCCATTCTCCATTGTTTATTCACAAGGAAGATAACTTTTGTAACTTCCTGTTTACTTTTTCCTTCACACAAAACTCCTGAAAAGGGCTCTACTCTTAAGAGGGCTTTGCTCCCAATAGGGTTTTGATAGGGTTGCCCCCCCCCCACCCCCCCCCCCCCCCCCCCCACCCCCATGAAAGTGTATCCATTCCCCAATCTACTCTTTAAGTGTTTCATATTTATTATATCATGTGCAATGCAAGAAAAGGGACCTTATGCCATATACCGATCAGCAATGAAGGCTGTGATCAGCCTACACATTCATGTGGTCTGATTAGTGGCTTCACTGCCTGCTTAAAGATTCACTGGATGCTGTAGAATGTATTTGCCCGCTAGTGGCGACTTTTGTTGTCTGCTGATAACCTTTGCAAACAGTCTGGACCCAGATCAGGCCCGACAAAATGTCGGGCCTGATCTGGATCCAAACTGTTTGACACTCTGATTGTATTCCTGAAAGATTTTTTTGAAAAGGTTAATTTCAAAAAACATCCAAAGACGACAAAAAAGCATGCAAAATTACTCAGCATGCAAAGAGATAATGAACAGAGATGGCCCTATTCAAACTGTATGGATGTGCTATTCATATATTTATGGTATAAGAGTTCTTTTCCCATGTTGTGCATCATGTCTCAGTGCTCTTGATAAGGTGCTGTTTTCAATCAAAAAGTGTCAATATCTTTATGAATATAAATTTCTGTTAAATTTGCTTTTAGTAATTAACTGTGGCTTTCCCATTCCTTTTTATTAATAGTGCCTTATCTGGAGCTATGTAAAAACTTATACATGTCATCATTGTTAAATATAAAAAAAAAAGAAAAATGTATTTCAAAAATAACCAAACAGATATTTGTTTATTTAACTCTGGTCCTGCTGGACTCAGATATGCCCTGCCTTTACAATCAGTGTAGATCCAGATCAGTTGGCTTCTGAAGAAGCCAACTGATCTGGATCTGCACTTTTTGCCATTAAGTATGTGAATTTATTTCATCAATCTTGATGAAATAATATGATTGGCTGACCATTAGAAATGGGCATGACATCTTAATTTATTCAGCATAACAAGGATTAATTATAATGAAAGGGACATATACCTTTACATGTTAACATAATCATACCTTTCAGCAACAGGGAAGTGATTCAACTTTCTTTGAAAATTATCTAATACCCATTATAAAAATTTCTTGAATGTTGACGGTAATAAAGAAAACCTTAACATGTTTTGTTTTTTTATTTATTTACTTTTTGTTTGAATGCCACTGGTTTACCTTTTAGCAACTGGGAAGTGATTCAACTTTCTTTGAAACTTATCTAATACCCATATTAAAAAACTCTTGAATGTTGGCAGAAATAAAGTATACCTTAACACTTTTTGTTTTTTTATTTATTTACTTTTTGTTTGAATGCCAATGGTTAATC